>JAGFBZ010000155.1:0-600000 GCA_018398805.1 Hirundichthys speculiger
AGGTCACATATAAACCAAAGCTCTGAATTACAGCCTCTAAAAACCGAAAGCAGACACGGAGAAATGAAGCAAGCAGGAAGCTATGAAGGACTTCTCCACCCACCATCTGGTCATTACATCACTTCAGTGTTCATGAAAATACCCATGAGGATATGTCGCTCTCAACGGGCTCAATCAGGCTTCCTCTGATCCCAATCCAGTAGTGCAGAACACTGCAGTTCCTCGACTGACCACTAGATGCTGGCTCCAAAAGCGAGTCGATCTCATATTTACGGGTTCAATAAAGAGTTTTGGTCTCCACCAATAGATTTCACATCCCTGAGAACTGCAGAGGAAATTAATTTTAATGTGCCACATCTGGTAAAACTATAATAAAAGGCACAGATTTATACATAACTTGAGATGGATTTTATACTAGTTGCACGACATTGTATCGCGTCATCTGAGATGTAAAGTGTAACCTGAGAGTCTCTCAAAACTTCGGCTGCTACCTCTTAACTTGGAACAGAGGTGGAGTGAAAATCCTTCACTGTTCTGCCGTGGGATTGTTCACATGCAAGATGAGACGGATTACTGGCGTTACGGTCCTGGTTTGACGGTGCTTGGTGGACTAATGAAGCTGCCCACCATGTGAACATCATCGTACTTTCAATTTGGTCCCCCAAACCCAGCCCCAGCCTCATCCTCCAGCTGAACAGTGAGGATGAGAGACAATTAAAGACGGATTAAAAAAAAAAAAAAACATATTTAGACTTCTTATGTAAAACTACGGTTATTATACTTACCTGAGGTCTTGGAAAATTCACAAAACATTCTTCCTCCCTGGCAGACACAATTGTCTCGTCGTAGTGCTTAGTATTGACTAATGGACCGGTGTTATGTGAAAGCTTATTAAATGTAAAAACTTATTCTTAACCCATTTAAAGATTCCACAATGTTCCTGTGATGGAATGTAATTTAATATACATTTTAAAATGAACGCATAATTCTAATATAAAATTGGGCTATCCGTCTTTGCAAACAGGTTTGCGGCGCTCTGTAAACACATTACAAACTCCCCAGAGAGAGGCAGTCTGATTTCAAACCATTACTCCGCTGTGCGTGACTAATAAATTCCTCCTAACGATGCATTTATTCTGCAACTGAATCTACGTCTTTGCAGCTGGATTCACCAACTAAGGCAGCAGGTGCTGCTAATTATCAGCCTTTGACCAGCTGGTCATCAGGAGGTGTGCAGATCTCCATAAAAGTACTGGAAATCCTCTGTCAGGATGCTGCTCTGGAGCATTCAGGTGTTTGTTAACACAACGTCAACGGGGAACGACATGGTCTTAGAGAAACAACTATTGCTGGACATTCAGCTGGAAAGGGTAATTAAACTATTTATGAAGAATCTGGAGTTCAATGTCCTGCAGTGTTGTAAAGAAGGGATTGTAAAATGCAAAATGTTGTAAAGAAGAAAGCTCCTCCACAAAAATTAAAGAGACTTATAAAGTTGTATTGGAAATGACTATCGAAAGTTATAACAACTAAACAGATCAATCAGATCGTTACCTCAACCAAGGAGGTTATGTTTTTGCCGGCGTTTATCTGTCTGTCTGTCCATGTACAAGATAACTCAAAAAGTTATTCATGGATTTTGATTACATTTTCAGGAGTTGTCAGAAATGTGAAAAGGAAGAACTGATTTCATTTTGGGTGTGATCCAGAAGAAATCCTTGATTCTGGGTCACTTTCAAATTTTCGATAACATTGCGGTCAATGGAGCCGAAAATTTTTGTTTCTCAATATCTCCGTTAATTATTGCCCAAAACTCATGAAATTTGACTCAGGGATTGACAATGGGAACCTCTATATCAATTTCAAAGGCTGATCTGGATCTGATCCAGAAGGTGGATTTTAAAAGCAATCTGTAAATTTATATTTGGGGGAATTGTTGCACTTGGCGGAGATCTGCGCTCTCTCCGAGTGCTTTTCTAGTTTTTATCATGTGTTTTTGCACAAAAAAATAGTGAGATTAGAGCAGGAGATATTAACTTTTGCATCAGTGTTTGAAAGAACACAGAATTTATTATCAAGTCTTTATCCATTTATTACTGTAATTCATTTTATTTAAGCACCAAGTTTGAAAATATTGAATATGCTATGGTTTTTTTTTTTTAATCTTTATTTAACCAGTAGGTCAGCTGAGAATCATTTCTCATTTACAATTGCGACCTGGCCAAGATGCAGCATAAAAGGAAAACACAAAAAAAACACAGACGACACAATTTTACATAACAAACAATCCTAAAAAAGGTACAATATACGCAGCAACTAATATAAATGAGAGCTAAAAACAAGGGCAGTAGTCTTGTAGTAGTGATTGTACTGAATCTCTAGAAAGAAATGGGATGAATGAGCTCTGCTGGAAGGTTTGTTGCAGAAGATTTCAATCATCTGCAGCAGAAAAATAAAGAGGAGTGACCAAAGGAAGAGAAGGCTGATATAACTACTGGAACATAGGCTGCGATCGGCATTGTGGATATGTAGAAGTGACTGTAGATATGATGGGGTTTTCTCATTCAGAGTTTTGTAGGTGAACAGTAAACAGTGAGTTTGTCTGTGAGACTGGAGTGAAGGTCAGCTGAACAGAGAATACAGGAGGAAGTAGTGAGTGTTGAAGGAGGCTTCAGTCACAAAGCGGATAACAGCATGCTAAATGACGTCCGGTTTGTGAAGAATAGTATTTGTAGGCTACACTACTGTAGTCCAGAATGAGGAACGCCATCATTTTGACCAGACGTTGTCAAAGAGGATTTATTGCGGAAAGGAAAACACGTGCGGGATTGTACCTTACTGAGCAATATGTTGATGTGAGTTTCAAAGGAGAGTTTGCTGTCAAGCCAGATTCCAAAGCATTCTTGTGACATCATCAATCTCCCAGCCATCCAGGGACGAAACTTTAAGGGCACACTCAACCTTTGGCAAATTTCTGTTAAAAAAAACTACAGACTCAGTTTTATTAGAATTCAAAACTAAGTGGAGAACCTTAAACCACCATGGTGTACTCCTGTGATGCTGTGAGGTGTACATCACATAGCTCCAGAGCAAAGACGCTACGCATCTATCCCTTCATGGCAGACGTGACGTGAGCAAAGTGGCCAACGGATCTCTACGCAGAGATGATGGAAGGTACCGATTCACCATGAGAGGAAGGACAACATGGGGAAGAATGTCAGTGTGATGTTCATCGTTTCGATAAGAAAAGATCAGCACTGATGGCTACGCAAGTGGTGATCCTGTCTACTCTGCCTAGAATAACTGGAGGAAGCTACTAGCGTAGGGAAGACCAGAAAGGCACAGCTCTGCAATGCCCCGGATGAGTGTGAGTGCTGCCACATTTCCAGGGTACTGCGGTAGCCTCTGTTCATGACCAGTATTAACAACTCTGCTGGAACACATTTGAACTAAAGCCTCTAAAACCCCTAGAGGAAAAAAAACACAATTCTTTTAACTCATAGATCCACAAAATACACTCCCTGGCCAAAAAAAAAAGTTGCCACCAAAAAAAAAAAAGACTAATATTTCGTTGGACCGCCTTTAGTTTTGATTACAGCACACATTCGCTGTGGCATTGTTTCAATAAGCTTCTGCAATGTCACAAGGTTTATTTCCATTCAGTGTTGCATTAATTTTTCACCCAGATCTTGTATTGATGATGGTAGAGTCTGACCGCTGCACAAAGCCTTCTCCAGCACATCCCAAAGATTCTCAATGGGGTTCAGGTCTGGACTCTGTGGTGGCCAATCCATGTGTGAAAATGATGTCTCATGCTCCCTGAACCAGTCTTTCACAATTTGAGCCCGATGACTCCTGGTATTGTCATCTTGGAATATGCCCGTGCCATCAGGGAAGAAAAAAATCCATTGATGGAATAACCTGGTCATTCAGTATATTCAGGTAGTCAGCTGACCTCATTCTTTGAGCTCATACTGTTGCTGAACCTGGACCTGACCAACTGCAGCAACCCCAGATCAGAACACTGCCCCCACAGGCTGGTACAGTAGGCGCTAGGCATGATGGGAGCATCACTTCATCTGCCTCTCTTCTGACCCTGATGATGCTCCCATCACTCTGGAACAGGGTCAATCTGGACTCATCAGACCACATGACCTTCTTCCATTGCTCCAGAGTCCAATCTTTATGCTCCCTAGCAAATTGAAGCCTTTTTTCCAATTAGCCTCACTGATTAGTGATTTTCTTAAGGCTACACACCTGTTCAGTCCCAATCCCTTGAGTTCCCTTAGCATTATGCGTTTGGAAATGCTCTTACTTTCACTATTAAACAGCCCTGAGTTCTACTATTGTTTTTCTTCGATTTGATCTCATCAAATGTGTAAGTGATCGCCAATCAAGATCATTGATGATTTTTTTTTCTGGCCACATTTCCTTCTTGAAGACGATGGGTCCCCACTATCCTTCCAGTTTTTAATAATGCGTTGGACAATTCTTAACACAATTTTGGTAGTTTCTGCAATCTCCTTAGATGTTTTCTCTGCTTTATACATGCCAATAATTTGACCCTTCTCAAACAGACTAACATCTTTTCCACGACCACGGATGAAATGAAATGAAAAATACTTTATTTATCCCATAAAGGGAAATTCAATGGATGTGTCTTTGACATGGTTGTTTAGGAAATGAGAAGCAACTCATTGCACCAGTTTGGGGTTAAATAACTTGTTGGCAGCTGAAAGATTATCACCCATGCAGTAATTATCCAATAGGAGGCTCGTACCTATTTGCTTAGTTAAATCCAGGTGGCGACTTGTTTTTTGGCCGGGCAGTGTATATAAAATATGCCTAAGAAAGCCGCTGGTTATCCTTATGTTTTAAAAACTGCAAAGTACTTGTATATCTTCACAAGTGTGTTTGTGTGTTATATCACCACGTTATGAGGGTGCTCAGTGGGAACATCTGTGTCTTACAGGTTTTTTTCTTAAATTATTATTATTGTCTAGTTCCCCTCTCCGCCTCCTGTGGATAATTTAATCACACACAGGAAGAAAAGAGGCAGCCATATGCCTCTGTGTACTGAGTGGTTGAGCTCTTACTGTTCACATTAACTATTAATTAAAATGAATGAGTATGGGGGGATTTTATACACAGTGTCTTAAAAAGTCAAAACGAATTATGTGTCCATGCAATAAGCAGCAGAAATTAATGTTCATAGCACTTTGCATTAATTATGACTCCAGACAGGTCCAGTCCGGCCGTCGCGACACTGTGGAAAAGGCCAGAACGTCTGTCCACCTCTTGACCATCAGCCTGGCTGCCTCTGTGGTTCATTACTGCCCTGAACGAAAATTGTGACGCTAGCAGTCAGCAGCAGCGGTGGGGTGGGGGGGACAAGAGTAACCATTTACTACTGGCTAAGCACAAATAAGCTCACCTAAATAAATAATACATAGTGCTTTGTTGGCTTTTTTGGATTCAATTGTTACGGCTGGAAGAAAAGGAGAAAGGCAACAAGAAAAAGTTTTAAAAGGTGAAAGCAAAGTCATAGAACATGAATGCTTTAAAACTCAAGAGGTTAGTGGAGCTGTTTGGGTTTGAATTGCTTCACCTGGTGAAAATCATGTCCCAGAATATATCACCAGGAGATTCGATAAGGTAATTAGAGATGTTGTGATATGAAAACCTCTGGCCTGTTGGCGGGATTGTTTGTCTGCTGTGACAGAAACGGAATGAATGAACATTCATCCATCTCTGCTGAAGGATTTTCTATGTTGTACTGGTGATTGTTGATCTACAGCAAAATTATAAAACAGCTTGCCTGACAAGCCACAGATTTGGATATCTAACAGCTAAAAAGCAATACTGCAATCTTATGCCATACCTTTAATAGTAGGAAACACCTCCAAAGTACTTACTACCAGTCAGATTTGATGGGATGTTTTCACTTAGTGGGGTCATCATGCAAATCCAAAATAAATAAGTGTCCAGCTAACATTTGTATGTGAAGCACATCTGAGATGTAAATTGGCTGAAAATATGGTACCCATGTATGATTGTCCATGGAAGGATCGAAGGATGCAGAACAATAGGTCATTTTTTTATGCCAGTTTCAGGTTTTGAGATTGGTTTGTTGTGTCCATGTGTTGAATAGGTATCTCCTGAGTTCTGTCAGTGTCAAACTCTTTAACTCCAGCCACAGGTTAGTCCTCATTTATGCAAATATGACAATAATATTAATTACCTTGACATTACACTTAGTTGTTCTTTATCCTTTCAAATGCACCAAACAAGAAGTACTTACTCGTAGGAATCCTAGTCTTAGCTAAGGCAGCCCATAGACATCATAGTAGTTCTACTTTGGCTTCCTCCCACAGTCCAAAGACATGCATGTCGAGTTAATTGGTGGTTCTAAATTGCCCGTAGGAGTGATTGTGAGTGTGCGTGGTTGTTCGTCTACATGTAGCCCCCGATGGACTGCCGATCTGTCCAGGGTGTACCCCCGCCTTTCATCCGAAGAGAGCTGGGACAGACTCCAGCAGATCCCCCCTCCTAGATAGGATTAACGGGTGTAGATAATGGATGGATGGATGGATGGATGTTCAGTTCTTATTGATCTCTTTACTGCCAGGAGAAGTAAATGGTACAAATAGTAAATCCTTTATACACAAACATGATTATTTGTGATTATAGTAAGTTGTGCTATAATGTCTGCCTCAGTATAAATGGACTAGACATGTCTGGATTCAGTATGAGTCACAGGTGGACGTTTTATAACAGGGGTGAGCTTTGTGTCGCAACAGCACCATCTTGTGATAATTTACTCAAACTGCGAGTCCTTGCTTTCATTATATTGCATTTTCAGTTATAGTTTTTGTTCCACATTTATCCTTAGACATCCACTGTTACTCACTATGGTACACAGATATGAAAGTACTCAAATTTTGAAATTGGAATACATACTATGTAGATGCATTGTTGCAGATGTAGTTAAGGGTGGGTGCATTTGTACTTAAGACAGGAAAGGAAGCTATTGGGTTATAAATCAAACTGATAGGAACACGGGATCTATCTGGTCAGCGGAGTCTGCAATCTTCATGAGGACACCAGAGCATGGTGAAGAATGAATGCTGCGTGATAAACAAAATTAAATTTAAGGGAGCCAAAATAAGTCTGGAACTGCAGGAGAGATTCAATCAGTTCCACACAAGACGCCGGATGTTTAGATATCCTCCTCAACACTTGTCTAAAGTGCTTCAGGTCTTTTTTAAATGCTGCAATCAACCAAACACACATCCGCTCTTAAAACAGCACACAGGCCGCCGCCAAGAGCTGTTACAAGCACGTGCACACCCGCCTACCGGTTGAGTCTGATCTCAGGACTGGACAGCGAGGATTATTTCGGCTCCGCGGTCACAATGACAAACCGACCCACGTCTGCAGTTCCTTTTGTTGGGGCCTCCTGCCAGAAACGCTTCGTGCACAGTGAGGTTTATCCTGTATTTTTGTGGTGTGACATAATCCTATGTTCCCGGAAAAGTGTGTAAATGTGTTACAATTAACAGTATAAAAGTTACTTTAGGAAATGGATTACTATCAGTGATGAGTGGCTTGTTAAGGCCACCGTTCACTGTGCATGTGGTAACGCTCATGATACCGTCGATTTAATTCAATACGACTTCTCCAAACGCTCCAGTGAGCTCAAGTTTATTTCTCCGGCCACGTTTCTTCCTGGAAGATGATGTTTAACCACTACTATTAATAATGCGTTGGACGGTTCTCAATCCAGTTTCTGTACTTTCACCAACCTTCTTAGCTGTTTTTCATGATGGAGACCAATAACTCAAACCTCCTAAAACAGAATAATATCTTTTGCACAACCAGAGCGAGTGAAGCTCCGCATCATTGGGGTTACATAATTACTTTTCAGTTGAATCTATGAATCACTGCACTGCTTTTCCAATGGGAGGCTTTGTTCTTTTTTAAATGTCTGGTGTGTATGTTTGCTCGTAACAGGATATGGAGTGTTTTCTTGATTATTAAGTTATATTTCAGATCAACAGGGACAGCTTGAATACCACAGGACATGAGGTGTGAGGGGGAAAAACCCATTATCATCCAGGGATTTGCACACACGTTTTCTCCGCTATGGCTTCCTCCGATAATTCCCCTCTCATCTCAGAGTCAGTGTTGATCTGTTCCTTGCTGAATTGACGGGAACGCAGCCTGGAATTTCTGATATGGTTCAGCTTGTTGACATTCTTACCCATTTTGTCCTTATCCTCGTGCTTCTTTATGCAGTCATCAAAAGCCCTCAACGCAGCGGTAATGGCCAGCTTCGACCAGTGCTGCCACCTAGTGGATACAATTTTTTTGCGGCGCTCGTGTCGCCCCTAGAGCAGGGGTGTCAGACTCATTTTCAGTGAGGGGCCACATCAGCATCACGGCTGCCCTCAAAGGGCCAGATTGAAAGCATGAATGTAACAAAATGTAATGTAAATCAAAATAAATTAAACTACTTTAATATATTGTTAATGTTAAATAACGGTTTCTGTTTTTATTATGTATTCAAGTTTCAAATATTTAACTCATTATTATATTAAACTCAGGGTTTGTGGTTGTAAACCTGCTTTCGCTCAGGTGATGTTTAAAGGGTCCGTTGCCTATGGTAACGGACTGAGTATCCATTACCTTGGTTTCAGAGGCGAAAGCGATTCTTTGTTTTTCTTGTGGGCTAAATTTAGCGTACTTAGCTCCGTCTTTTCTTTTCTTGGACATGTTGGGGCTAGTTTGTAGAGGTTTGTAGACGTCCATTAGTTTTGAAAATTGTGTTGATGTCTCGTTAATGGTGATATGTCATCGTCATCGTGGGTAATGACAAAATGCATTGTGGGAGATGTAGTGTATTGTCAATATGCGCTTCAAAGCGGCGTAAGCTTATATTTAGTCCTATAATATTGGTTTAGTATGTAAGCCAATTATGCACAAGGTCTCGAGGGCCACATAAAATGATGTGGCGGGCCACATTTGGCCCGCGGGCCTTGTGTTTGACACATGTGCCTTAGAGCAAATGTGTTTTACGGTTTTGTCTTTCATTATTTGCGTACGTGCAAGCATTTCGTCTAATAATTAGATTAGACCGATATCTGCTTAAAACTAAAATATGCTATGTAATAAACCACATTTTAAATATTTAATTGTCCTGAATTGTTTGCCATAAAGTATTGCTGCGCCGGGTTGCATCTCAGCCATTTCTTTTTCACATAATACAGTCCAAGGTGTTTTTTTTAAACTCTTTTTCTTTTTTTATTTCAGCTGTCCCACTATAAAACCACTTTCTAAAACTGGCATCAAATGTCATCTGGTGAAAACGGCAGAACAATAAAATGAACCGTGTAACAAATGTTTAACTCCACAGAGAGCTTTCTGAACGCCTATGATCCAGAGCCTTCAACCATCACGCACACACATGGCTCAGAGTCCCTGTTTGGCAGCGGTCCGTGGTGGGATTGGCTCTGATTTTAATGAAGGATCAGTCATCCGGAATGGCTTCATCCATCCACTTCATGTAAGCCAGACTGCCGTCCTCCACTGGGAAACTGAGGACTTCTGGGTTTGCGTAGGGATGGAGAGACCTTGAAGGGAGCCACAGAACATGTCATGATGCAAAAATCTGTTCAGATGAATCGGATCCATTTTTCTAACTGTTCAATGCAATGCGGTTGGGCCAGTTTGTCAATTTTATTTCATTGGTTTTACTAATGATAGTAACTATAATCATTTATATAACAATAGTTGTACATGTTCCAATTTGAGTAAATAGCACTAAAGAGAACAATGCAGTAAAACCCTATAACTGAGACACGTTTGGGGTTATTTGATGAAATTTAAAGCAAAAAACAATGGCATCCAATCAAAATGCAGTTTTTCTGAATCACAGAGGTTCTTATTTCTGGGGTTCTGCACAGCTCTGAGACTGTGATTCACTCTGTCTCGTTATCATCGTTCATATTTTATCGTGGCAAAAATAGATAAAACTGTAATAACATGCTTTTATCACGGCCGTATTTATAGATTACTAATCGATGGCGTGGGAAAACGGCCGAATCAAAAGGCTCTCTGTTTAGTGGCAGGTCTACGTTTTCCAGCCTCCCCCGTGCTCATGAACTTTGTAATCCGTATCCGAAGACAGCAAACAAACAACAAATAAACTGCTCTGTTGCAGTGCTTATGTGCACCAAAATGCTTTAATTTTTTTTTTAAAGGCAGGGAAGGAGAAAAGTGTTTCTGGTCATGGTTGGGGAGAAATGCCGACTTTGGACTCTTTTTTTTCTTTGGAATGGTGCTCGGTTGCAATAATTAATGCATCATTTCGAGTTGTATTTTAATTAGTTTGTAAGTAGACAGTCGTAGGATTTCTGACAATATATCAGGTAGTCTTTAGTCGCAATTCCAGTGTGTCGCTTCTGTCAAACTGCTCGTATTGTAGGATGTAGGACAGCTGATTTTGACCAAAGACCAAAGATTTCTCCACGATTCTTTCATCTGTGACAGCCCAAAATCCTGCGGTGTGTAGAAGCCCTTAGATATACATATCGAGAGGAGACGGTTGAGGTGGTTTCTGAACCCTGAACCCTAGTGAGGTGTCTAACGCAGGTCTGGAGTTTCAGGGACAGACTGGGGAGATTAAATCTCTTTGCTGACAGAGAGAACTCATTTCAGCTGCTTGTATCGGCGATCTCTTTCTGTCATTACCCACAGTCTGGGAGCGTAGGTGCAGGTTGAAGCACAGTCCGATAGATAAACAGAGTATCTTGACTTCTGGCACAGTAACACGGCAAAACTGAGCCTCTTTACCCAAATACTAGGGGTGCGCGATAACTATCGGGCCGATAACAGGAAATGATGACGTCATTCCGATAAGTCTGATATCACGACAAATAGCCCCGATAACATATATATTTTTGTCAACACGGCAGTGCCTCGCTCCCTCTGAGTCTTAAATGACCGGCAGTGAATGTTATGTTCAAGTAACGGCGGCATGATCAGAAAAACGTTTGCCAGAAAACAACTTAAGTCGGTCATAATTTTAGTAGTTGCTAAATTGAATCGATATTTACAGTATTTCCCCTCATGTTACACATAAAAAAGAAAAAAAAAAGAAAAAAGGCTGAAAGAATGACTAGCAAACGAGGGAACTTCGGAATTTACATTACACCTTGAATGCACCATACAGCGCAGCGTGCTGATCACAACAAACATGGCAGCGATGGTATGGAACTTCGTTAAAGTTTCAGAAGAAGATAGTTTGGTGGTTATTTGTGACGAATGCTCAAAGTGAATTCTACGAGGAGGGAAGCACAATCATAAGCTTTGATACGTCAAACCTGATCAGCCACCTACAACATAACAATCACTTTCATGGAGTTTTGAAATCGCGCTAACTCGAGCTAATGCTAACGTGCGCCATCCAGCAGCAGTCTCCCCTCCCCTCCCCTCTCCCTCATTCCTCTCATGTAAAGCTTCCATGAGATAAAAAACAAACAAAAAAATCACTGAACCTCATTTACTTTAATTAAAGGTATTAATTTAAATGGAACCACAAGTCAAAATCCTTTAAAAGCAAATCCTTTTCAGTTTGTAATTTTGATGCATGTGTTTCCATCAGTTCAAGGAGCCTTTATTTTTATATCAGTCAGTAATGCACCTATTGAAGTTGATGTGAGATATCAAATAGGTTTGTTTGATAGCTTTAACAAAATGTTTGAGAGGCTTCTAATAGTTTTTCAATGGAAAAAATAAATTTCTCTTCACTTAAAGAGTCCAAACTATTTTTGATTTTGTTCATAGTATTGATGTAATGATCTTAGGTATATCTGTGTGTTATCGGTTATCAGTATCGGCCTTTAGGAGCTGAAAGTTATCGGTTATCGGTATCGGTTTTTAAAAACAGTTATCGTGCATCCTTATCAAATACTGCACTGAAAAAAAAAGATACATTTAAGGAACCTTTGTTTTACCATTTGAAACATTTTAAACTTGTTTTTAACTTCCAATAGAGTCATAAAGAACACACACGGCCCCCCCTGTGCTGAGAGTCTGTCTCCAACCGTGTTTAAAAGGAAAATGGTGACACTGCAGCAGAGCTTGTCTGCATGCATCAGCTGGGTTCGCTAGAGTCTGGCAGCACTGACTAGTCCGGATCTGTATAGGTTCTGGTTCTTTCTTCTCTTCTCTCTCTCTCTCTGCTGTGTGTGTGTGGTTTGCATGGTTGTTTTCAGATGGCTGAAGGTTGTTCTGTTCACACCTGTGATCCATCCAACTCACCTGCCCTGATGCCTATTGTTACACGTTCATCCCTTTACTCTTTATAAGTCTCAGTTTATCACACGATAGCCTTCACAATTCTTTATCTAAAGCTTCAACTTTGTTTGATTATAAATTGTTAGAAATTAAACTTCTGCCAGAGATATTTCTTTTCAACCTTTCAGAAGCTGCCCATCCATCCAGCACAGACAACCACAGAAGAGTTTAGTACAATTCTGCTTAAAATATTAAATACAAGACAGCATGATCTATAAAAACAGCATGCAAGTATTAACACCAAACTGCATCTGCCACTTTCTTTAGTTCTATAAAAACTCTACGCGACCAAGCATCTAATTTTAAATTTGGGTGACATAAATTATTTTTAAACTGGCATATATGCATCCTTGTATTGCTGTTACTGCTTATTACTGTCCAAGGCAGCAGTATATTAGGATGAAAAAACGCCTCTCTACTATAAAGTATTATTTTAAAGAATGCAGTCTAGTCAGTGCTGTTAGAAAAACCCAGTGTTATTAGATTTCGGGTAAACAAAAAGTTCGAATTTCTAATAACCAAAATGATGTTTTATGTCATGAAGAAGAAACATTATGCTTTGAGATTCTGCAGAAAAATAGAAATCATGTAACATAATAGATAAAGAACCTCTCACCTCACATAATCGACCAGTTCCTGGATCCTGGAGGTCTTTGTCTTCACCAGCTGCAACAGTCATTAAGATCTGATCAAACAGGTTTCACCAAACCAGAGCACATGTCAATCACACAAAAGCTCACCATGAGGATTTCACTCGCATCCTGGATTTCACCTTTCCAGTAGTACCTTCAAAGCCAGAGAGTGTGAAACATTAGAACTGAACGTGCGCATGGGAGACTTTATAGGCATTTAAGAATTATCATGTTACACAACGAAACGTTTCTTTTCTGTCAAAATAAAAAAAAAGCTTTTGTTAAAAAAAAATGCATTAAGAAAATAAAGCAATCAAACCTAAACTACTTTGTTTTTCTGATAGTTATTTATTGTTTATCGTTGTTTACATCACGTAGCCTATGTAGCAGCTGAACCAGGTAGAAGAAGACAACGTTTAGGTAAGAAAGTCAAGTTTTATTCAACACTAGACAACTTTTAAAATGAGCAACTATGGGCTGTATTGACTCGGTTCTATTCGGGTAACTCGGTTCGTGGTCAGAAACTAAAGACTCGGGTCAGGTCGGTTTCGGGTTGAATTTTCACGGGTCCATTCGGGTTCAGGTCCATGAAAGTGGACCCGTGAGGACCTCTAGCCTGGAGACTATTGACATTGTAACAGACACTATACAAATAAAATTGAAAATTAAATTGAATTGAGCTACCCGTGAGATCACAATAAGAAAACCTGGGGTCCATTTCAGAAAGCAGGTTTTGTGCAAACTCTGAGTACGTTCAACCTGAAATGAGGGAAACTCAGGATTTTTTTTACCGTTTCAGATAATGATGCAACTTAAACCCATGGAAGAGGGTTAACTCAAACCTGTTTCATAAACTTGCTGTTACATATATATTTTACTTGGAATCTGTTACCATGGTGATTTACTCTGTGAATACAACCTGGTCGAGAACAGGTTTTGTCACACAAATTCCATCTTCCTCTCTTTCTCTCATTCCCTTCATAAAGCTGAAAAGGCTGTTGTCTCATTATGCAATCAATGCTGTAAAGCACATTTTGGAGACGTCCATGAGCAACATGTCCATTTATTAACTGAAGAGGCTGCAGTGGTTAAAGTGGGACTGCATTTAGATCAACAAAGCAGCCAGTATTAAAGTTCCAAACAGATAGTTTGGTAAACCCCAGTGATTTTTGATTTTTATTTCTCCACAGGTACATACATGCATGATCTTATCCATACGTAGCTGTGGGATGAAATAATAAACTTGAAATAATTGTTTTCAATATCTTTTGATTGCATCCTGCTCACATTGAAGCCCTTTGAATTATTTTTTTCCAGGGAAAATGTTATTAAAACTGAGTGACAATCATGAGTCTGTTGCGTTCTCATTTTCTCTGAATTTTTTATTAGATTTTTTTTTTTTTTAAATATATATAGTTCATCTTCAACTGCTTTCAAGATTTTTTTTCTACCAGAAGGAAAAGCATGAAAGCAAATCCTCAGTTATAATAAGGCTACATTCCACCACTTTTTACTCACGCCTTATTACCGTCATAAAATATTTACGATTACACATTCAGTCGCTCTGCAGGTTCTCCCACGTCAACTCTCTCTTCTTTACCGCTGCAGCTCCGTTACTGTTCTGCAGAGAGATGAGCTAAAATTTACTGAGTGAATGAAATAAAGCAGAGTATCTCTTCCATGTAGTTGCTGTTGTCCACTGGTGATGACTCTTTATAGTCGTAGTCCACAGACTTAACTCCCTGTCAGCAAGCTCAGATATGAATGAACGAACTCATCTTGTGGTTTGTCAAAACTGAGTTTGTATATTAACTCTGGTTTGTCGCACATCCTCTCTTAAATGGGCCCAGTGTCTTCATACGCAGCCCTGGTTCAGACAGAGCTGCAGCTGTCTGATGATGGGACCTATTATCTCAAGACGCGCTTGAAGACGCTTGTTTTGTTAATCTTTCTTTTTTGTTCAAATGCCAACAGACATGATTTCATCCAGAAATTTCTTACAGTCCCTTTACACTCATTTTGTTCTATGATGGACAGCGAAACTGTTCTGTGTTGATGTTTCTAGATTACATAAGCCTCAACTTCCTGCCCTAACAGCAGCCACATCCTGCATTTTTAGACTGAGCCTCTGTTTGGTTAACAGGTGTAACGCTGACTTAAAAAAAAATAAAAATAAAAGAAAAATCCAGCTCTTGTTTGAATGGTTTTTCAGTCGTTCCTTGTTGTTGTTATACATTAACATGAAATTCAGACACACATGTAAAAAGGTGACTGCTTTGAAGGTGAAATGCAGTTAAAAGGAAAGCCGATAAAAGCTTTCACGTGTAGCCCGGTCCATGTTACTTCCTTCTGAAAATCAGTTATGCAGAAATGTGGAAAAGGAGACCGTATACACATTCATGACACTGCATGTGCGCGTATGATAAGAGGGCTAGTCTTTGTGATCGTGTCTTTGTGATTATGTGGGAGATGTGCTCAAGTGTAGGAGTGGAGCGTGATTTACATTGTGGAGGTCCTGGGGAGAATGTTAACACTGGCCGCCAGCCGTCTTTCCATAACAGCCCTGGGGGAAAAAAGGAAACAGACTGGTTGAGTGGAAATAAAGATGGCCAAATGTAGAAAAGTTAAAAAAAATAAATTAAAAAAAAAGGGAACCAAAATCACAAGCTTCCTTCTATTGCAGGATCAAACTGAACCTTTAAATATACTGTTCAGGGAAAAGATTTATATGATGGAAATCCAGAAAAAAATCAAACAAGAGGAAACATAAAAGACTTGGTTTCTGCTGTTGCTCAGATATTATTGTATTTTATTCCCACCTCTGAAGCCAGTAGTCCTGAAAAAGGAAGGGGGGGGGTAACTTGAAACCACTCTGTGGCTACTGTCTTGACATGTGGTTAATAGATGGTGCTCATTAGCATGCAGCTAAAACGCCAACAAATAATATGGGAGTCAAAACACGGCGCTCGACTCCACTTGCCGGTTTGACATAATTTTATCTTCTCCAGACAGACAGAGAAGTCAAACCCATACTGAGCGGTCTATAATTATAATTAGAACCCACGTTGAAGGAATAGTAAACTTTTTTTCTTTTTTCAAAAAGTACTTCAGTTGGGCATCCCATACACTGTAGAAGAGAACTGGACAAAATCTCTGTGATGTCACTCAAAGAGGATTTCTTCATGACAGTTTTTCAGACTAATGCACTGAAAAAAGTGACTTTTTGGTGCAGTAAATTCTATTAGAGTAACTGTCATAATTTCTACCTTGTTTTTTTAAGATTCAGTAAGAACTAGAGTTTCTTCAGTAAAATTAAACATTCTATTAACGTAATACAAGAATTATGGGGGAAGAGTAAGTTTTACTTACGTTTCCTCAAAGTATTTAAATGTTTAATAGTTGTATGTACATAAACCTAGAAATATTACATAAACTTTACTCTGAAAGTCTAGTGTTTTGAAACGCACGCATGCGCACAATAGGACTGGCTCTGCTCCGGACGTTACACACATCACAATTGCAAGGCGCAACAGGCACTTCGCAGGTAAGTTATTACGTTCTGTTTTAAATGTGTGATAATATACAAGTTTGCATGTAGTTTGACGCAAGATATATGTCACTGTTCATGAGTTAATTTAAAGTTAGCATAACGCTACATTGGTCAGTGCTGGCCTGTAGTGGGAGGGCTGCAGTTTTTCCAGATAAAAAATAACTAACGTTAGGATATTAAAAAAAAACACCAACGTAAAGGTATAACGTTTATCAACTGACGTCAACATAGTAGAGCATGGTTTTGTTATCCGTAAAACTTTTGGCGGCACAGCGGTAGCTAAGCTAACATCAGGACGTCAGCTGTTACAGGGTATGCGCGGGGTCTTAAATGTCTAAAAAAGTCTTAAATTCAATAATTTGAATTGAAGGACTTAAAATGTCTAAAATTCTCCTTAAATCTCATTAAAGGTCTTAAATGCGATTTTGAAAGGTCTTTAATGTATTGAAGTTACTTTTATTTAAAACATGCATAAACTTCAGTCTCGCTTTGAAAAGTTTCGATTTTTGAGGACGCTATAACGTAACTACAACGCGGAACTAATGTGGGCTACCTGTGCTGCCCGGTCAGAATTTATCGATCACCACCTGCCAATGTGCTGTGCGCGCACAGTGGTGTGTTGTGTTGTGTTGAGCAGGG
Organism: Hirundichthys speculiger; assembly: GCA_018398805.1. Lineage (NCBI taxonomy): Eukaryota > Metazoa > Chordata > Actinopteri > Beloniformes > Exocoetidae > Hirundichthys > Hirundichthys speculiger. The sequence goes on from JAGFBZ010000155.1 coordinate 17,182, forward strand.
TGAAAGTAATACGGTAAATGTCTTTACGTTCGTTGCAAAATGTCCCAGTTTAAATCAGTAGGAGAGTAAGCAGTGCAGTTGTGTTTCATGTTATTTTGTTTAATTTTAACGATACAGAACAGCTCGGAAAAGAAACTGCTTTTGAGCTAACAACCGGAGATTTCACTCAGCAGTATGTGAGTGCGCATGCGTGTCTACTTCCGAAACACAGCTATGGGGATCGGTGCGTTTGATTTAATGCACTGGGACGTTTTCCACAACTGGTCCACCGACGTCAAGAAATGCCGCTTGCGCCAGAACAGGACGAACAATAAATTAAACCACCAAAATTCCACAACTTGTGGTTGGCTGAAACACTTTCAACATGATTTAAATATGTCAGTTATCACATTTTTAAAAAAACGGAGAGAAACACTACAAAACAGTCATTTTTTTTCCCAAAGTAATAATGCAGAGAAAAATAATTTCTTTGTTCAAAAGAAAAGACAGGGACACTGAAGATGGGCTACAGTAAAATATTATATATTTTAAAATGCATGAAGTGAAAGAGAGATGACGGTTTTTGTAATAGTACCCCGGCAAGAATTTAAAACTACTTTCACCCCTGGAAATGGGTCTTAAATTGTATTCATTATGGTCTTAAAAAAGTCTTTAAAAGCCTAAATTTGACTTGTTGAAACTTGCAGATACCCTGTGTTAAAACCCTCCCGTTGTCGGACACGGCATGAAACTACTCCAATTAGCTCAGTCATGTTGTAACTAAGATATCTGCTGGAGAATTTCTTTTTCATGGACTGTTTATTGAGTCACTGAGTTATTAAAGTTAAACAGGTAACCGTTAGCCCGGCTAATCTATGATAACCATGACTAATTACAAAAATGTCATGTGTTAATTTTTTTTTTTTAGCTAGACAAAACAAAATGTTCATTTATATTTGTTCATGATACTGTTTACAGTAAGTCTTATTAAAACATTTTTCTATCTATCAACAGGAAGCAAATCAGAACTTAATCTCATAATTCAGGCAAGTAGAAAATATAATATTGCTTTGTTATTTTCCCTTATTCATCCATCATAACGTAATATTGAAATTGGCTGAATATTTCATTGTTTTAATACCACAAATTGTGTCTTTTCATTTTCAGGGTGCCCCTTGGAGGAGCCAGTGGACTTTGGCCAGTTGGAGTTGAGGGCTAGGAGAAATTCAGCAGGGAGAAAGAGTAGGCCTCTTGTGTCATGAGATGGTTGTGCAAAAGATGCAATTTTAGGTCATCAAAACGTTCAGAGCTGATTAAACATTACAGGTTGAAGCATCCACACACTAGTCAAGGCCAGTCACTACCCTGCTTGTACACAGATTGTCCTTGTGCACAGTGCAACAGTACTGCAAAAGCTTGCTCACTGCTCATGGGACTGATTTATGCCCTGAACTTGGCATACCCTCCCACTTTGCGCTACACTTTTGAAGTCTTCCAAAAACTCTTGCTGGGCCTAGATAGATTTAAACTGTCCCCAAAAGTAAACACCTTGAAGTTGAAGTTGGTTTCCTAAATGCATGTCATCCTAGAAGAGAGAAATGTGGCATCATTCATTCATGGACCCTTGTTGAGGATGTAGCATCATGCATGGACCCTTGTGAAGAAATGCCAAGCGTTATCACTGAGTTCCAGTTGATCTTGGTTTACCAGTGGGAAGTTGCCTGTCATAAATGTTTTTCATTTTTTGTCAAATAAGGTATCTGTTAATTACAGTAAAGATTGTATTCTTCATCAATAATGGTTAGAGACCTTAAGCTGTTCATTCTTAAAAGTGCACTAGTCTAGAGGACTGGTTTAAATGTTGAAATTGCACTGTTTCAGTGTGTAGGTTTGTAAGATTTTAATTGTATATTTCAGAAGTGACTATGTTGCCAGATCTACAGAATGTTGGATGTGGTGTATAATGTGTAAAACTGTGTATTTGTTGTTTACCATTCATACCAGCCTTTGGATATTTTCTTTAAAAAATATACTTAGTCTTACTTAAACTTTAAATACCTCTTGCTCGAGATACATCTTTAATTTACTGTTAGTACAAATGCTAATGCAGTACAATATAATGCACTTTTACTATTAATGCAGTACTTGTACATTCTTTTTTTTGTTTTTCATTTAAATAGAGGTATACTACATAATCCATACACCACTGTTCAAAGTGTAAGAGGCTGTTTCTGTCCTGACCCACTCCCAGAAGTTGTTTTGAGCATGTTTGTGTGTGTTAAATGCTCTATATCTGAGTATTCATGCCAATGTTAAATTTATGGCTGCCCCATTTCAAAAATAAACAGATTAATTGCCTTGTAATTTAATTGTGTGATGTGTGATACAGTAAATGCAAAGGGTTTAAATTTATTTGGTAACATTTATCAAAAGAAAACTGGCAATGAATTACCTAATTTTAGTGAGTAATGTAACACAATGCAACCAAGTAAATTAAAATGTAAAGCACAAGAAAATAATTAAAATCTACTAAATCACTTCATAACAGCAAATACTACAGATATATAAAATTTACTTAAAATTTTGAGTAAAATGATGTTCCTGCCTATGAAAAAACAAGTAGACTTTACTTAATTTATTTAAATAAACATAACTTAAAACTTCGATGTAATTAAGTAAATGTTACTTAACATCTTTACCACTGTTATGTTTTGTGGTAAGTAAAATTTACTTGATACTGGCAAGTGAGTGTTACTTGATATTGCAGCATTAAATTTTACTTATATAATTTGCGTGCAAATACTTACAATATATTTTTTAAGTAAGTGGAGGACGTCGTCTTGGCAGGATTTGACTTGGCGCAACCCTCGTTAGTCCAAAAATGGACCTTGCAGCCAGATGGAACACGACCAAGTTAATCATTTACCGCAAGCTAGCTGTTTTAGCTTAGCTCAGGTCAACCTATAATGCTAGCAAACATTACCTTACATTCATTCTGATGGAATCTGATGCTACTACAGGAACAATAGCTGAACGAGGGCTGCCACGTGTAGCCTCGTTGCTGCTAGGTGGCTCATGCAGGGCAGCAGCAGTTAGGCTGCAACTGTGAACCAGGCTTTTCCAGGTGGAACTCCAGACTGTTCCAGTCCAACACAGAGCTGGTCATGGTGGTCTGCTATTACAAGTAACTGCACAAAAAGCTAGATTGTTTTAAAAATAAAACGGTCTTAGCTCTTTTTATCATAGACCATATGTTAAATTCACAGAAAATGCTAAGCAATGCATAGCTAAAGTAATGTCATTCAAATAGCCATCCCTCTAATTATGAAGATACAAAAGTAGTCACCCCCATGCCATTCTCATGGACGGGAAATCTAAGTATGGAGACCAAAAATGTTAAAACTGAACATTTTAACATGGCTGTAAATGAAGACTGACTTCCCTTTGGAGCCAGGACTCTAGTGGTCAGTAGAGGAACTGCACTTTCCTGTTTTTCTGGAATTAAGTCTATTTAGCAAGCAGCCCTTGGATAATCAAAAAAATACAAAACATTCGGGTTCTTACTGAGGTTCTGGGGCATACAGTGGCTTTCTTTCTTGCCATCATTGCCATTGCCAAGTCTTGTCCATTAAAGGAGAAAAATAGCAAAGGAGAAAAGCAATTTAACACCTAATTGAATGAGATTCTCAAAACTTCTATGGCAAAATGTTGGCATTTCATGTCCTGAATCTTAGTATTAATTTTTTTGCATTCCCTCTCTATTTTACTTTTAAAAGACTCTGCCTCTGCAAGGATACTTATTTCATACTTGATGATGTTAGGGACCTGGTAAAAATTAGCCTGGTCAGATATTAGCAATTTCATTAGGTCATTTTGGTACAGTAGCACATCTTCTTTTGCCCTGACCCACCTGTTTTAAAAGATTTACATATATTTAAAAAAAAAATCTTTGGAAACAGACTTGTAAGCCAAGCTAATTGGCTGAAAGTTACTTAATTTTTTATTTTTGTGGCTCTGCTAGACTTTCCTGACAGTTGACAGACAGGAAAGTGAGGCAGAGAGAAAGGATAAGACAAGTAGCAATATAATCATGATACATGGTCTGCCTGCTCTACCAAGTGAGCTATCCGACAGCGTTGTTACTTGACTTTTAGTCTACAAGAAAAGGGGGGTGCAAGCAATGTTCTTTTTCTAACACAAAGTAAAGTGAATTCTTTTATTTCCCAAAACTAAGACGTAAACATGAGCTGAACTGCAAAATGACGCAGCGTGACCATTCCCTCCAGTAGTGCTGGGCAATATGACGATATATATCGTGGGGACAATATAAAAGTGTATATCGTGCCATTTCTCTTATATCGTTTATATCGTTTCTTTTCTTTTCTATCGTTTCTAACCTAATTTTATCAATTATTACAGCAAATATGTAATTAAATAACCTGCAATGATAAATTTGATAGAATCATACCTACTTCTACAAAGTAGCCTTTTATGTTTGCACTTTTATTCATGGTTAATGCCTTAAACAGAGTTCTCTTCAACCCTGATGTTTACTTTAGACACTTTATATTGGTTTGCAAACTTTGCACTACAAAGTTACAGATTTCAGAAAGTTGAAAAATAATTTGTGTTTATTTTTTATAGCTGAACGTCAGTGCAAAAATGTGTTTTTCCTCTCAGAAACTGTTGTGCACTTTAAAAAAAATGTGAAAGCTACTGTACCTCTGTACCTACCTGTTTTTTGCTGCACTAAAATGTATGTTTTGTGACAGTTCAGCTAAATGTCCTTTCAAATAAAGTTGAAAAGTAAGCAATTAAATTTTTTGTCAAACTTTTCAGAGAATAACTGAAAACATACTTTATTATGGTATATCGTGATATATATCGTTATCGTGATATAAAATAGTCCATATCGTGATATATGATTTTTTCCATATCGCCCAGCACTACCCTCCAGTACCTGCCAATGTCCTTCGCTGCCTGTTCGTTGGGGCTGTTGATGAGAACCAGACAGTGGTGGCCTGGTACATAGCTCCCTGTGAAGGCCGCATGAAGATGGACTCCGATGGACCACACCAACCCCGGGTAGAGGGACACAAGCAGGACCAGGAACTAGAGAGGGGATGGGAGTGTTATGAATACCATGAAAAAGAGCATGTTTGTGCCGTATAGGTTGGAACTTACTGGTTTTTTTTCTGCATAGATGTGCCACAAAGTTTGATCTGATCTTTTACGTTACACTAAGAGACAAAAACAATATTCTTAAACTGATAAACTATAATTGATCTACTCCATGTCTCAACAGGCAATCAATCACATCGGAAGAAAAGTAAGTGAACTCACAGAACAAGAACGTCAATGAATGCTAACAGGAGTCAGTGGTTTGCAGACCTGGAGTCCAGTAACTGAAAGTAGTTTGGAGGTGTGGTTTGACTTTGACTAATGAAAGACACACAGACATTCTCAGTTTTGCGGTTCGTAAGAAGCATCTGGTGATGTGAACCCCATAAAAAGGAGATCCCCAAAGACCTACAATCAACGGTGGTTGATCTGCATCAACAAACACTTTAAAGGCTGGATGTTTAGGCTCCCATAAGTCTCAAGGAGACACTGTCTATACAACACTAGTAGTTACTCTTCCTAGAAGTGAGCCAGTATGACTCCAAAGAAAGAACATAGAAGGTAAAGAAGAACCCACAAGTAACATCTAAAGGTTTGAAGACACCACCGGAACAGACAAAGATCTCAGTTAATGAGTCTACCATACTTAAGTCAGTGAGCAGACAGGTTGTCCGTGCCCAGAAGCGAAGGAGGAAGTCGCTGCTCTCCAAACCCAACATTGATGCGTGTCTGAAGTTTTCCGAAAACATCATGAGAAATCAGAAACTACTCAGAAAATGTTTTATGGGTTTATGGAAGAATACTCAGCACTATGTGTGGTGCAAAAAGTGCACAGGTTACCAACATCAAAGCATCCTCCCAGTGTTGAAGTATGGTGGAGGGAGTATCATGATTTGGGCTTACTTCACTGCCTCAGGGGTTGGACCTCCTGCCACCATTTACTGAAATATCCAACACCAGTGGTCCCCAACCAGTACCGGTCCACTGGTCATTTGGTATCGGGCCGCAAAATAAATCACTTCCATTATTACCGTTTGATTTATTATCCAAGTCTTAATGATGCTTTATTTTGAAAAATGACCGGATTCTGTCCATGACACCCATCTATGACTTAGGGCAAATTCCAATTCCTCCCTTAACCCTCAATCTCAACCATCGCCCTTAACCCTCAGTCTTTGGCCCTCAATCTTGGCCCTCGAAAGTAAGTATAAGGGCTGTCTCGTGACTAAGAAATGGGACACCCCTTGAGTGCAGTTACGTCTTCAGACTGTGGGGAGAAGCCTTACGCCAAAGCTACGTCCAGTCTGTCAAGAAAACGACAACGACGAAGAAGAAGGAGAAGAAGACATAGAAGAAGAATAACATAGTTTCGTAACATTTATATCTTTAAGAACTACGAAAATACTTACATTTGAAGCTCGCTTTTTTCCAGCGCCATCCTTTTCGAAGACGTTTTGGCAAAAATACGCAATGCCTTCTGGGTAGCCCTTACTTCCAAGGGTGGTGCTGGAAAATCTCAATATTGAGGGCGATACAGCCCTCAAACTTGTCCCTCAATCTGACTTTCTAAGAATCGGAACAGCACTTGCACTTAGCGAGAGCGCGCATTTTTGAGATTTAGGGTAGAGATTAGTGCTGGGCAATATGACGATTAGGGATGGCATTTGGTTGAGATTTATTCGTCGATCGTCGATGGGGAGAATTAATGATTAATAATCGATTAATCATTAACATTTTTATATTGAAAACTATCACAAATATTCTCGATATCGGCGTGACGTTTGTTTTCCCCTTTGGCCTGGTTGCTATGGCCCGCGCATGCGCAGATGTGTTCAGTGGCCCGGATGTTGTGGTCGAGAATAACGTGACATTTCCTGTTTCTTTTCTTTAAAAAAACAACAATAATAAAAAAAGAGATATCGAGGAGACTACTTAACAATGACAATTTATATCAAGGCGCCAGTATTACAGGCTTTTTGTTTCTTAAAAAGATGCGCTTGTTGTGTGCTCGATTTGCGCTGCAGCTCCGTCTGGTCCGTGCCAACACCGAGTTGAGGCTAGGCTAGGCTAGGCTAGGCTGATGATGAACAGCCTCCACCGTCTTTTACAAGGCTTGGATGCGCGTTGTTCAAGAGATACATCATTGTCGTTGTCGATCAATTGTATTTGTTATTTGCATTGCAGTGATTGCAGTACACTTGCTCATTTTCTAAACGAAAATGGTCCCACGCCACACTTCACCGCGACTGCTTCATGAGGCGATGACAGAAGCTCGCATGTAACAACTGAGGCCAGCCAGGGTAGGGTGATGGTGAAATGTTGCCCCCTGCTGCCAAATTTCTATCGGTGGCACAGCGAAATGCATCGCATTGTTTGAGGACGTGCACTGATAACCTACATTCGGATTGTTTAAAAAAAAAACAAAAACAAAAAAACGTTCGGTTCATCGACAAAAATTAATTTCTTCGACCAAATTCTTAATGATCAATCATTGATTAATCGATTAATTATGCCCATCCCTAATGACGATACATATCGTGGGAACGATAGAAAAGTGTGTATCGTGCCATTTCTCTTCTATCGTTTCTAACCTAATTTTATCAATTATTACAGCAAATATGTAATTAAATAACCTGCAACGATAAATTTGATAGAATAATATCTACCTCTACAAAGTAGCCTTTGAAGGTTTGCACTTTTATTCATGGTTAATGCCTTAAACAGAGTTCTCTTCAACCCTGATTTTTACTTTAGACACTTTATATTGGTTTGCAAACTTTGCACTACAAGGTTACAGATTTCAGAAAGTTGAAAAATAATTTGTGTTTATTTTTTATAGCTGAACTTTAGTGCAAAAATGTGTTTTTCCTCTCAGAAACTGTTGTGCACTTTAAAAAAAAAAGTGAAAGCTACAGTACTTCTGTACCTACCTGTTTTTGCTGGACTAAAATGTATGTTTGTGACAGTTCAGCTAAATGTCCTTTCAAAATAAAGTTGAAAAGTAAGCAATGAAATTTTTGTCAAACTTTTCAGAGAATAACTGAAAGCATACTTTATTATGGTATATCGTGATATATATCGTTATCGTGATATAAAATAGTCCATATCGTGATATATGAGTTTTTCCATATCGCCCAGCACTAGTAGAGATTGAGGGTTAAGGGAGGAATTGGAATTCACCCTTACTCTTCACACATGACAAGACTTCAAGACCCGTGTCTTGGTCACGTGGCAAAATGAGTTAAAAAAAACCAAACGTCTTCGGAAAGTGTCTTTGCGAATAATGTTACCGATGTTCTGTTGTTACGAGGACATTTCTAATAAAGTTGCACGTGAATACACAGCGGATTTGTGTTTGTTATAATATATAGAAAATACCACAGTTTTTATGCCGGTCCAATCATTTTATTTTCTTGTATTTTTCTGCGGCACATTTTACAAGCCGGTCCGTGAAAATATTGCTTGACATTAAAGCGGTCCGTGGAGCAAAAAAGGTTGAGGACAACTGTCCTACACGACAATGTCAGGGTGGCTGTCTGCCAGCTGAAGCTTAGTAGAAAGTGGGTGATGCGGCAGGACAATAACAGTAAGCATCAGAGCAAATCCAGCACATAATAGCTTTAGAAAAAAAAGAAAATCTGTCTTTTAGAGTGGCTTAGTCAGAGCCCAGACCTCATGGGGATGGGCGTTAAAGATTTATGGATGACATCACATCTGTTGATATTTGAAAGAAAACATCAACAAAACATGATGGACTATTAAATAGAAATGTTGCATAATCGCTTAGCCTACCTTTAACCCTATAAAGATGCTGTGGACTGACCGGAGATATAGATGTATGACTGAATCTTGAATGGTCACACGTTCCTCCTTGAATGCTGCGCAGGTCTTGTCCAGAGCTTCTGAAATATATCGCTTGACGTCCCACCGGCTATTCACCCAGGGGTTGACTTACATCATCCTCCAGCACTGTGAATGTTTAATGGGTGTGTCCAGTGTCCAGACACAAAACCTTTTGTCTATCATCTCAATCACATTGGGTCTGTCTATTATTGTGACTTAGATGAAGATCAGATCACATTTCATGGCAAATATACTCAGGAAACCAGTAAATTTGAAAGCAGGGTGCATGTGGACTTTATCCAATCTGGATGCATTTTCTAAATGCCATATTCTGTAAATCTACATATATACAGTGTGTATGTAACCAGAATTAAACTGCAGCTCTGAAGGCGACTGCCTTTAAGATCCACTTTTACCAGAAGTTATAGATCAGCAACAGTAATTACTGTCCCTCACAATTATATCTATAATTATTTGAATATTCAGTCTGCAGTTTTATTATTACATGGCTGAATAAAAGGGCATTATATCTCAATTTAATTATCCCCGGTGCCCTGAAAGGATTTCCCTCTTTGGGCTGGATTCAGTATTTATCCTCTTGTTATTTGGCACTGTCTCTCATAGATAATTGAGTTTTGGCCTCACACACATTGACCAATTTATAATCTGTCCTACTTCTCAGTGCAGCACATCACAGTCCAACATAACACACAACTGGAGAGGAAATCAAATTCACACTGAATATGAGCCTTTGACTGAATTCTGCTTAAAGACTTTTCTCGTTTACTTTTTTCTTAGACAGAGGAAGTGTTTATAAACGATTAAAAGAGTATCTCACCAAACATGTAAAGAGCAGGACCGAGCGAAAGTTCAAAACTCCCTCTTTGTGGCACCGCTGGAGCAGCAACTTGGTGGCAACAAATGTCATTCCTAGAGTCCGGCCGGGGCAGATGACACGGGACAAACTGAGCCGAACCCAGTCCATAACCGGCCAGACTTTCCCCTCTTACCAAGAGACTCCCGTCATGTTTAACAACGACTTTAAGTCCGACAAAACCAGACACTCTGTGGGAGAAAACACGCTACAAACTCGTGACATTTACGGGTGGGAAGGAGCACTGCTGTGACAGGTAGCGGCTACTAACAGGTCAAATGCGGTGAGTAATGTTTGCCCGTGTTCGATTGGTGGTTTCATACGTCATTTAACGCCGGTGACCAATAGAATCGCGACTTAACTCTGATGCCCCGCCTCAGGGTCTCGGTCATAATCGGCTTTGGAGTCTGTCCCTCACCCGCAGGCCGGGTTTGTGATGGCAACAAAAAAGATGTGAATTAACAGTTTGCGGACAGGATATCTGTCTTAAAAGACTGTTTGTCAGTTGCAGAAATGGCAGAATAATAGCAGTTACTGTACAATTCACATTTAATCATCAGTCTTTTTAAATTGATTTTATAATCTTTCATGGAGTCATGTATTGTAGTCACATATATATATATATATATATATATATATATATATATATATATATATATATGTGTGTGTGTGTGTGTGTGTGTGTGTGTATATGTATATATATACATACACACACACACACATATATATATATATATATATATATATATATATATATACAGTCATGAAGTTTAGTCAAAAAATTATTAGACCACCACCATTTTTTTTCTTCAGTTTCTTGTTCATTTTAATACCTGGTACCACTGAACATCATCATGTGACTAAAACAGACAGAAAAGAAAACACTGAATGCATAAAAGCAGTGTTTTTGGCAGTACAACGCCATAGCTATTGATGTAAAAACTTAAGTGATTTAGGTTATAATCGAGAAAACCATGGAAAATGGTAAGATATCAGCTCTTAAATAAAACTCTTATGAGCAATCTTTGTGGTTATCGTTATGTTTGTCCAAACAAATGTACCTTTAGATGTACCAGGCATTAAAATGAACAAGAAACTGAAGAAAACAAGGGTGGTCTAATAATTTTTTCCATGACTATATATAGATATATATATATATATATATATATATATATATATATATATATACATATATATATATATATATATATATATATCTCTATCTAGTATATTCTCTATATCCTCTCTATATCTATATATCCTCTATATCTATATATATCTATCTATATATATCCACAGACCATATACTTTAAGTGTACTGGAAAGTATACAGATTTTATACTTTTTCGGACTAAATTGGAACATTTTAAGTTTATAAAAGTATACTTAAAAGTTAAGGTAATTCTTTATTCCTTAAAGTTTACTCTTACTCTATGTACACAAGAGTGTGATGCATTTAAAAAATCACTCACAAGACAGAATATTGAAAACACGTTGAATATATTTTCAAATATTTGGAACATTTCAAAAACAGACATATGAATTTAAGCCCTTCGTTACTGGAAAAAATGAGAGAAAAAAGTGCAAATAAATAACTGGATAGAGAAAAAAAACTGCACTTTCATGACTTTTTTTCATTAACTTGTTTATGCTTTTAAGTGTAAGCCAAGTATACTTCACTATACTATTAAGTAGGTGAATAAAATATAGTTTATAAAAAGTCACCTTCAAGTATACTTCCTCATTTTTAGTAAAAAATAAGTATACATATATCATAGTATACTAGAATAAACTTATTTTTGCTAAGGGTATTCCCTGTGTGTACAGGACAGCAGCTGAATGCATTTTCACCCTGTTTGGTTCTAACTCAATATTCCACCAGCTGACTTTCCTCTAAAGAGTCCTACTTGTTTTTTATTCTGAAAGGAGATCAGAAATGTATTTTGTATGCCTGCATGTTTGTTTTCATCTTCACAGATGGGTTGGAAACAATCGGCAAGAATCCTGTTGAAATCCAAGGATGTATCACAAACATCTCTATTTCTTGTCACACTGTCACAAATTTATGCATTGATATTTGTGTAAGTCATATTACTTTACTGGGTCGGTTGACATTGTAATTTTCCTCTGGCTGCCTTACCCCCTGGATCGATTTACCATCATGTATAAACATTGAAAACGTGCTGACTCGGTCCAATACACCAGTAGGAGGTGCTAGAAATTTCAAAATTGAAAAGTTGTTCTGAATTGCTTTAAATTATTGCCATGTGTATGGAGTAACATAGCTGTCAAAAACAATATGTGTTTACAAGTTAGCCTTTGTTCATTTTAATCTAAAATTGTGCATTAAAAATTGTAAATTAAAATATAACATTAATTTCCATGAGTAAAATTATTCTTAAAGAATTTTAATTGCATTTTTTTAAATTTTGTCTGTGAGAATATAATTAAAATTGTTACAGCCTTAACAGATTATGAATCCAAAAGACACAACAGAGAAATAACTGTAACAAATACGTCACAGGGTCACAGGCATCATCGATGGAACAGAAGGTACATCGATTCCTCAAACTGTGCATGCATTCAAAATATGTTCATAGTGCCAAACAGCAACCATCGCCTGGTACAAAAATCTCATTTTTTTTCAATCAATGTATAGATTCTACCTTCATGACAACAGTACAGAGGGTGAATTTTTTATTTTTTGTTTCACATCAGGCACATTTATATCAAGCAATGAAACCAATAAAGCTGACCAATCAGATACCTGTGCGTCACTTGAAGTCGTTTGGTCTATAGCTAGCCACTGGCTCTGCTGTCGGCTGACACAGCTAGCCATTACCGTTATGATTTAAGCAACGTAATACTTAGCATCATAGTGACTCCTAAAAACCTAATAGATCATGGTGACCTGACCACCAGCTCACCGTTGCTGGCTGTGGTTGTTCTGGAAGAATCTGAGTACGAAGGAAAAACTTAGCTTAGCCATGCTAGCCGCGGCAGTCATTTCATGTCAATACCAGATTTTGGTGTTCTTCAAAAAGTTTTGAATGAATTTAAGTGTATGTTTTGGGTCATTGCCTTGTTGGGAGACCCAGCGATGACCATAAACTAGATTGGCATCAGATCAACATATTCAGTTTTCTTTCATGAGCCCATGCAGACTAACAGCTGTTGCATAAGCAGTGGGGTTCTTCTTGGACAAAGGCTTAATTGATGAAGAACATTCACAACAGTCTTCAATGAGAATCAAGTCCAGAAGAAACCAGTTGAGCATTTCTGCAGGCATCCAGGGGTCGCTGACATCACACTCTCATGGCTGCAAAGCCTTACTTCTCCAGATTATCATCTCCTATCTTCTATCGGATCTCCAGGCTGATGTCTTTACTCATTGATATGGCGATATCACCTCTTAAAAACAATTTAGGAGGAGTCTCTCAGTCAAATATTGAAGTGACAATCTATCACAGAGGAGTGAAACATACTTTGGTTAGTAAATCAGTTCCCTTCATTTTAGTGTATACAGGAACAAAGAAAGGATTCCATTTGAACCTAGTCAGGTTATAGCTGCAGTTTGACCAAACTGTGCATGTAAACACGGTGAGGATTCACGGTGAGTTACAAATAGTTTTGACTTTAAGGGTCCGATCTTCGGCCAGATCTGCTAAAGCCGCAATTTAGGGATAGCGGGTAGCAGGAGAGGCAATCCCCACCAAAAAAAACGCAATCTTCCATCCTTGCTATACCTGCTATCCCACCTGCCCTACCCGCTACATTATGCATAGGAGTGGTTAGGGCGTTTCACCTGTTAAACCAATCAGTGCGTCAGCAGCCATTGCCTTTTAGAGCAGGTTACGCTATCCGCAATCTGCTTTCCCAAACCCGCTTTCTCAAACACACTCAGGTCGTCTATGGTTCAACTGAAGAGCAAGCCGTTTAATATAATCTCTGCCATTTCCTCAGGGGTTCAAATGAGGCCAAATCATGTTTTTTATACAAGAGTTAATTCGAGATCTAGAACCGTTTGTGTACGTCCACTTGTGACCAGGTGGACACACATCGATGCCATTTAGACACACTCTTGTACGCGCTGACATTTGTCGCCAGCGGTTGGACCACCCACTATGCTTTTTCCTAAACCCGCGATGGCAAAATACAGAGTTTGCAGAAAGGGCAAAATAACGCACTTTGCCACACCTACAATGGGAGTAAGGGAGTCGGCATAATGTCTAGCAGCTATAGTGGGCGGAAGATGGCATTAGTGGTTAGCGGAGCTTCCATTACACACAATTTTAGGGTAGCGGCTAGTGGTAACAGGTAAGGGGAAGTGTACAATCGGGGCCTAATTGTATGCAAAGCAGAGAGTTTGTATTCTGTGAATACGCATTTTCCTCGGCTCTTAACACGCAACTGATGTTGACCGTTAAATTTAAGTTTAATTTTGGGTTTTTATACACAGTTCAAAAAAAGCAAGGCAGCTTCTTTTGGCTTTTCCCTTTTACAAGTCACCACAGCAGATCATTGAGTTCCTCAGATTGATTTGGCATCCGGCCTTAATGCCACAATCCTTCCTTTTATCCCAGGTGTGGAACTGGCTGACCCCTTACTGGCTGGGCTTTTGCACTGGAGACAGAGGTGGGGATCAATCTGTCAACCCTATTAATAACATTTAGACAATAAATAAATAGACAAATACTCCTCATTTATCAATTAGAGCCCAGGCAATGTAAAAAAAAAAAAAAAATCAGATAATATTAGGATGTTGGTCATTTCATTATGTCTTCATGGTCAGTGTGAAAGCGAAAGACCTTATTGTCAAATTTTCCAGCTGAGCTTTTGCTATGGTCACAAAAGAAAAAAAAATGTGAAGCAAAAAAAAAAAACTTGCTTCTCCACCTTTCACTGGTACTTTTGAAAAATAATAAAAAACTCTTTACCTCCTCTCTACCTACCTGTTCAAGCTTGAGAGAAGGGCACTGATGTTTTGGAATGAACTAAAATCAATATGATGAAACACATTGTTAATATGTAATGAAAGTCGATGAAAGTCTCATCTGCCGCTGCTCTATTTCACGCGCTTATTTGCTGCAGACATTTTTAACCTTTAGAGACTTTAGAGAAACCGGGCCCAAATGATAAAATGTCAAGAATGGTGTTTTATGTAAATGACACTCTCGAATTAAAGGACACTTGTTGCGCAGCGATAGCCGCCGTCGGTCTGCTGCAAGAAGAGGAAACTCTCACTAGCGTGAAGTTACAAGAACAGCCACAGACTGCAATTCAAAGGGAGAATGAAAAATAGCCTCCAGATTTGGACAATTAGTCTGAACTGAACTTCAACTGTAGTAAAATAATACATACACATGTGACATGTGACATGTGTGTTAATAAAAAGGGTAATTAAGAGCCCTTAAAATTAGATGAAACCACCTCAGATCAACACTTAGCATAGACAAGGCAAGTTTATTTGTAGAGCACAATTCGTACACAAGGCTATTCAAAGTGCTTTACAGATGCATAAAATCACAAGAAGGCAAATGGAGTCAGTCCATACGAGAATAAAACTAATCATTAATAAATTAAATTAGAAATGAATTAAAAAGAAAAATACATTAAATTAAAAATGAAGAGTGCAGATAAAATCCTTCCAGTCATCATCTTCACATCTAAACAGAACTGTTTTCAGCCTGGATCTGAACATTTTCAGACTTGAGGTCTGTCTCACATCTTCTGGAAGACTGTTCCAGATTTTAGGAGCATAAAATTGAAATGCAGCTTCACCTTGTTTAGTCCTGACTCTGGTCACCAGCAGGAGACCACTCCCTGAGGTTCTCAGAGTCCGGGTTGGTTCATATGGATCTAACATGTCAGAGATGGACTTTGGGGCCATGAAGAGACTTGAACACAAGTAGAGCTGTTTTAAAGTCTATTCTCTGAGTGACAGGAAGCCAGAGACCTCAGGACTGGACTAAAATGGTCGTATTTCCTGGTTCTAGTCAGGACCAGTGCAGAGACCTCAGGACTGGACTAATATGGTCGTACTTCCTGGTTCTAGTCAGGACCAGTGCAGAGACCTCAGGACTGGACTAATGTGGTCGTATCTCCTGGTTCTAGTCAGGACCAGTGCAGAGACCTCAGGACTGGACTAATATGGTCGTACTTCCTGGTTCTAGTCAGGACCAGTGCAGAGACCTCAGGACTGGATTAATATGGTCATATTTCCTGGTTCTAGTCAGGACCAGTGCAGAGACCTCAGGACTGGACTAATATGGTCGTATTTCCTGGTTCTAGTCAGGACCAGTGCAGAGACCTCAGGACTGGATTAATATGGTCGTATCTCCTGGTTCTAGTCAAGACCAGTGCAGAGACCTCAGAACTGGACTAATATGGTCGTATTTCCTGGTTCTAGTCAGGACTCCAGCAGCATTCTGGATGTACTGCAGCTGTCTTGCAGCTGGTTTAGAGCCCAGTGAGCAGGCCGTTACAGTAGTCTAACCTGGTGGAGACGAACCCATGGATTAGTCTTTCTAAATCTGGTTTAGACACTATTCCTTTGATTCTGGCAATGTTTTTAGATGGTAAAAAGCTGCTGATTTAATTGCTTAAATGTGGCTGTTAAAGTTCAAGTCTGAATCCAATATTACCCCTAAATTTCTGATCTGATTTTTAGGTTCTAGAGAGTCTCAAGGTGACTGATAACACTTTCTCTTTGTTTCTGTGTGCCACAGACAATGATTTAAGTTTAGTCTGAGTTTAGATGGAGAAAGTTGTTTTGCATCCACACACTGATCTGTTCGATGCAGTGACACAATTAATCTACAAGCCCATGTTCTCCTGCTGTCAGTGACACATAGATCTGAGTATCATCTGCATAGTTGTGATAGGACACATTAAATATGCGTTTTAGCTGGCCTAATGGACAGATGTACAGATTGAACAATAGGGGTCCCAGGATTGACCCCTGGGGAACCCCACAGGTCATGGCCATTTAGTCTGAGACACAGTTACCAATTTAAACAAAGTATCTCCTGTCCCTAAGATAGGACCTGAACCAGTTTAAAGCATTTTCAGAGATTCCCACCCAGTCTTCTAATCTCTGTAATAAGATTGCATGGTCAACTGTGTCAAAGGTCGACTGAGACTTTGCCTGCATCTGTGTTCATATCTCATTAAGTGCAACAAAACACCTCTTAGCTTAGTTTTTACAAAAAAAATAAGTCAGGATGCAGAAGGAGTGTGTGAGTAAAATGACACACTTACTACTTCCACAAGAATTAAAAGGCTTGTAGCAACCAGGCGCCGCTAATGAAATGACTCATTCATTATTTAACTTGATTAACTGACGATCAGCGAGTGTGGCCTCCTCTGTAAAATAACAGGTTTTGGCAGCTCGCTGGTCCGGGGAGCTCGGAGTTTGCGTTAACACACAAAGCCAAGGACATCCACGATTATCCTGGAGGAGCAATTTCTGCTGCCCATCAATCTGGAAATGGTTATAAAGCAATCTCCAAACAATTTTGAATCAATCATTTTACAGGAGAGAAAGACTGTTCACTTACCCGTCCCGGCAAGTTCACGCCAAGGTCAGGCCTTGTTATTCTCAGACAAACTGTAAAAAAGAAAAAAAAAAGAAAACTCAAGACCTGCATCCCAGTTTCTACTGGAGTCAGTTAGTATGTTGAATGTTTAAGTTAATCAAAGTCAAAGTCAAAGCGAACTTTATTGTCAATCAAAGCACTGCAACAGTACATTGCACGCAGACTGAAATTGCATTTCTCAAAGCTCCAATGTGCAATTAAAAATTTAGACATACAGTAACATAATAACAGACAACATAGCAGACATAGCAGACAATATGAACATACATTCTGGACTGTCAGTGTTTTAGAAGTATTGAGGTTACTTACTGGAGTGCAAAAACCTGAGTCGACAAGGTGCAAGAGAGGCAAAGTGTATAGTGCAAGTAGCAGCAAGGAGAAGAGAAGAGTCTACAACATTACTGTATGAGAGTTTAGAGTTTATAGTACTAGGTCTTGGTTGTGTTTGTGTATGGGTGGGGGGGGGTTACAGTCTTGTTCTCTGGAGTGAGTTCAGTAGTCTGATGGCTTGTGGGAAAAAGCTATTGCTGAGTCTGGTTGTTCTGCTGCGCATACTGCTGTAGCGCTTACCAGAAGGTAGGAGGGTGAACAGTGCGTGTGAGGGGTGGGTAGTGTCTTTGATGATGTTGATGGCTCTTTTTTGACAACGGGATGGATACAAGTCTTGAATGGATGGTAGAGTTGATCTGGTGATCTTCTCTGCTGTTCTCACCACCCTCTGTAGTGCTTTCCGGTCTGCAACATGGCAGCTGCCAAACCACACTGAGAGACTGCTGGTGAGTATGCTCTCAATGGCACCCCTGTAGAAGGTGGTGAGTGCTGAAGGAGGGAGACTGGCTCTCCTCATCCTGCGCAGGAAGTGGAGACGTTGCTGTGCTTTCTTGACAAGGGCGGTGGTGTTGGTGGTCCATGTCAGGTCGTCAGTGATATGCACACCCAGGAACTTGGTGCTTTTCACTGATTCCACAGCACTGCCGTTGATGGTGAGAGGTGTGTGTGGCTTGTGATTCTTTCTGAAGTCCACTGTTATTTCCTTTGTTTTGTTGACGTTGAGATGAAGGTTGTTGGTGTCACACCAGGTGATGAGATGGTGCACTTCTTTTCTGTAGGATGAGTCGTCATCGTTGCTGATGAGGCCCACCACTGTTGTGTCATCAGCAAACTTAATGATGTGGTTTGAGTTGTATCTGGCACAGCAGTCATGGGTCATCAGGGTGAAGAGCAGCGGACTCAACACACACCCCTGGGGGACCCCTGTGTTCATGATGGTGGTTTGTGATGAGTTTTTCCCGACTCTAACAGTCTGTGGTCTGTTGGTGAGAAAATCCAGTAACCAGTTGCAGAGTGGTGTGCTGATGCCGATGGTTTGTAGTTTGTCCACCAGGTGTTGTGGGATGACCGTGTTGAATGCGGAGCTGAAGTCAATGAACAGCATCCGCACACAGCTGTTTTTGTTCTCCAGATGAGCCAGGCTGAGTTGAAGTGCTGCTGCTATGGCGTCATCGGTGGAGCGTTTGGGACGGTATGCAAACTGGTAGGGGTCAAAGGTTGTGGGTAGGCTGGATGTTATGTGAGCCTTGACTAGCCTTTCGAAGCACTTCATTATGATGGGAGTCAGTGCTATGGGCCGGTAGTCGTTGAGAGTTGTAGCTGGGGATGTCTTGGGTAGTGGTATGATGGTGGTGGCTTTTAAGCACTCTGGTATGATGGCTTGGCTCAGAGAGATGTTGAAAATATCTGTGATAACATCTGTGAGTGAGTTTGCACAGTCTCTTAGTACACGCCCAATGACATTGCAATTAGAAAATACTGCCCAACGGTGATTTATTTGGAAGAGCGGCCACGAGAAAACGTCTTTCCTCTGAAAAACAACATGGCAGCACTGCTTAGGTGTCCAAAGTTGCTTCTGGAAGAACGTCGTTATACAGAAACACAGAAACACATTTTTTGACCATTAGGTTTGGAGAAAACCAACCATGAGTATCAGCACGAAGACTTCACGCCGATCGTAAACCATGGTGGTGGAGGGTTGATGACTGTTTGCATCTATCTGAAATCTGAAGCTTGGCCAAAACAGGACAACAATCCTAAACACAACAGCAAGTTTATATAGAATGGCTTAATTTGAAATAATTAACATGAAGAAAAGCAACAAAAAAAAAAAAGTCCTCTTGGCAAAAAGACACATCCAAACACGCAAAGCATTTTTTCTTTCCAAGAGACACAGGTATGGAAAGAAAAGTCATGACACAAAGATGATGTGAGCGCCGGAGCAAAGTTGATGTGTGGGGTTTTGATGAGGTGTTACTGATAGAAGGCAGCTTCAAATCATTAGGCTTACATTATCAAATAGCTGCTGTGTCTCGGCTGTCCACACGGGGGAGCTGTGGCTTCATGCATTTCCTCGTTCCCCCATCCCCACCTTCCACTGAGTGCTCATTTAGAATGTATAAAACTCTCATCGACTGAAATGAAATGTAAATGCTCCACCACAGCAGGCCTCGTGACTCATCCCTCCCTCCCCACTTCTATTTCTTGACCTCTTCCCAGTCAGCCGTGTGCACTTTATTTTCTCTATACCTCCTCCTTCACACACACACACACACAGAAACACACATACATACACACCCCTCACCTCGATTCTTCGCCGGACAGGCGCAGATCGGCCGTCGAACAGCAGGGGGCGCCCGGGGGGGGGGGGAATGGCAGCCTCAGAACTAACCAGTTTATTTCCCAGGCTCTCACGGGCTTCATTTGAGAGCCCATCAGAGAGCTCCAATTGAGCCACTTAAGCCACCGCTCCCCGACATGAAAGAAGACAACCAAAATAGAGTGATAGGAAGAAAGCCGAGAGGAGAGTTGTTTGATCCGCCTGTTCGGGGGACATCACTCAGAGGGGTTTCGCGTCCCCCCCCTTAGGAGCGCTGAGGACTGTTTATCCCTTAGAAGTCGAATGTGAAAAATATGATTATTTTTTATTTCTGTCTGTGCTCCTCCACCGGTTCCGTATAATGAGGCCACAAGGTCCAGAATTAGAGCGTAGAGGAGAAAATAAGAGATGAAACAACAAGGGCTACAAAAGGAAGCTGGCAAGTCGTACCTCGGCTTACAGCCATTAAACTGTGATCGCCTCTTAGCGGGACCAGCGGAGTCGGTTTGATGTGAAGTAAAACAAATTCTTGATAAGGGAATTACAGGCATTCACAGAGAGCCGAAAGCGCAGCATTCAGCGAGGAGGGCGAACATGGGAATGAGGGTCAAAGAAACAGAAAATTTAGAAGAGGCTTTGTCAGTATTGTGTAGACTTTTATGGTTATTGTCGGTGTGCTAGTGCCATTGGTGAGTTGATTAAGATGCAGAGTCAGGCAAAGACAGGGGCGTTTCTAGCTTTTCTGGGGGCACTAAGCAAGATTCACTGTTGGGGCCCCTATTATTTTGTAAAACTGCAGTGTGATGGAGTTCAGACCATCAAATATGATCCTTGGCAACACATTCATCTGTCACTTTTTGAGAAGAGAACAGGCCAGATTGATGAATCTGAAGTTCACATTAAAACTAGGGATGGGCATAATTAATCGATTAATCAATGATTGATCATTAAGAATTTGGTTCGAAGACATTCATTTTTGTCGATGAACCGAATGTTTTTTTTTTTTTTTAAACAATCCAAATTACAAATACAATTAATCGACAACGACAATGATGTATCACTTGAACAACGCGCATCCAAGCCTTGTAAAGGACGGTGGAGGCGGTTCATCTCTATCTCAGCCTAGCCTAGCCTAGCCTCGGTGTTAGCACGGAGCAGAAGGAGCTGCAGTGCACATCGATCACACAACAAGCGCATCTTTTTAAGAAACAAAAAGCCTGTAATATTGGCACCTTGATATAAATTGTCCTTGTTAAGTAGTCTCCGCGATATCTCTTGTTTTATTATCGTTGGTTTTTTTTTTTTTAAAGAAAAGAAACAGGAAATGTCACGTTATTCTCGACCACGAACATCAGGGCCACTGAACACATCCGGGCATGTGCGGGCCATAGCAACCAGGCCAAAGGGGAAAACAAACGTCACACCAATATCGAGAATAATTGTGATAATTTTCAATATAAAAATGTTAATCATTAATCGATTATTAATCATTAATTCTCGCGACGATTGACAAATAAATCTTCACCGAATGCCCATCCCTAATTAAAACTGAGCTCATAAAATAAACCTAGTTAGCCAATGTACATTTCACTGAGGCTAGTTGAGCTACCACGACAGTGTATTGGGACCATTTGAGGAAAAATGAAAAAAAAAAAAAAAATGCAATGGGGAGGCAAGTCAGTGCCCAGTAAAATAACTCGGATTTTCTCTTACTAGTGAGAGAAAACTCAGAATTTCTGAATTTGCAAGGAAACAACTATTTCCAGCTTGATGTGCTGTCAAATTTGCAAGGCAAAGCTGAAGTTTCTGAATTACCATCAAGCAATTTCGCAGGAGAAAAGTCAGATTTTCTGTCGTGCAAACATTTGCAAGAAAAAAAATAACTCAACATTTCTAACTTTGCAAATTCACAAAAAAAAAAAAAAACCAAAATAATTTTAAAAGCAAACAAAAAAAAAATAAATGACAGCAGAAATTCTGATTTTCCTTTCAGCTCACAATATATTTAAAAGATGTTATTTTTTTTTTTTCTTCTCAAGTCTGGCCTTGTCGTTTGGGGGCCCCCTTGTGGCTGCAGGGGCTCTGTGCATCTGCAAAGTCTGCGTACAGCGAGACACAGCAACGAACAAACCGGACGCTCAAAGGGCATATAAGTCTTAATGCTGGAACTCTCCGGGATGTGATTACCAAGACCGGTCCTCCCAAGGAGGTTAATTAAAAAAAAGTCAAAGGCGCTGAGGAGAGAAGCGTGTACATCACTGGCAGAGAACCCTGGTGACCCCTCCATCCTCTCAGCCATCAGTCACAGCTGATTCCTGGGCAGCTCCTGCTGGAGCCACTGAGATCCCGGAGCGACTTAAACAACAACAGAAGTGTACGTGGCAACGCCACAGCTCTGACAAGCAGTGAGGGAAGGAAAAAAAACAAAACAAACAAAAAAAAAAAAAACAACACTGCTGAGACATCCCCTGCCAAAGTCCCACAGGTAATGAACCCTCTTTCCTTTCAAGGATAAGAAAAACACCCCATCTTGTCATCATCTTTCAATTCCCGTCTCTCAGCCGTCTTTTTTCTTTGCCCTCCAAGTCACAGCAACTGGAGCACATCGGGCCATTCGTCATAAAACTGAACTGTCGGGGACTTTATTTCTTCTGTGCTCTGTAAAAAAATATACGTGCATTTAGTGAGGTAAGCACAACATCCGAATGTACGGCCTATATGGCAAGCCGTTTTAACATAAAATAGTTAAACTGGATATGTATTGGAGATATCCATAATTTCAATTCTTCCTATCCAAAAATAACATTTCAGATATCCACAATTGTAATTTCAGATATTCACAACATCATTCTTACTAGGACAAATTATGTCACTTTGTCCATTCATGTGTATGGGGTTTGATATTACGGATAGTCGTAATCCATTAACAGATATCCACAACTCTCAATGCAGATATCTGCAACTGATTTATGACTATCCTTATTTCCATTTAAAAGATATCTACAACATAATTTTGACTAGTCCAATTCTAGATATCTCCAAACACTGTTAATTCAAGATATCTGCTTTTGTATATCAAGATATCTTAAACTGAATTTTATCTAGCCAGAATAACATTGTTGATATCTTGAACTGGAATTACGACTAGTCAAAATTAAGTTGTTGATATCTCTAACTGGAATTATGGATAGTCATAATTCATATGTAGATATCTATCATCGGATTGTAGATATCTCGAAAGGAACTTTTATTAGAGATATCTCATATTCAGGATATCTTTAAACCTGATTCTTCCTAGTGAGAATGTAATTGCAGATGTCTTGTATTAGAGTTTCGACTAGGTGAAATCCCATTGAAGATATCTGTGAAAAGTGAGTGGGAAAAAGAAAAGTGAAAAAGTGAGGCGGGGCTCGGTACCGAATCAAAGCCATTAAAACCATTGACCACTACTGTAACTCTGTTTCTCCAGCTAGCTAGCTGAAATACTAGTAGGACTTTTTACTGTTTCTCACGATGTCCAAGCAACGGGGCTGAAGTCGGCATGTTTGACCAGGTTTTTAACGCCGCAGCACAACAGGAGCTAACGGCCAGAAATGGAGAGGAATTACTCTTTGGTTAACTGAAACTTTGGTTCACTGAGCTAATAGTCAATAAAAAAGCTCACCAATAATAAGCAACGAATTGGATGCCTCGCATGAGCAACGTCTTACTCAACAATTCTGACTAGTCACAGTTACGTTTGAGATATCTTTAACTTTCATTCTGACTAGTCAAAACCGAATTAAAGATATCTGTAATTGTCATTAAGGATGTGTGATGAGTGACATCATTTCGGATATCTGTAATTCAATTTTGACTAGACAAAAATGAAAAACAGATATCTCTAAATGTACTTTTGACTAGGCAGAATGAATTTACAGATATCTTTAATTAATATTCCTACTAGTCATAATATAATCATGACTAGTCAAAATTAAATTATTGATATCTATAATGCTAATTCCGGATAGTAAAACCTAACTATTTCATGTTAAAACGGCTTGCCATAGAAAGATAGGAAGAAATGAAAAAGGGACAAAAAGAGATCAATGGAGGCATTAATGCTGATCGAGTTTGGCAGAGGACAGGGGGGCTTGGAAAGATCTCCAAGAAAAAAACAAAATAAAGCATTAACATAAATCTTCCTGTGGACTTCACCTGCAGCGGTGGAGGCCAAACTAACATCAGTCTTGATTGGCTGAGCGGCAGAAACCTGCCTTCAGAACAGGAGGCCACCTCCGGTGCCTCCTCATTACACTCTCCTCGCCGAGCTGTCTGCAGCATAACCCTTCCAGGAGCCGACGCAGGTAGAGGGAGCTAATTCTTTCTCCATCCACGAGCTGCGTGCACCAAAAACCCAGCGAGTGGAGAAGCATAATAAGCTCAGACCCCGAGTTAGAGTGCCTGGAGGCAAAAATGTGGAGGGCGAAACGGAGGAGACCTAATAGAGGAAGCGTGCACAAATATAAGAGGAGGTCTGCAAAATAAGGAGAAGGGAGAGAAATGCTGCTCTCATCCTCATGGTTATCTTCTCTGATAATTCAAAATATACATATATATATATATACTTATTCAAAATGTTGCCACAGTTGCTGCTGTTATTCCTACATTAGTGACAATAAACTGAAATAAACACACAAACACAAACAAAGCCAAGAGGTTTCCAAATAATAAAAGATGCAAACAATCGGGGGGTGGGGGGTAATGTGTGGTGTCATGCTTTCAAAACATATGCAAACAATACAAGCTAAGCTATTATTATAAGTCCAAGCAAAGGATAATAATAATAATGATGATAATAATATTAATAACAATAAACTCACCTCTACAGAAATTCCTTCTGCAACAGCAAGGTCATCTGGAAAAGCCTGGGACTGGAGTAAAAAATCAATACACACACCGATGAGCTGTCCGTTGCAGATCGAGCTCAGGGAAGGGTATATGGTCGGGGGGGTGTGAGTCGAAGGAGACGAAGGAACAGAAAGTGGCGTTAGTGAAATGCATGAATCTCCATGAAAAGGGCAGCTGTGAGCATGCTCAAGGCAGCCTTTCATATGGAGCCCTGCAAACCCTCTGCCTCTGCTGCTGTTTATGAGTCACCCCTAAACCTGCAACCACCTTATTTAATCTCTTCTCCCTCTGGTGGGAAAGCACAGGTTTTATTCCAGTATTAATTGTTTTCGCCAGGGGCTTCTTTTTATTTCTTGGAGCCAGTCAGCTGATAACCTCCAACTGCTGTGAGCAATTAACAAGACTATTTCCACAGCATCGAGTCCAGATGGAGGGATCCCTTTTGATCCGGTGGAGGAACAGAGCGTCAAGGGTTATAGGAACGGGAGAATGGGATGAGAGGAAGTGAGGGATGAAAAGAAAACCATTTTGGGGTCACAGAAAAGGGAAATAGTGCTAATGAATGGGTTGGTTTATATGTTGTGATAAGGAAACGCCCACCTTCTTGTGTGTGTGTGTGCAAGGAGATGCTTGTTATCAAGGTTGTGTAACATGATTGTGTAACATCTAGCACACACAGGTGTCCTGACCCATTAGGCAGCGGCCTGAACAATGTGTCCCGGTCATTACGGAGGCTGCTGTACTGACTCAGGAACTGCATCTGGTTTTCTGTGGTTTAAGTGGTGCAGCCAATACGGAGACGACATATTACGACCACTTTTTTCACAAGCCGACACGATTTCCTGAGGTTTTAATGGCACGTCTGTGACACAGCTTTGTCACAATGCCTCAGAGATACAATAAAAATAAAAATAAAAAAGCAACCTTTTTTAAACCATGTTTTTGCAACTTGTTTCGATCAATGGGGCTCTGAGGTAGTTTTACAGGTCTCCACTGTTGGTGCGTATCTCCTTCACCAGAATCTGTCCTACAATAAGGGTTTTTTTTTTTTGTTTTTTTTTTTAAGGGCAGGTACTTCAGTGAAGCCCCCCCCCCAAAAAAAAAAACAAAAAACTGGTGGATTAGGGTTAGGGTTTTAGGTTAGGGTCCAGCCCTCCTGATGTCCCCTTGTGTGGTTGTCAAATAGGAAAACTGGTGCATTTCTGTCACCAAGTGGTATGGGGGGTGTTATTTTGCCAAGTCAGTGGATCCTGCCAGAGCCCTGCATTATAATAGAGACACAATGACTGAAAGGACCGACGGGAAGAGAAACCCTGGACTAGGGCTGTAGCGATACACTAATCTCGTGATACGATACACGATATTCGGCTCACAATACGATATATATCGATATTCATCTTACAATACATTTACATCATTTTCCGAAAGATTTTAAAGGCACAAAGTGATTTTGGTGACATCTTGTGAGTGTTCCAATGACTTTGAATTAATTGAACTGAAAGCATCAATTACACATTATATGGCTGACAGGCAGCTTACAAATACTGGACAAAATGAATAAAAGATTTGTTGAGAAAAATTGTTTCATTAATTTAAACAGTGCAAATTGTTGCTTGCAAGCTTTTAAAGGTGGGACACGGGGGTTTGAAAGAAGCTTAAAATATCGATACTCGCGGCTGAAAAATCGATACTCGATAAAATATCGATATATATATCGCAGAATCTATAAAATCACTCAGCTCTACCCTGGATCCTGCTGGTGGAAGCCCACCTCATTTTTGTTGCACCCGGTTTTTAGGAGGGTGAGGTCAGCCGCCCAGCTCATCCCCAGCTTGCGCTTCTGCAGGGCGTGCCTTATTAGAAACTGGTGTCACAGCTCTGTGCTAGTACTAACGGTAAATGCAGAATGATGTGAAGATGCTGGAGATAAAGATGGGGAGGAGCTATCGTTCTCATCAGATCCTGGTCTGGTGCATTTATGTAACAGCATGTTTGCAGGCTTGTGTGTCCTAAAGCAAAACAACTCTGCTTAAGAGTTTTTGAGCATATAGTATATGTTAAAAAACAGATTTATTTATTTTTTAATATTTTCCATTTCCTTTTATGTCAGCCTCAAACAAAAACCTTCTTTGTCTAAATAGTTACTCCACAAACACAAACTTTTTGAATAGTTGAGAGTCTTAGTCGTCTTCTCTACTTCTCAAAAACAGTTGTTTTTTTGCATGCGCATTAAAATGTGCACGATTAACCATCTGCAGTTCTCTTGGAAACGGCATTAAATGAGACATTGTGCTTTTTTTTTTCCCCTCAAACTTGATGCAGTTTCCTGAGGTCTCGATGAAATGCCGGTGATACGGTTCAGTCAAAATACCACAGGGATAGAGTACAACAGCTCCCCTTTCCACCATGTGTTCACAGCTCTGTTCACATCAGTCAGACACACATGCACAACTGTGGGTGCCATTGGATCACAATGGATTATTATATTTTATTTTTTCTCTATGGACAAGAATGCAGAGACTCCAGCTGGCAATTATAAATGATCTAAATTGTTAAAAAGCTAGAAAAAAGTCCAATTTAAAGCTCGGTGCTTTCAATGGGGGGAAGGCTGTTCTCCAAAACTACTAATTAGAGTGGGAAGGCGCATAAAAAATGTTACAAATCAGCCGTGTATCCCTGTTGATATCAGGTATTTTGCAGGTTGCACGAGTAAACCACTTTGATTCTGCTTATTGTTCCCTGCTCATATTTATTTGCCTCAACAGTTCCACAGCGGTACAATGACTGCAGCTGGGCGGGTTGAGGTTTACAGCAGATAACAATGGAAGTGGGAGCAGTGAAGATCAAACAGTTTTATTTCTATTGTAACTGGAAGAAGGGGGCTGGTCCTTGGGAGGGTCTTCTGGGACCACTGCTCCACATTCTGATACTCATTTTCCCTCTGTTTTCTCTCTTGGCTCTTTGAAATATTTAGCGAGAATACATGCACACGTGGAGAACCCGTATGCGTGAGTCGTCAGGCGTCAGGCGTCCACCGAGTTTGTCAACATCTGGACCGTCTTCTGTCCCTCAGGACAAGTAAGACGTCTCCATCTCGGCACAGAGGTCACCCTGAGGGATGGCTGCCGCTAACCTAGACCTGATCCCTCTGTTTCTATCTGCTGGTAGCACCACTGAGAAATCTCCCCCACCAGCATGCCCCATCACGTCTCCGTCTCGGGCCGGCGTGACCAGCAACACTCTCCCAGGAGCTGCACTTCGCCAACCCATTCCAGTTGTGTGTTCTCTTTACCTACAGACTCTGACAGGAAGGAAACACGTAGACTTCATGTTCGCCCATTTGAAAGGTTGCCAAGTTTACGGTTTGAAAAAACAGGTCAAACACGGTCTATTTACAGGCAAAAAGGAGAGAGGCGTCTTCAGGCCAGAGGATGTATGACTAGGGATGGGAATTGATAAGATATTCCATTATCGATACTGTTTAACAATTCGATTCTTTATCGATTCTAATTTGGGGAAAAAGGAGAACAATTATAAGCATCAATTTTTTTTACTTAGAAGTCACGACCTTACAAACTCAACAGCGAGGTCAAAAGAGGCCCAAAGCCTGGATAACGTGTTAACTGTTGTGATATGTAACTGTGCAAATACACAAGAATGTGTAACATTTTACTAACAGATTTTTCCTAATAGAAATTTAAAAAATCTCCCTTTTAAAAGGATATATGAGCTCACTAAGCACTCAAAAATAATAATAAAGATAAATACTATCAAATACAACGGAACAATGCATATTACAAATCTGCAAATACTATGAAGAATTAACAATTATTTTGCAGAAAAAATAAGCATGTCTTCCAGCCTCTGAGCCAGACTCTCTCTCTCATCACGGTCATTTTCTAAATGTAATGCAGAAGGCATTTGTTTAATAGCACAGCGTTAATGTTATAGCGTGTTTTACAAAGAAGCACATAGGCAGTGGGATAGCTAATTACCAGAGTTGCCTTCCGTAGTAACCGCAGAGGTGATCTTAGCTTGGCTACTGCTGCTGCTGCTGGGTTGAGATCCATCAGTCCGAAGTGCGTCAAAACCCGACACTCGTTATCGCATGTTGTGTGCGCAAATGTTTCTGCATGTTAGCCGTGTTCCCTCCCGACGCTGTTATCTCCACTTTACAATGACTGCAAGTTGCCTTGTTGCCATCTTTCTTTGGTGAAGTGAAGCCAAACTTTGGAGCGTTTGAACCTGGTGGGCGCCATTGTTGTTTACAACTGCAATACGCTTGCTAAACCGACGTAACTAAATCACGTAAGTGCTTTCTGGAATTGACTGTGCGTAAACTTGCGTCAATTACGTGAGATTCGTGCTGGTTGGAATCGATAAGAGAATCGCTAGATAAACTGCCAAACGATTCCATGGAATTGAAACACATGGAACCGGTTCTCTACAGGAACCGGTTCTCGATTCCCAACCCTAGTTGTTTGTTCTCTTTACCTACAGACCCTGACAGGAAGAAACATGAAGACTTCATGTTCGCCTATTTGAAAGGTTGCTAAGTTTACGGTTTGAAAAAACAGGTCAAACAGTGTCTATTTACAGGCAAAAAGAAGAGAGGCATCTTCGGGCCAGAGGATGTATGACCTCCCAAAGGAATACATAAGGTTCACAAATCCATAATTCCGTGATGCTGCTGCAGCTCCACACTTCCCGGCGCGGCCCGTTTTCCCTCGGCGACGCCCAGCCTCCAGGAGTCTCCCCGCAATCTGCGACACCTTGTTAGTGCACATTTGCCATATGAGACCTGTTGTATTAGCTATTCCAATGCATGTCTTGTTATCCATATAGATGAGAGAGGGGACAGGCCGGCAGATGGCCGGGGAAAGAGGGAGCCACAGACACAAAACGCTCCTCCAGGAGGGCGACGACTGCATTCACCAGCGGCGCTCACCTAGGCGCTAACAGACGGCTCTCCTCCTCGCCGCCGAACGCTATCGCTGCTCCCCGATTCCTGCTCGGTTCTCAGCGACTTCCTGGCGACGGGCCAGACAGCCGCTCGCGCGTTAAAGCCGCCCCGGCAAATGCCAGCCGAGATTAAATCTCTGCTGCCTTTCCATCAGCTTCCCGCCGGAGCCATTGTCTCCACATCTGAGAAGAAATTAAAGAGTATCAATAGCACGCTTATTTCACAGATATGAATCTTCTAAAACACCACTGCTCCCTGCAGGCTCTTAAATCACAATGTGGTTCACTGTCTATTTGCATCAGTCTCTGCAGCAATCCTGCACATGTAGAAGGGTTTACTCTCTAATAGAGGGCATTTGGTAAACAAATTGATGACAGATCTTTGAACGGAACGCCGCTTATTTGATTTACAGCCATCAAAACGCGGATGTACACAAATGAAATTCCTGCTAATGGAACACGACTGCAGCTGTAGCGCAAACATTAAGGGACGTGTTTGTTTTACTTTGTTTAATGAGCACCTCGTTTCCACGGATAGACTTTGACGGTTACATCTAAAAAGAGGGACGTGCAGGCGCACTGAAGAACGACGAAAACAACATTCCAGCTCCGACATCAAGCAGGAAAACCAGCCTGTCAGATGCTGTGAAGACTGACAGTCATAAATTGTTTATTAATCCGGTATAGGACATTAGGTAAGGTATGCTCCCGGCTAGAAAATACATCTATTAGTGCGCAACTGGATGAGAGGCAGAGGGAGAAAACAACCCTTAAAAGGTTTCTCTGTTGCATCAGTTAGCTTAGACTGTGATTTTTCAGCAGAGAGGCGTACTGCAGGTGAAATCTGGGCTTTAGACTGTCATTGCTATTCGATGGATTTTCCTCCTCCGTTGTTCACACGGACCCCGCTCCTTATTGGAGCTGCGGCCTGGTAGCTCTTTTTTTTTTTCATCTGACACAATCGAGACAGACGAGGCGCTCTGAGATGCGCTCTCGGTGATCTGTTTAGTCCAACCCCGTCTTTGAGGGGCGTCTTCTGTCGCGCACCTGCAGAGGATGCGTACAGATGTGTCGGTTTCTGCATACAGTCACGCGCTGCTGCACACGCTTAGATGGAAAGAACAAATACATGCAGCCGTGAGGAAACATTTAATGTTTTTTTTCCACGTTTGTCACACTTAAATGTTTCAGATCATCAAAAAGACTTAAATATTAGACAAAGATAACCCAATTAACACAAAAATGCAGTTTTTAAGTGGTGATTTTATTTGTAGCTGCCATCAGCGATAAAACTCACAATTTCATATTCAGTTAAAAGGTTATTATATACAATTTACTATCTCACAAAATGTTCAATACAATAGCTTATAATCATCAGTAAATTCATATAATTATTAGGGCTGGGAAACGATTACAATTTTTAATCGCGTTTAATCGCATTATTTCCCTGATTAATCACGATTAATCGAATTGTATACGCAAAATCAAATAATGAATTTAAAAGTAGTGTAAAATGCACTTTTATTAAAATGTGAACTAAAGTGCCATAACATATTACTTTTGATATCGGCACTTGTCAGTAACTCATATTTAATGTAAATCTCATCTTAAAAAATGTAAAATAAAATAAACTTATTGCTACTGGCAAATCATTAATGTCATCCTGTTTTTATAAAAAATAAAAAAAAAAGTCTAATCCAACAAAATGATTGTGACTCAGCACAATCAGAACATTAAAACAGGTAATTTCTGAGGTAACAGCAGAAACTTTTAACGAGGAGTTCAACTTGTCAGTTGTTACAAATAACCTTGTTTCTGTTGAATCCTCCGTCTGGGAGAACTTTAAAATGAAATGTCCATGTTAAAGTTCAGTAACTTTACCAATCTGTGTATCATTCATTCTTTCCATTTTCACATGTTAATCAAAAATTTAAAAAAAAAATTAAAAATGACATTTTATTACGTTTTTCGTTTTTTAATCTAACACGAAAAAAAAAACGAAAAAATGCCTGTTTTTTTTCATGTTTCAATTTTAGACTTGAATCAAAAATACGAAATGAAAAAACGGGCCACAGAACTGAATTTATCTTATAATCGAGGACTGGACTTTCTGTTGTCATTACACATCTGTGCCACTAGATGGAGCCGCACTGATGTAACCAGCTAGAGAACAGCAGGACAGTGAACACATGGAGCAGATCTGATGGAACATGGAGGAATGATGCGAAAGTTTTGTTGCGTTCTAGAATTTTCTTTTTCAGACAGAATTGTTAATATTGCTACCTGAGCTGCTACCCGAACTGTAAAGTTCACAGATTTTTACCGTTCTCCATGTCTGTTTTAGATTTTCCACATCTTTACCTGCTGATTGTCTTCCGGTTCTGCAGCAGCCAGTAACAGACTTTTCAAAACAAAAGCATGTGAGCAACATGCATTAACGCTTGATCAAATAAATGTCGGTGTTAATAAATTAATGAGTTAACGCAATAATAACCCGTTAACTTGCCCAGCCCTAATAAATATATCTCATGCATTTTGGTTTAAATTAAAATGAAGAAAAATAGGAACCAATTTTTGGTTCCGCTTGGCCACTATGTTTCTCAGGAGATTTTAATTTTGTTGCACACCAACAGCCGTACGAGACAGTATACCTGCGCTGTCTGCAAGAGACAAGTGTGCTTGCAATTCAGTTATTTTGTCAAGAAGAAGAAGAAGCTGTTTTATTTCCTTGGAGTTAAAGTGGCCAATGAGGTACATTTTATTTGCTTTTCATTGTTGTAAATTCATGTGAATGCCATGTGACTGTGAAGCCAATTAAGCTTTTATTTTTCAGTGTTTGCTTTTTATTAATGTAAGCCCTCTATTCTATATGAAGTTCATTTTAGTTTTGTATTTCTTTTCTTAGTTCTGACGGCATTTATGAAGGCAATAAAGATCACATAAGTCGTGATGAAGACGTTGTCCGTCAATAAAATGGCTGTTAAAACCCAAGAACGATTTTGAGCCTTGATTCGACTCAGAGGGAGTAACATTATTTATTAAGGGGGAAAAAAAACACCTATCCAAACCGACATGACCCTGTGTGAAAAAGTAATTGCTCACCTTGTTAAATCAGGATGTAACTGTGGTAAATCACATTTCTTTGGAAAGCTGAGTTCAGTTTCACTGGCTTGATGACTGCCAGACCTGTCAAATCAACAGATCACTTCAACAGAACCCGTCTGACGAAGGGCAGAAGATCCGAAAAAAGCAACACATCATGTCACGATCCAAAGAATCTCAGGAAGAGATGAGAAACAAAGTAATTGACATCTATCAGTCCGGAAAGGGTAACAAAGCCATTTCTGAAGCTTTGGGACTCTAGAGAACCACAGAGAGAGCCGTTATCCACTAATGGAGAAAACGTGGAACGGTGGTGAACCTTCCCATCCGAGAGGAGAACCTACAAGAACATCTAAAGAACTGCAGGCCTCACTGGTCTCAGCTGAGGTCAGTGTTCATGACTCAACCATTAGAGAGACGAGGCAGAAACGCCATGATGGCAGCGTTCCAAGGCCACAGCCACTGCTGGACAAAAACAATATAATCGTCTCACTTTTGCCAAAAAAAAAAAACATCTTGATAAAAAAAACAAGATGTGAGGAGGTGAGCAGTGAGCAGTCCAAGGACGGGCAGGCACCGGCTGAGCTCAAAAAAAAAAACAGTGTTTTTTTCCACCAAAATTACAAAAAGAAAAATGAACAGAAACTAATACTTCTCAGAAAGGTCTTTCAAGTGTTGCTGTTAGTTTACAAATCAATAAACAATACGGACCCACGATGCATTTCTGATCTCCTTGTAGAATATAAATCAAGCGGAGCGCTGAGATCTTTAGGAGGAAGTCAGCTGACACGACATCGACTTAGAACCAAAGAGGGTGAAGATGCATTTAGCTTCTATGCTGTAAACAGATGGAATAAACTTCCCTTAACCCTTTAGGCGCCGGAGTTTTTTCAAGAAAATATACAATTTTGATATCAATATTTCACAAGGCTCTAACTTGAAAGCAGTTTGAGATAAAGGTATACTGTCAATGAGAAAATTCTTCAGTATGACTCAAAGTCTGTGATGGGAGTGAAATTATTCATATAATTTGCATATTATGATGTCACAAGGTGGCGGCCATATTGGAAAATGTTCACTTTGTGATATCAAGGTTTCAAAAGGCTACAACTTTAAAGTGGTTTGAGATAAAGGCATACTGTAAATGAGAAATATCTTCAGTATGAACCAAAATTTGGAATGGAAGTAGATTTGTCATCTAATTTGATTATTGTGACATCACCTGCCCAAACCTGCCCAGTAGTCTATTCATTCCCTATTCACAATGAAAGCTTTCATTTCAGGAATAATCACATCATAAAGTTATGAAATCTGGAGTTTGGTTTCAATATTTCCCTTTCAAAGAACTGGTGGCCATATCTGTTTGTTTCATTGATGACGAGGCTCCAGAATTCTTCATTTGGAAAAGAGATTAAATCAATAGGCTCAGAATTTGTCAGATCGTCTCCACAAAAACCAACAGGCTCATCAAAATTTAGGCTCCACTTTCAATACTCTTCCTCGCCTCTCAAGAACTCTGAGCCGCAATCATCATCATCATCATCATCATCATCATCATCATCATCATCACCACCGAGATTTCAGGTTCTCAGATTACAGGCACACATGTCCACCATCTCCTAACAAGATTTGGCATCACATTTATAGATACAGCCTGTTTTTATTCACCAATGCTGCTTGTCGCAATTTTGCGTCTTTGGCGCTTAAAGGGTTAAAGGTAAACTGAAAGCTTTGCTGTTTTCCTGTGTCTTTGTTTAGTCTAATTCTATGCTGCTCTTATTACTTTCTTCATTCTAATCTTTGTTGTTGCTTCCTTATCAAACTTTTTTTTTTTTAATTTTTCTTTTAT
The DNA here is from genome assembly GCA_018398805.1 of Hirundichthys speculiger. Classification (NCBI taxonomy): domain Eukaryota; kingdom Metazoa; phylum Chordata; class Actinopteri; order Beloniformes; family Exocoetidae; genus Hirundichthys; species Hirundichthys speculiger. The sequence goes on from JAGFBZ010000155.1 coordinate 52,050, forward strand.
TATGCATTTTATTTGCACTCTCATGCTCTTTTTATTGGTATAATTTTCTTTCTCTCCATTCTTTTCATCTTCATGTCTTTATAAAGCGCCGTGAGGCATCTTTGCGCATGAACTGTGTCGCATAAATAAAGCTGTCTCTCCGGAACGGCTGAATAAAAGAAAAACCAAAGTTTGGTGCTTTTAGAGAGCCATGCATAAGGAAATGCCAAAACAGCAACCCCTGAATGAACCGACCTGAAACTCCACAAGAGTGTGAGATACAGTGATCCCTCGCCAATTTGCGCTATAAGTTCTGCTATTTTAGTTATTTGCGGATTTTTCATAAATATATAATATAATAAAAAAATCGAGAAAAAAAATCGCAGAAACATCACAGGATGTTGTGCACGTTCTCTCACAGCGAAGAAATGTTGTGAGCCAGCCTGGCCCTTTTAAGAAGGTGGCCTTATGGATAATGGCGTAGCCTTATGGGTAATGTAGTGTGTGTGTCGTGGGACGGCAGAACAAAAATGGGGTTAGATGAAAAGTGTAGTGAGCATAAACAGCAGCCCAGCATGTATAGATTTACATTCTCTGTTAACCGACAGGAGCCCAACAATACAACCTGTGTGATGTTACAAGTTCCTGCAGTGCCAGAATAAAGTGCTCCTTCCATGCAGAGAAAACCAGACCTTTTCTTTTGTTGTTGTTAGCGTGTTACCCGCTAATTACGAGCCAAAAATAGCACAATACCAACGGTTTCTTTGCTACGGTTCAGAGACCAGAGGCTGTGAAGGTAACAGAAAGACCACAGTTGAGCCTTTGTCTTGCTTCGCTGTAGTGCCTTGCTACTTTTTTGGGGTTTTCAAACATATTTTAAACACATTATTCAGGCTCTCCGGCTCCAGTTCGCGGATTTTGATTTTCACTGGGTGGGGGAGGGTGGAGGGGGCGGTCCCCATTAACCGTGAAAAATAAGGGATTACTGTCCTGATAAAATCATACAGGAAACCGGAACTTTAAATTATGTCTGCTAAAGGTAGATCTACAAGCTATTAAACCGTGGGGGTATTTAGTGTTGCCCACAGTTTTTTTTTTCTTTGCTGTTGCTGTTGTTCCACTGAGGGTGTATCTGCCTGATACTAAGATCATCTGATTGTTACTCTTTTTTTAAAGCATTGAATTAAAAGAGAGATGTTGACTTTCGCACATAACGATAAATAAGTTCACATTTTCGTGTATCTCGAGAACTTGTTTGACTGTCTTCATCAGTTGCACCCCCCCTGCATCAGGGTTCATGTGTTATTAACGCCTCAGATCATCAATCTGTAATACAGATGACAAAATGGGCAAAAGACACTTATTGACTTTGAGTAATAAAGTGAGGATGTACCTCACTCTCTAAGGGAAGTGGATTCATTTGTTCGGCTCTACTGGGACTGATTACAGAGAACCATTTGTTTTGTTGTCAACTGCATCACACAGAAGACTAAGAAGAAAGCTTTTCCAACTTTCCAACTCTCTCTCTTCTCTCTCTCTCTCTTTTTTAAGATGGATGCAGTCCCAACTTTCAATGGGCTTTTTTTTTCAAACCCAAAATATTCCGGAACAGTGTGGGGAAACTGCTACCAGGGTGTCAACAGCTGCTCCATTTTCCCGTCTTAACTCCTTCACATCTGTTCGTCAGCGGCTCATTCAGCGTCCTCGGTCTCATCGCTCGTCAAAACAATTTGTGCAGTGAAGCAGTCCAAGTAATGGCCACCGTGGGGTGATTCGGTTAATATCAAGTGGACTTCAGGATCCCTGCCACCCCTCCTGATCGGCACTGCATGTATTGAAAATCAATTTCTGCACTAATGAAAATCTAGTGCCACTCCCGGTGCATTCTGTGTGGAGCTGAAAAATCACCTGACCTGGTGTCAAACATATCAGAGATTTTTTTCTGACTCTTGAAGGGATTTTTTTTTTAATCCCCCCCTCCTTTTTTTTTTTTTTTTTTTTTTTAAATCCATTCATTGTTTACTGGAGCTCAGAAAATTCAATCTCACTCCAATTCAGTTTATTTGTATAGTGCCAATTCACAAGGAAGGTAATCTCGGGGCACTTTACAGAAAGAAAACACGTTCAATACAAGTCCGACAGCGCGCAGTCCAGTTCAATCCAATTATATTCCATTTGAGTCCAGTTCATTATAATCACAAAGCCAATTCTCAAAAAGGGGAAAGCAACGCAAGCCCTTTTCTTTTTTAATTTATATAGCACATTTCAAACACAAAAGCACTTTAAAGTCACTTTAATTAATTCATGCAGTCAAGCTGCGGGTTGATTTTCTTTTATTTAAAACATTCCCAATAATGAAACGTTTATTTTTTTTCCTATGGATTTCTGTTTGCTGAAACAATGCTTTAAAGTAACAAGTTTATGCTGTTGCCATTTCTATCTTTATATTCTAAAAACATGTAATTTCATAAGGGTGAATAGACTTTTCACATCCACTGTATCTTCTCGGCCAGTGATTCTCAAAGTTTGGGCCGTGGCCCCCTGGTGGGCTGACATAGTACTGCAGGGTGACTGTGAGAGGCCGTTAAAAATAAATAAATATATTTTAAATCCTCAATTTTTAAAAACAATACAGTTTTAATTACCGTAAAAATTCATGACATGATTTTAAAAAATATTTATAAGTAATAAATAAACCAATTGAGGGACCCCTTACATTAATACTGAAACGCCGCTTCTTGTCCTGTATGTTGATCACAACTGTGATTAAACGTTTCGGGTGGGTCAGAGATTTTTTTCATAATTCAAATTGGGCTGCGGGATCCTGAAGTTTGGGAATGGCTGTTCTAGGCTTACAGAGACGGACGATGTTACATCACGTGGCGGCTAGTTGGTGGGAGTCGCCATATCATGCGACGATGATGCCATCATGGCAAAAGCCGTGAAGAGAGGGTGCAGGTTGCAATGTCACATGGCCAACATGTTAAAGTAATTTAAAAGAAAAAGGATTATCCCGCAGTTCTAGCTGTCTTGGGGTCTGCCTTGGACAGGCCACGAGTCCACTGAGGTGCCACATGTAGACTCATATGCTCACTCTCACTCATACGGTAAATTTAAAATCCCCAGTCAGCCACCCTTGCGTGTTTGTGGACTGCACGAGGAAACCCCAGTAACCAAAGAAAGCACACGCAGCGCGCGGTGAAGCAGCTAAAAGCTATTCTCTAACGCTTACTTTTGTTTGTTCACTCAGCGTAGAGGTTTATATGTTTCTGAATCATGTACCAACCCGCTTGTGAAGTTAACCCGAGCCCTTAAAGGCTCATTGGTGTAAAAAAGGTCCAGTTTTAAAGGTACTGAAAACCACATACAAGAGAATCTGAGGAGGTACGGCTTGAGGACTGTGGTAGAGCTGGGCGATACTGGGAATTTTGGTATCGATCCGATACCAAGTAAATACAGGGCCAGTATCACCGATACCAATACTTTTTCATATTAAGCTTGATCTATCATGAAACTGCTGACCTTTTGGTGTTTTTGTGATTTTTGTCTTCAGATTATTTTGTTAAAACCTGGAATACAATTTCGGCAAACTTTATAGGTGACAGCAAAATACTTTATTATCACAATTAACATTTTTCTGTAAATATTCTTTGGAGTTGAATTGTTCTAGTCATAATGTTTTTTCTAGTCCACCTCTTATGTTATATTATATCTTTTAATACTTGTGCAATTTTTTTTGCACTGAGTGAAATTTCCTGTTGCTTTAACTATAAATTTCCCCATTGTGGGATAAATAAAGGATTATCTAATGTTATTTTATCTTAAAAAACACCTTTTAATGGGATACATGACATGTACTGGGTTATTTCAATGTCTCAATTATGTTTTTTTGAGTTGGCTCCAGTAACAAAGTACATGTAACACAAGTTACATGTACTTTGAAAGTTAATATGAACTGATGCTGAAGATGACCACTCTTATCTACCTGGATGCTCTCTGTTGGACACAGCAACACAGACTTTAATGAATTCACACTTTGCAGCAGTCAGTGCTTGTGGGAGAGAACTAAAAGCTTGAGTATCAATCTTTTTACACGAGTATCATTTGATATCAATACCAATGTTTGTATTGATATTATCGATATTTGGATTGATCTGCCCACCTCTAGATTGTGGATCAGTTCACCTATTTGGATTTCATGAGAATCCCTTTATATTAATGTTTTCAATAGCGTATCCTTGCATCCATAAGATTACTCATGTGAAATTCACATAAATTGCTTTTAAGCGTATATCAGCCATGTTAAACTAATTTAGCGGTGCAAGGAAGAGAACTGGATGTTTCCAGTGGCATCACTACATGGTGGCACTCCTCCACAATGTACTCCACCATGATGTGGGTAACAGACTCAGAATCACCCAAGGTAATCTCTAAACAGTGATTCCAAAAGTGTGGGCCGCGGCCCCCTGGTGGACCGTCGTGGTACTGCAGGTGGGCCGTGAGAGGTCATTAAAATTAAACAAATATGTTTTAAATCCTCGATCTTTTTTAAATATGTTTTTTTTTATTACTGTAAAATATTCATGAAATGATTTAATAAAACATTAAGAAGTAATAAAAAACAAACCAGTTAAGTGTTATTCCAGTGTCATCTTGATTTAATATTACAAGTGTCACCTTATTTGTTGTCCCGTCACATTAATATCAGAACATTGTGTCTAGTCCTGTATGTTGATCACAGTTGTGATTAAAGGTTTGGGTGGGCTGCGGAGATTTGTCACATTTCAAATTGGGCCTTGGTATTCTGAAGTTTGGGAATGGCTGGTCTAACTATAAGTTTTATTAAAAAAGAAATACATGCAGAGAGGGTGTTGGTTAACCCAAACCTGGAGCTGACTCCAAAAGAAATGAGCCTGATAACTGAAGACTCACTAAACATGCTCACACTAAGTTTAAAATAAGCCTGCTGTCAGTTTTATAAGTTATTCAAAGAGAAAAAAAAAAAAAAAGAAAAAAACATTTCCAGGAAACTGGAATGAACTGCGAACTCTACGCAGAAGTGTACATTATTCAACAAGAGTGCTGAAGACGGGAACGTACTTGTCGCTTAAAGCAAAGTTTCACAGTCTGGTGAACAGAAACATCTTTGTAGTAAATATGACATACCGTTAAACCGGAATACACTCACTGTTTTAGAGAAAATCAGGGATGGCAGCACTCCCAGACTGGCCTATGAGGGGGATTTTATGTGCAGCGGAACAAAAAAGAAACATAGTGAGCTGTGAAAAAGGAAAGGAAAAAAACTGCCAGGCGCCTCCACGGGTCTGTCTCATTATTATTAGTTTTAGATGAAAACTACAAGCGCGACCCGAGAGGCAAGCGCCGTGCGGCGGGGAAACCGCGCTCTTGATATCTGAAGGGGCGACACACTGGGAGCAGAGGAGCTGGAGAGGTAGCTACATCACGAATGAAAGGAAGAGGGGGATCCCAACTGAGGAAAAAAACAACATCTTCTCTCCACAACACTGAGTCACTCAACCTACTGACCCAACCGCTGCAGAACTTCAATGGAGCGCCACTCCACACAAGCCTATGAGTACTTATTCTATAAGCAGTTACGCATTTGCACTCACTGTTTCTAATAGAAAATAACGTACAAATACGCGACCTTGCTTTTGAGTGCACTTCATACCAGGGTACGCTGTAAATAGGTCTTCCTTGAGTTTCCCAGAGTGCACAGTGGGGAGGGGGGATTTGGGAGTTTACAGTCGAAAAACTGAATGGCATAAAGAGATGATAGAGCCCTCTGATAACTTAGCCTGAAGACATACTTTGCCAAAGTCTGCGGAGAAGGCAGCTGCATCACTGTGGTATCTATCAGGAAATGGTGAAGTGAGAAGTGGAGGTGAGCGAGAACAGCCGCGGGGATGTGAACAGAGGAGGAAGTGAGAGCGAGGAAAAACGCTGTCAGCAACAGTTGTCAACTGCTGGGATTTCGCGAATAAAACCTTAAAGCAGAGTAAAAAAAACTCCTAACTGCTGTCAGTGAAAATACCGACTGTCAGGCAGGATACCCAATAACGGCAAATTATGCTCTTGATTACTCAACAAATGTCCTGCGTGTTCACTAAAAACCTAAAAGTCTGCAGTTTCAGCCGCTATAATCCCTGACAGGTTGGTACGTCGAGGCCTGTGAGGCAAGTCGACGCCGCCTGAATGCTAAGTGGTCAATGGATGTTGAGTCGCCGCATCAGAATGTAGATAAACATAAATTGTACCTGACGACTAAAAACAGCACGCAGCGGATCCTTTTACCGTCTAAATATGTCAGTTGTGTTTCAACAAATGCCATGTGAAAACACAACAGTGGTTTTTTTCTCTTTTCCATTGAAAAACCTTCCTGAGTACAGCGAGAGCGTTGTTATCTCAACACCAGTCGAGATACGTGGCATCTGGGGGTTTTCGCAAACACGACCGCTTCTGTTTAAATAAAGCAACAAGCCAGAACAGTTCGTTTCACGTCATCTTCTACCTTCAAACCACCGTGGTGTGCTACTGTGAAGCTGCGGAGTGTACATAAAATAGCTCCAAAACAAAGAAGCTACACATCTATCCCTTCGCAGTTGACGTGACGTCGGTTAAGTGGTCGAAAGACCTCTCTGCGCAGAAAAAGGTGGAAGGCACTGATTTGGCGTGAGGGAGGAAGGACAGGATGGGGAAGAATGCTGATGTGCTGAACCTCACAATAACTTCTAGGCTATGTTCCCGTGAATTCGACAATGAGAAAAAAAAATCGGCAGTGACATCGATGCAACTGGTGATCCAGTCTACTCTACCTGGAATAACTGTGGGAAGCTACTAGCATGGGGAAAAGAACGGAAAGACACATGTAAAACTGAGGATGAATGTGAGTGTCACGGCTCTTGGGTTGGCGGAACTGACCCAAGTGATATTTTTTATATGACTAATTGTCAGGTTTTGAGCCAGAAGGGAGGACCCAAGTGCAGGAGTTAAAAAAAACAAAAACAAATTTATTTTCAAAAACAACACAAACCCAAAATCCACAAAAGCAATCCAATGGAAAAAAATAACCACAAAGTCCAAAACAAATCAAAAATCCACCAAAGTAACCAAAACAGGCATCCAGAGGTAAAAAAGGACAGAAGACACTCACCGGGCATGGAGGGACACGGACAGGGCATGAGAAGAAGAACAACTCAACATGAAAAGTGAAAAGACGGACCAGCACAGACAGAGGAGATGACAAGACTTAAATACACAGAGGGACGAACGAGAGGCAGGTGTGAACAATCAGGATAACGAGGGGGAAGGAAGCAAAGCTGAATACCACACAGACAAGACAGACCTTCAAAGTAAAACAGGAAACAGGTAACACAAAAGACAGGGACTGAACGGTAACTAATGCATAAAGAAAACCCAGAATGGCTGTCATAGGCCACCAGACCATGACACTAATAGTCGAAAGGATGAGACATGCTGAGAGATGCATCTTTAAACAGGCAGATTCTCACGTGATTTCAACACCTTGCAATCTCAGGAAACCCGTCAAGCGGGCAGCACTCCGCTTCTGAAGCGCTCCCAGTGGGATCTGAGGTCACGCTGAAGATGGAATAAAATAACCATTGTTGAACCGGATCGTGGTAATTCAGTCCTGGTTGGACCCAGGGGTCGGAAGTCCTCCAACTGTGCACCCATAAACATGATCTGAGCCTTGTCGACATCGATCTACCCTGGTGTTGTGCGCACCACCCTTCACGGAAATGCCAATAGAACTTCTGAGCGTTGACAGAACGATGTTGGTTCTAGCAATTTTGGAGGTTAATTAAATTTTAAATCAAATCCGAAGATTTCAAGGATTTGAAGATGATAAAGTGGAAGTCCATTAAAACAAAACGTGTAGAGCTATTAATGAGAAAGTCGAAGATCGTCGTCTCTGCAATGACGATCTGCAGCAGTTTGTCTTTTAGCTGAGTACATTCCTGAGGGGGCTGCGGCTACATTTTTAAACCATCTTTAACATTCATGGCAACTCCATAGAAGGTGAATTATCCATCCGTGGTCGACACCTGCAGCCGGCGGTCCTTTCAGCTCCACAGTACGAACCCACTCTTCAGACGTTGACAGTCCTTGTTTCAGCAGCAACATCTGAAACGAGGCTGGTTGGACGGATTTGATCAGTGGATGTAAAGTAAAGTTACTTATGAGCTAAGGTTAAGCTAATACGTAGCTTGTGGTATCTCAGGTCAGGTTATGTTCTTTCCAACCACCACGTTTTTTTTCCCCTCATTTCCCCATTTTTTGATGAACCGAGCGTCTGGGCAGTCAGCACTGTTGCCTCACAGCTAGAAGGTTCCTGGTTTAAACCTCATCAGGGGCCTTTCTGTGTGGAGTTTGCATGTTCTCCCCGTGCTTGCGTTGGTTTCATCCGGGTACTCCGGCTTCCTCCCACAGTCCAAAGACATGCATGTTAGGCTAATTGGTGGTTCTAAATTACCCGTAGAAGTGATTGTGAGTGTGTGTGGTTGTTTGTCTACATGTAGCCCTGTGATGGACTGGCGACCTGTCCAGGTGGACCCCTGCCTTTCCCCTGAAGTGATCTGGGATAGACTCCAGCAGATCCCTGTGACCCTGCAGAGGATTAAACGGGTATAGATGATGGATGGATGGATTGCTGCACCACTACAGTGGTACCTCTACTTAATTGGTTCTGGAAGTAGTTTCGTAATCTGAACCTTTTGTAAGTAGAGACATTTTTTTCCATGTAAATGCCCTAATCCGTTTGTTCCAAGGCCCCCAAAATTCGAACGGAAATTTTTTATGAATTATAAATAATACATGAAATGACAGAAAAACCTGTAAGAAATACATGTTAGAACTAGAAAAGCACTCAGAGAGCGCAGACCTCCGCCAAGCGCAACAATTATCGAACATTTAAAGGGGTCCAGAATCCAGGATTTCACCCAAAATGAAATCTTCCTTGAGTTCTTTCTTTTCACATTTCCGACAACTCCTGAAAATTTCATTAAAATCCAACCATAACTTTTTGAGTTATCTTGAACACAGACAGACAAGCAGAAAAACGCAGGTAAAAACATAACCTCCTTGGCGGAGGTAAAAATTGTTCGTTTACCTGGGTTGCTGGTTACGCTCATACAGACAAGGGGCCCTCCTAGCCAATGGGATGCCAGGAAGATGCTAGCTGATAGCCAATGGCAGAACAGCTCGGACGCACTGCCTTCAAACCGAGATACAGAGCCGACAAGTATGTTTACGTTCGGTAAACTCTGGGAGTAGCAGCGCTACTGGATTTTTGCCTTTCGTATCCTGAAATTTCTTTCGTAACAAGAGGCAATATTTTCCCATTGAGGCATTTCGTAACCTGAAAATTTCATATGTAGAGACGTTCGTAAGTAGAGGTACCACTGTACTTTGAAAAGATGCAAAGGCAGAAAATTTAATTTGCAAAAAAGTACCATCTCACTTTTTTTTTTCCCTTCACAGTTTAAAGCAAGTTGTAACCCAGCTGAACACATACACATCATCATACACATCATATCTGCATCCTCAGTTTGGGCAGCTGCGTTTGCTCTGCTGAGCAAGCTCTATTTCACTACAGCGTCTAGAAGACAGGCAGTGCTTTCTTGATTAATAATACACTCGGAAGGATGTTTGAAATCAAAAAAACCCATTGGTTACGAGGGAGCATCCTTTCAGATAGCATACTGGAGGCAGTATGTTATCTGCCTGCAGGAAAACAGGAGAAAACAAAGCCCACGTTGACATGGGAAGCTGACATTTCTCAGGCTTTGGATCTCAATTCAATTCAATTCAATTCAATTTTATTTATATAGCGTCTGTTACAATGACAATTGTCTCTAGGCGCTTTACAGAGACCCAGAGCATGACCCCCGAGCAAATATCATCAACTAAGATTATATAATTAAATCCAATCAATGATAATGGCAGGTAAAAAACTCCCACGTAGGGAGAAAAAAAACCTTTATACCAAACAGTGGCAAGGAAAAACTCCACTTTAAGAGGAAGAAACCTTGAGCAGGACCTGGCTCATATGGGGGGACCTTCCTGCCGAAGGCCAGCCGGGTAGAGAAAGAAAAGAGGGGAGACAGGACAGAAAGAGGATGTAGGACAGAGAGAGGAGAGCACAGAAAAAGTAAAAAATAATAATAAAGAAGTAGTGGAATTGTTGTAGGGTGAATGCAAGCGAGCTATCTAACAAGATCTAACAAGATGTGAGAAGTTTTGAGGTAAAAAACATGAATAGTCATTACAATAAATGCTGTTTTCTTTACTTGTAGCTGTACGCTCTTTATATTTGTGGTCCAGTTGCTTACAGTAATAACACTGTGTTTTTTTTCTATTTCCAAACCAAAATCCATACTTTCTGAGGTTTAGTCTGAACGTCATCTCTGCCAGTTTTAGTGAAAATTGAAAAGAGAGAGAGAAAAAAAAAAACAAAGAATAAAAAAAAAAACCCCTTTCTAAAGTAGAGTAGTGTTGAATTTACCTGCCCTACAACAGCTGTCATTTCTGAGCAACCTGCTTTATGGTTAAAATATCACTTCCAAAAAACAGCCCGAAAGTAAACCCATGGGTAAAACGAGAAAAACAAAAATGAGACAATATTTCAGTTTTGTGTTTACGATTTGTTTTTGTTTCAGGGCGGCAGAAAAAAAAAAAGCACTCTAACAAAGCCCCCAGAGACTTGGTTTGATTCAACTATTTTGACAGAAATGGCCGCGTTACAGCACCGTTATATAGTATAATTACATGTGCCACAATAGCGCTTGTTTTACCCGTCACGTTTGCAAATGTACAGTTAGATGTGGAAAACATTCGGACGCTGAAGTGCCTTTTAATGCAGCTGTAAACAAAAACATTCACGTTATATTTATGGAGTGAACGTGCCTGAAAGGCTCGCTGCTTTCGTCTCGACTCTGTTGTGGGTTCACAGCAACGGCTTCCAAATGCAAATAGAAAACTTCGGAATATTTTTCCTGATTAATTGATGGGAACAAAAAAAATAAAGAAAAGAAAATAGCTACTCCCGTGCATAACACAGTTTGTCCTCTACATAAGAAGGCTGTACTTATAACGAAGGTGATATTCTAAAGGCATTTAAAAAAATAATGATTTATCAATAATTAAACCAAAACAGAATTTGCATGGCTTATTTTTCATAATTTAACTGATACTTTAATATCATCATGCAGGCGCCCAAAACGGCAGACAGAACTTCCATGAGAAGGGTCCTGCGGGGAGGGTGGGTGCGGGGGATTTCATAATCACAAACATAGCGAGGCAAACAGGAGAGTCAAATGTTCACCTGCTGGACGTGTTCAGCATAAATACATGTATCTACAATGACGGAGCAAATGAAAGATGGTTAAAAGAAACCCGATATGTTGATTTTTGAACGTATGTGCAGCTAAGTGAATTCAGATTTATGCATTTTTTCCAGCAGGTCCGTTCAGATGATCCAAGATTGACTGTCCCATCGTGTAGAACTGCCATTCCCAAACTCATCCAGGACTAGAAGCTACGTTCCGATATTAATGTGAGGGGTCAACAAATAACGTGACACTTGACTTCATGACGGTAGAATAACACTCAACTGGTTTGTTTTATTACTTCTTAATTTTAAAAAAAATAATGTTATGAATATTTTACAGTAATTAGAAACATATATAAAAAGATCGAGGATTTAAAACATATTTAATTTTAATAACCTCTCACGGCCCACCTGCAGTACCTCAACGACCCACCAGGGGGCCGCGGCCCACTCTTAAGTAGTCCTTGGTGAAGAAGAAAAGTTGCAGGAAAGAATCTGAAAAAAAAAATCAAAATAGAGAGATTTTCCAAATTGGCCATTTAGGTGCACGTGTCATTTGAGGTTTTTGCATGTCATACCACTTTTACGCCGATGCGTAAGAGACACTGAGCCGTCTCTTTCTCCGTGGAGTCTTTATGGCCCGTATAATTGATCAACAGATCCAAAATCCACACCTTTTTTAAAAAACTATCATGTGTATTTGGCACGATAGCGACCCAGGACCCCTGCTTAGCATCTTCTACGGGTAACGGAAATAGTCTGAGACAGCAAATACAGAAATAATTGACATAGAGGAGCTTTGCTTTATGATGAAACACCTGAAAAGCTAAGACCAACTGAAGAATCGAGCTGTAGAAATCGATGTTTAATTTTGTTTGTTTGGGTTTGTTTTTTTCTCACTTGTTTTGTGTTTGTAACACGTAGCGCCTCGCCTCGTCGTCAGAGCTGTTTTCTGGGGCACGTTGCAGCTCTTCATTTTTTTTCCCCTGTTTATTTAGCTGCCTGCTGTTGGAGCTGTGTTTTGTCGAGGTGGAAATGGTCTTATAGGCTTAGAGCCTTCCCATATGTTCGGAGGGCTGGGTGTACATATTGTATACTTAAATATGAATGACCTCTGTGTCATCTTATCCTTACAACTTGGCTACTTAGGGGAAGCTAATCTGACTGTAGTTACCGGGGGGGTTGTGGTACTGCCAGCTACTCCTGAACGATCTTTCCCGGCCACAAACTCAGCTGAGTCTCACCCAGGAATGAGGATGCGAGTAAATAAGTTATTTTTATTTCTGTTGTAACAAGATTTGTAACACAATCAAAGGGGGCAGTTGCGTCCATTGCTGCTCCGGCGGCAGAGTGTGTCCCAGGGCTTTAGCTAACCGCCGCAGATACAGGAAGACAGGCTGATTAGCAACATGCCACAGCTGTGCCAATCAGTTTCGCTGAGCACTGTTCCCTGAACTAGCGCCCCACAAATCCCCCTGTAGCTGAGCAGAGACCACACACCACACACACACACACACCAGTGATAGAGGAAAAACAAACATTTTTAAAGAAGCAAATTATGCCCCTTTTTGAAAAACTGTTTCCTGAGGCTCTAATGAAACATCTGTGACAGGCGTTTACCACAGCTCCCTCTGCAATTATGGATTCAGAACTTTTTTTTTTTTTTGCAGCAACTCGTGAGGTGGACCCCATTCGAGATGCGTCCTACAGCTTTGAGCTACCACACGAACACTACATACTTTTCTGCAGATTTGACACAATGATTTCGTTTTGCCACTGATTTTATTTAATGACAACAGGCAGCTTTGGACTGAACTTGACAAGAATTTTCTACTTAATAAAAAGCAAATAAAAAGCATGACCGAGAGGCTTTTTGACTTTCTTCCTCTGAGGAACAGCGTGCTTGAGGGCGCATAAGAAAAGCTGTTGAATGGCAGCGAGAGAACTAATCTGTTTTGCCATCAAACCCTGAGCTCCTGTGCTCCTCAGAATTGCCGGGCCCCCACTTCGCTTGCATTCAAGGAACTATCACACAGCTTCAGGGGCTTACGGCTGCCTTTATCGCTTAATACACAATCGCATTCACTGTAAAATGGACAGTGTCGCTTAAACTCCTTAGCCCTTAAAAAGCACCTTGCAGGCTTTTCACCTTCCATTGAAATTGTAGCTTGTCGCTTGCTTTTTATTCCGAGACTATTAAGTCTGACAAAAGCAGTAATACACATTCAGATCTGGCCAGAACATGGGAAACGTTTCATGAACCAACCAGTCGATCATGGACAATTAAAACAGCTGTGAAGTAAGTTAGGTTTCAAAATCATGAGAAAACAAAAATAACTGCTTTGACCTCGTTACAGGTTTGTGAAAATGCTTGCAGTTCTGTCACCTTTTGAAATGAAATTGCTGACCGGTGTTGCTTTAAGTTACATGACTCATGGCGGATGAGAGCGACATGAGCGTATTAGCGCGTAAGGACTCTATCCAGCTGTGATAAACTAGCATCATGTGTCGGCTCCTAACAGATTTAATCCAAGGTGTTCATAGTGAGCTCATAGTCCCTACAGCACCTTTCAGCTTCATCCCAAACAGAATGAATCAGATTTGTCTCCATCTCGGTAGTCTTGCGCAGAATCAGTAGGCTGCCAAAGCTCTGCAAATTCTGGTCTTCAACAAATATACATTTCTGTGTAGCATAAGAATTGACCCTTCGGTAAGCACCGCCCCCTCCCTAGTTACTGTTGCTAGGTCGGACAATTTTGGTGCTCCTGCATTAAGGACTATGCAGCAGGGAGGGTGATGAGTGAAAACGTCTCTCCGTTAGCATTAGCTCTGGTCCATAGGTGTATCCCACACCAGAGCTATGTTAACATGAGACAGTCACAGCATTGTATTAAGATGATTAATACAGTGACGTTAACATCACTAGCCTCACCTTATACCTACAAAATAAATATCTATAGCCATATATATTGGTAGACAACGAGGCAGGCTTATAGCTGGCTAGCGAGCTCTGGTCCATAGTGGAGAAGTCATTGACACTATGGACCAGAGCTAATGCTAACAGAGAGACGTTTTCACTCATCGCCCTCCCTGCTGCTAAATCAAACTACTTTTACTAAACAGTGGTTAAATCAATATTCTAATAAACAAAGCAATCTTATCTTGGAGAAAATGTTGGTGTGTTTTGTAACTTTCCCCACGTTCAGTTGCTTGTGTACACAGCCACAGCCTTTTCCAGCGTTTGTTTTGGCTTGCCAAAAGGAATTAAAAAAAAGTCCCCTAGGGGGCAAATACAAACGGGAATGACAAATTCTTTGTAATTCAAAACATTCGGAAATATAGTGAATTAACAGTCCTTAACGCAGGAGCAGCAAGATTGTCCGACCTAGCAACAGTAACTAGGGAGGGGGCGGTTCTTACTGAAGGGTGGATTGTTTTCTATTCAGGACTAAGATATGAAGCTGGATAGCATGGTTGACTGGTGTGTGTGTGTTTGTATATATATATATAAATATATAGTTTTTTTTTTTTTTTAAAGAGGAGAATGACACATGAAAAAAATCAATTGGACTTCAAACAGAACCATCACGGTCCAGCTTGCACAGTGTCCTCCCACATGCTTCTGAGGTCCCACAGCTACCTGACCGTTACTACACTGACTGACTCTGTCACAGCTGTCATTCACATGCTCTACCGTGCAGGACAGAAACAACAATTTTGTAGAAGCTGCATGAATTCTAACCTGGAAGTTCAGACTGAGGTCACACTGCATTTAAAAGAAAAAAGGAAAAAAAAAGATGTGGCGAATTCAGGGCACATTTGAAAAGGGGCAAGTTGTGGATTTAAAAGCATCAGCTATTATGCGACTTGCGGTGTTAATAATATATGACTCACAGTTATTTATATTTGCATGTCTGATGTTAAATCCTTGGCTTTTCCAAATCCTGCTTTCTCGTTTCATTCAAGCTCACTTTGCCTTAAAATATAGTGCTTTGATAGACTTCATCTCAAAATACTGAATAATCAGTTTTTCTTTAAAATATGGAGTGAATAAGTGTTCAATATTTCACTTGCAGATTATTATTTTCTGTCCATCATTACAAAGCCTGCTGTGTGAGGGAGATGCATTTTGGAGATAAATCCATCGACATATTGTGGAATGGTGAAAAGAGGCAGAAAAGTAAATGAATATAAAGTAATGTGAATGATCATCCAGGGTTAGCAGAAGCTAAACCTGCCAAGCTAAAAACAGCTACCTGGTGGGCGTGGCTAATGATGGCTTCTCAGTGATGCTGGTCCCGCCTCTTTGTAACCCGGTGCTGAGCAGTCAGTTAGAAAACGGGCTTCACATGTTATATATATATATATATATATATATATATATATATATATATATATATATATATATATATATATATAATAGGGCTGTCAGTCAATTAAATTTTTTAATCGCGATTAATCGAACGATTTTCATAGTTAACTCACGATTAATCGCACATTAATCACATTTTGTAAATGTTTTGTTTATCCATCCATCCATCATGTATACCCTGTACAAACCTATGGGTCATGTGCCCGTATGCTGTAATCAATATTTACAGTCAGTCAACTTGTAACTGAAGATCATTTTTTTTTCTCTCTTTTTGCCTTCATTTGCGTTGTTTAAATTATGCTATGATGAAAAGTGATATCTTGTTGCCTCTGTGAGGCTGTATAATACAAAGAGAGATTATGATCAAAGGATTTTTATTGCGTTTTTTTTTCCACAAGTAAACAATGGATTTAATGAGGGACGTCTAACTGTGCACCTGATTGCATAATATGAGCAGGGTAGCTGATTCCAGCAGTTTTATCTTGAAAGATCTTAAAAAAAAAAATCTCTTGTAAATTTTTGTAAGTATTTCATGTAAATATATTTTGTCAGCTTGTTTATTTAACAGTGTCAATTTGTATATGAGACTCTTCATAATGGTTGTACATCTTTTTTAAAGGCAGAAAGCTTTTTTTTTCTCTGTCCTTCGACACAAGAGGAGATGGAGATGCCTGACGCGAATCAGTGCAGACAGACTGAACATGTTACTTACGAGTGATCACATGAATAAAATGTGCTACCAAAACGAAAACACGGTCAATACTCATGGACATAAAAGAAAGAAGAAGAATTAAAACAAAAAACAAAAAAAAATAACACACTTGGCTGAAAATCTTTTCTGGACAGAATTCTTGTTTTTTCTCTCGTAAATGTCAAAGATGATTCTTTTTCTTTTCATCTTCTCGATCCAAGATTCTTTTGTTCTTAGCTGGAAAGTAAAGTTTGATCTAATACAGCCATGCGCAGTTTGTGAAACAGTGCGTTCTCCTTATGAAGTTATATTTTAAAAGCTCGGTTTAAATGAGAACCCCCTGCTACTGTCTCAAACTTTAGAAGGACGGTACCCAATTACGCTGGTCTCTGCACATTTGAGTTGCTTGGTTGCAAATGCGAGGCTACTTAAAAACAAAATTAATGCCGGTATAGAACCGCTGCTGCACTTTAAGGAGTTATTTCGGTCCTGTTTATGTGCAAACTTGCTAATTCTGGGAGAAATGCATTGGAGTGTGTGACACAGGGGGCTGTGGTGTGGCTGTCTTCACTAATGTTTACATTAGAGTCAGACCGAGATGCTATAAAGCATGACGCGGTTAATGACTTTACTCGTAATGTTTCACAGGTGGAAATTTGCTCGAGGGAGGAAGAGGGAGCCTGCGGCTGATGTATTTCCGAACCTTTGCTGATGCATGCAATAGGAGGCACAGGATAATACAAATCCTCTGTTTCTCTCATGTTAATTGTGATAGTGGTTGTGGCTGACAAAGGAATTGTTTACCAGCCTCCCTGGGCGGTGTGTGCTTCCTGCCATATATTACGCAATTGTGATTTAGGAGTGCAGAGCAGAAAATAAATTAATAAATAGATGAGTGCATGGTCTGAAACTACCTTGGCACCATCATGATTTTACATTTTTAGCAAAATTCTTTGCAATTCAAAGTCAGAAATCTTCAAATCCTACACAAAGAAGCTTAAAACAGATTTAAAAAAAAAAAAGAAGCCTGTTTGACAATAAAAAAGCACCGACCTGCTCTCAATAACATGACGCTCCCTCCAGCGTTGGCACCGGCTGCCATTATCGGAGCGAAGTCATGCTCTGCATTATGAATCACTCCAACGGGAATTTGGCTGGTTCTTCTTTAGCTGTTGACTTTCTCAGATACAGCAAACGTGGCTCTGTGCGTCTGTTTCAGAGGATGGAAGCAGGATGCCAAACATCAGCTGCCAAAGTCTCAACTCTGTCGTGACACTCTGGGGGAATTTGGAGCGCGCCAAAACGAGCAATGCTAAAAATGAACAGTGTGTGTAATTTCATGGGGTGGCGGCATAAAAGACTGCAAAACATGATGCTCATCTTCCTTTGGCGCCATGGCGGGGAGATTAACCGGAGCTCCCCAAAGGCCAGGAACAGATGCAGGAGCGTAAGTGGAGGAATGAAACCTTATATTCACCGGGGACTTCCGGGACTTGTTTGTCCTCGCTGATCGTGACTTACAGTACTGTGATGCACAACAAAATGATGGATTGCAATAAAGTGAAGACATGTGCTAAAGTTACCCATTGATTTACACCATCTTGCACTAATCCGCCAATGTAAAAGACTTTAAAGTGGCCACTTTATGCTCATTTTCAGCCATCTATTTTTGATCACTGGTATCTTTTAGATTGCTTCTGCAATCAGCTCCAAAAGCATTTATTTCTCAATGGCTGGGAAATCACAAAAAGAGGCTCCTTCATGAAAAGGAGTGGATTGGACTCCAATGGCTTTGGTTTTTTTTATCAAATTCATTGAGGCTTGCTAATGGGCAGAGACAGTGGCTCATAGATGCAAACAGCTCCTGTCGCCAGTCAAAAACACAGATTTTAAACACATCAAGTACGTTATCAGTGCTACATTATTAACATTTCCTGCAAAAGACCTCAACACCTCAAATCCCTCAAAGTATGTCCGAGCCAGAATCGTATTCAGGATGTGAAAGTGGACCGTACCATGAACCATGACATCAAAGATTACAGCTGGACATCTCTACTTGGTTAATATCATGCTAATAACCCGCTATTCTCCAACACTGTGGCTTTAGTCGTCTTTAAGTCATTAACTCTACATATAACTAGAAAAGCACTCGGAGAGCGCAGACCTCCGCCAAGTGCAACAATTCCCCCATATAGCGATTTGATAGATTGCGATAAAATCTGCCTTCTGGATCAGTATCTGATTAGCCTTTGACATTTGATAGAGGTTCCCATTGTCCATCCCTGAGTCAAATTTCATGAGTTTTGGGCAATAATTAACGGAGATATTGAGAAACAAAATTTTTGGCCCCATTGACCACAATGTTATTGAAAATTTGAAAGTGATCCAGAATCCAGGATTTCTTCCGGATCACAACCAAAATGAAATCAGTTCTTTTTTTTTCACATTTCTGACAACTCCTGAAAATTTCATCAAAATCCATCCATAACTTTTTGAGTTATCTTGTACACAGACAGACAGACAGATAAATGCCGGCAAAAACATTAACCTCCTTGGCGGAGGTAAATATATATTTTTATGTATACACTCATGTTAGGCATAGATGGGCGTAGATGTAGGAGGTGAGAATTTGAATTAAAAACTGCATGATTTTCTTCCAACAATGGTTCCCCGTTATGATCCAGGTCCTGCTCAAGGTTTCTTCCCTCTTAAAGGGGAGTTTTTCTTTGCCGCTGATTGGCCTCAAAAGTTTTTTTTCTCCCACTCGGGGAGTTTTTTACTTGTCGTTGTTTCTTTAATTATGATTTAATAATATTACTTATAGTTAATAATGTTTGCTTGGGGGTCTTGCTCTGGGTCTCTGAAAAGCATCTAGAGATAATTTCGATTGTAGCAGATGCTATACAAATAAATTTTGGCTTGGTGGTCAGCACTGTTGCCTCACAGCAAGAGGGTTCCTGGTTCGAACCCCGGCAGGGGTCTTTCTGTGTGGAGTTTGCATGTTCTTCCAAATTTCCTGCAGCACAGATTGGCCAAGCACTGTATTTTGATCACCTGTAGTCAGTTATGGCCAAGCGGGGTGTGTCATCATGAATCATAGAGTCAGGCACGAACCCCCCTGGGGTTTGATCGAACCCAGGTTAAGAACCACTGCTCTGGAAGGAAGCTTTCATAAAACCTTAAACACTGAGTAATTTGTGAGTACGAATACTGCAAAATAAATGTATCGTTTTTTGTTTTTTTTTGTGGCTCTGGTCACATCTAAAATTATTCATCCAAATTTCAGATAAGTCAGAAAAAAATGAGAAAGTCAAATATGGGATGTTTAATATTTTCTAAGTTCATTTTCTGGAGCCATTTCCATAATTGAACTGAAAGGGATAGCAGTGCACTGTACATTTCATTTTAATGTTATTTTATCTGAATTAACTGGGAAAGGCTCGTGAAATGTCTGAAATAACTTTTCCTGTCCAAAGTAGGCCAGGCCTGCTCTAAGATCCTGTTGTTCTCATCATATCCACAAATTTTAAGACATAATGGTGCTTTCTTTAGTGTCCAGATTCACATCTGGGTCTTCCCAGGCTGAACAGGGATTAAATGTGAGAACCTGTCCATATGTGAAACAACCTGAATGGCAGGTCCTCTCTTTCAGCAAGTTTCACGGGGTGACATTTCTTCATGAGAATGAATCACCAGCATCAAAGGATCATCCCGGGCTCATGTCTCTTCATTTAGACGGCTGTCTATCACGAAATAGCACAGCACACACACTCGGGGGGGAAAAAGGTGGAAGGAAGAAGAACAGTGAAAAATGCCTTTGAGCATTTGCACCTGCAAAAGCAGACGTGTAATGTAGCAAGAAAAGATGGATGTCACCCAGCAGCCAAAGACATGAGAGAGCAGCAGAGACTGTTGAAGCACACACAAAACGTTTTTGCAGTTTTATATTTTCACATCTAAAAATATCACTGATTGTAAAATCTTTTCACATTCAAATTTTGAATGTTTTAATGTACATATTAAACTTTGCTCTCTTGGTGATGTGTTGGTCTTTCCTGCTCACGGCTTTGATATTTGATTGTCAACTTTTCAGAAATGAAGCCTGCTTCAGTGTTTAAATGCCTTTACGTAGTTTTTCTTCCAAGATTTAAATAATGCATCATGTAACTGAATGTGTTAAATGTCCAGCAGAAAACGCGTAGTTACAATAAACATGTATATGTATTGGTTATATTTTTTATGTTTAGGATTACCACATGCCAACACTTTTTTTCCCCCCACAGTTCCCACTGCTCATGTGTGTATAAGTTTAACTGCGTGTCGCAGACCTCAAATGTAAAAAAATGACAGTTATGATAAGAAGCTGATGGGTAAAAAGAAATTTGAAACCACATTTTTGCTCCATGCTGTTGCCACACGTTCTTTTCTGATTTGGGGACGTAAAAACTTTACCTGACAAACCATGAAGTCTTTAAAATTAACCGACTGGCAATGTTGAACAGTCGTCCTCACTGAAAACCTGTCAAGAGCAGTTACTTGACTCAGAATTTCTTGAAACAGATTTAAGCTAATTATTTAGTAGAGCTAGCTACTGAACACATTGTATTTTCTCTAAATAAACGGCAAAAACATGAGCAGGGGGCACCTACATTGACTCCCACAGTTCAAAATATATATCTATTTTAATACATGGTCTCTACAGACCACTGTGACTGGCTGTGGTTGGTCTGGAGGGTCTGAGGACAAACTTAGCTTAGCTGCGCTAACAGAAGCAGACATTTCATGCAGCCACAATCCTGCTTGGAAGAGTCCTGAAATTAACCTTGTTAGCAGCTCGGCTCATTCAGCGGGATGAAGCAAACCACTAGTTGAAGCGCATGGACCTCGGCTTGTGGGCTTCGAGCGAGACATCTCGTCACGCAGCGCTCATCTACAGAACCATGAAGTGATGTCATGTAGTTCAAGTAAAGAGAGGTTTCAAACGTTCTCTCCACAAATCTATGGGCCCAGTTACTGGATTCTTGTCTCCTTATCTACCTATCTCTCTCTGTCTATCGTACTGTAATAAAGTGTAATTGCACATATACTCCAGTAGGTGCCAGTGGTGCTCTCACAGTCGCATTGTGCGCAGGGGTATTAGTTATATTGTGCTGGGTTTTTTTTGCACGGACATGCGCACGCAGCGCAGAGCAGAAGATATGAAGTGACTAAACCCTCAAGAAAATATTTAACGGAGATGAAAAGAAAGGCGGAGAGAGACGGAGATAATGAGACCGACGAAAGTCACCAGAAAGTTAAGACGAGGAAATATCATGATGCTCATGTAGGCCTTGGCTCAAAGCCGGGCTGCACATTAAAGTGATCGGGAGCTTTCCCGGCCCAAACCATCGATGTGGACCACGGGGACAACTCATTTTAACTATTTTTTTTGTCACTTCTTTTGTCTTATTCTTGCATTAATAGCAATTAAATTGCAACCAACCGTTGCATCATAGTGGATTAAATAGGTCCACAGCCCCTTCCTAGAAAATCTGTGGTTCTACTACCATGTAAGCAGCATAATTCCCCCCGACCCCTCCCACGTGTTTCAGGTGGTTTGGCCCAAGGCTCGTCTTTACTGTAAATCACAGTGGCGCGAAAACTGGCGCAGTGATGGAAGCAGAAAGAGGCTGGGCGGAACGGAGAGGGCTAAAATAAAAAAAAGAAAGGAGGCGGCGGCCAAATGTGCCAAATTAACTGACATCTTCTCAAGACAAGCTGGTAGGTTACTGAAAGAGAGATGGATAATTGGCCTGGTTGTGAATTTTATCATATAACGTGGCGAGCGTTTGCAACTGTCACAACTGTCAACTTAAAAATGTCACAATATAGGATTATCTATGCTTAAAGTGCATTCATATTTCCATAGAAGAACCGAAAACTTGTTGCTTTAAATGCCAGTTAACCATTTTGATGAACAGAGTTGTTTTAGTTGTTTATTTGTAGCCTGCCTGTATTACCACCAACGCGCACAGGTTAACGCAATTAGACATATTAAACAGGTTGTGTAACAGGCTATTTGTTAGGGTATTAAATGCATGTCAAACGTGCTATTTAGGCTGCATTATTTAGAAGAGCTGTATACCAATATTGCGTTTGGTTCGTGGGCGTGGGGGCAGGTGTCATTAAAAAAAATATTCTTAATAATAATAGGCCATATAATAAAATAGGCTACTCGAGAGTCTGCACGTTCTACATGCCTTAGTTTCTCTGCAACTGTAGCCTGTTTCGTCTCGCCGTTATATCGTGCATTTCCACAGGCGCGCAAACATTAACAACTCAATGTTAACTGTCTTTTTCATGGTTCTGGAATGTTTTGTAGCATCAGCGCAGGATGCCAGAACCACTGATGATCCAGATGAGGGCAGGACTGCTGAAGGGCCAGGTAGAGGAAGACAGTTAGTCAAGATAGACGTTTATGATGGAAAATATGGCATAGTCTACAGAAGAAAACCATGATATGTGTAGATTAAATAGTGCAGATAATTTAACAAAATCATAATTAAATATGCAAACAAATTAATAAGTGAATGAAAGGATGATCAGAGTGGCCTGAATTTGAATTAAATTCCCGGACTGAGAAAAGGGTCCACCCACCCTGCCTTGGCTTCACTGTGACTACGGTGGGATTGATGCACTTTAAATCTTTAGACTAAAAAAATGTTAATGAAGTTATTCTTTGTTATCAGTTGATCTATACTTCTATCTTTTTTTTTTGTTTCTCTTAATGTTAATAAGGATACAGTGGTATGTAGAGGTGTGCTTATAACAATTTTATAGACAAATGATACTATTTATAGTGGGGTGGGGTAAAATGCTTTCTTTTTCCTTAAGGGGGAGCAGCAGAAAATAAATTAGAGAAGCACTGACATACGCACACACAAAATAATCAGTGAGCTTCATTTAGATTTTGTCAAAGTCCTGGGGGAACTATTATCTATTATTAGGGAGGGTGATTTTATTAGAGGATTCACGGTAATCGCCTTTTAGACATGAACTTCTTTCCATCAGTGTGAAAGCATCTGACATAACTGTGCTTCGTTTATAACTGAATGTTCTCTTTTACCCTCATTTGTGGTTTTACCGCTGTATGTTTGGTCTGACAAATACAGTATATAAAATATGGAGCCAAAGTGGACACAGAAATTAATTCAGATATATTGCTGCTCAAGAGTAGAAGCTATGCTTTTATTTTGAGTGCAGTAACATTTTGGCATAAAAGCTGCCAGTAAAATCTGTTTACAGGATCAGCTGTGTAAAGTGACATTTTTGTCTAAAGTGTAGTGAATTTTTGTAAAAATGAGATAAATACCCATTCATTGGCACATTGAAGAATTAATTGTGTAATAACTTCAATAAATCCAATAAATAAATGACTATACAAACACCAAGGATTTTATCCGTTAACAACCCTGCACTACCCTTGGATTAATGCCAAGGTACAATTTAGCTGTGAGAACTGTATGAATGAGCCCATGCTCACAGTCTTTTCACCGCTGGCAGACAAAACATTATTGATTTCTCAGCTGCAGGTGGATTAAAAAAAAAAAACACCTTCCTCTGGTGAACAGAGTTGGGATGGCTTCAATATAAAACGGGAAACACTGTGTATGTGCATAATATGTTTGTGTGGGGACGGATAGGCAGAGCGGTGGATAGAGACGTCTGGTGGTGACATTTGGCTGCGGTTTACTGACATTTCTGCAGTCAAAACAAACAATGCCCAATCTCTCCAGAGCAACAGAACAGAACGGTGCATTGAGGCACTTGACGAGATAAGATCAACAAAAATGAGACCACTGTTGAAAAGGGAATAGCTATGTTTACAGTGTTAAAAAACACACTCCACTGAGCAATCCCACTGCTAATAACATGACACATCACATGTAAGTTAATATAACAGTGCCTGGTTTGTCCCTCTAGTGGGACAAAGTAATATTACAAGATGTGCCACAGTGCCCCAGTCATTAACACAATCTCAGGAATCAATTTGCCCCCATGTGGACAGTTGTAGTATTGCTTCATACGGTGGCTTTAAATCACATCGTGCATATTTACATTTTTACCTGGAAAAAGGCATAAACAGAGATTAGCTAAATTTTTCCTTTCAGATAGGCTTCTTTCTCAGATAGCAAACTGACGTTTGGAATTACACCCTTCTTCAACGTTGAGGTCACCCCCAGACCTAAAGCGGAGTTGGATAAAGCCGAACAAATGTGTTTTCCATGTAAACCTTAATTCGGAATTACTATTTCCATGTAAACTCGAAGGAAAATAGTTTAATTCGGAATTATTTAATTCCTAATTATTAATTCGAGAATTAAAAAACATCATGTAACCGCAGCCTAATGTGCCTGCAGACTACCATTTAGATAATGGTTGAATCAACGTTGTCAGTGACCTCAACGTTGAAGAAGGGTGGAATTCCTTTGCGCTTTCAACGTTGAATCAACGTCAGTTTGCTATCTGGGTTCAGATCTCTCACCAAATAATTTTGTCAGTTGGAATACTTACATCTGTATTTTTATTCTTATTCTGCTTTGTATGGATGGACTTTTGATTAAGTTTTTGTAAAATCCAAAAAAAAAAAAAAAATCTGGTCAACAAACTTTAGCAATTTCCGGCTCAGAGGTAAAGTTTCATTCACAGTACTGTTTCCAGCTCTTTTATTAGGGACAGGAGACCGGGAGAGCTAAATGTTACTTTCTGAAAGCCACAAATATTCCATCAAATGAAACAGACTGATATTATCACATGGGGAAAAAAGAAATCAAAATGTGCTGGTTTCAAATTTTTAAAAATGTAGTAAGCAAACTGTTTCATGTTGTAATTCTTTATTGAAGGCATTGCATTGCCTCACACGCCGTCAGGCTGTTACATCGAGGCTGCAGCCCAGAACGCTTTTTAAAACAGCGCCAGATCTCAAGACAAAAGAAATATAAAACACATTGATCTGTGCCAATCATTAACTCCCTCCAGCCATTATAATATGATATGCTGGCTGACAAAAAAAAAAAAAAAAAAAAAAAAAACAGTAGCGGGGGTATGTTTCATTTTCTCTGAATTTCATACCAGCAGTATGAGCTTCAAACCACCTGGCACCAGAGACCGTCTGAGCCTGACACACATGCCATCTGCACACAGCGACAGAGGGAGGGATAGACAGAGCATGTGCACCAGGATGGTGATAATCGGCACTGAATGGCAGCTCAGTTGTGTTTCATGTCCAGCATCCTTGCGTACAATCTGTCTATTGTTTTGTTTTTGTTTTTTTTAAATGGCACATGTAGATTTCATCAGTCACAGTTTGCACAAAGATCAAAAATCAGACAACGTCACTTAATGGAAACAGAAACTCAGACAAGTTGGCAGTTTGTAAAATTCAAAATTCAAGTTTTAACATGGTGCAAATGACCGTAGTGCCAAAGCTCTGATTTATCTCTTATGCAGGTGAGTCTAATTAGGGGCCAGCCTGTGGAATTAATTTGTGCAAAACATAATTTAAAAAAAATGAGGCAAAATGTAAAACCCAAGTCCTCACTATTTTAGGATTCGAAACACAACTGTTGAGCTGCTATAAAGTCAGACACAAGCTTGTTTGTGTTTCCATGAACATCAGAACTTGACTGAACCAATCACTCATCACTCCTGACGCTTTTCTCCACTGAGCAGGCTGCACACGCTTCTTCACCTCTTTTCTACACTCTCTCCGTTGCTCTGGACTGTTGACCCTCAGAATTTAAAATCCTTCATCTTCTTGATCTCTGCTCCCTGCAGCCTCATCGTTCCACTTGGTTCTCTCACATGTACAGTGAACCGTCAGACTTCGCGGTTAATGGGGGCTGTGACCCCCCATAAATGGTAACCCCTCAACTTATCGAGAAGTTCCACTTTTTCGAAAAAAAGTTTGATTCCACCTCGTTCCGTTCCTCCATAATCAGCAGTAGAGTGCACCGTGCCATCTTTTCTCTCACTCGCAATTCCTCAGGGGGCGAAACGGCAGCTTTATAGAGAGTAACGATGCTGCCATCTGGGGGTTCGGAAATGTAACTACAATGTTCAAAACTCTGATATTTATTTTGATGCTCTGCCTAGAAACCCCAGTGACACATATTAAACCCAAGTGAATGAGTTAACTTTAAAACGGCACTAAATCACTGAAATAAGCAAGCGATATTTGGAACTGACGGGATGGGAGATGCGAGGATGCGTGTCAGCCAATCAGTGTACAGACCACCGACGGCAGAGTAATCCCCAACGTAGCAGCCAATCACAGGCCTCGATTTTCATTCATGGGGCATCCCGTTAGGCTCTTGTTGCTTCCTGAGACTCATTCTTGATGTGATGTGTTTTGCTTCAGCCTCGCATGCTTCGTTTGAATTTTTAAATATTTTTTTTTGATGAATATTTTTGAAACCTCCGCGATGTACTAAGACCGCGATTGCTGAGACTGCGAACTGTGAGGGTTCACTGTATTCAGTATTGCTGCAGCTAAACTTTACTCTTTTCCTTTCCAGAACATACCTCCACCTCTCCAGATGTTCCTCCACCTGTTCCCTGCTCTCACTACAGATCACAATGTCAACTGCAAACATCATAGTCCATGGAGATTCCTGTCTAAACTCGTCTGTTAGTCTGTCCATCACCACAGCAAACAAGAAGGGCTCAGAGCTGATCCTTGATGCAGTCCCACCTCCACCTTAAACTCCTCTATCACACCTCATCACTGTCTTAAAGCCCTCCTCCATGTCCTGCACCAGTTTCCTCTTTTCTCTTTGCCAACGGACACACCGTCCTCCTCTCCTTCTTCAACTTACAGTAGTCCGATTTCCATCGGTGCCCTGTAGGTCAACAGTGGCGATGGTGGTTGCTGTTAACGTGGGCCTCCACCGATCTGGTATGGGTTTCATAGGTCTTATGATTCACATGGTTAGTTTGGGACTGGACATCAGTAAAGATGTAATGCAATCTGTCACATTCCTTTCACTTGGCTGGTTTTAATGACTTTATTAAAGCCGTGCTTTGTTTGCAGGATCTGTTCATAACTTTTATGGACAGTTTCTAGGTGAAACCAAGGGGTGGAGGGTTTTTGGTTCGATTCTGTCATGATTTCATCTCTGCTTACTGGATGTTGGTTGTTTTGTTGGCGCCATCAAGCGGGGGATCTTCAGCTCTCATCGGAGTGGTCTGCTGCCAAGTGTGATCGGTTTGTAACCAAATCTGAGACCGTGGTTCTCAGTGAGAAAACAGTCGCATGCCCTCTCTGGATTGGGCAGACGATTTCTGTTTAAGCTGCTGCCTCCATGACCAGAACCAGATAAACTGAAGTGGATGGATGGATAGATGGTCTTCACAATTCAATTCAATTCAATTCAATTCAATTCAATTTTATTTGTATAAAATTTGTAATATTAAATCCTAATGAAGGATAGTCGCTAGAGGTCTTCGGAACAACCTGACAACTTCGAGGTTCCGACCCGACCCGAATCGGGTCTCGGGTCCATTCAAAAAAACTGACTCCGGGATTGGGTCAGAATCAGTACAGTTAGTCTTCGGGTCCGGTCGGTGCTCTCTGACAGGCTGGGTCCGCGTTTACTCCAGAGGTAAAGATAATGGCGGTGGCAGCCAATGTCAAGACTCGGGGCAGTTTAAATGATAATCAATTAACGTGGCGGGTTTGTCATAAAACAATTGTGTTGCCGTAGCGTGTTATTAGCGGTTTGCCCGGCAGCTGTAAAGCACAATGGGTCGCTAACATGATAACGCTGGATGAGAGAAGATATTCACGACACGTCCTGATCACTGTAGGCTATTAGCGTTAGCAGTTGCTACAAATAGCATATCTATCCACAAAGAGAATAACGACGTGGATTTATTGTTGTTTACATCACGTAGCCTATGTAGCAACTGAACCGGGTAGAAGAAGACAACTTTAGGTAAGAAAATCAAGCTTTATTCAACGCTAGACAATTTTTAACATGAGCAACTATAGGCTGTATTGTCTCGGTTCTATTCGGGTAACTAGGTTCAATTCGTGGTCGGAAACTAAAGACTCAGGTTGGGTCGGTTCCGAACAAATTTTCGCAGGTCCATTCGGGTTTAGGTCCATGAAAGTGGACCCGTGAAGACCTCTAATAGTGGCAAGTAAAAAACTCCCACAGCAGGAGAAAAAAACCTTTAAGCCAGGAAAAACTCCACTTTAAGGAGAAGAAACCTTGACCTGGCTCATATGGGGGGAGCTTCCTGCTGGAGACCAGCTGGGTAAAGAAAGAAAAAGTGAGAGAGACAGGACAGAGAGAGGAGAGCACACAAATGACTGAATGAAATGGCTACATAAACAGATGCAGGTAGCAGCACTGAGGTGAGATGGTCAGACAACGCTCGTTGTATCCCATCAAAACTAGCTTGTGAAGTGTGGGCCACTTAGCACTTGGCAGTACTGTAACAGATCCATGAATGGCAAAATCAGCCCAAATTAGACCCAAACCCAGAAATTAATTTTTGTTTATGCTTCAAGTGTCTTGACAGGATCTTTGTTGCGAAACTGCTGCTGTACAAATAAATCAAAGGTGGCTAATTGCCCCACTTGTCAATATTTTACATTCTCCGAGGAAAATCGACTTGAGTAGTCTCATACTGTTGTAGACTTTTTCCACTTTCATTATACTTAAATATGGATATGGCAGCTACTCGCAAAAAGCCATTTATGTTTAAAGATTGCTGACTGAATGGGCAACGTTATGCGAGTAGATAGAGTGATGAACATTTTGCCCATTCACGGGCAGATTTCTCCTTCATGTTCAATTATTTCTTTCTTACTGTCCATCATTTGATCGATTTTCATTTTCCTCCACTGCCTTAATTTTCCCCCCATTTCATTCAAACTGCCTGTAGGCCGCATTTGCTGGGATTTTAATGATATTCTTGTCCTTAAATACGATGGAACGATAACGTTATGTCCAGAAAAAAACAATTTCTTGGCATGACCTAAAAACCTAGTATTTACGGCGCACAGCTGAGGTGGATATGGGCTTTATGTATATTTTTAAATAGATGAAATTATTATATTACAGAGTTTAACAGATTATATGGCAGTAAAAATATAGTTCTGTTGTAAAACATCTTACCTTTTTTTGTCAGTGTTTATATACTGAGCAACTGACAGTGAGCTCAGGTTGTAGTTGTCTGCCTGCATTTTCCTCGCTCTCTATCGCTGTCTTATTACCAGCTCTCATCCCGGAGGGAAAGACCCTTTCTACCTGTGATCTCCCTGCCCTGACACTATCTGCACACCGTTTCTGCTGATGCCATGCAAAATGACAGCCCCCAGTCTTCTGCTCCATCTCCAGAAAGCAGAGCAGGGGGCCCATAAAGCGGAAAATACCAAATCACATTCAGCTAATACCCTCAGCGGTGACAGGCTCCGTCTTAGTTCACTTGAAATTCACTGCAGCAGACGTACCAAAAGCTGTGCTACGACCACTAGCTGTGTAAGTAGGACAGAAAAACTCTTTTTTTTTTTTTAAAGTTTGCTTTAGGAAGAAGAAAGAAAGATTCCAAAGAAAGAGTCAAAGCTGTTTCCATTTCCAAGAGGGCTGTTGGAAAGTTGATAGTCAAACTGAAGAGGTTGCTTTTGAATATTTTTTTTCCCTTCACCAACTGATGTAGCTTTGCTGCGCATCGACACTGCTGCACTTGAGATACGCAGAGGAAGCCGCGGCACATTTTCAGCCATTTTTTTCCCCCAGTCAGAAGGTAACATGTGATCAAGATGTCAAATAAAAGTCCAACGGTATGGAAAATATTCGTGGGAACATCAAAATGGGTAAAGACAGGAGCTCAGCCTGTTCTGAATCTGCCTGAGACCGTCTCACCATGTCGTCATCCTAAAAAGGTCAAATAATGAGCTGGTTCCCTGGACCTAGTTCTGCTAGTCTACCTCAAGCAGAATTTATGCTCACTTCCGCACCTCTGCCTGGTCCATTCCAATTGCTCCATCTCATGCTTAGGTCTATATCAGGAGCGCAACGTTCTTGTCACTTACAGTGGTACCTCTAGTTACGAAATTATTCTGGTTCTGGAAGTAGTTTCCTAACCTGAAAATTCCATAAGTAGAGACGCGTTTTCCATGTAAATGCTCTAATCCGTTCCAAGCATCCCACAAAATTCGGACATAATTTTTTTTTTAACAAATCATAAAAATGCATCAAAACATGTAACAAATACATGTTAAAATATGATTACTGCACAATAAACATTAAAATAGAAGTTGTACATAATAAAAAACAAAGATTAAAAATAACCTTTCTTTACCTTTTTTTAACTGCTATCGTCGTCACCTTTTCTCTCTCAGCAGCGGTTTTTGCCTGATGTTTGTAAAGAACCGATCCGAGGACATTTGCTGTTGTCGGCTTTTAATAATCCTTCAAAAACATGCAAGGCAAACATCATCATAGTGAGCGATAGCCCGACTAGTGAACACTTTTTCTGTGTGATTCTTTTCAGCTAATTCCGAAACTTCATAGAATTTTCCTCAAATCTCAATTGGATGCCACGAAGAGGCTAGCCGATAGCTAATGACAGAGCAGCTACAAGTATGTTTACGTTTGGTAAACTCTGGGAGCTGCGAGTAGCAGCGCGTACTGTCTTTTTGCCTTTCGTATCCTGAAATTTCCTTCATAACAAGTGGGAATATTTTCCCATTGAGGTGTTTCGTAAGCTGAAAATTCCGTATGTAGAGACGTTCGTAAGTAGAGGTACCGCTTTCTAATGCGAAGCTAGCTCTGTCCAAGGATTCGGGGTAAAAGCAATTCTAGTCAGAAATACCATTTTTGACTACGTGGAGACAACATGTAAGGTATTCATGTGTCAAACCCCAGCATAAGACACAATGAAGTGCACCTCTAGTGGGTCAAAATGGTATTATAAGATGCGTCAGACCATCCCCTCTCATTAGCCCAGAACTGTCAGCGGCTCAGATGGATGTGCCACCATTCAGTCAGATTTGGCATTTTGTTAGGTTCATCACCCTCAATATCTCCACATACGCCTAATAAGTGGGGATAGATTAGACCGGAGCCTTAAGGCCACAACTCAAGTGTCTTTTATCATTAATAAAGTATGGGATGCCTTCATTGCATGAGTTGATTGAACTGTGATCTGCTGAAGTCTCTGACATGCACGCAAAGTGTCCTTCGGCACTGGAGCTCCATCTGGTCGTGACAATATTAGATGCTGATAGCAAATGGCATTCTGGAAGTTTACTCATAATAAGAAACAAAGGTCTCATGAGGTGAATGGACATGAGGCGTAAAATTGATGCATCTGTAACTATAAAATCTGTATTTGGGAAGGAAAATGTTTCTTCACATTCTTCACTGCTCAGTCTGCTTGGTGGGTTTTAGCTAACAAGTTCGACAAAGGAACTTTTAAACCATTTTAAGCTCAGAGGGTCCTCCTATTAGGTGCGGAGATTAAATCACTTATTACGCTGTCAGACTTACTCTTACCTTGAGTAGATCTATACCACGGACAAGGAAAAGCCAGGCTCTCAGAGACAGTCGATGACAGAAATGGTGAAGCTATAATCAGAGATAATTGAGATAATGGCATAATCATGATCATCAGCTGAATTACTAAAGGCCATCTTTTCTGTTTCAGGAGCTGTGTGTACTTATATATATAAAAAAAAAACAACAAAAAAAGGAGACATGGCAGGAGTGACTTAGCAGCTCTTCCTCCACACAAAAATCACTGATCTCCTGACCCTTCATTTAGAGGAAGAGTAGGTCATGAGTGGTAAAGAGTGAAGAAATCATTAAAAAACACACGAAAAATCATGAGCTGTGAAAAGTAGCAAGTTCATACGGTCTAGAGTAAAACTAGATTACTTTTATATTTATGATTTATATTTCTGTCAAAGAAAAATAATTCAGTCTGTCAATCACTCAATCTGATGTTCAACATCCATCAAGTGCTTTTTTGGGTTAACATTTAGGACATCGACATTTGGATTTGTTTTTACTGATTTGATTTACGATATAATCCCAAAAAGAATCGTTTAAGGATTTTGTGGACAGTTGAACCCATAACTCCAAACATAAACTGCTCCAGGGGCCTGTTTCAGAAAGGTGCAATTCAATGAAACTACCTCACAGTCCAGAAACTCTGAGTAAAGAAAGTCAGAGTTTCCATTTCAGAGCAGGGGTCCGTTTCAGGAAGTGGGTTTTGTAGAGTACGTTGAACCTGAACTCGGGGAGGTAACTTAACCCCGAGCTGGAGGGTTCAGTCGAGCCTGGTTTCAGATACCGAGGTAACTGACTCTGAACTAAACCTGGTCAGGAGCAGGTTTACTTCAGTTTCTTTCTGTCCCTTCCGCCTTCATGAAACTGAAACGGGTTCAGCTTCAGACAGACAGACAGACAATCCTGACACGCATTTTAAAGACATCAGAAAGATGACATGTGTCGTGGATCATTTGAATACAATGATGCTTCAGATGTGGTGTTAGGTCCAACAAAGAAACTCTCAGAGATGAAAGGGGTCAACACCTTTTATCATGCACTGTGAGAAATCTTCCCAGAGAGGAGAGCAGCCGACATGTGGGGGGTGAGGTGGGGGGTGGGGGGTGCACTTCCTTTTACACCTATCAAAAAGTGTATATTCAATGAGTTCCTGTCCCTTGTTTTAGCAGACTTCCACCACCTACTGAAATGCATATTGAATCAGTTCCTGCCTTTTTGCTATACCAGACTTGCTAATTTGCACATACCACAATTAGTGCGTTTACATGGGAAGTTTAATTCCTCTTTAATTCAAAATTAAAATTAAATCCGATTTAAAATGATAAAAAATAATTCAGAATTGAAAATGTCCATTCTGAATTAAACTTATTTCCGAAGTAAGTGGACTGGTTTATTCTGATTTTAAATCCGAATAGAATAATTCCGCGGTCATGTATACACTCATTCTGCTTTAAATTAATTCCGGTGTTTCTGCGCATGCTCGTTCTCTTGCCCGTCTGTCGCGATGACGCTTATATTCCACGCTGGGCTTGTTTTCGAAAGAAAATCATCGACATGATGTTGTCGTGCTGCTGCTTCAAAAATAGAATCAAAACAAATCCAAAAAGGATGCTAATAATGTAGTCCTCCATGTTGTTGCTAATCGAGTAAGTTTGTTTTCTTCCGGTAGACGTAAATACGTAAAGACGTCTGCCCCCCCTATCCAATCAGAACCCTTCCCAACCCCCAGACCTTAAGCGGAATTGGATAAAGCCGATCAAACGTGTTTTCCATGTTAACCTCAATTCGGAATTACTATTTCCATGTAAACTCGAAGTAAAATAGTTGAATTCTGAATTATTTAATTCAGAATAATTAATTCAGAATTAAAAAACATCATGTAACCGTGATAAATGTGTAATAAATAATCATTGTTTATTCTTACTCTCTCTTTGCTGTTGGATTTTGTTAAGGATCTATAATTTTCAGTTTCATGCAATTTATGAAAATTGCCACAACACATGCCAGCCGTCACTATTTGTGACTCAAGATTACATTTTTTCAAAGACTGTTAGGTCCACCGTTTTCTGCAGTTACATAACTTACATAAATCAACATCATCTTATTCTTCCGTGGACCACCAGTATCACCCATCATGTGCCCATACTTCATATAAAATACCTTGGGTTATTATTTATTTGCAGATGTCAGTTTCCTTAATAACAAAGGGGAAGCTGAACATCGACTAGTCTCTCTTTGATCGTGAATGGCAGAGCTGTGAGAAAAGCGGTCTGGTTCATGAGCCCCCCCCCATAGGTATATATTAAACACACATATGCACTGTTGAGGTTTTTTTTTTTTTTTTTGTCTCTCATTAGCTGCAAACGTGAGAGTCATCAAAGAAGGATCTTAGGTAACCTACGTGATTGAAGTTGATATCATTAATTATTTAAAATAACCTTTTATTAGTAGGCTATCCTGCTTCCTCTTCAGTGAGTAAAGAAATGTCTTTAAGGCAGTGGTGTGCAAACTGTGGTACAGAGGGCGGTCACGTACCACCAGTGGTACGTGACCGCCCTCTGGTGGTACGTGGGGGAACGTCATGACTTTCCACATTTTCACTTTTTAAAAAAAATCGGAAACATACAATGCATTATAAAAACGTTTCAAACGAAATGTGTAGCTTGAGATAATTAAAATTGTCTTATAAAAAATATTTGTTGCAGATTCAGTTGCAGTGCAGATGTAACAACTTTTGAGTGTGTTTATTTTGATCTGTATGAGAGTATGAGTATGTGAGAATTGTTGGACAGAGTTGTAAATGTCTGATTCAGTAAAGTAACAATTCAGGCAACAATTAATAACCACAATAAAGAATAAACATCTCTGCATGTTTAAAGCTAATTGAGAAGGCATATATGGCTATATTTTAAAATTGGTCATCATGGTGGTACTCAGAGAGCTGTATAGTTTCTCAGGTGGTATGCAGGATTAAAAGTTTGAGAACCACTGATTTAAGGATTACCAGAGTTACTGGATGTACTAACTGCACCCATACTCCCATCAAAGCTCCTTCAATTATTTTTGTTAATGTTGGTGAAATATTGTTAAAGTGAGTACAAACCCGTCCATATAAGTTACCTGTCTGAATTACGTTCTTAGATTCTTCATCAACTGCTTCAATTATGTGTTTTTTTTCTTCTTGTTAAAACTAAATACTTAAATTATGAATTCACTTGCGCTGCAATTTCTCCCACATCAACCTTCCTTCACCGCTTCTGCCATCTTCTGCAGAAAACCACGTGACTGCAATAAAAGCTTCGCCGTGGTGAATCACAGTCTCTGCGCTCCATTGATGATGTTTTTTTTTTTCGTAGTCATGGTAACTCAGAGTTGACTGAAACAACTCTGAACACCTGTTCTGAAATCGAAAACTCTGAAACAGGTCCCAGGTGTTCAACGTGAGTTTAAACTGAGTACGCTGACCCTGAGTTACCACGACTACACAAAGAGGCGTCATCAGTGGAGCGCCAAAACTGTGTTTCACCATGGCAACACCATTTAAAAAGGAAGAGAGCCTCCTCCTCTTCTTTGCTGAATTAGGACTTTTGTTGCAGTTGCGTGGTTTTCTGCAGAAATGTAAGACACTGCAGAGGTGAGGAAGAAGTTACAGAGTGAGTGAATGCATACTGAATGCAAAAAAAAAAAGTAGTTGAAGTTTAAAAACATTTTTCAGACAGGCTCCAAGCGTGGAGCCCGACAGGAACATAACAGGCTCAGTTGTTCTGTCTTTAAAAACATGAACAAGTAAAGAAAAAAAAAAAATCAAGGAGCTTCAGTGGGAATATAGTCTTATATAACCCTGCAGAAAACATTAGACACAACCAGTAAAAACTTAACGAGGGTGGTGAAATTACAAGTGATGGCTGACTTAGACTGCAGTAAACTACTTAGCTTATCAACATGGCTTTCCCAGCGCAAATGCAACACGTCATCGTTCAGACGTCTCTGAAATGCACGTTATGTAATCGATGTCCTGGTGAAATTGAGCCCATTTCAGCTTTATAAATGGAAAGAAAGTCGGGGTATGTGGAAATAAACCTGCTCTCGAACAGGTTTAGTGAACAGATTCAGTTACTGCAGTAAAAGACTCAGAATATGAGAGACCTCAGTTTCTGACATCA
The DNA here is from genome assembly GCA_018398805.1 of Hirundichthys speculiger. Lineage (NCBI taxonomy): Eukaryota > Metazoa > Chordata > Actinopteri > Beloniformes > Exocoetidae > Hirundichthys > Hirundichthys speculiger. The sequence continues at coordinate 88,189 of JAGFBZ010000155.1, forward strand.
CCTTAACTCAGTCTTTCTCAAATAGTGGGGTGCGACCACTTGGGGAGGGGTGCAATGCTGGTGGGGGTGGCAGGGAATTAACTTTTTTTGCCATACTGGAATGAAGTGTTATTGCACGTACACTCCAGTAGGTGGCAGTAGCGCTCTCATTGTCACAGTGTGCGCAGGAAGTATAAGCTAAATTGTGTCGGGTTTTTTTTTTTTTTTTCACAGACATGCACAGATCAGGAGATATGAAGTGGACAAACCCTCAAGAGATACCATGGAAAAATATTTAACAGGGATGAAAAGAAAGATGGAGAGAGATGGAGATAATGAGACAAACGCAAGTCACCAGAAAGTTAAGACGAGGAAATATGACGATGCTGATGTAGCGCTTAGCCTCACTGTGACTACGGTAGGATTGATGCACTTTAAATCTTTACAGACTAAAAAACAACTTTAATAAAGTTATTCTATGTTATAAGTTGATCTATATTTCAGCAGAAAATAACTGAGAAGCACTGCCTTAACTGAACCCTCTTGCTCGGGGTTAAGTTATATCACTTTGTGAAACAGAAAAGTTCAGGTTCAACATACTCAGAGTTTTCTACATAACCCACTTTCTGAATTGACCCTCTGGAGATAGTTATCAGTTCTCTGTAGGTTACCAAGGTGACTTATCCTGATTAAAATGGCCACATTTTTGGCACAGGTAATCTTGGCTGTAAAATCAGCTGAACTTGCTAACTTTCTACTTCATCTGGCTACATGGAACACTCCCCAGGATCCGGACTAAAGAGCAGTTATTGTCAGGCATGGTGTGGTCGGCAGAGAACGTAGATGTAAGCTAACAGATGGTTGGCAGCTTCATGCTAACATGAAAAAGACTTTAATATCATGCACAAACCCCCCCGCCCAACCCTAAAAATCCAGACAAACAAAGACAAAGGCACCAAACAAAGGAGGACTACAAATATTGAAGGACGTAATGAGTAACGTGATACAGGTGTAGCAGTCAGTCAAGTAATCCAGCTGTGAAACGCAGACAGGAAGCACAACTGAACATAATACACAAAGGAAGGAAGTTCCAGAAAATAAAACAGAAAATGAAATGCAAAAGAAGGAGAGGAAACAAAACATAATTAAAGTAGATTGGAATACCGAACAAGACAAGGCCACTACTGACCAAAGAGAGAACAGGAACTTTACAAAAGCACTGAACATAAGAAAACCAAGGTGAAACAAACAAAACTAGAAGATCTAAAAACAAATCAGAAATCGTAAACCACAATGATTAAATGGCATGAGAGTGAGAATGTTTTTTTTATTGTCTTAGAATCCCTCTTGTTGGGATTGGAGAACAGACATCAGAAACCCTACTGCCATCATGGTCCACAGAGAGTAAACAATTCAAAATGGATAAATGCATTTAGGGGGATTTACAGGATTAGCCAATCTAATTTGCATATCTGGGAACTGATAATTTGCCATCTGCATGCTGAGTCATTCAGATAGTCTTGCTGTCTTCCTACCTGGTCATCAAAGTTCACCCACACTGGCACTGACACAGTTTCAAATCATGCACCTACGATAACAACCACATGGGGAAATGCTAGCAGCGGTGGGATCGTTAACAGCAGTCTCATGGGGCGTGCTGTGATGACAGTGATGGCGGATGCTAAAAAGTGGCCTTGACTTTTATTTTTAATCACAAATCTAAGGGCTTTTTGTCTCAACAAAATATTTCTACACCCACAAAGACGATATAAAAAGCAGGATTGGATACAATTTGATTCTTTTTAGTGCTTTTTCTTCTTTAAGATACAAAGAAAAAATCTCAACACCATCAAAAGGAATCTCAACATTGGCCATCTCTGTCTTCTGAACATCCGTTTGTTTAAATAAATAAGAACAGACTTTATGGCAGTTTCTGGCTGACTCCATGTTGGCAGGGACTGACTCTGTCCAAACCTGGTTCATATAAACATGAGCAAATGGGTGGAACGAACAAACATGGCAGTCAGATGGAGCATACCCAACTTAACTCAGTTGCCACAAGCTACCTATTTTAGTGTAGCTCATGGTAAACTTTGATGCTAATTAAAGTGGTCTTACATTGCTTTGGATTGAATAAGGCTGTAAATATGACTATTTGTGTTGGCACAGTTGGACATTTTAACATGGGGGTCAATGGAGACTGATTTGCCAGCCAGGCCTCTGGTGGTCATCCAATGAACCAAGATTTTTCGTATTTCCTTATTCACGTTAAAACCGCATGTTGCCCCTTGTTTTCAACAGGTGGTCTCAGACAAAAATGAGGATAAACAATGCCTTTGTTGGTTTACGTTCTGCTTGGCAGGAAGTATGGGTATAGAGTGGAATTTAAGAAAAAAATGGGATTGTCAAGGGTAATAGCCAGGTCTCCCTTCAGGTTGACGCTTAGAACCACGGTGAGACCAGCCCGTATGGGATATTTCCCGTGTAGGAGTCATACGGAGCAGACACTCTAATATCCACATGTGTTTTCTGTGTTGGTTTTCCTTCCTGCTAAGCCAGTTGGACGGATATGCTAGATTTTTCCCTTGATGACTTCTCTGTGGTGCCCACAGTGAATCTATTACAGCTCTGACTGTTTTCTGGCTCACTTAGCAAGCTTGGATGAGCAGAGGGAGAGTGCGCAGGGTAATATGTTTAGATTTTTCAACGAAACAGATTCAATAAAATATTCTCACGCCTCATCTTTTTTGAAATAGTTGGTTTCTGTAGTTACTTTCAGCAGGTAACTATTGTATTTAAATTTGAAGCATGAGTTTGTGGTTGGCGTTTATAATCCGGCAATTGAAGTTCCAGTCTTGCTTTGAAAAAAAATGCCTGTACTTGCTGGATAATAAGGAAATCCATTTATTATTTCAGTTCATGAAGGTTGTATTGTCATGTTATGTTGTGTGTCACTATCTCAGCATTGGATAAAGTTACTTATCTTTACAGCGCAGAGGAAGAAACAACTACGACATAATCCATCTTTCTTACTTAACGTTTCTTGCTAAATCTTCAGTTTATCAACTAATGCATGACAAAAAAAACTCCATTTAAATCTATAAGAGCAATCTTCTTCAAAAATGAGTGGAAGGAATTTGCATATTTCTCCTTTGTATCAAATTAAATCAGTGAAACTGTTCCAGGGAACTGGCAGAGTTTCAGTGTGTGAAGGGCACAAGGACACAAGCCGGCGCATTCCTTCAGAAGACACTGCATCAAGAACTGTCATTCATCATTTACTGATGTAACCACATGAGCAACTGATGACTCCGGGAACAACTGCCACAAATGCCATTTAAAACATGTTAATCCCGTCCAGAGGTGGTTTAGACATCTCTAAGCCTGGCCAGCCATGCTCATTTACTTTGAAAAAAAATGATCTTTTGTAAAACTGGTCTGGTATCCCTCCCATTCAGTCTTTTACACCCGTACAGAAAAACTGAACCAAGAACAAAAGGGACAAGGGCCGGCTTTATGTAATGACTGTTAGACTATTCAAACCATCGGAGATGGATGCTGTCACTTGCTTTGTTACTGATTGGTTGTATGCCAGTTCAACGGCATCCACAGGCACTTTCTTCAACAGCCCTTGGTAAATGGTAAACGGACTGCTTTGTTGTATGCCTGTTCAATGGGATCCAGAGGCAGTTTCTTCACCACAATGGACTGGTAAATGGACTGCACTTATATACCACTTTATCACATTTGGTGTGTGGACAGTTGGAGCGGAGATTGAACCGCCAACCTTCCAGTGATTGGATGACCCGCTGTACCAACTGAGCTACAACCACCCTATAATATATTGTACTATATTGATACTGTCCCAAAGAGGAACCGGATCAATTTTATCTATCAAAGGGGGAAATAATTAGTATGGAAGGCCAGGCCAGACATCCCTGGACTCAGAGGCATCTGCCATGAACTCTCACACAGCGGAATCAGATTGCGTTGAGATGTTTAGTACCCCGATGTGTTATTTGAACGACATGGATGCCATGCGCTTTGGACCATCCAAAAAGGACCGTTCGGACTGTTTTCAGCTGCAAGTCCAAAAGAAAAAGTCTGTAATGGAAAGTCCACCTATGAAACTGTAGAATATGGTGGGTACACCAGGACTTGTCTATCTATTTGGACCATAATTCTTCAACTATGCAGTAGAACAATACAACAGATACGACTAGATATATTGAGTGTGTAACTGCATTATTGCTGAATGCTACCTTTCCTGCTTCTCTTGTTTCCAAAACTTTTTTTCCCCCTTTTGTTAACCACTTCAGTGTAGTTTTCAGACTATACTGTATATATTGCGTGGATCATTCTTTCTATTCAGTGGAGGATGTCAGATTATGTGACAGTACCAGGCTTTTCATGGAGTTTTCTTTTAATCTCTTTTTCATTGGTGACAAAAACTGGAAATGCATGAATAGCTGTGCTGAACAGGATAAGTCACCTACAGTTCAACAGTGGGTGAGACTGTCAGCTAACTGGATCTGTGGACTGTGGATGTCAAAAATGTCAAGATTATTAAAAAAAAATACATTATAAAACCAAGGAAACATGCACAGATAGGGACACAAACAAACCCTTTAAATGCGGTCAAAGAAAAATCCTGCAGGGTGTTTGGTGTTTGTAGTGCAAACCTCTCAACACATGAATGAGTAAAACGTTAACTCATGTTGGTTGGATGGATTTTCACACTAGGCAAATTCTGCCAGAGAGGTTTCACACAGCGATGTTATTTCATGATTCGCAGATATCAAAGAAATACACAAACTCAGAAATGAACACAGATTTAGGAAGCACTTGGCTTGTCGAACGTTGCAAACTTGCTGGCGTGGGGCTGCTGCTCTGTATTCAGTGGCTGCCTGGAGTTTGGATATAACTCATTTTTGAGAGCAGAACCCCCGACTCCCCACTATGTCTCCTGTTGGCTTACCTTTGCTTTTGTTTTTCTTCTGCTCTGAAAATCGCATTCCCTGGCTCACTCGCTTGAGAACAATCTGCCAGAATTTACTGTGGCTGTAATGCCATTTTTTTCCCTAGAAGATGACCCTCTCTTCTAGTGTAGTGAATCTGTCACGGGTTCTCCGCCAACTCCATTCCTGCTTCTATTGATAACAACATCTTGCAGTCCATCCTCATGCTTGTTGATAGCTTTTTGTGAGTAAAGGAATCGTTCATGCTTTGGTGAGTCAAAGGAGAATGAACAAATGGCTATTTGCTAAGGGTTATTCTTCCATGCGAGCTTGATATCGGCATGCGCTGAAAAATCTGCAAACCAATCCATCTGACAGATGGCAGGGACATTAGGAGTGGTCAGTTTGGAACATTATGGAGGAAAAAAGTAGGAAACGCACAGGCAGCGAAAAAAAAAGATAACAGTGGTGACTGGAAGCAGGATACTTGACACAGTAAAGAAAAACTACTTCACCACATCTGTTATTGTGGCCATATTATGCTCCTTTTCAGACATCTAATTTCAATCTCTGGTACCTCTAGAGTAGCTTCACACCCAGCATGACGTCAAAAGCCTGTAACTGTTTTTTAATGACAAAGACAATTAAGAGAGGCTCTGCAGCATTTTCTGATTGGTTGAAATCCCGGAAGCCTGCTGATGGACGGAGTTTAAGACTCCTGACTCCTGTTGCCAATCAGGAACATAGAATTTTCAACATAACACTTTTTAATGGTATGTTTTTTCAACATTTTTTGTAAATGACCTCAAATCGAGCCACAATGAACACAAACAGATCAGCAACACCAACCAAGTCGACAGAGATTATGGCCCCGATCATACACTTTCAGCTAGCTGCTACCCACTAACCGCAACCCGCAAATTACGGTTTAGGAACCTCTGCTAACCGCTAATGCAATCTTCCCCTCCCTAAAGCCGCTACCTGTATGCCGACTCCCTTACTCACATTGTGGGCGTGGCAATGGACGTGTCTTTTGCCCATTCCGCAATCTCGATATCTTGCGTTCGCGGTTTTAGGTACGTGCATGTCGGCACGTACAAGAGCGTGTCCAAATGGCATCAATGTGAGTCCACCTGGTCACATCTGGACGTGCACAAACGGCTCTACCTCTCGAATTAACTCTTGTATAAAAAGCGTGATTTGGCCTCAGTTGAACCCCTGAGAAAATAGCAGAGAGTCTTAAACAGCTTGCTCGCCAGTTAAACCATAGACAACCAGAGCATGTTTACTGGGAGGACACCGACTATCTGGGACTTTTAGGTAGCCAATAGGAATTGTCTGTGTAAAAATATTTTTATGTATATATCATTGCAGTGGAGGAGGAGGAAGGAAGAGGAGGAAGCTCTACAGCAGAGTCCCAGACGAGCTGCACATGAGAGCTGCTCCAATCTGAATGAAAAGACGCTCCATAGCAGTTTCCGGGTAGCGGCTTGCGGGTAGCGCAACCTGCTCTTAAAGGCAATGACTACTGATTGGTTTAACAGGTGGAACGCCCTAATCACTCCTATGCATAATGTAGCGGGTAGCGCAGGTGGGATAGCGGGTTTAGCAAGGGTGAAATATTGCGTACTTTGCGGGGGAGAACGCCCCTCCCGCTACCCGCTGTCCCTAAAAAGCGGCTTTAGGAGATCTGGTGGAAGATCAGGCCCTCTAGCTCCACCAGGATGGAAAACACTTGATCCTTGTTGCACAGTTGTAAACTTACTTTTTTTTTTTTTTTCAATGGTTGCTAAAACTCTTGCTCTTGTGAACGTGCACTCCCTGGAGAATAAAACCATGCAAGGAATTCTGCCCTCTGTGATGTCATGGAGAGCCAGCAGTAGAAAAAAAGTCTTCTGAAGGATGCGTTTTCACCACACAGTTTTTTTTTCATAGGAACACTACAATATATTTTCTTTTTTGACCCTGTTTTTTGGACCTCCAACAACATCTAAGAAGAGAATTCATTATTATATACTTAACACTATTGATAGGTCAGAAAATATGGAAAAGCATGTCTTCTTTTAATTAAAGAACACAGAGAACATGTAAGAGTGGGTCAAATTATTCAAGTTTCCTGAAAGAAAGGAGCTCACAGAAGAAAATGCATAATATCTATCACCGGATGCAGACTTTTAATGAGCCCAAAAATTCATATTCGACTTTGTCAAAGCAAGAATACTTGTGGAAAAATTTTGTTGTTTTTTTTGACAGTTGAAACTGAGATCAACCTGTATGAGAAAGACAGGAATAAAAAAGTATGAAAAAAAAATGGAACGCCCACCGATCTGAAGAATAAAACATAATCTGTAGAACTACGGAAGTGCTCATAGTGTAGACATGCATGGCTGCTGATGGTTTCTAATGTTTATTGATGATGTGACAGAAACACTTGAATGAATTCTGCAGTGTCTAAAGACATCCGGTCCCCTTCAGTGAAATACAGCAATCCTGTCTGGATGGCACTTCTGCAACGACCAACTTAGTCACAGCACATCCCAATTGAGGAGCATTTAAGCATTTAATTGCTAATTTCAAAACTAAAGCCAGACAGGCACCACTAAGTTTTTTTTTTTGTCTGAAGCATGGCACCTAAAGCATTGCACTGCACTCTAAAAAATAATACACCAGCTCAACTTAAAACAAAATTCAGGTAGCAATTTGCATCCATATTTTTAAGTAATTCCAACTACACAACTATTGAGTAAATATACTGAGCCTTTTAAAGTTGGACTAACTCTATTGGATTAGTACAACCAATGTAATTTGGCTTAACCTTTACATTGAAACAACTTAATTTTAATTCCAAAGTATCATTACTATTAAACTGGCAAATTACTTAAGACAAGCTATTTTAATGTCATTGTTTTGCATAATTTCTACTAAAAAAAAGTCCATGCAATTTTTCTTTATCAATTAATTCATAAATTAATAACTCCATGTATTCATTTACACTTAGATTATTTAAAACAATTTTCAAAACAGTGCAAGATAGAATAATGCTTCAAATAAAGACGGAAGATCAGGCAGCCAGTTTACAGAATGAATCTGATATAGACAGCTTGATTTTTATCAATTCACTGTTAAAGACATCATTGTTGGGCTACCATCCAAACCACAGAGAAATGTCTTCAGTACCAGGGTAAATGTACACATCAGTCCAATCAGCAAAGCATAGGCTCTGCTTACATCCAGGTCTCATGTCGCAGGTCATACGTTTGCTGTAAAGTATATAAGCAGAGTAAGAATTATCAATGTTTGAAGCTAAAATAGTTAAAATTATACAAAAAAAAAAAATACAACGCATGTGATCTGACACATCTCATTGAACTACCGAGCTCTCTTTAAAGGGATTTTCCATATTTTCTTGAAGGTGCATCACCATGGACCATACAGCGTTTTCTAACCTGCTTTCCACAAAAGTATCCTGTAAAGAATAAATTATATCCATGCATACAACTTTCGCTCACCAGCAGCACCAACAACTGCCAAACAACTCTAAAATCGTCTTCATGATGCCCGGTGGTGCAGTGGTTGGGGCAGACGGCCTTCAGGTTCATCTCCTGGTCCGTATGACTCTTCGCACATATGGCAGAGTGCTACAACAGAGAAAACCCTTTCTTGGTGACATTGCATGTTTTGCTAGAATTGAGAAGGAACTAACTTGTCTCTATTTCCAAATATCAATGTATCTAACTGCCTGTAAAGTTCACGTTTTCAGTTGTTAGCAGAACTAGGTAATGAACCTGAAAACAGTATGAACAGCACATGAAATTAAACTCAATGTTGCATTATAGATGTTGCTCAATGACGTTAAGAGATAAAACAACCACTTGGGTATCCTTCCATCAACTCAGTAAACTAAAACTTTTTACTCTGCTGCGAAATTAAAAAGAGAAAAATGGTGGGTGAGTTAAGTTGTTTCTTAGTGCCACTTGACTCACTTCTTTCTTATTGCCACTAAACAGAGGTTTTCCACTGAGTAGAAGCATAATAAAAAAGCTCTTAAGAAAAAGATATGCATCAACTCTGACAAACCGGGTTTGAGGAGGAAAGAAACGCATTTTCTGTTTTTCGGAGAGACTCTGTTGTGCTGTTTGCTTCTCCCTTCAGACTTGAGTTGTTTCAACCTTTCACACTTACTCTTCAACTAAATACAGTGACTAACAATGACTAATAGCTAACTAAATATCCCAAAAAAATCTTCAAAGTGCAAGTGCAAAAATAGGAAAAAATAAAGAGGGGTATAAAAAACAAAATCTCCCAAACCTACACGCCTATACACCCCAGCACAAACTCAATAAATTCATGTTTGAATTATAAAAGTTTATATTTTTAAATCTCAAATTTTTAAAGAGTTGCTATCAGACTGTTAACATACATAATAATAAAAAAAAAAAAAACGAAAGTTTTGCCCTTTATTGTTCAAAGAACTGAATATGGTAACTTCAGTGGACAAAAAAGCAGTTCTAAACGATAATTCCATATTTTCAACAGCCAGATTCAATCTAAGCAGTTTTTAAAACAACGCAATGAAACAATGATTTGTGGACAAGTTCAACTTGATTTTCCGAAACCATCAAACTTAATTCAAGTATTCACATTAAATGTCTGGCACATTGAAGCATTTCAACATTCGCCCCCACAGTAAACAGGAAAGTATGGCGTTCGTAGGCAGCAGTTCATATACAAAGCCAGTTATCACTGAAGTGCACAGTTCGGGTCACCTGACTTCATCACAAGTTAATGATTGTGGTGTAGGATTTTATTTCATTAGCTCTATTTTAACTCCTTTCTTACATTCTGTATAAAATCTCAAAGGGGTGACATGACTAAAATACAGTACATCTAAGAGGGAACGGCATATCTTTTGTCAAGCGTTGTAATAATGTTTTCAAATCAATATTGATCCACATATATCCGTGTTGATAGACAGCCAAGAAGTGGTTTATAATGTTCTATAAAGTCATGAAGAAGCTTTTTATATGCGGTGTGACAAATTACTGGGAAATGTGGTCTGTTTCATAGACGTAACAGAAACATCATCAGTTTCACATGACCTTTTACACTTTTTGTAAAGCTGCTTGTGATGCTTCTTTAAATGCTGATAATGGTTTGTGATGTTGCCTCTACTTCCACGTGTCCAAACGAAGGGGCGGTCATCTGGTTTTCGTCTCTGAAACAAATGTGGAAGTGCAGTCCCTTGAATGGCCACTAGAGGCAGGCTCATAAAGAGTGTGAAACTCCATTGCCTCCCAGGTTAAAATGTCCACCTTTACAGCAGAAATAAAACTTATTATACAGCCTGGTACCAAATAAATAAATGAAAACGGTAACTAGATTTCACATCCACGACAATTCCACAGTAGCGAGTTTATATGTACCTCATTAGGCAAAAATCACATAAAGCCACACAGGTATTAACATTATTCTTTTGAGTGACAGCTGGATTGCAGGCTATGATGTTAAAAATTATAGCTTTCAGCACTTTAGATACTTAGTCCGTTTTCAGTGATCTTGACTAAGCTGTGAATAAAGACCTAACTAAGCACAATCAATTCTTACTATAAATATAACATGGCTTGATTTTCTGTTAAATGTACTAGCAGACAACTGCATCCGACTTTGGGTTGACCTGGAATTTTCCAGGGAGGACTGTTAGCTAAGCAGCAGCTACCTTCACCCACAATGGCCGCTACTGGAGACAACCGGAGGACGGCCTCTAGCTCATTGACCACTAGCTCACTGGCAACAGCTGGTAAAGCCAGCCCTTCAGTCGAGCCACCCTCCAGGTTAGCCCGAACCCTTCCAGACTGACTAACTGGACCACTAACCAAGGATCAAGTCAGTACTTAGGCCTGGACCAAGTTCTCAAGAAGCTCCATGGAGCCCTAGGCCACTGTCAGTTAGCTAAGCGTCTGCTAGTGAAGGTTCATGGTGGAGCTCGGGTGTAGTTCCGATGGGCCTCGTTTCAGCTCTGGCGGTGCTCGTTTCAAATGCTGTTTGGTAGTAAAAGTAATTCTCCGTGTTCTTTTATCTGGTGCCATTGACAAGACAAGAAACAAAGGTCAATTAAAAAGTTTAATACAATCATGAATACAAAGATTCAATATGCCATGCAGAATATTTTAATCGGCCGATGATGCATTGCCTTAACACCACAGAGAGATGCCAGGAAATGCACCCCAGGTGTCAGGAGGTGTCCGTTCTTATAGTCACAGAAAAAGGCGTATCCTCTCGTTCTCCTGAGTTTTATTGCTCTTTGTCTCCGAGTCCAGATGGTAAACAGCTCTTCAGTCTTACAGTCCAGGATAACTGTTTATCTGGAAGTCGCAAACTGTTAGTCGCAAACTGTTGGGGGTCGGGGAGGATGTTCCAGTCGTTAGGTCATAAAGCAGCAAAACTGAGGACTCACCATCATAAAAAGAGAGAGACATAAAGTTTAGTTTTTAACAGTTAAACAGTTCTCTAAATTAATCTTAATCCTAACAGTAGCATTTCAGAAATAAGGATGGATGGATTTGATTTGATAGCTTAGTATGAGGAATGACAAGCTAAAATGGCTAACCTGTGGTTACTGTGGCTAGGTGGGCAGCTTCCAGTCAGGTGTTGGGCTTATGAACGAATGAAAAACAGACATTGACTCTTTAAAAAACCTATGGGCGACATCACACAGGGTTTGATGGATTCTTTTTATGCAGTCTGGGTCTGGAAATGGGCCATCTTCAGTTTGTTGGTGTGACTGCGGCCTGAAAAGGTGCTTCTCACTGGTGGGCAAGACTGTCACGCAAGGAGGGCAACGTGACAATGTAAAACCTGTTAGTAGCAATGTTTTAAGCCTTTAGCAGATATGCTGCACAATATGTAATTGCAGCCTTTACGCTCTATTTGCAAATTGTCTCTCATTGTGTACCCTTCAACTGATTAAAATAGATTTCACTTACGAGTCACAAACAGATGTGCCACTTAGTAAAACAATGGCATGAAAATGAATCAGAAACAAAGAAACATGTAATTCATTTAGGGACTGCACTAGAATTAGAATACAAATAAACACATACATTATGAATTACAACAAGATGTATAAATTGGACAAATTACTTACTCAAATGCAGGTTTTGAGTTTGCCTTTAAAAACATAAAAAGTCTCTGCTTCTCTCTGATTTTTTTTTTTTGGAAATGCAGTTCTACAGCTTATAAGGGTAGAAAATCCACAGCAAAAGACCTTTGAGAGTTTTAAACGCACATAAAAGAAAATTCAAATCAATTTTAAAAGCAGGCAGGAAACAAAATGCAGAGACTCCAACAGTGCTGCTCACACCAAAAGCAAAGAATAGTCTCATGAGTAGCTGTGGAAGTCCAAAAAACATGGGTCGCACAAATGTCATGAACGCTACCGTTGGATGTAACTTACTTCAGGAGGCACAAGGTCAGCATTATCACAGCGGTAAGGCTGAATGGTAACTTCGACAACCGCTAATGTGCTGCCTAAGGTACAGAACACCAATGGAAATATGTAAAAACCTGCAGCCCGGAGATGTATAAAAAAACCACGGGTGACCATATATCTGATGCGAAAAGAGCTGCAGGCCATCCAATGTAAAGCGGTCCACTCCATTAATATCACAGGAGCTGTAAAGCTGCCACGGCCACTCCACGCTCTTCCCACATAAAGCTGATTTGTGACGGCTACAATCTGCCAGCCCTCAGTCTCACTAATGATGGCGAGATCCATCACACTCATTTAATCAGAGCTGCATGGAAAGCGGAGAAGATATATGAGGCCATTGTTTTCCTTAATAGACACTCTGTAAAGTCCCTCTCACCCTTTCCAACATCGCCCAAAATCTAGACGATCACAGATTTAGTAATTCAATTCAGCTGAAGTGGTTTCTTTTTTAAATTAACCCAAGTTGACACTAATAGTACAATTGTGCAAAGTAACTCGAGACTCGTCGCAATTTACATTCTTCAAGTTACCTTGGTGGCGCATTGGTGATCCATCATCAGCGGGGTGGCGTGCTTATGCAGCTAAAACATCTTAGTAATGTTTAGGGAAATAAAGGAAACAGTAGTTTAGTTTGTTAAAGTCGGATGGAACTTATAATACCCATTTTAAACACTTGAACAATATAAATCTACTTCTGCCTTTGCCTCTTAGACAAGTAATTTTTCACAGTCACAACAAGTTGCAAGCTATGACAGCTTGGAAAAATAGAAAAATATGTTGCATTAGAGTTTGACTGGAAGGCTGGTTGGAGCAGGATGGTTTTGATGGTCAGACAGTAGTGAAAGAGAAAAGGGAGGGAGAACAAAAACAAAGATGTGCATCATTAGCAGTCCATCACTGATGTGTATTGCATGTGTAGTGATAACCTGCTCTTTTTTTATTATTATATGAGGAGGTCTCTCTGATCAACATCAGTATTGGTTCCCCAGATCAGTGCCAATGGCGGCAGGATGAGATGCTGGACTCGCGTCCCCAGAGGAACCTGGAGTTCATTGTGCAGTCAGCAGTGCACGATAAAGAAGTTAGCGGAGAGAGTGGGAGTGGTGTGAGGGGGAAAAAAATGAAAATAAGCCTCTTATTCTCTTTCAGCAGAGCACGAAAAGTCTGCCTCCCTATGCTCAGTATCACAATCGGTAATTAGACCTCACCTTCTGCCTAAATCTCAAGTCTGCAACTCAGCAGAAAGCTGACGACGTTACTCTTATTGCCTTCAGCTACTGAACCCTATCATCTTTTCAAAGCATCTGTAGATGTGGGCCTGTGTGTGGATCGTTGGAAGTGGACTTCGGCTGATATACTGGTAAAACAAATTGGCGGAAGAGTGAGGGGGCGGACAGTGCGGCGAAGACAGAGGGGTATAGGGGTGTGCGGGCGGCCAAACAAATAGCTGACTCTGTATTCCTCCAGGCAAAATATGGTTATCTTCAGCAAAGCTGCCCAATAAACTCTCCAATGAGGTTAGCATCAGAGACAGGACTCTAGCTTATCGCTTTATGTACGTGTAACGGTGTGTGCGCAGTGTGTCAGAGCAAAAAAGAAGAGGAAGCTCACACAGACGCCTGCTTGCGCTGTTTGAAGGAGCTTAACCCAGTGGGACAGTCCATGCCACCATATTAGATTTTCTGCCTTATTGCCTCGGCCAAACTCTCTTGCCTCAGGTCATTTTCCTGTATAAGGGGACGTCCATTACTCCTGTCTCCCGGAGACCTTGCTGATATGTTGATCCAAGGCTAAGGCTTTAATATCGGCCGGCTAACCTCTTAAGATTTTCCCCAGGTTAATTCAATCCAAACAGCTTTAGCAACGAACGTGCCAATATTGAAAATATCAGCTTCAGGAATAGTCGGCGTATATCATTTCAGCAGTCACAGGTCCCCTAAGATCAAAACAGTTTATCTTAATTCAGAGCTGAATCAGCAGCTGTATCAGTGCTAATTCAGTTCATAAAAGGCGAGCGCTCTGTAGTTAGAAGTTCCTCCCCAACCAGCAGCAGCATAGCAACACAACCACCTTTTTTTCCCCGAAATGGTAAACAATGATGATGCAGAACACCTCAAACTTCAGTACTGGTTAGAGATGTGGAAAATTTGATATCTCGGTTATAGTGACCAAATTATCACGGTTTACGATATTATCGCGGTATTCTTAGTTGCTGTACAAATGTCCAAAAAACACATACATTTAAATAAATAATTTCACAAAATCTTGTGATTTTCTTGTTATACTAAAACATCAGAAGCCAAAATTTTATCAAAATGAAACTTTCACATTAAAAGGGCAAACAACTGGCACAGAAAGATTTTATTTTAAATGAACAAAATGAATAACAGGAACAAAGCTTATTTGTCTGGTGGGAATTTAAATAAACACTTTAACAACCATAGCAGGTCAAAATATGGAAACAATTATCAGGAACAAAAATTATAGTGCAAGTTCAAATGAAATAAACTTTGGACTTTAAGCGGAACCTTAAATACGTATAAATGTGCAAATAAAGAAACAGTTGTATAGGAGCCAAATATGTTATGAATTGTAGTTCACTCTGTGTGTCTGTGGGTGTCGCTGTGTTGTTACCTGAGGGTCAGGTATAAAGGTAGCTGCCTGTTATTGGTTAGGTGTTGGACCCGGAAGGGCAAAAGGTTTTTGACCGCTGTGGCGCTAACTGCCGGCATTATGGTTTTTGGATCAGTTTATGGAATAAATTAATATTTTAACTGCATCAGAAGAACATCGTTCTGGTCATTTTTTGATCAACACGCAATGGTAACGTTTACGAAATGTGAGTTAGCGAAACACGTCCACCAGGTTACTCTTGGTCAAACATCTCAGTAGCTTGAAGCATTAGCCTTAGCTCCTTCAAGTTGCTTGTACAAATTACAATAAAATGTAAACAAGTGCTCTGCAGACAGGATCATTGTCCTCCACCAGTTGTCCCTCTGCATTCTTATTAAAAAAAGAAAAAAAAAAACAGAATGCCCAGAGCTCGGATTTCGTCATTTTAGTTGGTTGGTAAATGTCCTGCGTGCTATCACCACTTTCCGCCATGATCACGTTGCGATGCCGATGTTACAAGCTACATATTCACACATGAAACAGTAGCGAGTCGCTCGCAGACTTGAATGAGGCTGATATTAGATATCCCACTAATCAACCTGCGATAATGAGATGAAGTCAAACACAAACGGTAATCGTTATTGCACGTAAAATTTTACTGACACTTTACCGTAACACCGGTAACTGTAACTGTTCCACCCCTAGTACTGGTATCAAGACTCAAAAAGTCAGAACTGTGCATCCCAAGTTGTAACACGTTTTCAGAGTTAAAATGCTTCCTTAACACTTCCTAAACTGCATTTATCCTGTTCAGACTACATGTTAATGACAAATGTAAATAAAACTTAGGAAAACATCACAGTGACACTGATGAACTAGAGATCTGTCCAAGGTGTACCTCTGCCTTTTATCCAAAGACAGCTGGGACAGGCTGCAAAACATCCCTGCAGATAATGGATGGATGGATGGATAATTCAAGTAAATTCTAACATTGAGTCTTTGCAGTGAAACTCATTGTTGAGAATCAAAAGACATTTCTTGGGGGAATACACCTTTTTTTGAAGCATCTGGTTCCAGGTACAAGATCACAGAAGTGTTACAGCTACCTGTTTCTGGCAATTCATCATGTTGGGCCTTGTTAACACATGGTTGATCTACTGCTGTGACTGCAAACTACTCTGTGTCAAAAAGCCCCCGAAACTAAAGAGTCTCCAGACAGACTCTGCCTCATGTCTGACTCTCCTGCATTCACAAAGGGCTCACCAATCTGTATGTCCAACATTTACACAACCAAGACCCGAGAGGGTTCATGGTGGAGTTTCAGATGACAACTGCACTGACCAGGCTGCACACGAGCCTGGTCAGTGAAATGTGACAAGCATGGCCCCTGCAAACTTATCAAAGTCAATGAAACCACCATCATCTGTGAGAAATGTTATGTTCACATTTTTTTTTTAGTTTTGTAACCTTTCCAACGCAAAATGTCCAAATTATTGTTTGTTCCTACTAACCTCCACCAATCTCCTTTTGAAATACATAAAGGAAATATGACTATTAAAGCACAGCTGTTTTACAAAAACAAAAAAATGGTGACGCTGATTTCATTTTAAATAGGGCATTTTTATATATTCCTTATGTTTATGTACACATGTGACACTTCAGATATTTTTTTTTTTATTCCAGAACCGTGATCTATGATGACCATTTGGTGTGTCTTATGTTTTATATCATCAAATGAGTGTGGGTTCTTATTGGATAACTAACCAAGACAAACACAAAGGGTTAAAAAACCCCACGCCCTCCTAATAGATCAGTATTTGGATGAGAAGGACAAACCAAGTCATATATTTGACTTTTGAAAGGCATTTCCCACAGTTCTGTTTGAAAAATATTTCAAGAAAATATCTCCACACAGAAGCAGAATACACTTAGTAAGATGAACCACACACACACAAACACTCGAGCTTGGTCCACAGATAACCTTGAACACCAGGGGCCCGATCTTGCACCTCCCATTACCCAATACCCAAAACCCATTACCTGCAAATCACAGATTTAGGAGCCGAAATGCAATCTTCCACCTCCCAATACCCAAAACCCATTTTGCCGTCTCCCTTAAGCACATTGTGGGCGCGGCAATGGGCGTGTCACTAGCGCTTTCCACGAATTCGGTATCTTGCGGTACCTGTACTTCGCAGATTTTGGGTATTGGGTAATGGGTGGTGTGACCACCCATTACCCAATACCCAAAATCTGCGAGACACCAGTACCGCAAGATACCGAGTTTGTGGAAAGCGCAACTGGCATGTCGGCGCGTAAAAGAGCGCGTCCAAATCCTGTCATTGCGCGTCCACCCAGTCACATGTGGACTGCACAACCGGCTCTACCTCTCGATTATGCATCACTGTATTACTTTCATACATTATTCTCTTAAGGGCAGATGATGTCTGTACAGCTGTGACATGATCTCATTCAGATGTTTGCTGTGGAGGAAACGAGGAGATCACAGAACTCTGTTGTGAAAAAAGCACCGCTCCCAGCAACTATGCGTCTTGGCGCAGCTGTGCGTCTTTGCGCAGGGGATATGTTCAAGATAACTCAAAAAGTTATGGATGGATTTTGATGACATTTTCAGGAGTTGTCAGAAATGTGAAAAGGAAGAACTGATTTTATTTTGGGTGTGATCCGGAAGAAATCCTGGATTCTGGATCACTTTCAAATTTTCGATAACATTGCGCTGTTTAGTTGTTTCTTGAACCCTAAAGCAACCACAACTGCTGTGCTTGGCGGAGGTCTGCGCTCTCCGATTGCTTTTCTAGTTAATAAATGCTTTCCTGGAAGCTCACCGGCTCTATTTTCTGAGCAGTTTATTGGAACTTCTTGGAGTACAAAAGAAATGATTAAATCATTTGCTCCACATTAGTTAAAGCTAGTTATGTATATATCAGTGCAGAGGAGGAGGAGGAAAAAAGAGGAGGAAGCTCTACAGCACAGTCCCAGACCAGCTGTCCATGAGAGCTGCTCTGATCTGGGTGAAAAGACGTTCCATGGCAGTTTGCAGGTACTGCAACCTGCTCTTAAAGGCAATGGCTACTGACGCACTGATTGGTTAAACAGGTGGAACGCCCTAACCACTCCCATGCATAATGTGTGCATGACATCGTGGATTTCGCAGGTGAGATCGTGGGTTTTGGGAGGTGGAAGATTGCGTTCTTCGTGGGGGAACGCCCCTCCCAATACCTTTTATCCCTTAATAGCAGGTTTTGGAGGTTTGGCGCAAGATCGGGCCCCAAAGCTCATACCCATTCAGAGACTATAGTTCACAGGAAAAGATAAAGATGAACTCTTGGCATTCAACAGCATACCACAGATAGGAAGAAAAGCTTCGCAGGCGATTATGACGGCAGGAATCAAATGAGGAAAAATCCTGAACAAATAGTTTATGAATCATCATCAATCATGCACCTGCAATATAGCTGAGAATGTGCTGGTGTGCAAGAAGTTTACGCCCCCCCCCCCTCCATGCAAATTTGTACAGCAAGTCCCGTGCATTCAACGTGATCTGAATCCATGGATCTGTATTTGCAGAGGCCTCACATGATTTGGACCGGCGTGACTTGACAGCTTCACTGCTGTTATACCGTCCTGAGAAGGAAGAGCTGTGTTTAATACAGGTGTCGTCTGCTACGTCTATGTGGTGGATGTGATGCTGGATGAAATAGAGAGAGATGACATGATGGAAAATCCGCCAGTCCAACATATTCAGGGTCGGATGTACAGAAAAGTAGAGGGCAATTTCTGTGGAAAGGGACATAAAAAAAAAAAAAAAAAAAAAAAAAGGAACTCAGACCTTGAAGTTTAAATTCATGAGTGACATTTTTAGAGGAATGCTAGCTTAAATAATTCCTGTTTCAGTGAAACAAGTGAATAATGTTATATAATTACGTCAATGGCCTGACTGGATAGGTTCCCCCCCGCTCCTCGCTCCTGGTTCTGGCTGGTCTGAAGTGCACAAATGGAAGACTGGCTTTCCAGTTGGAGTTGCAGTTATTGCTTGGGCAGACATCGTTTGTAAAGTCAGTCTAGGGGCCCGATCTTCCGTCAGATCTCTTAAAGCTGCTATTTAGGGATAGCGGGTAGTGGGAGGGGCATTTCCCCGCAAAGAATGCAATCTTCCACCTAAACCCGCTATCCCACCTGTGCTACCTGCTACATTATGCATAGGAGTGGTTAGGGCGTTCCACCTGTTAAACCAATCAGTGCATCAGTAACTATTGCCTTTAATAGCAGGTTGCGCTACCCGCAAACCGCTATGGAGCGTCTTTTTATCCAGATCGGAGCAGCTCTCTTTGACATCTCATCTGGGACTCTGCTGTAGAGCTTCCTCCTCTTCCTCCTTACTGATATATACATAAAAATATTTTTACAGAGACAATTCCTATCGGATACTTGAAAGTCCCAGTTAGTCAGTACACTCCCAGTAAACATGCTCATTGATGCCATTTGGACGTGCTCTTGTACACGCTGATGGTTGTGGTGAAAATCCCAGTAGATCAGCAGTTTTTGAAATACCTGACAGGCACCTGACAGTGCCGTCTGGCACTGTCAGGTTTTGAGGCAGAAAATGGAGGATCCAGCTGGCTCAGGAATGCAAAATAAAAAAAGGATATTTATTTTCAAAAACAAAAACAAAATCCAAACTAAACCAAAATCCACAAAAGTAATTAAAACAAGAATCAAGGGGTAAAAAAACAGAAAAAACACTCCCAGGGCATGAGAAGACACAGACAGGGCATGAAAAGAAGATGAAAAGCACAAAAAAACAGACCAGCACAGACAGGGGAGATGACAAGACTTAAATAGACAGAGGGACAAACAAGAGACAGGTGCAGACAATCAGGATAATGAGAGGGAGGAAGCAAAGCAGAAAACAATGCAGACAAGACAGACCTTCAAAGTAAAACAGGAAACGGGTAACACAAAAGACAGGGAGAGTGACGCCAACTTAACACAACAAAAAAACAACCTAAAATGGCTGCCATGGCTGCCCCAGACCATGACAGGCACCAACAACCATGCCACGTTCAAAGTCACTTAAATCACCTCTCTCTATTCTGACACTGGTTTGAGCTGCAGCAGATTGTCTTGACCATGTCTACATGAATAAATGCACTGAGTTGCAGCCATGTGATTGGCTGATGAGAAATTTCCATTAACAAGCAGTTGGACAGGTGGACCTAATAAATTCAATTTAATTTTATTTGTATAGGGTCTATTACAAAGCAAATTGCCTCAAAGACCTAGAGGATGACCCCTGAGCAAATATCATTAAATAAAATTATAATATTTAATCCTAATCAAAGAAAATGGCAAGTAAAAAAAAAAAACTCCCACAGCGGGAAAAAAACCTTAAAGGCAAACAGTGGCGTGTGGACATGACTGGATGTCATGATCTCATGAGCACCATCCACTAGTAAATGCACCAAAAGGAATCATAAGGCTAAAAAGATTTCTTTTGCACAGATTTTTAACTTTTCAAAACTCTTTGTTGCCAGGTGTTTGTCATCTATGAGAATAAAACTGCACAATAATGCATGCATTTTTAAATAAATGAATGAATGAGTACCAGCCTCAGGTTTAGATTCTGCTGACTCCACATTGATGCAAGACTTGCCGGGCCCTCTGTGAGTAAAAGTGAGCCGGCTGTTAAATACCTCTGGGCTTAAATTCAGTGCAACGTCACAGCTCCAGTTTCTTTTCAGCATTAATTAGTAAGTAGCCAACTGAAATATTAATTACGGGCCTATCAGGGACTGAGGCAAGAAGGGCAAGTTAAGGAGTCCAAATATTCAAATAGCAAAGGCAGCTGTCACACACACTTGATAAGAATAAACACATTATCCAGCAACTTCAAGAGCAAAGACAAACATTTTTCAAGTAACATCATATTGTATTTTCTTATCTTTTCCTAACTAAACACAGTGTAGAATCCACAGTCATGTACATGTAGCACCACCTCTTTTAATCCTATGTATTTGTGAAAATCCTAATTAAAGAAAAAATCCTATGATCCCAGTGGATCTAAGTGGTAGGCTATTAAGGAAATACAATTTAAGACAGCAAAATAACTTTTCACTGTCATTATTCACTAAAAAGGGAAAAAAAATAATGTGGGCAATACTAATTACCTCATCATAGTCCCACCTCTGGGAACAATAACTTGAAGAAGTGGATTCTTGTATGCGGTTGTTGAAGATTTCTGGCTCATTCTCCTTCACAATATCGCTTCAGTTCACCGAGGTCTTTATGGCACATATTTATGCAGAGCTTGCTTAAGGTCAGGCCACAGCATTTCAATTGGACTGAGGTCTGTTCGACTGGGGCATAGCAGAGCCTTCATTCTTTTATTCCTCGGTCATTCTGATATCGATCTTCTCTAGTGCTTTGGATCATTGTCTTTTTGCGTGACTCGATTTGTTGGACAGAAAGCCTCACATTTTTTTTTTCTCTAGAATAATCTGGTACACAGAGGAGCTCTGTCCTTTTGCTGCAAAGCAAACCCAGACGGTCAAGGTCAAAGTTATTTATATAGCACGTTTAAAAAACCCACCATGTTGACCAAAGGGCTTTACAGGCCAAAGTAAAACATATAAATAATGCACACCAGGACAAAGAAAAACTAAAAATAATATGGTGACAAGATGTCTAGGCTCAACTCCAACTGAAAGGCAGCATGTAGAAATAGGTTTTGAACAGAGACTTGAATGTAGCAACAGTCCGAGGTGCTCTTATTGTAAAATTAAAAAGGTTCTAGGGAACGAGGCCAGCAACCGAAAAGGCACGATCATGTATTTTCTGTAATCAGGATCTTGGAACAGCAAGGGCCATCTATTTTGGTGACCTAAGCACTCTGACTGGGGGTATAAAGATGAAGACGTTCAGACAAACACTGTGGTGCCAGCCCATTTAAAACCTTAAAAGCAAGCAATAAAATCTATTCTAAAAGGGACAGGAAGTCAGTGAAGTGATGCCAGAACTGGGCCAATATGCCGACATTTTCTTGGCACTGTTTTGCACTGATTGGAGATGGCAAAGAGATGCTGTTCAAAAACAAACATACAAAGAGTTATGATAGTCTAACTGCCTTAACTTTGGCCAACAGCAATAAGGTGCTTTTTGTCAACAGAACTGATCTCCTTATCAAGTTTAAATGTGATGTAAAAATTTACACCCAAATCTTGGGTGTGTGTTTTGACAACTAACAATCTAAACAATCTGTCTTTTTTTCATCAAGACACAGAAAGTTCAGGTTCAACTAGTTTCTGAGTTCACCTCGGCTGTTAATGAGGGAGCAAAGAGAGCCGGAACCTCTAGATTTAATGGGCAAATATATTTGAATATTATCTGAAAAACAATGAAAAGACAGACTGTGTTTTTTTAAACTGACACTAAGTGCAGCAAACAGCAACGGGCCCAAAATGAATCCCTGAGGTATCCCCTCGCAGGGGTAACACACAGGAGAAAATTGACCTAGTTGTAGAGGAGAACCCCGGTCAGTTGGACTCAAATTAATGAACCATTTCAAAGCAGCAGTCAAATCAAAAAGATCTAAAGCAGCAATAGTTACCTGCATCAGTTAAAAGGATATAATTAAAGAGTCTTAAAAAGGGCAGATTCAGTACTGTGGGGAGAATTCAACCCAGACCGTAAATGTTCAATACTAAACTCATCGAAAAATGTTTCTAAAGACTCTGTTGGAACCAAAACAAAATGATAAAGAAAGGAAAAAAAACAGAATTAAAAAAGAAGAATTTGACCAAAGACACTAGACAAAAACAGCTGGAACAACACCTTTATGTGAGAGATGTGTTCACCAAGCTTAAAACACTTGGAAACACTTGGTTGTGTCAAAAGCATCTTCAAATACAGCTGCAGTTCATTTTCATATTTCTGCCTTTTCCCAGGATCGCTGTGTGTGTATGTAACTGCCAGTTTCTGGAAAGGCATAAATTCAGATTACCCCCCCACCTACCTCCCAAGGGTAGATGAAGACGGGCGAACAGGCGGAGGCGGCGTGTGAGGGAGGACATCCCCCATTCTCTAACCGAGTTTTAAAAGCATCCCAACAAAAGAAAATCAGAAAGTTCTAACACTATATATTTGATGACACAACGTGAGCTGATTCACGATGATTGATGAGACTTACAAACATTAAAAAGAACCTGAGGCGCACGACTATTATTGTTTATGAGTGGGTAAAAAAACCTTAACTCTAGACTAAAGTCTTTGATATTTAAATGATTTGTCCTGCAGAATTTCAACTTGCTTCTGTTTTTGTTTCAGCTTGTCTGCAGGCACGTCTGAGAGAGCGAGTGTTGTCGGTCAGCCACAGTTCATAAAGTGCTTTAGTGCGTTTCCTTCTCAGAGCAGCAACAGACTTCAATATTTCTCCACGGGTGCAGTCGGAAATATCTGTGATGTGCTTCTGCTGAAACTGTGTTTGGTTTTTACCAAATTTCAACTCCAAGTTATTGCCGCTGAAGATGAGTTTTAAAGCTCTTGAATCACGGGGGTATTTAAAATTGCGCACATTTTTTGCTTTTTGGTTTCACTTTTGTCATGTTAATAATGGCATGGTTAAAAAAAAATAACATGCTAATGTTGTTCTGAAGTTCTAGTTGCCTATTACTAAGTTCCACTATAATTTGAAACTTTAAATGAGGAGTGAATGTGAGAAAGGTGACCAGGTGAAAAGCACACGCTGGCGGAGATCCATCACTCAGGCAGCTCAGGGATCCAGTTAAGGTGGTTCAGATTCTTCTCGGGCTAAAGTAAGGCATTCTTTTGCAAGGTGGAATAAATAATCTCCCCTGAGTCTTCTGGGCTTTCAGTCAGACGTGTCCATATCTCCGCGGCGAGGCTTCAGGGACACGTCCTAATCAGATGCCTTCAGCACCTTTGCAGGTTCCATTCAACATAAAAAAAAACCCAATTGTTGCAGGGAGATGTGAGGAGCTTAGAAGGGGTATCAGAGCCCCCAAGCCTGTCCCTGTAAAGGAAACTAATTTCACCGCCGCGAATCTGCAGTTTTATCATTTTGGTCACGACCTAAAGCTTGTGACTGAAGAGAGGAGTTGGAGCGTAGAAGGGCTTGTAAATCCCAAGCTTCAGCTTCAGGCTCAAGCGATGCCCGAAGGTAGATCTGGTACGGGAAACTACAGTGAATAAAGGGAGGAAAAAGTGTAAAAAGAAGCTGAAGCTATGGCGGAAGTAAATGGGAAGCATCATCATGTGATAAACAATTCAAGCATAAAATCAATTAATTCACAAAGAAGCGACTTTGTAATATTTCTGAGGATGGATGAAAACAGCTGTGGAAGAGCAGAGACATTTTACTTAAATATTTTTATTTAGTAAGTCATTTGAAGAGTCACAAAAGCCGCGCATCAGGGAAACATGAGTCTGAAAAGGAATAATTTAAAAAAAAAAAAGAAAAAAAGTGCAAATAGTATTTGTAAATGTCAGCAAAAAGATGTCATTGTTTGCATCAGGAAAAAAACCCACTGAAATCAAGCAGATATTTTAATTTCTTTAGTTAAGAAATCACAAAGAGACCATTTGTAGTTGGTAAATAAACTAAAGACACGAAAACATTCACAGGTATCAGAGCGGGGTGTTTGTGAAACGCAACAATTCCAGTTCTCTAAGTGTGAAACTCTTGACAATAACAACTCAAATTAAAACTTTAGTTCCTACTGTGACTTTTCTGTGACACGGCTGTCATGGCAAGTGTTGCTCCGTTTGTGCTGATGCCTGTAAGAACATGAGGGAGCTTGTCAAAGAGACAAAAAGTGAAGGAAAGCAGAATAGCTAAACTTTTTTAATTAAACAACAGCAACCGTTTTATACAGGATGTGCAGCATGAGCAGTGATTGATGGGACAGCTGTGCTGTACGTCCCTCTTTAAACATGAACTGAGCCCAGCTATGTCTTCTTTCAGCAAACCAAAATAAAGCCGAGCATGGGAGCACACGAGACTTTTAAATTTACAGTCGCATAAAGAAATACTGTAAGGCTGCGTCCCAGTTCAGGCGCTGCATTGTTGGAGGGCACCGTCCATGAAGATGGGACATTCTTGGGCCAGAAAGGCCAAACCGCTGGTG
Source organism: Hirundichthys speculiger (assembly GCA_018398805.1). Taxonomy (NCBI): domain Eukaryota; kingdom Metazoa; phylum Chordata; class Actinopteri; order Beloniformes; family Exocoetidae; genus Hirundichthys; species Hirundichthys speculiger. The sequence goes on from JAGFBZ010000155.1 coordinate 113,391, forward strand.
AAATGAGACGTTCCAGCCTATTAAGGGCATCTTATTTGTGTCAGCAGCTGTTTTCTGCCTCACTGTGGCAACGGCGGAGGAGAATGAAACATGCTAACACGAAATGCATTCAAGTGCACCTGAGGCTTACTCTGACAGCAGTACAAAATTTCTGTTTCTCTTTCATTTCATTCATTATCCATGCCTGCTTAATTATATGTAAGGTCACAGGGATCTGCTGGAGCCTATCCAACCAAAGGCAGGGTTAGGGTTAAATGAAAAACCTTGCACACTCACATCACTCCTACGAGCAATTTAGAACCACCAATTAACCTAACATGCATGTCTTTGAACTGTGGGAGGAAGCCAGAGTACCTGGAGGAAACCCATACTAGCATGAGGAGAACATGCAAACTCCACACAGAAAGACCCCCCCGAGGTTTGAACCAGGAACCTTCATGCTGTGAGGTAACAGTGCTGACCACCCAGCTGCCGTGCTGCCATTCTGTTTTATTCTCTTCTATGAAATGTTATGAAGGCCAATTTTCAAGAAGTTAAAATAAGTAATTCAAGAGGACAAAAAAATAACAGTGCAGCTTTCCTGCAAGAAGATTCCAGAAAACACAGGATGGGATGTTGGTTTCCTGTGCAAGCACATGCAATTGCCTGGTGGACTTGGTGAATGTTCTTGAAGGGGATTGTGGGAAGAACTGAATTTGGGACGCATCATCAGTAGTGTACCTCTGGATCATGGGGTGTTTCGGCCTTTGACACTATACACCCTCACCAGAGGCGGCCAGCTGCAGGCTGATCAGACCTGAGCTTGCGTCCCACGCCAATTATCCATGAGAGTCACCTTGCTGTCAAGTGGCGGACATCTCAGGGGACTATGCATGGCAGGGGGGCGTCCTGTTCCCTGAGTCAGGCCAAGGCTGACCGCCCCCATACCTCCTGTCACACTACTTGGGGGCCCAGCTGGGGTCGTTCCTCTTTAGCCAGAGCCACTGGCTGCTCCTTTCTGCTGCTTCTGACGCAGCTTTGATTGCTGTACGCTGGCTCTGGCCCCTGACTCCCAAGTCCCTTAGTAGTCTGGTGGTAGATGTACCCACGAAGCCCCTGCACCCAACCTCTACTGGGCGGACTTCGGCGTTCCAGCCTCGATGTCGAGCTTCAGTGGCAAGCTCGGAATACCGCAGATGTTTCCGCTCATATGCTTCCTCCATGGAGTCCTCCCAGGGTACAGTGAGTTCCACTATGTACACTTTTTTCAAGGAAGGGGACCAGAGCACCAAGTCAGGCCTCAAGGTGGTGGTGGCGATCTCTGGGGGGAACACCAGCTGTTTGCCAACATCGGCCAGCATCTTCCAGTCACGTGCTGGGCACAGCTGGCTTCTCTCTGATGGAGTAGAGTTGCTCCTGGTAGCTGTGGCCCCTTCCCGGACAAAGGCAGTTCCCCATGAGGTGTTAGGTGTCGGCAGCAGAAGGGCATTGATGCTGGATCGTTTTCCCTCCAGTGTGGAAGCAAGGCTCTTCAGGACTTGGTTGTGGCGCCAAGTGTACCGTCCTTGGGTGAGGCTGGTTTTACACCCTGTGAGTATGTGTCGGAGGGAGGCTGGCTTGGCACACAGGACGCACGCAGGATCTTCGCCAACCCACTGGTGGAGATTAGTTGGCGTTGGAAGGACGTCGTAGGTGGCTCTGATGGCGAAGCTCAAACACCTAGCATCCATGGCCCATACATCCCTCCAGCTCAACCTCCTCCTTTCGACACCTTCCCACCGTGTCCACATTCCCTGTTTGCCGAGGGTGGGTGATGCCTTGGCCCCTCTGCGACCTCCTCCTGACGCCGCACTTCCTCCACCACCATCTTCCTCCGTGCTGGTGCAGTGGCATTCTCCAGGTTGGGCGGCTGGTTGTTAGTCCGAGGCCTCCTCTTCCTTGCTGAACGTTCCCCACAACGTCAGCATGTTTGAGAGCTGCTGTTGCCTCTTCCACTGCTCTTGCTGGTGTCCACTTGCGCCCAGTGGCCAAGGTTGGTGCATTCTCCCTAACCGCCGGGTCTTTGGATTCGTTCAAGGTCATTTGCAGACGTGTTTTAGCACACTTGAACTCCTCCGTAAGGCTGGTAAAGGGCAACTTAAGGACACTGTCTCCATAGAGGCCTATTGTGGTGAGGCAGCGCGGGACTCCAAGCCACTTCTTGATGTGGACTGTGACTCGTCTCTCCAGCTTCTACTTACTGAGATGGGCACCTCATAGACTGCCAAGGGCCACAAACACCCGAGTACCCAGGTAGCAGCCCAAACTGGAAGCACCAGGACTTCAGCTTCCCAGGAAGTTGGATGTTGTCAATCGCCAGTAGGCCTGCATCGATGTCCTTGCGCAGTTGCTTCACCTGGTCTGTATCTTTCAGGCTTGCGTCGTATTCGTATTGCCTTCCAAGGCTTTTGGACTGGCTGCTGCTCAGACACAGTGGGGATTGGGTCGTCGCCGATGAAGAACTGCAGGTCAGCAAGCACTCCCTTCACCACTGATATGCTTGCGTGACTTAGATGGTTTGATCTCATCAGCGGGCCCAGCTGATGTTCTCCTCGAGTTTCCTGAGTAACCTCCTGGTGCATGGGACGGTGGGTAGTCAGGGTGGTGGTGATGTCATCCATGTAGGCTCTGAGGGGAGGAAGGCGCCGGCTAGGGGCCGAATCTTTGTCCACCTACGACCCATTTCGAGGCTCGAATGATGATCTCCATCGCCATGGTGAAAGCCAAGGGAGAGATACGGTGCATCCGGCCATGATGCCCACTTCCAGGTGCTGCCATGAGGTGGTAAATTCAGGCGTAGAGAAGCAGAACTGCAGGTCCTGAAAGTAGTCTTTGACCAGGGTTGTGATTGTGTCCGGGATGTTGAAGAACTTGAAGGTAGTCCAAAGGAGCTCATGGGGCACTGATCCGAAGGCATTTGCAAGATCCAAGAAGATCGCATGGATGTCCTTTTTCTCCCGTTTTGCCATCTGGATCTGGTGCCAGATCATGCTGGTGTGTTCTAGGCACCCAGAGAAGCCCGATATACCGGCCTTCTGGACGGATGTATCCACATACTCATTCCTGTGCAGGTACTCACCCATCCTTTTTGCGATGACTCCAAAGAAGATCTTGCCCTCCACGTTGAGTAAGGCAATTGGGCGGAATTGACTGATGTGTGCTGAGTCTTTCTCCTTTGGGATAAGGATCCCTCCTGCCCTACGCCATGCTTTGGGAATGGACCTCTTCTAAAACTAAACTGTAGTGTTTAGTTTTTTATACGTTTAAAAAAAATTGTGGAAAGATAACTACATCCTGGTTCGATTCCGGCTCCAACTGTCCACATGCCAAAGTGTCCTTGGGCAAGACACTGAACCCTAACTTGCCCCAGCACCTTGCATGGTAGTGTTAAAACCTTTTTCTGAAAAGATGCTAGTTGCCTATTCTTTGTTGGAAAGGAGAGTCTTGGTCGGCTAAGTATAACACAGATATTTAATTGCAATAAATGTGACATCACGGCTCCCTGGCAGAGGCAGTCTCTAACACGAGGAGAGTTCAATCCATTGTCTTCATGTCGTCCTCTTCTGGTCCAATCCACTGCCGGTATTTCCTGAAAAGGAAGAAAGACCACATATCCCACCAGGGGCGATTCTAGAGTCAGAGCTTTAGGGGTGCTGAGCACCCAGTGAGCCCCACCACAACCCACAACCCCACCTTTTTTCACACAAAACCAAAAAAACGTTTATTGAAAAATAATTTTGGATAATCATTATGACATTTATAAGAGAAAAACATAATCTTTTAGGAAAAAAACTGACTGGAAAACATGCAAATCTTTGAAAATTTCAACGTAGTTTGAAATGCTAACTGAGCTAACGCGCTAACTGGTAAATGGTCAACGAAGAGAAGAAGTAACGTTAGTGAGAAGAGAACGATACCATTAGGCGGGTCGTTTTCATTGAGTTTTGGACATTATCTAAGCCTGTCAAATGCGAACTAAAATTTTAGAATAACAACATTTCTTACTCCAGGTTTTTGGGGTGCTGAATTTCAATTTAGGGGTGCTTCAGCACCCCTAAATTTCAGGGTGCTGAAGGGCTAGCTGAAATTTAGGGGTGCTGAAGGGCTAGCCTCGCCCATGTATCCCACAATGCCATTCTATTTACCTGGCCAGGTCTTTGTCTCCAAACACGTGTTTCTAACGGCTTTAGCGGGGCTAGTTTACTACATTTCTGATATAAAATGAAGACAAAACATACACTAAGATCAATCTAAGACACTGTGATATGGACATATGGTTCATTAAACAAAATAGTATGATAAAAACAATAAGCAACAATAAAACAGTGATATAAACTAAGAGATAATGTCATTTATGTTTCCAACACCAGAATATTAATATTGTTATCAATAACAATATTAATACCAATATGTAACTAATGTGTAACTGTACAAAAATGAGAACCACTAGCTGCACTAATACTGGACCTGAAAAGTTAAGAAAATTCCGATCTAAGAGTACCAGCTGCCCACCCGTGTATGAACGTGAGTGTGAATGGGTGAATGAGAAGCCGTTGTAAACCGCTTTGACGGCACCTTGATGGTGTGGATAAAGCGGTTTATAAGTGCAGTCCATTTACCTTTTACATAAGGTAACAGAACTGATGACTAAAATCATGCGTCTCAGTAAATCCAGTGCTGCCAGAGGACAGCGTCTGCAGCACCTAACCTCTCCTGACTGCACTTCCAAGTCTTTCTTTCCCAGGAGGCTTTAATGCTATAAAAGGTAGGCCACATTACCCGCCGTTTTGTTGAATTCTGATACAATTATGATTTGATTTGACAGTTCACACAGCCACCAGCGTCTTGCATCAGACATAAAGAAGAACGCGACGGCACTCAAACTCCACACACATGAACCACATGCCATTTGGTATGTGTTAACAACAACAGGAAACATCATATCTGTGAGATTACAGACATTTTCACACAAGATCGAGAGCCCCCCCCCTTTATTCATCTCCACACTCCAGTTGCACATTTACTCCGACCCAACGGAAAAGCAACAACACCTCCCCAATGTGTGCGTGACATTACTCAGTCTGAAGACAGTCCTGTTCTGTGGATTGTCAGTCAATGGCCAGTAACAAGTCCCTTATGTCTCTGGTCACCGGCTGGGCTTCAGTCTTTGTGCGCTGAATAAATATTAGCATAAATAAAGTCGGCGGTTCCTGTGGGACCCACAGCAGTGTTCCTGTTGCTGCTGGTGTTTACTGTGTTTCTGAGAGATGCTGTCAAGCAGCTAGCGCCCTCAATCAAGTGACAAAATTCATAATATGGCCAGTCCAGCTAGCCCCTGCCGCTCCAACCACCATTTTTGCTAACCTGGTACTATTGATGCAGCGTCTTTAAGTTAGCTCTGTCCCTTTTGTAGCCACTCTTGAAGTTTTTTGGCAAGTTGCTCCAACTAGCTACCTCTTACGTGTGTGCTGATTCCAAATTGTATGTGGACTTTGTAGTCATTGTCACGCTGCTCCTGCTTCCTTCCAGATTGCTTGTTCACACACCACTCGTTTCACCATTGTTATAACTACATTACTACCTCTCAAGTTGGCATAGGGGCGAAACCATCAGAACAAAATAATCACCTAAACTCCATTCAAACAGGCTAATCGAGGCAGCATACAAACAAATCAGAAAGGAAGCTACTGCACCTACCCTGCTGGTGACATTTAGACATTTAAAGACAGGAAGCCAAAGATCAAACCCAGGTAAATGCAAAAGCTTCTAAAAAGATTTGAGTGATTTTTTTAAATTTTGCTGCGCTGTTAGCACAAGTCTGAGACGATTACAGTCAGCACATGTGCACGGGAAGAAAATTGCATGGATTCTGAGATGTCCATTTTCACCCGTGTCATATGGCTGCATATTGGACAGATATGTGATTAAAGACCATCATTGCACAGTCTGAAAACTGTAAGTGATAATTGCATTGAACAAATTGGATGTAGTTGACTTCAACCGTGTGGTGTGAATGTCGTCACAGTGAATTTCTGGCGCTGGCTTTCTTTAAGACCATCATATTTCCTGTCCAGTCAGAGCTGCAAAGCAACAAATGAACTTTGAAACAATAAGCTACGGTAAGAACTGATGTCCTTTAACTTTGACAATGAAATGTAGTGTTTAAAATACAAGAGGTAAAATTGTCATGATCTGTGCAGTTGTAGGAAGGAGCTAAAATGCAGGAGTTCAAAAAGAAAAAAGAAGGATTTATTAACAAAAAGGTAAAAATCCAAACTTACCGCAACAGGGAAAGGAAACAGGCAGAGACATCAGGAAGATATGCAGGATGATACGCGGGACAATATGTGGGACGGACCAACAAACAAAGGGAAGGACAAGACCTAAATACACAAACGAGCAAATGAGAGGCAGGTGCAAACAATCAAGGTAATACACGGGGGGGAAGGAAAGGTACACAGCACGAAGACAAGACAGACATTCAAAGTAAAACAGGAAACTTGGTAGACTGAGGACAGGGGAGACAAGAACACCAACTAAGCACAGAAGAAAACAAAAGAAAAACCATGAATGTCTGCCATGGCCGACCCAGACCATGACAAAAATGTCATTTAATACTCACCTACTCTGATGGTCACGGTGATATAAATTTGGCAGATGCACTCGCTGAAATATCCTTAACCAGGGAGACCTTTGCATTGACCCTTTAGCCTTTGATCTAGGTGGGGAGATACATACAGGGGGCCACCTTTTAGACCAAGCTCTTCTTTTCCTGGCTGGTTAATGAGGTATGAGCCAGAGCGTCTGTAGAGTGACTGGAAGGTCTCATTCTAACATCCATTGCACTGTCCCCGGAGTCACCGAGATGATAACCTTTTGCTTCAAGGTGATCTGCTTCTGAAAATCCTTAAGGCGAAACACTGATTTGAGCCACAGACAGCTTTCCTGACCATAACAACAGCAAGAACCGACAACTATAATACCAAAATGAACTCAAGACTGTTTATTCACTTTCACTGTTAACAAAGATAGTTTTATATATATATTCTAGTCATTTCCTGGATGAATGCCAGTCTTCCAGAACGTTTTAACTTGAGATCTGATTTTTTTTTTATTTGAGTGCACACAGATGAGCCAGAAGATTCCCCATTTATTTGTACATCTGTTCATTGTAAACTGACGGTCAATAAAATCAACTCATTTTTTTACATTCCAATGCTCAGTTCTCTACCTGCAGGAGAACTTTGATATTTCTTGGTCATTCCCATGTGTAGCTGGAAGTGGAAGCAAGCTCTGTCTGTGTATCGACTTCTCATCTTCACGCCGTAATGACTTCAGTTTATTCCGCACACAAACACAGCAGCTCTCAGTCACATAAAAACATCTGCTTCTGAGCAACAGTTGTCTCCCAAGCCAATTAGCTTATCAGATCTATGATGTTTGTCACATTTAATGATGTCTGGAGTTTTGTGACTGCCAGTAACTGTATGGAAACTTTCACAACATCAGCCGCTGTTTTGTTAGATTTTTTTTTATCACACCGAATGTTTAATTCTTTCTTGAAATGTGCTCTACTTTTTAGACAACCTCTAATCTCCACTTGGAGCTTTGACATTTTCCAAGTAATTTTTGTTAATATTAATAGTTGCAGTGCTGTGCAAAAGACTCGATTCTGCCAATCAGATAAACCACATCCCATTCTTTTTTTTTTTTTTTTTTTTTGGGGGGGGGGGGTGATCTAATAGTGTGCAAAAGCATTATATAAACTTTCAATAGGACAATAGCAGACCAGTAGATCTTTAAGTCAGAGTCCCACAGAATGCAGAAAGCGCCTTGGTCCGATTTTGAGGGGGCTTTGCCCCTCCTTTAAGTCTCCTGGCCATTTTTGTGTCTGACTTCCTGCCAACTTGATATCCTGTGTATAAATTGATGTGGTCTACCAGTGGCCAAGCGGCAAAATAGACTAGACACATATCTCTGTTAGAGAAGAGCGGACAGGCGCTACTGGGTACCCTCCAGGGCATTTCTGGTGCGACTAGTCTCATTGACTTGAATGGCAGCAATTCAAAGCAGCTGGTGCGGCGTTTCCGTCCCACTTCCAGGGAGACAGAACAGAGAGGATGGCGGACAGAGAGAGGATATATATATATATATTTATATATGTTGATATAGGATAGAATATATTAATAGTAATTATCCATCAGTTGGAGAACTAAGAATTCCATGTACGTATACATGTACATATATTATGACTTGTACATTGTTAGTACATGAACTACAGAGATGACGACATAAACTGAACAGGCTAAACAGACTCTGGAAACTCTGGTCTGCAAACATATGCAGAAAGAAAAAGGAGGAGCAGGACAGCACAAAATAAAAAAAAAAAACAACAACAAAAAAACTACAGGAACAGTGAAGCGCAGTTACATTTATGAAGTGCTTCTATTTATGGATACAGCTTAAAAAGAGAAATAAGGGGGGAAGAAAAGAGGGGGGAGGACACCACTCAGTGGATCATGTTGGTGTCTCCCTGCAGTGTAGACCTATAGCAGCATAGCTATGACGAGGCTATGTTTTAGACCAGCCTGCTCTAGTATTGTCTTCAGCCATTCCTATAACTGTAGCTATGACTATTGGCCCTAACACACTTTTGTTAAGACCATGTCTAGGCTTGACTAAACATAATATTTTCAGTTTAGTTTTAAAGGTGGAGGTGGTGTCAGCCTCCTGAACCCAAAATGGTAGCTGGTTCCAGAGCAAAGGTGTCTGATGGCAGAAAGCCCGTCCCCAAATCTACTTTTGGTTATTCTAGGAATTACAAGTAAACCTGCAATTTGAGAGCAGAGAGCTCTATTAAGAGCATCAGAAGTTATCAGGTCTTGTTAATAACGAGGAGCTTGGCCATTTAGGGCCATATTTGTAAGTAACAGAATTTTGAATTCGAGTCAAAATTTTATGGGAAGTCAATGAAAGGAGACGAACAGGTGAGATGTGATTTGTCTTGCTGATTGATCCCTGTTAATATTGCAATCACCACCCCCTTAGAGTGAAAAGCTAACAATATATGTACCAAATAAAAGTGCAATGGATTTAATGTTTTTCTTGTCTGTTTTGTTTTTGTTTGTCCTGTATGATGCTGTTGTGTGGCTACAATGTTACATATAAACCACTGAAAGCATGTGCACAAGGAATGTAATCTTACACTCCATATAATGTTTTTCTAATGAACCACTTGACATTTTTAGACACGGGTAATATTTGAAAAGCAAATGTGGCCTTTTATGGTGGTGAGTGATGTAAATAAACCCTTCTCAGCATTTGCGGTCGTTACGGAAATAAGGAAACTTTATACCGATGCGGCCTCCTTAAAGAGATGCAGCAGCCTGCCTCTGAGCTGTTACAGCTTCAGTGACGTTGTGTCAACATTAACCACCCTTTCTCATACATATCAGTCGCTGTTAAGTACAGACGACGACGCAGGATGAATTCTTCCCCATGTACCGAAGCGCAAGCGAGAGCCCTTGGCCTAATTTGAATAAAAACCTGTTAGCTAAAACTTTGCATTCCTGCTGCCAGCATCCTCCCATCAAAGGCCCTCGTGGGGTCTGCTTGGTTATTAGCCAGTGCTCCATATTGTGAGATGTCACCATAAGGAGCTTCCTTATTAGCCAGCTGGTTCCTTGTGAGGTGTCAGTCCCAGTAATAAGCAGGTTCCTTGTTACCTTTGCCTGTGTCTGTCAGGCAGAAAATTGGATCCTCAGCTCCCACAAGTCTCTAGTGGGACCTTCAACCTGCCAGCGCCATCAATTAGTCTAACATTCAATAACGTCACACGCCGTAGGGGGGTGGAGACTCGGTATATTATAGGAGCTTCGAGATACTATTACACAGCCTGTGATATTTTCACATGCACTGTATATCCCCGACGGGGAAGAGGGAGAGATGCATAATATAATTCTTGCACTCTGGGCACATGCTGCATGGGAATGTGGCTAAATGCAGCCCATATTTCATCGGGGGAGGCTCTGAAAGATTGTGAAGTCCTCCACCACAGCATCTGAAATGTATCCACTCCTGAAAAGGAACACAAAAGAGGCCACATCTGTTGGAATGCGTGCAGTTTGTAAAAAAAAAAAAAAAAAAAAGAAGAAGAAGGAAAATAATTTCCTCGTGCTCTTACAATCCTCATGCTTTCATCTTCCTTTTAAAGTAAATGTCATAGTGTGGTATTGAAAGTATGAGACACGACTTCTAAAGGAAGACATTCTGAATTCAGCTGCAGCACAGATGTCTGCAAAAGGGACACTTTTAGTTTATTATTTATTTTCTGTCATTTTTTTTCACTTGCAGGTGCAAACAAAGGATTTTTTTATGTGTCCCAGAAGGGAATAATCACAATTTAATAGAAGCAGTGAATAAATAGCCCTTTTTGTTGTTGTTTAGTTGTTTTTGCTGCAGACCCGATCAGATGCTGATGTGTCGATACCAGGAGGAGGCTAAACAGGGCTGATCAGAACTTTCTGGAACGGGGTGGTTACACACATATGCACTAAGACCAGGAAAAGGTATGAATATTCTGCAAAGAAAAGCCTTTATCGAAGGGGATACTGAGGACTATGTTGCATCCCGATGTCAAAAAAAGATAGAAGGGAATTTAAAAAACCAAACAGTATTATTTCTATTAGGGATGCACAATAACTATCGGGCCGATAACAGGAAATTATGACGTCATCCCGAGAAGTCCGATATCATGACGAATAGCCCCGATAACATATATATTTTTGTCACTACAACTGTACCTCGCTCCCTCTGAGCCTTGAATGACCGGCAGTGAATGTTATGTTCAAGTGACGTCGGCATAATCAGAAAAACGATTTCTCAATCAGGAAAATCAAGAAAACCCCCTCATGCCAGAAAACAACTTGTTAACTCGTGTATAATTTTGGTAGTTACTGACTTGAATTGATATTCGCAGTATATTCCCAAATGTTACACATACAAAATAGAAAAAAATGAATAAAGCCAAAAGAACGACGAGCAAACGAGGGAACGGAGGAATTTACATTACACCTTGAATGCAGCATTGTGGAACAGTGCGCTGATAAAAACAAACAAACATGGCGGCGATGGTGTAGAACTTCGTTAAAGTTTCAGAGGATGATAGTTCGCTGGTTATTTGTGACAAATGCTCCAAGCGAAGGAGGGAAAAATAGCACAAGCTTTAATACATCATTTTTCATTTCATTTCAATACGTCAAACCCGATCAGCCACCTGAAACATAACCGTCGCTTCCATGGAGTTTTGAAATCGCGCTAACAGGAGATAACAGGAGCTAACAGGAGCTAACAGGAGCTAATGGGATCAAGCCCCCATCCAAAGCTTCCATGAGATTTAAAAAAAAAACAACCCAAAACTACTAAACCTCATTTACTTTAATTAAAGGCATTAAATTGAATGGAACCACAAGCCAAAATCCTTTAAACGTAATTTCTTTGTTACTATGGAGTGCACTTTTTTAGTTTATTTACACAGACAAGTCTAACTTGTGTCAGTACATTATGACCTGTGCTTTATTTTTTATTGTCATTTAGGAATGCATTTTTTCAGTTTGTAATTCTGATGCATGTATTTCCATCAGTTCAGTGAGCCTTTATTCTTTTTTATATCAGTCAGTAATGCAGCTTATTTAAGTTGATGTGAGATATCAAATAGGTTTGTTTGATAGCTTTATGAAAATGTTTGAGAGGCTTGCCAATAGTTTTTCATTGTAAAAAATAAATATCTGTTCATTTAAAGAGTCAAAACTGTTTTTGGTTTCGGTTCACAGTATTGATGTAATGATTATATGTTTGTGTTATCGGTAATCGGTATCGGCCTTTAGGAGCTGAAAGTTATCGGTAATCGTTATCGGTTTAAAAAAACAGTTATCGTGCATCCCTAATTTCTATGGTAATTCTATTCCCAGTACGTGTATACTGCAACACCTTTAGTTTCCCGGCATTGATCGTTCCTTGACTAGTAGGCCTAAATGAATAAAATAAGTTACATGTTGAGATGTCCTCCAACAGATTCAGTGACGCCAGCGGTGAGTCGTTTCCTCTCTAATTAAAAAAATCTGTTAAGGAAAATCACCCAGGGTTGTTCCTTTTGCCCTTACCTCTGAAGACCATTCAGAGAGGCTCGAGGCGCATTGTTCATTGTGTGGCTTCCTCTGCACTAAATCACCCTCCAATCCCTCTCCATTTTTCTCAGTTAATTCTGTTTATCACTATAAAACCCACCGTTGCACTTTACTCGGCTGTAACTGCTCCAAATCTTTTCTTCCCTGTGTCAAACTGCACTCTGAATAACTTTCCTCCTCTTCTGAAAACGCTGAAGTCTTTCTTCCAGCATCCAGCTGCTCTGCTCAAGTATGAGCTCTTATTTGAAGTGAATGACAGCGATTCCCTTCTCTCTCTGGGTGTCGCTCTTGATGTGAAAGTTCAGTTACAGTTATTGTCATCATCTCTGCCGAGGCTGGACCCTCATAAAAAAAACGTTCCCACTTCTGGGCGCAAGTTTGATTGTCAGGGGCGCCCTGTCTTCACCTCTTAGCTTGAATGGCTTGAGCTGGGTGTTCAGCCGCTGTGTCAGGACGACTCGCTCTTTCGGCTGCTTGCAGGAATGTATTCTTTGCAGAAAAAGCTCTTTCACAGAAGAAAGAAAAGCTTTATCCTTTTGCAGAACTGGACTTTGTGCATTGATTTTTACACCAAAGTAATATATATATATATATATATATTAGGGGTGTCAGTCGATTTAATTTTTTAATCGCGATTAATCGAAAGATTGTCATAGTTAACTCGTGATTAATCGTCATTAATCGCAATTAATTGCACAAATAATTTTTTTTTTAATGTTCTGTTTATCCATTCATCCATCCATCATCTATACCCGTTTTGTCCTATACAGGGTCATGGGGATCTGCTTAACTTTTTTTTAAGCCTTTAGTTTGAAAACCGGAAGTCCACCAAAGCGGCCGTACTTTTTGGGGGCTTAATTTATCAGCTTCTTTGTGTATTTTGTCGGGGTTCCTGCTTGACTGCAGTAATTTCCTGACGGTCCCTAAACTCCACGGCAGCAGGGAGGTACTCAGAAGGACATTCAGCGCTGTTCCTGAGAGTTTTAGCCACACTCACTGAGCTTGGAGGGTTGCTGACACTTGTGAAATGTCTGGCATACTTATATCTACAAAATGATACCAACCTGGATGAAATCGGTGCCGTTTTCATGACGCTATTAAAGTTTAAAGAGAAAAAAACAAGCGAATGTCGGATGTGAAACTAACTTTATTGGGTCCTGCGGTGGTAACTCAATTCACGGAGAGTAAATATAAATAACCTTTTTCTTGTTAACAGATCCATATGGCAGCACCTTAAAACTAAACTTGCTGTTCATAAGACCCTTTTCTGTCACCATGTCTGTCCCACACAATTTCCCTGAGGGAAACCTCCCAAGGGATTAACAAAATTCTATCTAATCTAATCTAATCTAAATACACTTATTGGCCGAGCGTCATATTGGTTGTTCTTTTTCTCTTCATAGAAGAGATAGTGATGGCATTCAGCTGCATTAAAAAGGTGAGAAATGATATGCATCATGTGTCAAATAAAGTAACTGCACTAAAATTCCAACCCTCTTTATAGAGTTTCTTTTAATTTAACTTATGTTTAATGAAGCTCCATTTCCCTGCCAGAAAATATTTCGTGTTGAAAGAAATAACATTTTTTAACCAGAATATTCCACAAGCACCCTTCCTAAAGCAGGATTTCTGCCTCGTACATGTCCGTAAGCCGGGCGGACGCTATTACCTGAGGATTTCATCAACCCACGTGTGTTCTCTTGCATTACTGCTCTCGTCAGGGTTCTGGTGGGTCAAGAGCATTTTCAGAAATCTGCATGGCTAAAAAGGAACTCCACACGCAGAGATAAGCCTGAGGAGAATCATCAGAGCCAACATCAAGGCTGTGACAAGAGGTGAGGAGTGACTGCTGCTCTCGAGCTCATCAGTACAGCGAGTCCTCGTCATTGTTCTGTCATGGACGACAGTGATACCGGCTCAAAGGACTGTAGCGCGATGAAGGATCTCAACTGCACTCAAAGATGATTGACTGCTGCTTTATTGTACCGTATGTGGAATTTAGCACAAAAAATTTGATACGATGTTAGCTTTCTCTTTTTTCTTTTTACATTCAGATTTAGAAATGCAAAAAATTCCCCATTATCTTTATAGGCGGTCTGAAAAGTACTTTTTTTTTTCCCTCTCCGCAAATCTAAAATGATTCAGAGAAACTCAGAGTGACTTATTAGCAGCAGTAAGCGTGCATGCTCATGACAGATTCCCTCCTTAACTCCCTCAGCTGCTCTGTGCCTCAGATATGAAGCAAAGGTGACACATCAAGCAGTCTCACGCAGGTCTCTGTGGTCTGAACCGTAATTCCACGTTAGAATACATTATTAAAACACAAAAGATTGTCTACATGAGTAGCTTTGATATTATAACAATTCATGTGGCTCTTTTATGTTCATGTCATTGTGTGAGTTTTATTTTTTATTATTCATTTTATTCCATAACAGCAATATATTTGCTGTGACTTAATTGAGTTTTAATTTGAAAGGACTCAATATTCAACAAAGTAAAGGTCAACTGGTAATTTTAATTTTCACAGCAACTTTTAATTACAGATTCAACATTTGATGGGCTGTTTAATAAGAAACTGAAGTCATTGTTTTATAAATGGTATTCAAAGTGGTTAGAAAATAAAATGAAGTAAATAGTAATTGAAACAGATTAGAAAAGAACAATAACATATACGGACATTTGTGTTTTTGCAGTCAGAACAGAAAACAAGAAAAGACAAGAATTCACACACAAGGAGCAACACTTTCAAAATAAAAGAGGAAGCCAAGCAAACAAACAAAAAGGACGACAGGAAATAACCACAGAACTTGTCTAAACTGAAACAGCTAAAAAAAGAAACCTAAAGATTACCATAATATTTTTTTAAGGATTAGAGTTAACCCAATACAGTACTTACACACTAAACTATTGATAAATGACGATGAATGATATTAATGATTCAATTTATTTTTGAGTCTTTGTGCATTTTATTACCATTGAATTTTTACATTCTATTTTTAAACCCATAGCTTTTACATCTCCAAATTTCTACATTTTTATACAGTTTATCATTATTGTTTTATTTTTATCACTACTGTTTTTTTTTTTTATTCTTTTTCTTCTGTCTTTTGATTTTTTTAGTTTTTAGCTCCAGTGTTTCCTCTTGGGGGCCCTCCACACTGGGAGTCTGGTCTGCCTGCGGGGGTGTGGTCTTGGAGATCCCTCGAGCCTGGAGGACTGGGGGGGTCTGCACAATGTGTAGGTCTACCCTGGTCTATCTGGGTTGCGGTGGTCTCTGTGGTCGCAGGCTATGGCACCTTTCGGTGTTGATGGCCTCCCATAGGTGGTTCCTCCTCACCTGGATCCTCATTCCCCGCCCATGTTACTTTAAACTTGTTACTTTGTGCTGTGAGTGTGCGTGTGTGTGCAGTTATATGTGTGGGGGTGAAAGGGACGGGTTTTTATTATATTAATATGTTTTTGTTCCTGTTTTATATCTGATTTTATTTTGTGAAGCACTTTGTGTTGCATTTTATGTGTATGAAAAGTGCTATATAAAAAAAGGTTTGATTGATTGATTGATTGCAAATAGCTGGCTGACACTTTCAAGACAGTCATGAAAAGTCATGAGCATGTAAAGCTTGACGTTTTACTCAATAGTCCCCGTCTCTGTCATATCTTTGTTGTATGGAGGACCAAATATCTAGGAGAGTCAGGAGGTTCAAAACAAGATATCCTTTATTGATTCCATGAAAAACAAAAACCAGATCAGGATAATGCTCAGGACAGAGAGAGCATGGCAGGAACAGAGCCAGGATCAAACGAGAAAACCTACAGAGGAACATGATGAAAAATCAACAGATGGCCCAGCGAACTGGAAGGGAAAGGCAAGACTTAAATACACAAAGGAACAAACAAGAGGCAGGTGCAAACAATCAGGGAAATGAATGGAAGGTAGTGAAGCTGCAAACCATTAGGACAAGACAGATCTTCAAAATAAAAACAGGAAATAAGGTGACAATTCCAATTCCTCCCTTAACGCTCAGTCTTTGGCCCTCAATCTTGGCCCTCCAAAGTTAGTGTAAGGGCTATCTGCCCTTACTTACTTACTTTTTTATTCATGACTTAGAAATGGGACACCCCTTGAGTGCAATTACGTCTTGAGACTGTAGGGGGCGGCCTTACGCCAAAGCTACGTCCAGTCTGTCAAGTAAACGACGACAACTAAGAAGACATAGAAGAAGAATAAGATAATATAAATATATATAACGAAGACAGTATGATAGTTTCGTAACATTTATATCTTTATTAGCTACGAAAATACTTACATTTGAAGCTTGCTTTTTTCAGCGCCATCCCTTTTCAAAGAAGTTTTGCCAAAAATACGCAATGCCTTCTGGGTAGCCCTTACTTTCAATGGTGGTGCCGGAGAATCTCAATATTGAGGGTGATACAGCCCTCAAACTTGTCCCTCAATTTGACTTTCTAAGAATCGGGACAGCACTGGCACTTCACGGGAGCGCGTATTTTTGAGATTGAGATTTGAGACAAAAATTCAGCTTTGTTTTTTTTTTCCACTTCAAACACTTGAACGTCCACCAGATCCGAACTGGAAACAAGATTTCTGGTCAAGTCAAAACATCTCGCTTCATGGACAGATCATTTCATAAACGTCAAGCAATCCAGAATTTGGGTGTTTTTGTTTAGTTTTTTTGTTTTTTAGCTGGTATTTTCTGCAGTGTTGCTTTGTGGCACCAATATATGATAGTAAAACATTACCTTTCACTGCCAATTAATGCAATCCATTTTTTCTTTTTTTTTTATATCCCTGAAATCATCTCATGTATTTTTTGATGAAAATAAGACTGTAAATGTAAAGGAAGGCTAAACAAGTTTGTAAAACAACCCGACAGGAGTCCCTGTATGTTTGTTATACCTGTGTAAGAAACCAAGCTAATGTTATACTTTTTGTAAGTATTTTAAGTTATGAATGTCACAGAATGAAAAATAAATGAATAAATAAAATGCGTTGACTGTGAAGGGAAGGAGAAACAGCCATTATCTCCTCTGGAGTCGAGCTTTGTCACTGCTGACTGGTAGCAGCTTTTAGCAGACGCATGTGGACTCTAAATCAGGCTTGTTTCAGCGAGATTAGATCATCTAATTAAAGTTATGTTAAAGTTATGAAAAAGAGAGAAAAAAAATTAATAATTTTAAATTGGTTTGCCAAGTCAGACTGTGGGGAGAAAAAGAGCACGCACACACAGGAGGGAAAAAAGAAAAAAAAAGAAAACACACTCAGAAATTTACTTCGTAGCTATAAATTAACATTTGTTAGCTTTTTCTGTTGTAATCAAACCAGCAACTAAGTGGTCGATAATGTCTCCCTATAGAGCTTTTCGGGCCAGCCCCCCGGAAGTACCCCGTCCGCCATTGGCGGAGTGTGCTACAGAGCGACACTTTCAACGGCTCGCAGATTAACCAGTGTTTTTCTCTTTCTACAAATATATATTTTTATAATGTCGAGTCGGTCGAGTGGGAATACATGTTCCGCCATAAACTGTGCCAACAATGGTGTGAAAATTCAACAATGGAAGAAGAAAGTATGTGAAATACACAAGCCTTTACTGCACGAAGACTGCCTTGTTTGCAGAACAAGATGTTAGGAAGACGTGGGTGAAAAATATCAACAGAAAGGACTTTGTTCCAAATGAATACAGCCGGGTGAGTTTTCGTTAACATTTAATCTCGTACTATTCATAGTCTCGCTGAGAGTCCCGGACGATTCTGGCCGAAAGAACAGCAGTATGAGGCTACTGTAGCCCTCGGCACTAGCACAAGCCTATAAATCAATGAATGAATGAATGAATTAGGAGAATGATAAAATAAATTAAATATAACATAAACACATAGCCTAATTTACCGCTAGCGTTAACGTTACAGTAACATAATCTTTATGGCTTGTTGACGTTAGTTATAGCCAGCGTTGCATTTTTCACGTATTCCCACAGTTTTTAGTGTTTGGTTATGGGAATAGATAATGCTATTTCCATAACCAATCATTAAAAACAGTGATAAACTACCTTCATCTGTAACTAGAGGCCACTGCCGTAACAAATGCTCCACTGCTGCTGTGTTTGGGTTACTTACATGGGGCACCGCACACTCCAGTTATGGCTGGGCCACTAGGGGGCGCATGTCCACAATTTTTAAGTCGAAAAGATATATATATATATATATATATATATATAGATATAGATAGATGGATATATATATATATACATACATCATAATCATGACATAATCACATTTAAAATATTCTTAATTTGATTAAAAAGAAAAAAATGTCTACATTTAACCGAGTACTCACTGTCAGGAGTGAAGTGCTGCCTCGAGTGGAGGAGTTTAAGCATTGTGGAGTCTCGTTTAAGAGTGAGGAGTGAGATATAACGGGAGATGGATCGGCGGATCATTACCTACTTTTTTATTTTATACATTACCTACTTTTTTATTTTATTATATTTTATCTTATTCTATTTTTTATCTTATTCTTTGCATGCACAGTATTTTTAATTTTATCTTATTTTTTACTCTGTGTTGAATGTTGCAGCGTTACACCGAGACAAATTCCTAGTTTGTGTAATACCGTGTACTACATGGACAATGGCAATAAACCCCCCATTCTGATTCTGGATCGTTGCAGCGTTTGCAGTGGTCACAAATTGTCAGTAGTGACTGAAAGAATGAGATTGGGAGGGGATGCAACTGAAATGGATTTCCTGCGTTAGGCGTCTCAGAAGAACTAGAGGAGGGCGCTGGGGCTCTCCCCTGGCTGCTCCCCTCACGACCCAAACCATGATGTGTGATTTAATGGATCACCATGAACTGTTTTTCACCACAAAAAAGCATTGTTTGGCAAAAAGAGCATGACATAAATCGACAATGTAAAGAGTGAAGAAGCACACTAATGTGACTCTGGAGAACTGAAATTACCTGCATGCAAGTTATTACATGTCAGTGGCCAGTTGCAGGAGCAGTTTTGAGGTGGATAAAGAAAAAAAAGGCCAAAAAAATAAAAGAAAGAGACAATTCATACCATCCTTCACATACAGGCAAACTATACAAATGTTTTTGTCTTGTGTGAGTTTGTGCATATCAGATTTGATTCTGTTTGCAGAATGTACATGACACGATGAGCAGAAACTTTTACTCTCTGTTTTTCAGTGTTCTGACAGCTTTATGTATTTTTCATACCAGCGGAGGATTGAACATTTTCTCTACGTAGAGCTACTTTAACGTAGCTGTTTATAGCCAAGATCACTGCAAAGCGTTTTATCTTTTTTTATATACCTTTACTTTTTGATATGCAAAGCATTTGTCCTGAAGGAAATTAAAAAAAAAAAAAAAGTATTTTGGTGTCGAGCGCTGACAGTGATTAAAGTACGCAAAATGTCCTGCATTAAATTCAGTCAGAAACCAACTGTTAGCAGCAAATGCTAACGCTTTTAATATTTGAAATTCGAGGCTTTGCAGTCAGCTGCCTTCCAGCAGACTGTAATGCAAAACCCCCCCCCCCCCCCCCCCTCCCCCCCGTGGGTGTTGAGAAAGTGAAACCAGGGCAACAACAATGCCGTGTTATCTTTGTCAGAGCCACTGGATGGACCGTATCAGATGGAGGGCCGGGAGTGAGGAGGCAGCAGCAGCAATCAGTGTTCTGCAGGGCACTGAACTGCTCTGATGACGGGTTGAAATTGTGACAAACCGATTAAAAAGATAGATGGAAAAAAAAACATGACTTTTTTTTTCTCTTTCCGTCAGATGAGCATGTGTATTTCTTTTTCTTTTTTCCATCTTGGCTTCTTATCAGTCTGGATGTTTACCCTCCTGGCATGTTAAACAGGGATGCAGGGAAGTGAACGCTCATCCACGGCAAACAAAGCCTGGAGTCGCCAACGTGAAATCAAGCAACAAGTCCGTCCACAGAGCGACGAGAATGGTAACATTACAACTGAAATTAAGATCCTTTTATATCCATACAGTCGACTGCCAAATATTATTTCTACTCCTCTTTTGCCTTTATGTTGTTTTAGTGATTAAGATCACCCCTATACAAAGCCACTGAGTGCTCAGTGTGATGTGAGTCCTGCAGGTTCTTTTCATGCTGCAAATCTAATTAGCAATTTATGTTTATGTAGGAAAATAAAACATAAGCTCATTAAAGCCAACTGAAATTAAAGCTGAAGTAAGAAACACAACAGTCCCTGATGGCGAGCTCATTCAGAGCGCAGAATAGATGGATGCAGACAGCAGCGTGCCACGCACTGGTCTGCGTAGTCACTTTGAATTCAGCTTTTGTTTTTTGTTTTTTTTTATTCACGTTCATTTTTTAAACTTTAAGTAAAGAATGAGTGATCTGACTGAGAATCAGAGGAATACAGTGGTACCTCTACTTACGGAATTAATTGGTTCTGGAAGTAGTTTCGTAACCAAAAATTTTCTGTTTTCCATGTAAATGCCCCAATCCGTTCCAAACCCCCCAAAATTCAAACATAAACTTTTTTTTTATAAATAATAAATAATACATGAAATGACATAAAACCCTGTAAGAAAAAGCGCAGACCTCAATCAAGCACAACAATTATCGAAAATTTGAAAGTGATCCAGAATCCAGGATTTCTTCCGGATCACACCCAAAAGAAAATCAGTTCTTCCTTTTTACATTTCTGACAACTCCTGAAAATTTCATCTAAATCCAACCATAACTTCTTGAGTTATCTTGAACACAGACAGACAGATAAACGCCGGCAAAAACATAACCTCCTTGGAGGAGGTAAAAATTGTTCGTTTACCTGGGTTGCTCTTACAAACAAGGGGCCCTCCTAGCTGATGGGATGCCAGGAAGATGCTAAGCGATAGCCAATGGCAGAGCAGTTTAGACTCATCGCTTTCAAACAGAGAGAGATACAGAGTCTACAAGTATGTTTACGTTCGGTAAACTCTGGAAGTTGCGAGTAGCAGCGCGTACTGTATTTTTGCCTTTCGTATCCTGAAATTTCTTTCGTAGCAAAAGGCAATATTTTCCCGTTGAGGCGTTCGTAAGTAGAGGTAACACTGTATTCACGTTTTTTAACAATGCATACATCGTGGGTCAGGCCAGTCATTCTACTACGCTACTACACTTCTAGCTATTTAGATACAGTAATCCCTCACACTTTGCGGTTAATGGGAGCTGTGACCCCCCCGCGAATGGTAAAAAACTGCAATGTGGATGTTTATGTATATGTACATACAGTATACATGTACGCACGAACACGCAAAATCTACGGAATCTACACTCACTTTGACAATCTCTCCTCTGTGCGTAGCTGACGAGAGCAAGAGATGGGAGATGTGGGGACGCGTGTCAGCCAATCAGCGTACAGACAACTGACGGCACAGTAATGACCGTCATAGCAGCCAATCACAGGCCTTGGTTTTCGTTCATGGGGCATCCCAGGTAGGCTCTTGTTGCTCTCCAAGACTCGTTCTTGATGTGATGTTTTTCGCTTCAGCGCTTCGTTTGAATTTTTAAAAAAATTTAAAAGAATATTTTTAAAACCTCTGCCATATACGGAGACTGCGAAGTGTGAGGGATTACTGTAATTGTTTTTTATTTTTTGTGGACGGTAGAGGCGGGCGATACTGGGAATTTTGGTATCGATCCAATACCAAGTAAATACAGGACCAGTATCGCCGATACCAATTCCTATACTGATACTTTTTCATATTAAGCTTGATTTGTCATGAACTTTAGTGATTTTTGTCTTTGGATTATTTTGTTAAAGCAAAGAATAGAAGAATCAAACTTTATGTCTTCAACATTTTTGTGTAAATATTCCTTGGAGTTGAATTTCTGTTCATAATGTTTTTTCTAGTCCATGTTTTATATTATATTTTTTTTAATATTTGCCTAATGTTTTTACACTGTGTTCCCTTTCCTATTGCTTTAAAAATTTCCCCGTCGTGGGATAAATAAAGGATTAGCTAATGTTATTTTATCTTAAATAACACCTTTCAATGTGATACATGACATGTACTAGGTTATTTCAAGCTCTTAACTATAGTGTTTTGAGTTGGATCCAGTTACATATGACTGAAGTAATATGTAGCTTTGAAAGTTAATATGAATTGATGCAGCAGATGACCACTCTTATCTAGCTGGATGCTCTGTTGGAAAGAAAATAAAAGCTCGAGTATCAATCTTTTTACGAGTATTGTTCGATATCAATACCAGCGTTGGTATCGATATTATCGACATTTGGAACGATCCGCCCACCTCTAGTGGCTGGGATTCAAGTTATGATTTTAAGATTTTTAACACATTTAATTTACATCCGTTATCTTCTGCTTATGTGAGAGTTTAAATATTACATAAAGAAACAATGGCAAGTAAATAAAACTCCCCTAGCAGGAGAGACACCTTTAAGTCTAACAGTGGCGAGGAAAAACTCCCCCTTTAGACTGAAGAACCCTTGAACAAGACCTGGATCCTAAGGGGGGAACCTTCCTGCTGAAGACTGGGTAGGATGGAGGGAGGACAGAGAGAGGAGAGGCATAATATATACTGTTGATATTATATAGGACAAAATATATTAGCAGTAATTATCCATTAGCTGGAGAAATAAGAATGCTCTGTCTTTATATTTTGACTGACACACCTCACAGACACGACTATATAAACAGGTGTAGGCAGCAAACACTGCAGAGTCCGCGGAACGGTACCGGTACTGGGCCGTGGATTGATTGGTACCGGGCCACGCAAGGAAAAAAATAGCTATTTAAGTTTTATTTATTATATGAGTCTGAACGAGCTTTTATTTTGAAAAATCTTTTATTTTGAAAATAGGCCGCATGGAGAGGTTGTTACCAGAGACTTTGATGTTATGTTATTGCTGTAATGTAACCCCCCCCGGTCCGCGGTAAAATAGTCAAGCGTTGACTGGTCCGCAATTACAAAAACATTGGGGACCACTGGTCTACAGGACAGGAGGCACTGCCAGTCAATGACAGTGAGGAAGAGGTGTTACACAGTGATGAAGATGATGATGTGAGCCTGATGATGAAGATGAACATGGGGGGGTTATTAGAAAATCAAAAGGGAGAAGTTAGAATGAGAAGAAAGAATGTGATGTTGGTGAAGATAGAGGTATTGTAGCAGCTTTGATTACTGTAGGACAAAAGTAAAATAAAGAAAAAAAATATAAATTGTGGTTTTTAATTATTTATTTTGTTATCTCTTAATATTTTCTATAAATTACTTTTCAGTGTTCTCTTATCTGAATACCATAAACGATTGAAGCCATGTGTGAAGCTCTTGCGTGAGAACGGCGGCTCTGATGGTGGAACAACTTTCAGAGAATGAGTAGACATGGTTTGGATTTACTGCACCAGAAAATAATTAGCTCACGCACCAATTTAGCTTCAAAGATCTGTTTGAAAAACAGCCGACGTACCGTGCTCCATGTGTACGTCTGTGTCCAGTCCTGATCCTCCCACGGATGGCGGTATGACCCAGTTCACGGGCTGTCTCTTCATCCGTTGCAGTGAAAGCAGGGGCTGATGGTCCTCCTGGAGCCCTGATGCTTTCCTTGTGTCAGCTATCATTTATAATGAAACCCTTTTTTTTTCTAAACCTCTGTGGGGTAATTTGCTCTGAATTTCAAGCGTTAATGGTTTCATTTATCAATTTTTCTCCTATTTGAGATTCTAGGACTGAGGCCACCTAATTAAGCACATTTCCTTCTCCCTACTTCACTGATAATTGCCGTGCATGTGTGTACAATTTCGCAATGTTTCAGATTTTACTAAGGAAAACCTTTTCTTTCTTTTTTTTTTTTTTTACAAGTGTCTTTGAAGGACTACCTCTGCACATTTCTGCCTTTGTGCATGCATGAAGCAGTTTTATGCGGTGTCTCTAGCTCACGTATGGTAATTTTGTCGTCCATCATTTTTCATACTGTTTACAGACAAGCGGCATGGATGGAAACGAAATAACACTCTGCGGCTTCTGGCTCCTTAAATTTAACAAGATGTGATATTTCACAAAATGCTACAGCAGCATTGTGTCATTGGCTGATGCCGGTATGAGTTTAAAATGGCATTTAAGAGAAGTTGACACGGCTCCACATATATCCAGTTTTTGGTGTCGTTTTTTTTTTCTTTTGTTGCTGCCAGTGCTCTGTTTTTTTAAGGAAGTGAAGAAAACCAAACAACACAGCCAGCAAGCACAGTGTCAAGACCAGGCTTAGCTGCCTAGAGCTTCGAGTGGCTCTCCAGAGATAGGAACTCAGTCGTCGCCATCATCTGACGTCTTCTGAAATGAAATCTCAATCACACGGCTGGCATCCCCCCCCCCCCCCCCCCCCCCCCCCCCCCCCCGTGTTACTGCTTCAACACACATCATTTCTATCGTGACTCACGCTCCTCCTTCAAGGCAATTAGCAGATGCACCACAGCGGCTTTCCTTTTGGCCAGGCAGGCTTCAAATCTCATCAGGGCTGCGTTGTCTTCTGGTGCAGAATTTGAAACAGCGGGAACGACTCCCACCATCAGGGACAATTTAACTTTCTCTCCGAGAAGTATCGGCCCCTGCTAGCGCTCTTGTAAAGTAATGACAGGAAATGAGAATGCATCTTATATTTGGATTTTTACTCAGAGAACAGCAATTTATTTCACATTAAAGAGAATGCAAAATGCTGATCAATGCGGATCGTTGGAGCAGCTACAGTCTGCATCGGTGAAGACGGATGAATAATTCAGAATTCAGTAATGTAACCCAAATAAAAAAAAAAAGTAATAAATACAGATAACTGAGAATGGTAATGACCTTGAAAACGAAAGAGTTGTAGAAATATTGCATTTTATATGTAGCATACATCCCCAATACAACAGATGTGGGTGTGGGAGAGATATGAAAAGTGCATTTTTCTCTCATGGACAGAGACTAATGCATATGTGTTATTACAAAAAAAAAAAAAAAAGGAAACTAATGTGCATATGATGCTGGCGCTTTAGTGCATGTCTGAGGAGAAGGTTATTTCAAGACAGGAAACAAAAAGAAGAAATGCCTGATTGATAACGCTGGATTTTTTAATTTTTTATTTTTGGAGGAAATGCATTTATTATGTAACAGGTCATTTTATGTTTACACCGACTCCTTTAACTCAGTGGTCCCCAACCTCAGGGCCCCGGACCGGTACTGGGCCGTGGATCAATTGGTACCGGGCCACGCAAGAAAAAAATAATCTATTTAAGTTTTATTTGTTATATGTGTCTGAACTATTTTGAAAAATATTTTATGTTGAAAAATTACTGGATTCTTTCGGGTACATCTCGGTCACTTGAGCGCGACAATTTAACCCAGCTAGGAAAATGAGTAAGAAACAGACATCATTGGAAAGTTTCCTTGTGAAGGGGGAAATGCACAGTAAAGAGAAAGAAGAACAGACTACGACTTCCAAGAAAAAGAAAGCATTTAACAGACAATACCAGGAGTCCTACTGAAATATGGATTTATCACCACAGGTAATTCCCACGTACCAACCCCGCTCTGCGTGAGTATTTTTTTTTCTTTGTTATTTATTTAATGGGTACAATAACTCATGTTATTGGCGTAATGTAATGAGTATCAAGGAAGCCCGCCCCCCCGCCGGTCCGCAATAAAAATTGTCAAGCATTGACCGGTCCGCAGTTACAAAAAGGTTGGGGACCACTGCTTTAACTGATATGTTTATTTAGTCAGGATTTCTGTGTGGAACCATCCAGGTGTGTATTGCTTCAGATTGGTTTAATTGCGTCACATTGGTGTAACTAAGGAAGAAAACTTCTTTAATGTTGTCTCGGAGCATCTTCGCTGCATCTTCTGGATCAGCTGCACTGAAGGTTTCCAACGTAAGGAAGTGCTGCAGCCAACTGCCGCGTAGTTTTACTCCATCCTCAGTGTGATTCTGGGTCTTACTGGGAGCATTTTAGAAGTGAAACTCTCCTGATCAGTTAAATTTGTGCCAAAAGTGATTTTAGAATGTAATTCTCCGTGTTCTTTTATCAGGTGCCATTGAAGAAACTAAAGACAAAGACCAATTAAAGAGTTGAATATACAATGATTGATACAAAGATTCAATATGCCATGCAGAATATTTTAATCAGCCGATGGTACACTGTGCTCAACACCACAGAGGTGCTGTTCACAATCCACCCAGAATGTCAGACTGTGTCTGTTCTTATACACCTTTTCGACTTAAAAATTGTGGACATGCGCCCCCTAGTGGCCCAGACATAACTGGAGTGTGCGGTGCTCTACCTAAGTAACCCAAACACAGCAGCGTGGAGCATCTGTTACTGATAACGCAGACATGTCTTGGATTGATGATGTTAGGCAGTGGCCTCCAGTTACAGATGAAGGTAGTTTATCGCTGTTTTTAATGATTGGTTATGGAAATAGCATTATCTATTCCCATAACCAAACACTAAAAACTGTGGGAATACGTGAAAATTGCAACGCTGGCTATAACTAACGTCAACAAGCCATAAAGATTATGCTACTGTAACGTTAACGCTAGCGGTAAATTAGGCTATGTGTTAATGTTATATTTAATTTATTTTATCATTCTCCTAATTCATTCATTCATTCATTCATTTATAGGCTTGTGCTAGTGCCGAGGGCTACAGTAGCGTCATACTGCTGTTCTTTCGGCCAGAATTGTCCGGGACTCTCAGCGAGACTATGAGTAGTACGAGATTGAATGTTAACGAAAACTCACCCGGCTGTATTCATTTGGAACAAAGTCCTTTCTGTTGATATTTTTCACCCACGTCTTCCTAACTTCTTGTTCTGCAAACAAGGCAGTCTTCGTGCAGTAAAGGCTTGTGTATTTCGCATACTTTCTTCTTCCATTGTTGAATTTTCACGCCATTGTTGGCACAGTTTATGACGGAACATGTATTCCCACTCGACCGACTCGACATTATAAGAATATATATAGAAAGAGGAAAACACTGGTTAATCTGCGAGCCAGTGAAAGTGTCGCTCTGTGGCACACTCCACCAATGGCGGACGGGGTACTTCCAGGGGGCTGGCCCGAAAAGCTCTATAGCCACAAAAAGGCGGATCCTCGTTCTTCTGAGTTTATTATCCTTTGTTTCAGAATCCAGGTGGCCAGCAGCTCTGAATCACAGGTCCAGACACATGCTGTTGTGTTGTTTGTCCAGGAGATGAGATGTCACTAAAATGTGTTTATCTTTGCTGTCACAAACTTCCTTGGAAGACAGCAGGTCAGGAAGTCAGGAGGTACCAGTTGTTAGGTCATAAAGCAGCAAAACTGAGGACTCACCATCATAAAAGGAGACAGCATTCCTATAAGCAATAAAGTTTTAACTTTAACAGTTAAAGATCTTGTGAGTTAATCCTAAATCCTAACATCTGGAAATTTTCCCGATCACTTGCGAATCATGATCTGTTCTTTCAAGATACAGTTGTAAGGTACCATATTGGCCCGAATATAGGAAGACCCAGATTATAAAATGACTCCCCTTTTTGAGAAAATGATTTTGGAAAAATAAAAATACATTAAAGAATAATAAAATGAATTCTCTCAACATCTGAGACTATGACTCAGTGAATAAGCAACAACCATGTAGCCTAAAAGGTTTAAAACTTGCTTTAATGACGTCAATAACTGCATAACCATCAAATCAAGTTTAATTTAATTTCAAGAATACAGTGGTACCTCTACTTACAAAATTAATTGGTTCTGGATGTAGTTTCGTAATCTGAAAATTACATAAATAGAGATGCGTTTTCCATGTAAATGCTCTAATCCGTTCCAAGCCCCCCAAATTTCTGACATAAATTTTTTGTAAATCATAAAAATGCATCAAAACATGTAACAAATACATGTTACCATTAGATTACTGCACAATAAACATAAAATGAGAATAAGAGACAACAAAGAATAAAGTAAAGAATAAAAGTAATGTTCATTTACCTTTTAACTACTATCGTCGTCACCGTTTCTCTCTCAGTAGTGGTTTTTACCTGATGTTTTGTAAAGAAACGATCCAAGGACATTTTGTCAGCTTTTAACAATCCTTTGAAAATGTACAAGGCAAACATAAACATAGTGAACGATAGCCGGACTAGTGAACACTTTTTCTGGGTGAGTCTTTCAACCAATTCCGAAACTTAATGGAATTTTCCTAAAATCTCAAAGGGATGCCAGGAAGAGGCTAGCCGATAGCCAATGGCAGAGCAGCTACAAGTATGTTTACATTCTGTAAACTCTGGGAGCTGCGAGTAGCAGCGCGTACTGTATTTTTGCCTTTCGTGTCCTGAAATTTCTTTCATAACAAGAAGCAATATTTTCCCGTTGAGACGTTTCGTAACCTGAAAATTCCCCATGTAGAGACGTTCGTAAGTAGAGGTACCACTGTATTAACAATTTCATCTATAAAAAAAAAAACTAATTCTAGACTACAACAAAGCAGTAGCATAATACAATAACAGAAACGCAACATTTCTGAAAGGAAACAGCATCACATGCCTGTAAGATCCATCCGAACATGGCACTCTGTCACACCGTATTTCTTGGCTGCTTGGCAGTTATTTTTTAACTCTGCTGTGTTAAATAGCATCACTTTATAGCTGGCATCATAACTTTACTGTTATTTGCTTACTTGTCCAGCTTTCTTGCCCCTTTGTTCAAGACGGTTGCTTCGTTCCTCCATTTCACATCAGATCTTACTGGTTACTTCGGTGCAGCTCCATCTAGCGGCGCAGATATGTAATGACAACAGAAAAGTCTAGTCCTCGATTATAAGACGACCCCCATGTCTGAGAATATAAGTTTTAGAATAAAATATCATCCTATATTCGGGCCAGATGGTAATATTCACCTTCTACTCCAGAAATGGAAGCTATTTCTTACTATGTCTCATCTTCTCTGATGTCATCCTTATAAAAAAAAAAACTGATTTTCCATGCAATTATTTTGTTTGACTTTCTGCCACCTCAATCTTCCATGCTTGTATTGACTATGCACATATCCTGTATTGAGCAGAGAAAAGCGTCCTGCCACCTCTGGGAGACTTCTGAAATGTGCCGTTGTGCTTCTGGTGCCCCGTTCTTATTGACTCGCCGCAGCTCACTGTGGCGGTTCCATGTCTGGTGGGCCCCAGGAGTAATTTATCGACAGAACACTGCAGAGGTGTGAAGTATAGCGATTGTTCAACACAATCTCTCTGTTGGTGTTTTGTTCCTTCTCTTCTTTGTTTGGTGCGTCATTTTATGAATGAGTGACTGATTCAGGTGCAGGCTTACTCTGTGCGCTCAGTCGCCGTGGTTTGAAATTTTTGGGCTGGTCTCGGTGCAGGTGTTCCGGGAAATATGGGGGCACCGGGAAATTTGGGGCCACTTCCGGGGTCACTTCCATATTTGGCAGAAGGGGGCGCGGCCTGAAGCGCCGCAGAAAGCCGGCCACGGGCAGTCGGGGCCCCATTAGGGGGGGTTCCAAACATGTCGCTGCAGTGTCTATGGAGGTTTCAGGTTGTGTCATTGTTATGGATCGATATTGGCCGGCTTTAGTGTCTTTCATAAGTGGGGACCAAAAATCCCGGAAAATTTGGAACCCGGGATATGCCCCCCCCCCCCCCCCTATTAGAACTAACATTGTCTTCTCAAAATCACGTTTTTACTGCTTACCTGACATTTTTGAGACATCAACAGAACATTTGAGTAGCGTTCAAAGGTTTGCACCCAAAAAGATGTTATATTTCATCACTTTATTGTCTTTCATAAGGGGGGACCAAAAATCCCGGGATATTTGGGTCCCCCCATTAGAACTAAAATTCTCTTCCCAAAATCACGTTTTTACTGCTTACCTGACATTTTTGAGACATCAACAGAACATTTGAGTCGCGTTCAAAGGTTTGCATCCAAATGCTGTCATATTTCATCACTTTATTGTCTTTCATAAGGGGGGACCAAAAATCCCGGGATATTTGGGTCCCCCCATTAGAACGAACATTCTCTTCCCAAAATCACTTTTTGCACTGCTTACCTGACATTTTTGAGACATCAACAGAACATTTGAGTCGCGTTCAAAGGTTTGCACCCAAAAAGATGTCATATTTCATCACTTTATTGTCTTTCATAAGGGGGGACCAAAAATCCCGGGATATTTGGGTCCCCCCATTAGAACTAACATTCTCTTCTCAAAATCACGTTTTTACTGCTTACCTGACATTTTTGAGACATCAACAGAACATTTGAGTCGCGTTCAAAGGTTTGCACCCAAAAAGATGTCATATTTCATCACTTTATTGTCTTTCATAAGGGGGGACCAAAAATCCCGGGATATTTGGGTCCCCCCATTAGAACGAACATTCTCTTCCCAAAATCACTTTTTGCACTGCTTACCTGACATTTTTGAGACATCAACAGAACATTTGAGTCGCGTTCAAAGGTTTGCACCCAAAAAGATGTCATATTTCATCACTTTATTGTCTTTCATAAGGGGGGACCAAAAATCCCGGGATATTTGGGTCCCCCCATTAGAACTAACATTCTCTTCCCAAAATCACTTTTTGCACTGCTTACCTGACATTTTTGAGACATCAACAGAACATTTGAGTCGCGTTCAAAGGTTTGCACCCAAAAAGATGTCATATTTCATCACTTATTGTCTTTTCATAAGGGGGGACCAAAAATCCCGGGATATTTTGGGTCCCCCCATTAGAACTAAAATTCTCTTCCCAAAATCACGTTTTTACTGCTTACCTGACATTTTTGAGACATCAACAGAACATTTGAGTCGCGTTCAAAGGCTTGCATCCAACATGATGTCATATTTCATTTCATCACTTTATTGTCTTTCATAAGGGGGGACCAAAAATCCCGGGATATTTGGGTCCCCCCATTAGAACTAACATTCTCTTCCCAAAATCACGTTTTTACTGCTTACCTGACATTTTTGAGACATCAACAAAACATTTTGAGTGGCGTTCAAAGGTTTGCATCCAAATGCTGTCATATTTCATCACTTTATTGTCTTTCATAAGGGGGGACCAAAAATCCCGGGATATTTGGGTCCCCCCATTAGAACTAACATTCTCTTCCCAAAATCACGTTTTTACTGCTTACCTGACATTTTTGAGACATCAACAGAACATTTGAGTCGCGTTCAAAGGTTTGCACCCAAAAAGATGTCATATTTCATCACTTTATTGTCTTTCATAAGGGGGGACCAAAAATCCCGGGATATTTGGGTCCCGCCATTAGAACTAACATTCTCTTCTCAAAATCACGTTTTTACTGCTTACCTGACATTTTTGAGACATCAAAAGAACATTTTGAGTCGCGTTCAAAGGTTTGCATCCAACATGCTGTCATATTTCATCGCTTTAGTGTCTTTCATAAGGGGGCACCAAAAATCCCGGGATATTTGGGTCCCCCCATTAGAACTAACATTCTCTTCTCAAAATCACGTTTTTACTGCTTACCTGACATTTTTGAGACATCAACAGAACATTTTGAGTCGCATTCAAAGGTTTGCACCCAAAAAGATGTCATATTTCGTCGGTTTAGTGTCTTTCATAAGTGGGGACCAAAAATCCCGGGAAATTTGGAACCCGGGATATTTGGGTCCCCACATTTGTATATACATTTGTATAAATCAGCCTCACATGGCCGTCTGTACAGCGTTTTCTGAGAAACCGAAGATAGCCCTCGGAGGTCAAAGTAAAGTAAACAAAACACACACACACACACACAAACAACGATATATTACAAAATAGGCATGTGTCTAGCTGAAACAAGAGGCGAGTCATTACTTTAAATAGTACAAAGTTTTCCATTCCGGGAGGCCAAAGGCCTGCAAAAAGTGGATTCACACGGAATGAACGTCTTGAAAGAAGTCAGGGAACAATAAACTGAATTTTATCAAAAAAGTTTGTTAATTTGACAGGTATCAGTAACCAACCTTTTGCACTTATGGTAACCACTCTCCTGTTTTGTATTCATTAAATATTTGGTTAAATTATTAA
The DNA here is from genome assembly GCA_018398805.1 of Hirundichthys speculiger. Lineage (NCBI taxonomy): Eukaryota > Metazoa > Chordata > Actinopteri > Beloniformes > Exocoetidae > Hirundichthys > Hirundichthys speculiger. The sequence goes on from JAGFBZ010000155.1 coordinate 145,649, forward strand.
AAGTGAGCTACATACCTTCCAAGACGAACTTGTTGGCCTTTTTTTTGAAGCCCTTCTTGGCCGCCGATGTCTTTACATCCTGTGGATATTCTTTGGACTTCAGATAACGCTTTTATTCTGCTAAACTCGGTCGAATCCATCACTACACACACCCTACAGGAGTGTGTGACGATCGAGCAACTGCTGGCACGAGTTGTGTGGCAATACGCGTCTCAAGGGAACACTGTTAAATATTTTTGACACCGAAGTGATAACGACTTGGATGCACATTTGGATGCAACCTTCTAACACAAATATTCTCTTGGCGTCTTTAAAATGACTTCCAGGAGAAGGTTTTGTCAGTTTCTATATGGTATCAATATCCCGAGTTCTCCAAGGTGCTAATAGGGACCAGAGCAAGACTTCAAAGAGACAACCATACATACAAATGTGGGGACCCAAATATCCCGGGTTCCAAATTTTTCCCGGGACTTTTGGTCCCCGCTTATAAAAGACACTAAAGTGATGAAATATGACAGCATGTTGGATGCAAACCTTTGAACGCGACTCAAAATGTTCTGTTGATGTCTCAAAAATGTCAGGTAAGCAGTAAAAACGTGATTGTGAGAAGAGAATGTTAGTTCTAATGGCAGGACCCAAATATCCCGGGATTTTTGGTCCCCCCTTATGAAAGACAATGAAGTGATGAAATATGACAGCATGTTGGATGCAAACCTTTGAACGCCACTCAAAATGTTTTGTTGATGTCTCAAAAATGTCAGGTAAGCAGTAAAAACGTGATTTTGAGAAGAGAATGTTAGTTCTAACGGGGGGACCCAAATATCCCGGGTTCCAAATATCCCGGGATTTTTGGTCCCCCCTTATGAAAGACACTAAAGCGATGAAATATGACATCATGTTGGATGCAAGCCTTTGAACGCGACTCAAAATGTTCTGTTGATGTCTCAAAAATGTCAGGTAAGCAGTAAAAACGTGATTTTGAGAAGAGAATGTTAGTTCTAATGGGGGGACCCAAATATCCCGGGATTTTTGGTCCCCCCTAATGAAAGACAATAAAGTGATGAAATATGACATCATGTTGGATGCAAGCCTTTGAACGCGACTCAAAATGTTCTGTTGACGTCTCAAAAATGTCAGGTAAGCAGTAAAAACGTGATTTTGAGAAGAGAATGTTCGTTCTAATGGGGGGACCCAAATATCCCGGGATTTTTGGTCCCCCCTTATGAAAGACAATAAAGTGATGAAATATGACATCATGTTGGATGCAAACCTTTGAACGCCACTCAAAATGTTTTGTTGATGTCTCAAAAATGTCAGGTAAGCAGTAAAAACGTGATTTTGAGAAGAGAATGTTAGTTCTAACGGGGGGACCCAAATATCCCGGGTTCCAAATATCCCGGGATTTTTGGTCCCCCCTTATGAAAGACACTAAAGCGATGAAATATGACATCATGTTGGATGCAAACCTTTGAACGCCACTCAAAATGTTTTGTTGACGTCTCAAAAATGTCAGGTAAGCAGTAAAAACGTGATTTTGAGAAGAGAATGTTAGTTCTAATGTGGGGACCCAAATATCACGGGATTTTTGGTCCCCCCTTATGAAAGACAATAAAGTGATGAAATATGACAGCATGTTGGATGCAAACCTTTGAACGCCACTCAAAATGTTCTGTTGATGTCTCAAAAATGTCAGGTAAGCAGTAAAAACGTGATTTTGAGAAGAGAATGTTAGTTCTAATGGGGGGGGACCCAAATATCCCGGGTTCCAAATTTCCCGGGATTTTTGGTCCCCCCTTATGAAAGACAATAAAGTGATGAAATATGACATCATGTTGGATGCAAACCTTTGAACGCCACTCAAAATGTTTTGTTGACGTCTCAAAAATGTCAGGTAAGCAGTAAAAACGTGATTTTGAGAAGAGAATGTTAGTTCTAACGGGGGGACCCAAATATCCCGGGTTCCAAATATCCCAGGATTTTTGGTCCCCCCTTATGAAAGACAATAAAGTGTGATGAAATATGACAGCATGTTGGATTGCAAACCTTTGAACGCCACTCAAAAATGTTGTTGACGTCTCAAAAATGTCAGGTAAGCAGTAAAAACGTGATTTTGAGAAGAGAATTTTAGTTCTAATGGGGGGACCCAAATATCCCGGGATTTTTGGTCCCCCCTTATGAAAGACAATAAAGTGATGAAATATGACAGCATGTTGGATGCAAACCTTTGAACGCCACTCAAAATGTTCTGTTGATGTCTCAAAAATGTCAGGTAAGCAGTAAAAACGTGATTTTGAGAAGAGAATGTTAGTTCTAATGGGGGGGGACCCAAATATCCCGGGTTCCAAATTTCCCGGGATTTTTGGTCCCCCCTTATGAAAGACACTAAGGCCGGGCATACACTGTGCGATATTTTAACCTTTCTGTCGTGTTCGGGTCAAATCTGACCGATTTCCTACTTTCATCAATCATAAATATTGTGTTTTACATTTGATTGTCTCAGGGCCTTATGATATCCTCAACACTAGGCATTTGAACATGTATAATTGCTGATCACCACTTTCTCTGAATTTGAGTAGTTTATTCAACTTTGTAAACACCTGTGGTGTTCCCGGTCAAAAATGACCGCCATAGGAAATTAATGGGTGACCCTATATTGTGTTCATCCATCAGATAGTACACAACCACAAATACACTACCACACACACACACACCCACCCACACACACACACCACCACCCCCACCCCACCTGAACCCCTTTCAGACTGAACAAATAGGTGTCTCCTCTTCCCACTTCATTCCGGTGCTTATGTGCCCATCCCCCCACATGAACAACACTTTCCAGACTAAATGTATAACAATTACACTTGTTCCACATTTCAAAGTCAACAATTAGGTGTTTGTTATGGGAATTATCGCTTTCCAAGGCTTATGTGCCCATCCCCCCACGTGAACCGCACTTTCCTATACAAAATGTATCATATCTTCTCAGAGACCCCCTATATATAGTTTTTTTTTGTGTGCATTGCCCTCATTTTACTATGAACACATTGACTAGATGCCCAATCAGACGATTTCTTGTCAGAGAGGCTCTGGACCTTTTATTTCAACCTGATGAACAGGGGATAGAAGTTCAACCAGAAATAGAGGAGGATGTCTCAGAAATAGAAGACAACACCGATCCTGATTTTGATCCAGACCATTGTGAGACCAACCAGTTAACAGAAGGCGAGGAAGAAGCTCCAGAGGAAGACACACCTGAGGAAGAGGCACCTGTGATATTCCAGTCCAAGAATGGAAATTTGCTCTGGTATTCATCCACCCAGGAAAGAGGAGGCAGGCAGAGCAGAGAACCCCCCCCCCCCCCCCCCCCCCCCCCCACACACACACACACACACACATACACACACATACAACATGTTGATGTTGTGTGAATTTGGTCACTGTTTTGATTTTTGTTACTTTTTTTTTTTTTTACAAAAAATGATAATTTTTGAATACAATTTACTATTTCTGTGTCTATTTAATGTATATTAACTGCAGTTATTCATGTAAACAGGTGGTCTGAGACATTGTTTACAGCTTAAAAATGCGTTAAATAAAATTTGGTGAAGATTAGTGGTTTTTCTGTTTATGTAGGAGCAGTTAAAACAGGCCGGTCAAATTTGACCGGGAACACTAAAGTAAGGGGGGAGAAACGAACACGACACAAAGGTTAAATCGTTTGAATCAGCCCTATCTCAAACTGCACGACTAGATCGCTGAGTTCAAAAGTTCACAGCCCACGAGTAATGCTCTCACACTGTACGGCCCGATGCTCTGATGCGACGTGACTGCTTACACTATACATTCATAACGCACCTAAGGGTGCGTTCGAAATGAGCCAGGCCTGCACAGAATCGATCACCGGCGGGCGGCGCACAATGCAGATAAGAACACGTTTCATGCAACAGGAGGATCACTTTTATTTTAACTTCAATCAGCGATCGAGGACACTTTATCTAAGAACGTGGTCTGTAAACTACATACAGGTGATCTAACAGGAAGTAAGTGTCTCCTCCTGTATGCTGGAAACTGTCCGACGTGACTGCAGCTTTTTGTCTCCACCTCCTGCTGTGGCCACCTGATCTCGTCTACTCGCCAGGTGAGCCGCAGTTCATCTCAAACGCACCTGCTGCTTCTACTGTGCGATACCTTCACGAGGAGCGACCAGGATTTCAAACAAGTTTGATTTTCTTGCGAGCACACGATTTGTGATCGGGAGCTCGTCGGGAGGTGTTGATCTCTCGTCGTTACCCCACGTATACTGCACGAAGCACGACCCACGATAGGGTGGAAATTCGGCCCGATCCAAAAAATAGTCGCACGACTGGAAAATCGGCTCAAAACGAGCCGAAAGTCGCACAGTGTATGCCCGGCTTAAAGCCGGCCAATATCGATCCATAACAATGACACAACCTGAAACCTCCATAGACACTGCAGCGACATGTTTGGAACCCCCCCTAATGGGGCCCCGACTGCCCGTGGCCGGCTTTCTGCGGCGCTTCAGGCCGCGCCCCCTTCTGCCAAATATGGAAATGGCCCCATATTTCCCGGAACACAGGCACCCAGCGGACCCCTCTAGAACTGGTGAACATGATGAATCTTGTGGTTCTATGTGCAAGCAGACATGGAAGCAATGAATCCACTTTTCTCACATTAAACACATAATCATTGTTCGTACAGTGTTTGAAACCCAAATATTGTGGTTGAGTGGACCCATCCTGTTGTGGTATTTGTTTTACTTAAGCATCCTTAGATAAGCTAAGAACACCATTTCAGATCCTACAGATCATGGGCCAATTCCAAGTCCTCTCCCTTAACCCTCAATCTTGGCCCTTGAAAGTAAAGTGTAAGGGCTATCTTGTGACTTAGAAATCGGACACCTCTTGAGTGCAGTTACGTCTTCATCTGAGCTAGCTTTTTTCGGCGCCATCCTTTTTTAAGACGTCTTGGCGAAAATATGCAATGCCTTCTGGGTAGCCCTTACTTCCAAGGGTGTATTCCAATTCCTCCCTTAACCCTCAATCTCAACCCTCGCCCTTAACCCTCAATTTTTGGCCCTCAATCTTAACCCTTCAAAGTAAGTGTCAGGGCTATCTTGTGACTTAGAAATGGGACACCCCCTTGAGTGCAGTTGCGTCTTCAGACTGAAATGTATCAGAGCCGGTGTTGTCTCTGTATTCCCTGAAATGACACACAGGGAGAACATTGAAAAGAGCGCCATATATTATATATACCCTCGTATATATCTCTAAATAATGTTAGCAAATAACACAATAGAGGATACATTATTCAGTCCTCCGTCACTACACAACAAGGTATACAAGTAACGTGAAGCCGGCCGGGACCGCTGGTCTGGCAGCAAACATCATAAAGTAAAAAAATAAATGTTACACAACAACGATGTTAATCCATGAAAAAAGTCTCAAACAAAGACAATAAGATGGTTTCGTAACACATATATCCTTAAGAATTACGAAGATTTGTAGCTAGCTTTTTTTGTCGCCATCCTTTTCAAAGATATCTTGGCTAAATTACCCAATGCCTTCTGGGTATCCCTTACTTCCAAGGGTGGTGCCGGAGAATCTCAGTATTGAGGGTAATACAGCCCTCAAACTTGTCCCTCAACTTGACGTTCTAAGAATCGGGACAGCACCTGCACTTCACGGGAGCGTGCATTTTTGAGATCAAAGGTTGAGATTGAGGGTTTAGGGAAGAATTGGAATTCACCCCATATCTTGAAACTTAAAAAAAAATTAGTGAGATGGGATTTTCCCAAATCTGATTTAAACCACATATGGAGGTGGTTTCAAATCCAAATCACTGGATTTTTTTTTTTTTTTAATTGTGTCTCATTCTGAATCAACTGGCTGCACAATTAGGATTTCAAATAACCGTTTGTGTCCTTCGCAGTGCTACAGATGTAACTATTTCTACCATAGTGATGGAAGTGATGGGTTCAGAGTGTAAAAACGGTAAGATGGTGGGTTGACGTGACAGTAGTACACTTGCACACAAATGGATGTGAATGGATATGAAGCAGTATATAGAAGCATCTCTGGCACTACTGTGACTTCTGGAAAATGTGCATCACTGTGCCCTATGGCCATCTGTTACAGTAGCAAAGTCAGCTCACCAGTCTACGCATGCTGGCTACCATAGCAACCACGCTCGCAGCCACGTTTGTGTGCATCATCGATAACTTCAGCGGGGAGATCATCCACGTGATAGCGGCCAGGAAATGTATTTTACTTAAACTGTGTTCCTCTTAATACAAGTCAAAGATGGATTTTTAGAAAAAATAAATCCTTAAACTATGACAGAATCATAATGTAGCTTATGTCTTTACTAACAGGCAGTCAGAGGACACAGAATCAGGTGCTCTATCTTCCGCTCTCCCTTTACTATGTGGATGGCCGTGAAGTCGGTCTGTGACAGCTGAGGTGTAATCAGAGACAAATCTGGCGATAAGGCCGGGTTAAACACGAGGAAGCTCTCGTCCTGAAAGCTTGAATTAAGGGATGATGTGGTTTATTAGTTAATTGCGGAAATGAAACAGCATTTCAATTTTAACTAACAAACAATTTATATGTATATAAATAATGCAGCCATCACAAGGATCAGAAATAAACATGCATCTAATATGCCAGACGTCAAAACTAATTATCTGTGCAATTACGCACATTATACTAGACAGTATACTATTAAAGAGAAGGCAGGAGAGAAGACTAATTGCAACTTTAATTCAAATATTTTAACAGCTTCTGTCGTTGTTGATGTGTGGCGCAGAGCTGTCAAGCAACACTAAAGTCACTTTGAATTTATTTAGCCAACAGAAAAGATGGGAGACTGTGAGAGCTGGATGACAATTCCTAAAAATAATCAGATACTCCTTCAAATAAAACTGAAAACAGATATTTTAAAGAGATGGTTTGGGAATCTGGTTAGGATGTCCTCTGGACACCTCTCTGTTTCGGGCATGTTCAGCCCTGGAGGCTGAACCAGGAAAGACTCTGGAGGAGAGGTTACGTCTCTCAGCTGCCTTGGGAACGCCTCGGTATTCCCCCGGAGCTGGAGGAAGTGGCTGGGGAGAGGGAGGTCTGAGGTTTTTTCTTTTCTTTTTTTTCTGCTGGGAAGTGGAAGTTAATGGATGGATGGATGGATTTTAATTTGAAGGAAAGATAACCTCTGTGATGAATCAGTCACAATGGACAGAGTCTATTCATTTTCTATGGAACTGAAAGAGGCGTGGCCAACACCTATGCAAAGCGTCTCAGTAAGGCAGTGTGTCGAAAAACTGAGCTTGGCCCAACCGTTGAAGAGCCAGACAAACCCTGTGTCGTCACTTTCAGGTTTTCTGAAGCCTCTGAAGAATCTTGTATGACACCATGTGACACGAATGGACAGAACTGGCTGGTTTGGAAGCAGACTGAAACACAAGCACAAATTAGGTACTTTAGCTTGCCTGGCTTATCTTATGCTAGGCTACTATGCTAATTAAAATTACATTACATTCATTCTGTTTGAATCTGTCCAGACATCCTCAATTCAAGTGTCACTACTAATGAAATGGGGACTTCCAAATGGAGCACCCCTACCTCAATGCTCCTCAGCCTGCTCCTCATGGACACCCCCCCCAAGCGGCCGGGTCGGGCTTGAGAGTCACTAGCTGCCTGACTTTGCACAGTTCCCGGTAGATCCCGTCCACAGCAGGACTTCCTGTTTCAAACGTTGTTTTGGTGGCAACATCAGAAATGACCCTTCCGGGCTAACCCACAGCCTACAGTGGTGTGTGTTGGTTAATTAACACCACAACAAAAAGTACCGTGTTTCTCCTGATAAACGCCCCCAGGCATGATGCAAAACATGACCAAATATTGTTCTTACACTGGCTGCGGTTGCAAGGGTCTGAGGACAAAGCTTAATTTAGCCACGCCAACAGCAGCAGCCATTTCATGTTGCCACCAACACAACATTTAAGAAGGCAGGTCCACTGCCAAGCTGACTCTGGGAAGAGTGCAGAAATGATCCGTGGCTCCGAGGCTGAGCTCCGTGCCATGAAAGGTCCAGCTTTCTGTGAGCAACTCAGCTGCTTCAGCCTAGCGGTGGCTGCTGCCCTGCCTGCCGCCCCCTGCTGGTCGGCTGAAGGAGAGCTGGGAGCCAGGACTTCTTGTAACATGGAGCTCAGCCATGGATACTTCATCCAGTCACACACAGTCTTTTGGTTAGCTTCATTTAGATTTTGTAAAAGTCCTGGTGGTGCTATTATTAGGAAGGGAGCATTATTTAGAGGAAATACAGCATTGGCTCTTTGAATGATTATACTCTGTTTGGTCTTTATTCTTAGCTCAGAAGTCCAGACTTTGGTATGCACTATGATAGCTAAAACGATGACAGATTAGGCCATCAAAGTACGATGCAGGTAATTACACAGCCAATTATACATAACATACATACATTTTATAACTTTACCTGATATGGGACAAAGAAATTCATCCCTTGTGCAGTTGTCATGGTAAAACAAGCAAAACCCTTTTTTTTTTTCAATCCAGGCTGTTAATATGTTCATTTCTGCTGCAAAGTTGAATATTTTAACANCTTGCATCCAACATGATGTCATATTTCATCACTTTATTGTCTTTCATAAGGGGGGACCAAAAATCCCGGGATATTTGGGTCCCCCATTAGAACTAAAATTCTCTTCCCAAAATCACGTTTTTACTGCTTACCTGACATTTTTGAGACATCAACAAAATTTTGAGTGGCGTTCAAAGGTTTGCATCCAAATGCTGTCATATTTCATCACTTTATTGTCTTTCATAAGGGGGGACCAAAAATCCCGGGATATTTGGGTCCCCCCATTAGAACTAACATTCTCTTCCCAAAATCACGTTTTTACTGCTTACCTGACATTTTTGAGACATCAACAGAACATTTGAGTCGCGTTCAAAGGTTTGCACCCAAAAAGATGTCATATTTCATCACTTTATTGTCTTTCATAAGGGGGGACCAAAAATCCCGGGATATTTGGGTCCCGCCATTAGAACTAACATTCTCTTCTCAAAATCACGTTTTACTGCTTACCTGACATTTTTGAGACATCAAAAGAAACATTTTGAGTCGCGTTCAAAGGTTGCATCCAACATGCTGTCATATTTCATCGCTTTAGTGTCTTTATAAGGGGGCCCAAAAATCCGGGATATTTGGGTCCCCCCATTAGAACTAACATTCTCTTCTCAAAATCAACGTTTTTACTGCTTACCTGACATTTTTGAGACATCAACAGAACATTTTGAGTCGCATTCAAAGGTTTGCACCCAAAAAGATGTCATATTTCGTCGGTTTAGTGTCTTTCATAAGTGGGGACCAAAAATCCCGGGAAATTTGGAACCCGGGATATTTGGGTCCCCACATTTGTATATACATTTGTATAAATCAGCCTCACATGGCCGTCTGTACAGCGTTTTCTGAGAAACCGAAGATAGCCCTCGGAGGTCAAAGTAAGTAAAGTAAACAAAACACACACCACACACAAACAAACAACGATATATTACAAAATAGGCATGTGTCTAGCTGAAACAAAGAGGCGAGTCATTACTTTAAATAGTTACAAAGTTTTCCATTCCGGGAGGCCAAAGGCCTGCAAAAAGTGGATTCACACGGAATGAATGACGTCTTGAAAGAAGTCAGGGAACAATAAACTGAATTTTATCAAAAAAGTTTGTTAATTTGACAGGTATCAGTAACCAACCTTTTGCACTATTAGGTAACCACTCTCCTGTTTGTATTCATTAAATATTTGGTTAAATTATTAAAAGTGAGCTACATACCTTCCAAGACGAACTTGTTGGCCTTTTTTTTTGAAGCCCTTCTGGCCGCCGATGTCTTTACATCCTGTGGATATTCTTTGGACTTCAGATACGCTTTTATTCTGCTAAACTCGGTCGAATCCATCACTACACCCTACAGGAGTGTGTGACGATCGAGCAACTGCTGGCCACGAGTTGTGTGGCAATACGCGTCTCAAGGGAACACTGTTAAATATTTTTGACACCGAAGTGATAACGACTTGGATGCACATTTTGGATGCAACCTTCTAACACAAAATATTCTCTTGGCGTCTTTAAAATGACTTCCAGGAGAAGGTTTTGTCAGTTTCTATATGGTATCAAATATCCCGAGTTCTCCAAGGTGCTAATAGGGACCAGAGCAAGACTTCAAAGAGACAACCATACATACAAATGTGGGGACCCAAATATCCCGGGTTCCAAATTTCCCGGGACTTTTGGTCCCCGCTTATAAAAGACACTAAAGTGATGAAATATGACAGCATGTTGGATGCAAACCTTTGAACGCGACTCAAAATGTTCTGTTGATGTCTCAAAAATGTCAGGTAAGCAGTAAAAACGTGATTGTGAGAAGAGAATGTTAGTTCTAATGGCAGGACCCAAATATCCCGGGATTTTTGGTCCCCCCTTATGAAAGACAATGAAGTGATGAAATATGACAGCATGTTGGATGCAAACCTTGAACGCCACTCAAAATGTTTTGTTGATGTCTCAAAAATGTCAGGTAAGCAGTAAAAAACGTGGATTTTGAGAAGAGAATGTTAGTTCTAACGGGGGGACCCAAATATCCCGGGTTCCAAATATCCCGGGATTTTTGGTCCCCCCTTATGAAAGACACTAAAGCGATGAAATATGACATCATGTTGGATGCAAGCCTTTGAACGCGACTCAAAATGTTCTGTTGATGTCTCAAAAATGTCAGGTAAGCAGTAAAAACGTGATTTTGAGAAGAGAATGTTAGTTCTAATGGGGGGACCCAAATATCCCGGGATTTTTGGTCCCCCCTAATGAAAGACAATAAAGTGATGAAATATGACATCATGTTGGATGCAAGCCTTTGAACGCGACTCAAAATGTTCTGTTGACGTCTCAAAAATGTCAGGTAAGCAGTAAAAACGTGATTTTGAGAAGAGAATGTTCGTTCTAATGGGGGGACCCAAATATCCCGGGATTTTTGGTCCCCCCTTATGAAAGACAATAAAGTGATGAAATATGACATCATGTTGGATGCAAACCTTTGAACGCCACTCAAAATGTTTTGTTGATGTCTCAAAAAATGTCAGGTAAGCAGTAAAAACGTGATTTTGAGAAGAGAATGTTAGTTCTAACGGGGGGACCCAAATATCCCGGGTTCCAAATATCCCGGGATTTTGGTCCCCCCTTATGAAAGACACTAAAGCGATGAAATATGACATCATGTTGGATGCAAACCTTTGAACGCCACTCAAAATGTTTTGTTGACGTCTCAAAATGTCAGGTAAGCAGTAAAAAACGTGATTTTGAGAAGAGAATGTTAGTTCTAATGTGGGGACCCAAATATCACGGGATTTTTGGTCCCCCCTTATGAAAGACAATAAAAAGTGATGAAATATGACAGCATGTTGGATGCAAACCTTTGAACGCCACTCAAAAATGTTCTGTTGATGTCTCAAAAATGTCAGGTAAGCAGTAAAAACGTGATTTTGAGAAGAGAATGTTAGTTCTAATGGGGGGGGACCCAAATATCCCGGGTTCCAAATTTCCCGGGATTTTTGGTCCCCCCTTATGAAAGACAATAAAGTGATGAAATATGACATCATGTTGGATGCAAACCTTTGAACGCCACTCAAAATGTTTTGTTGACGTCTCAAAAATGTCAGGTAAGCAGTAAAAACGTGATTTTGAGAAGAGAATGTTAGTTCTAACGGGGGGACCCAAATATCCCGGGTTCCAAATATCCCAGGATTTTTGGTCCCCCCTTATGAAAGACAATAAAGTGATGAAATATGACAGCATGTTGGATGCAAACCTTTGAACGCCACTCAAAATGTTTTGTTGACGTCTCAAAAATGTCAGGTAAGCAGTAAAAACGTGATTTTGAGAAGAGAATTTTAGTTCTAATGGGGGGACCCAAATATCCCGGGATTTTTGGTCCCCCCTTATGAAAGACAATAAAGTGATGAAATATGACAGCATGTTGGATGCAAACCTTTGAACGCCACTCAAAATGTTCTGTTGATGTCTCAAAAAATGTCAGGTAAGCAGTAAAAACGTGATTTTGAGAAGAGAATGTTAGTTCTAATGGGGGGGGACCCAAATATCCCGGGTTCCAAATTTCCCGGGATTTTTGGTCCCCCCTTATGAAAGACACTAAGGCCGGGCATACACTGTGCGATATTTTAACCTTTCTGTCGTGTTCGGGTCAAATCTGACCGATTTCCTACTTTCATCAATCATAAATATTGTGTTTTACATTTGATTGTCTCAGGGCCTTATGATATCCTCAACACTAGGCATTTGAACATGTTAAATTGCTGATCACCACTTTCTCTGAATTTTGAGTAGTTTATTCAACTTTGTAACACCTGTGGTGTTCCCGGTCAAAAATGACCGCCATAGGAAATTAATGGGTGACCCTATATTGTGTTCATCCATCAGATAGTACACAACCACAAATACACTACACCACACACACACACACCCACCCACACCACACACACACACCACCCCACCCCACCTGAACCCCTTTCAGACTGAACAAATAGGTGTCTCCTCTTCCCCCCCACTTCATTCCGGTGCTTATGTGCCCATCCCCCCACATGAACAACACTTTCCAGACTAAATGTATAACAATTACACTTGTTCCACATTTCAAAGTCAACAATTAGGTGTTTGTTATGGGAATTATCGCTTTCCAAGGCTTATGTGCCCATCCCCCCACGTGAACCGCACTTTCCTATACAAAAATGTATCATATCTTCTCAGAGACCCCCTATATATAGTTTTTTTTTGTGTGCATTGCCCTCATTTTACTATGAACACATTGACTAGATGCCCAATCAGACGATTTCTTGTCAGAGAGGCTCTGGACCTTTTATTTCAACCTGATGAACAGGGGATAGAAGTTCAACCAGAAATAGAGGAGGATGTCTCAGAAATAGAAGACAACACCGATCCTGATTTTGATCCAGACCATTGTGAGACCAACCAGTTAACAGAAGGCGAGGAAGAAGCTCCAGAGGAAGACACACCTGAGGAAGAGGCACCTGTGATATTCCAGTCCAAGAATGGAAATTTGCTCTGGTATTCATCCACCCAGGAAAGAGGAGGCAGGCAGAGCAGAGAACCCCCCCCCCCCCCCCCCCCCCCCCCCCCCCCCCCCACCCCCCCCCCACACACACACACACACAACACATACACACACATACAACATGTTGATGTTGTGTGAATTTGGTCACTGTTTTGATTTTTGTTACTTTTTTTTTTTTTTTACAAAAAATGATAATTTTTGAATACAATTTACTATTTCTGTGTCTATTTAATGTATATTAACTGCAGTTATTCATGTAAACAGGTGGTCTGAGACATTGTTTACAGCTTAAAAATGCGTTAAATAAAATTTGGTGAAGATTAGTGGTTTTTCTGTTTATGTAGGAGCAGTTAGTTAAAACAGGCCGGTCAAATTTGACCGGGAACACTAAAGTAAGGGGGGAGAAACGAACACGACACAAAGGTTAAATCGTTTGAATCAGCCCTATCTCAAACTGCACGACTAGATCGCTGAGTTCAAAAGTTTCACAGCCCACGAGTTAATGCTCTCACACTGTACGGCCCGATGCTCTGATGCGACGTGACTGCTTACACTATACATTCATAACGCACCTAAGGGTGCGTTCGAAATGAGCCAGGCCTGCACAGAATCGATCACCGGCGGGCGGCGCACAATGCAGATAAGAACACGTTTCATGCAACAGGAGGATCACTTTTATTTTAACTTCAATCAGCGATCGAGGACACTTTATCTAAGAACGTGGTCTGTAAACTACATACAGGTGATCTAACAGGAAGTAAGTGTCTCCTCCTGTATGCTGGAAACTGTCCGACGTGACTGCAGCTTTTTGTCTCCACCTCCTGCTGTGGCCACCTGATCTCGTCTACTCGCCAGGTGAGCCGCAGTTCATCTCAAACGCACCTGCTGCTTCTACTGTGCGATACCTTCACGAGGAGCGACCAGGATTTCAAACAAGTTTGATTTTCTTGCGAGCACACGATTTGTGATCGGGAGCTCGTCGGGAGGTGTTGATCTCTCGTCGTTACCCCACGTATACTGCACGAAGCACGACCCACGATAGGGTGGAAATTCGGCCCGATCCAAAAAATAGTCGCACGACTGGAAAATCGGCTCAAAACGAGCCGAAAGTCGCACAGTGTGTATGCCCGGCTTAAAGCCGGCCAATATCGATCCATAACAATGACACAACCTGAAACCTCCATAGACACTGCAGCGACATGTTTGGAACCCCCCCTAATGGGGCCCCGACTGCCCGTGGCCGGCTTTCTGCGGCGCTTCAGGCCGCGCCCCCTTCTGCCAAATATGGAAATGGCCCCATATTTCCCGGAACACAGGCACCCAGCGGACCCCTCTAGAACTGGTGAACATGATGAATCTTGTGGTTCTATGTGCAAGCAGACATGGAAGCAATGAATCCACTTTTCTCACATTAAACACATAATCATTGTTCGTACAGTGTTTGAAACCCAAATATTGTGGTTGAGTGGACCCATCCTGTTGTGGTATTTGTTTTACTTAAGCATCCTTAGATAAGCTAAGAACACCATTTCAGATCCTACAGATCATGGGCCAATTCCAAGTCCTCCCTTAACCCTCAATCTTGGCCCTTGAAAGTAAAGTGTAAGGGCTATCTTGTGACTTAGAAATCGGACACCTCTTGAGTGCAGTTACGTCTTCATCTGAGCTAGCTTTTTTCGGCGCCATCCTTTTTTAAGACGTCTTGGCGAAAATATGCAATGCCTTCTGGGTAGCCCTTACTTCCAAGGGTGTATTCCAATTCCTCCCTTAACCCTCAATCTCAACCCTCGCCCTTAACCCTCAATTTTTGGCCCTCAATCTTAACCCTTCAAAGTAAGTGTCAGGGCTATCTTGTGACTTAGAAATGGGACACCCCTTGAGTGCAGTTGCGTCTTCAGACTGAAATGTATCAGAGCCGGTGTTGTCTCTGTATTCCCTGAAATGACACAGGGAGAACATTGAAAAGAGCGCCATATATTATATATACCCTCGTATATATCTCTAAATAATGTTAGCAAATAACACAATAGAGGATACATTATTCAGTCCTCCGTCACTACACAACAAGGTATACAAGTAACGTGAAGCCGGCCGGGACCGCTGGTCTGGCAGCAAACATCATAAAGTAAAAAAATAAATGTTACACAACAACGATGTTAATCCATGAAAAAAGTCTCAAACAAAGACAATAAGATGGTTTCGTAACACATATATCCTTAAGAATTACGAAGATTTGTAGCTAGCTTTTTTTGTCGCCATCCTTTTCAAAGATATCTTGGCTAAATTACCCAATGCCTTCTGGGTATCCCTTACTTCCAAGGGTGGTGCCGGAGAATCTCAGTATTGAGGGTAATACAGCCCTCAAACTTGTCCCTCAACTTGACGTTCTAAGAATCGGGACAGCACCTGCACTTCACGGGAGCGTGCATTTTTGAGATCAAAGGTTGAGATTGAGGGTTTAGGGAAGAATTGGAATTCACCCCATATCTTGAAACTTAAAAAAAAATTAGTGAGATGGGATTTTCCCAAATCTGATTTAAACCACATATGGAGGTGGTTTCAAATCCAAATCACTGGATTTTTTTTTTTTTTTAATTGTGTCTCATTCTGAATCAACTGGCTGCACAATTAGGATTTCAAATAACCGTTTGTGTCCTTCGCAGTGCTACAGATGTAACTATTTCTACCATAGTGATGGAAGTGATGGGTTCAGAGTGTAAAAAACGGTAAGATGGTGGGTTGACGTGACAGTAGTAGTACACTTGCACACAAATGGATGTGAATGGATATGAAGCAGTATATAGAAGCATCTCTGGCACTACTGTGACTTCTGGAAAATGTGCATCACTGTGCCCTATGGCCATCTGTTACAGTAGCAAAGTCAGCTCACCAGTCTACGCATGCTGGCTACCATAGCAACCACGCTCGCAGCCACGTTTGTGTGCATCATCGATAACTTCAGCGGGGAGATCATCCACGTGATAGCGGCCAGGAAATGTATTTTACTTAAACTGTGTTCCTCTTAATACAAGTCAAAGATGGATTTTTAGAAAAAATAAATCCTTAAACTATGACAGAATCATAATGTAGCTTATGTCTTTACTAACAGGCAGTCAGAGGACACACAGAATCAGGTGCTCTATCTTCCGCTCTCCCTTTACTATGTGGATGGCCGTGAAGTCGGTCTGTGACAGCTGAGGTGTAATCAGAGACAAATCTGGCGATAAGGCCGGGTTAAACACGAGGAAGCTCTCGTCCTGAAAGCTTGAATTAAGGGATGTGGTTTATTAGTTAATTGCGGAAATGAAACAGCATTTCAATTTTAACTAACAAACAATTTATATGTATATAAATAATGCAGCCATCACAAGGATCAGAAATAAACATGCATCTAATATGCCAGACGTCAAAACTAATTATCTGTGCAATTACGCACATTATACTAGACAGTATACTATTAAAGAGAAGGCAGGAGAGAAGACTAATTGCAACTTTAATTCAAATATTTTAACAGCTTCTGTCGTTGTTGATGTGTGGCGCAGAGCTGTCAAGCAACACTAAAGTCACTTTGAATTTATTTAGCCAACAGAAAAGATGGGAGACTGTGAGAGCTGGATGACAATTCCTAAAAATAATCAGATACTCCTTCAAATAAAACTGAAAACAGATATTTTAAAGAGATGGTTTGGGAATCTGGTTAGGATGTCCTCTGGACACCTCTCTGTTTCGGGCATGTTCAGCCCTGGAGGCTGAACCAGGAAAGACTCTGGAGGAGAGGTTACGTCTCTCAGCTGCCTTGGGAACGCCTCGGTATTCCCCCGGAGCTGGAGGAAGTGGCTGGGGAGAGGGAGGTCTGGAGTTTTTTCTTTTCTTTTTTTTTCTGCTGGGAAGTGGAAGTTAATGGATGGATGGATGGATTTTAATTTGAAGGAAAGATAACCTCTGTGATGAATCAGTCACAATGGACAGAGTCTATTCATTTTCTATGGAACTGAAAGAGGCGTGGCCAACACCTATGCAAAGCGTCTCAGTAAGGCAGTGTGTCGAAAAACTGAGCTTGGCCCAACCGTTGAAGAGCCAGACAAACCCTGTGTCGTCACTTTCAGGTTTTCTGAAGCCTCTGAAGAATCTTGTATGACACCATGTGACACGAATGGACAGAACTGGCTGGTTTGGAAGCAGACTGAAACACAAGCACAAATTAGGTACTTTAGCTTGCCTGGCTTATCTTATGCTAGGCTACTATGCTAATTAAAATTACATTACATTCATTCTGTTTGAATCTGTCCAGACATCCTCAATTCAAGTGTCACTACTAATGAAATGGGGACTTCCAAATGGAGCACCCCTACCTCAATGCTCCTCAGCCTGCTCCTCATGGACACCCCCCCCAAGCGGCCGGGTCGGGCTTGAGAGTCACTAGCTGCCTGACTTTGCACACAGTTCCCGGTAGATCCCGTCCACAGCAGGACTTCCTGTTTCAAACGTTGTTTTGGTGGCAACATCAGAAATGACCCTTCCGGGCTAACCCACAGCCTACAGTGGTGTGTGTTGGTTAATTAACACCACAACAAAAAGTACCGTGTTTCTCCTGATAAACGCCCCCAGGCATGATGCAAAACATGACCAAATATTGTTCTTACACTGGCTGCGGTTGCAAGGGTCTGAGGACAAAGCTTAATTTAGCCACGCCAACAGCAGCAGCCATTTCATGAAGCCACCAACTCAACATTTGAGACGTCAGGTCCACTGCCAAGCTGACTCTTGGAAGAATGCAGAAATGATCCGTGGCTCCGAGGCTGAGCTCCGTGCCATGAAAGGTCCAGCTTTCTGTGAGCAACTCAGCTGCTTCAGCCTAGCGGTGGCTGCTGCCCTGCCTGCCGCCCCCTGCTGGTCGGCTGAAGGAGAGCTGGGAGCCAGGACTTCTTGTAACATGGAGCTCAGCCATGGATACTTCATCCAGTCACACACAGTCTTTTGGTTAGCTTCATTTAGATTTTGTAAAAGTCCTGGTGGTGCTATTATTAGGAAGGGAGCATTATTTAGAGGAAATACAGCATTGGCTCTTTGAATGATTATACTCTGTTTGGTCTTTATTCTTAGCTCAGAAGTCCAGACTTTGGTATGCACTATGATAGCTAAAACGAAAAACGACAGATTAGGCCATCAAAGTACGATGCAAAGGTACGATTACAGGCCAATTATACAGCCAACATACATACATACATACATAATTTAATAACTTTACCTGATATGGGACAAAGAAATTCATCCCTTGTGCAGTTGTCATGGTAAAACAAGCAAAACCCTTTTTTTTTTTCAATCCAGGCTGTTAATATGTTCATTTCTGCTGCAAAGTTGAATATTTTAACAGGGAGATCAAAGGAGATTGACTAACTCAGTTCTGTGCCAGCCCCTAGTGGTCAGTTAAGGAACTGCAACCGAAAACTGCTTCCTGGATGCATCAAATTAGCAATTGTGATGTAGCTGCTCGGGCCCACCTTTTTAAAAGAATTAATCAGTTTATTGTGATGGTGTTATCGGTTAAAGTAGACATTGTTCTATGTCATTGCATTTAACAAACAGGGGAAGTTTAAGTGCACACCTCCAGATAGTGAAACAGCATGTGGAATCACTAGGGGTATAAAAGCCATGTGGAATTTTCAAAAACATCTGGATACTTTCAATATCCTGCAATGTTTTTACTGAACTCTATGAAATCAGAATTACAAAGCCACGCTATGTACCACCTCTGGCCACATGGGGGCAGTATATCACAAGGAAGTAGAGGTCTTCGGAACAACCCGACAACCCGAAAACCCAAGGTTCCGACCCGACCCGAATCCATTCAAAAATGTGACTCTGGATTCGGGTCGGAATCGGTACAGTTAGTCTCGGGTCCGGTCGGTGCTCTCTGACAGGCTGGGTCCACGTTTACTCTAGAGAGGTAAAGATATTGGCGGTGGCAGCCAATGTCAGGACTCGGGGCAGTTAAATGATTTTTCATTAACGTGGCGTGTTTGTCATGAAATAGGCGTGTTGCCGTCGCGTGTTATTAGCGGTTTGCCCTGCAGGTGTAAAGCACAACAGATCGCCAACATGACAACGCTGGATGAGAGAACATATTCACGACACGTCCTGACCAGTGTAGGCTATTAGCGTTAGCAGTTGCTACCAATAGCATCTGTATCCACAAAGAAAATTACGACGTGAATTTATTGTTGTTTCCATCACGTAGCCTATGTAGCAACTGAACCGGGTAGAAGAAGACAACGTTTAGGTAAGAAAACCAAGTTTTATTCAACGCTAGACAACTTTTAACATGAGCAACTACGGGCTGGATTGTCTCGGTTCTATTCGGGTATCTCGGTTCGGTTCGTGGTCGGAAACTAAAGACTCAGGTCGGGTCGGTTCCGGATCCAAATATTGCGGGTCCATTCGGGTTCGGACCCCCGGACTTATGTCCTTCATGTTTCATCCTCTGGCATAAAGCACAAAGGAGTGCACCTCTAGTGGGACGAAGTGGTATTGCAGGACACGCTGGACCGCCCTCATTCATTAGCTGGGTGTTTTCAGTGGCTCTTTAATGCCCCATGTGGTTAAAAGTGAAACATCTACACAGAGTGAGTTTGACAAAAGTCAACCCGGAGCACGTGAGGATGAACTGTGAGGGAGGATAAAAACACTCAGCCATCCAGGTCACGCCGACCCTCAGTGATTTGAGTCGAGGCAGCTGGAAGTCTAGTTACCTCGACTCGAACCGTAAAAACACACAGTTAATGTTCTCCATTTATAAAATGTGAATGTTTATTAAATGTTGACAAGAACATTAAAACACAGTATCAAGATTCAGCAAAACAACCTATAGTACTTCACCAAAAATAAAACGAAAGAAAAAAAAAACATAGTTAGTTTTGCGCCGGAAATGAAGGAACGGGAGGACAGAGGGATGAGAAGAAGAGAGCGAGGGTGGGAGTAGAGTGAAAAAAAAAACAGCATTAGAGAGGAACGGGTAAGGATACGGAAAAAGGAGCTGGAGGGGTAGGATTTAGAAGCAGAAGCTAAGGCAATTAAGAAGGTACACACTAAGAAATATAGAGGGTTTGGGGACCTGGGGGATCGATAAAGAGGGCGCTGATGCTCTATAACAAGTGGGATAACTGGGATTGATTAGAGCCTCTGATTTCACTCTTTTATCTTCTCTTCCATTGGAGATTTAGCAAGCTGCGTAGAGAGAGAGAGAGAGTGACTATAAAGGCATTCACTCAACAAAAACACAGAAAGGGCCATGGCAAAAAAAAAAAAAACATGTCTGCACATTTGAATATCAACGGGGCAATGAGGCATTAACATATATGGTGTGCACAATTTTCTGTGAAAGTGAACAAAGGGGGCAAAAAAACAGAAAAAAAAACCAAAACAGGAGTGGGTTCACAGGGTTTTAGGGTACAGGCGCAGTTCAACACAGTACCAGAGAGGTGGTATCCACTCTAACGGGTTTCACAATCACAATAAGTATTAGTTCATTATAATAATGTAAATCTCTCTGTTATCAACACAAACAGCAGGGAAGGCGAGTTGTACACAAGCATCACGTCACTGGAAAATTCCACATCGAGAAACATTCAGCCTCCCGCTCTCTCGTCTGGCTCATGCACACGGGCATGTACGGACTAAAGCACGTGCCTATGCGTGTTCACACGGAGACGCTACCGATGCACGCGTGCGCCCTGTCGCGCAACGACACGCACGGATTTGCAGACATTCATACACACGATTCCTCCCCCCTTCTGTGACTTCTTGCATTTCAAACTGAAACTGGCGACTATGGAGCCCCGTTTGGGTCATAATTCAATGAATAAATATTATGAAATATTTCCCATTATTATGATAATGGTTTTGTTTTTCATAAGAATAAGCTTTTACATAATAATGGATTCGTTTTTCATAAGAATGATTTGTGTGTCAATCACAGCAGAGAGGGCGGAGCCAGTTATGTGATTGGCTGCTCTTTCATTCAGGCATAAGCAACAAAACAGTGAATATCGATAGTGGGCGAGATGTGCAATGTATATACTCCATTTTTGATATTGTCTGCTAACCTGGTCAAGGTTTCCCGTAGCTAGCTACCATAGCTACAATCGGACTAGGAGCGCACCTTGATGACGCCACGGCCCGCTGCTAACGGGACCTCACGGCCCAAACTAGTCGATGTCAGAGCATAGAATGGAGAAGGATCAGCCAATGAGCATGCAGGACAACCACTGGTCCCGCCCAGTGGCAAAACGTCATTATTATGTAAAAGCTCATTTTTATGAAAAAGGAATCCATTATGTAAAAACTCATTCTTAGATTGAAAAAAAAAAAAGCCATTCTGAAATAAACTATTATGCATTAAACTAAGATTAAATAATAATAAAATATATTTAATAAAAATTACATTTTTTTCATAACAATGGGAAATATTTCATAATAATACACATATATTTCATAATAATGGGTAATGGCAAATATTTCATAATAATAAACATGTATTTCATAATAATGGGAAACATTTCATAATAATGGATACGTATTTCATAATAATAAACGCATGTATCTCATAATAATAAGCGCTTGTATTTCATAATAAAATACTCATTTATTTATTGAATTATGACCCAAACGGGGCTCCATAGGCGACAGCTATACCTTCTGATCTGTGCCACAGCAACGTACTTAACCCCCCCCCCCCCTTTTTTTTTCATTGTCTTTTTATTTTTTTCTTTACAAGTGTCTGTGCTTCGATGAAAGGAGATGGCAGCAGTCCACCGAGACATGACGTACAGGTGTATGTACCGGACACAGCTGAGGTATCGCACGCGCACACGCTAACACACACGCACAGCGATGGGAGATCCTTCCGAGTACCTGCGGTGGCACGAGCGCTCGCAGCTGTTCCAGTATCAGAGGCAGTTCCAGAAGGTTTGTGCACATCCAGAGAGGCAGCGGTTGCGCCAAAAGAGTCTGAAATCTGTTGCATTGTTTCTCTGATTTGTGTTTGTGCTGTAGATCCGAATGGGTATGTGCTTGTGGGGGAGGGGTGGTAGACGATCGCAATTCTCTCCTCTTTGCTTGCAGGGAACCTCCAGAGCAACCTCCAGAGCATCTTCCAGAGCGTCCTCCAGAGCAGCGCAGGCCGCTCCCCCGACCGTCGGGTGTTTCGGAGGAAAAAGTCCCCCCTAGTCTTTCCAACAGGCGGCTCTTGTTAAGTCCGTGTGCTTAAGCTCTCTTTGTGTCGTAGCATAGTTAGAAATGATTCACATGCTCTGAAAGTCATACACACTGTACAGTAAAATCTGAAGATATTCTTTAAAGCTTTTCTTCTTACATCGTCCCGAAAAAGTTGATTGAGTTGAAAGAAAAGAGACGCTGAAGAGTTGTACTTTTTTTTTTTTTTTTTAAATCACCCTTGTGCTGCCTTTTGTTTGTGTTTTATTTTTTTGACTTTAGCCATGAGCCAGTGGAGAATTTCTATCCATAAGAAAAAAAAAAAAAAGGACAAAAGAGAAGACGAGTGGCGAAGAGCGTCAAATCTCATTTGACTCGACTGTTTCTGTTGCTGGCGAGGCGGCAGAAACTGTGTCATCCGAGATGAATCCCTTCATTATCACCTGGAAAGGAGAACAACAACAACAAAAAAAAAAGAGGACAAGAAGGAGGCAGGAACGGGGCATGCAACATCTCCTTAAACAGGGCTCATTCTCTGCTGGTTTTTTTTTTTCCCTTTCTGCTGCAGAAGATATCGTACACACCTTGTTATTTCATGTTTGTGCTACTTACATGGACAGTGAAGGTTTGCAGCCATGCATCTTTCTTTTATTCTATTTTTTTTTGTGCTTAGCACTGTTCTCGGTCAAGACACATGACAGAAACCGGATAGTCTTTCTGTCCGAGACGTGCTCACATCTACGACTACGGAGGAGCTGGGTTTGCCATCTGGGAGTGCTGCATCAGTTGGCCAGTACTCAGCTGGCAGGCAGATCAGACAAAGTGCTCAATATGCTCCCTAATGGCCCAACTCAGATGAATGAGATCCTCTGTTGTCTCAGCCTTTCTTTTTTTTCCATCCTTTCCGCACCTTCCTCGCCCACCTCGCCGCTCTCTGTTCTCCCGTCTTCAACCAATTAAACTCCTGCCTCCTCGTTCCCGCCGTCCTCCTCTAATCATCTGAGGCTCTCTCTGTTCCCGCCACCCGTGCACCGCCGCGGTTTCCCCTCCTTTCAGGTGAAGCTTGAAGAATTTGTACCTCCTCCTTGCGCTCTGTGAAGGCTCTGTCTCGTCCTATTACGAGAGAGAGGAACCCTCTCGCGGCGTCTAATGCGACGGGCATGGAGTCCGAGCCCGCCATGTCAGCACAGATGGGAGGTCAGAGTTACGCGTCGGGAAGAAAAATCACTGGTGTGTGATTCTGCGGGGCGATGGCTGGACCGCCGTGTCAGGCTGAATAAAGCTAACGCGGTGGACTGTGGGCTCAGGGCTCCGATATGCTGCTTTTGCCGACGGAAAGATCAAAAATGAGGGCTTCACGGTCTGGATCATTAAAAAAAAAAAAAAAATGGGAGAGCAGAAAGGATTATGGCAGCCAGCATGACTAGTTGCTGAGCGATGGAGATAAGAGGAGCAAAGAAGGAGGAGAGACAAACTGTAGACTCGGCTAAACTCAAAGACGGGTTTCTTTTAGTGAATAAACAAACATCGGGACAAATAACTCCATGTAAGCTGTCAGAAATTGTGGTTTGTAAATGTTCCAAAACTGTCTTCTCTTTCTCTGCGTTCCTCGTCTGTCTGGTGTTTATTTGTTCTCGGGGTCGCGGGTGGGGCGGATCTTCATCTCGGAGAACTTGAGCGAGTACTGCCAGCCGGTCCAGGAGGACCACTCGATGCCGTCGGCGTAGGAGGTGTGCTGCCCGCGCAGGTACTGGCCGTTGAGGTTGGAGGTGTGGCAGTTCCGGTACCACCACGCCCCGTGGTAGAAGGAGGCGCAGTTGTTCTCCGAGTGGTCGTTGTCCCTGTCTTTGGTGGTGAACTTCATCCCGTTGTGCTTCAGGAGGGAGTCGCCTGAAAGCGAGGAACGGAATTTACGTCAGGACAGATTTGCAGTTACGAACACAGTTGCAAGTTGGAGTTGACGTGCAATTCAGAAAAATACACATGCACCCCCCCCCCCAATGTCTCATAGTGGAGTTGAGGCAACTTTTCCTGTTTTAAGTCTGTAAGGATTCCCAAATAAACCATCCACCCATTATTTATACCTGCTTTTCTTTCCTATTCAGGGTCACAGAAGTTAGCAGCAGCAAAACCCGGCTCTCTACAGGTGAGACGCAGGGACAAAACCCCCGGACGGGTCTCCGGGGTCACGTATAGACATACGACCTAGCGTACTCACTCCTATAGGCCAATTTAGAATCACCGGTTAGCCTAACGTACATGCTTTTTGCCTGGAAATCACTGGAAAAAAAAACTGAGCTAAACATGGGAAGTGCATGCACTTGAGATACGGGAAGGCACCAGCTGACTATGTTAAAATGTGCAAACTAGGGCTGTCGAAGTTAACGCGTTAATAACTCATTAATAACGCGTTAACGCAAATTCTGTTTAACGCCGCTATATTTTTTACGCAATATTAATGCACACACGTCTTCGCAAATATGAACCTCGGTCAATAAGTGTATTGACAGTCAACGTGTGGGACAGAAAAGGGTCTAATGAACGGCTAGTTTAGCTTTAAGGTGCTGCCAGATGGGTCTGTTGACATGAAAAAGATCATTTGTATTTACTGTCGCTGTGAATTGAGTTACCACCGCAGGACGCGGTAAAGCTAATTTCACATCACTTGTTTTTTTTTTCTCTTTAAACTTTAATAGTGTCATGAAAATGGCATATCATTTTGTAGATATAAGTATGCCAGACATTTCACAAGTGTCATCAACCCTCCAAGCTCAGTGGGTGTGGCTAAAACTCTAAGGAACAGCGCTGAATGTCCTTCTGAGTACCTCACTGCTGCCGTGGAGTTTAGGGACCGTCAGCAAATTACTGCAGTCAAGCAGCAGCCCGACAAACTACACTAAGAAGCTGATGAATTAAGCCCCCAAAAACTACGGCAGCATTGGTGGACTTCCATTTTTCAAACTAAAGGCTTAAAAAAAAAATAAAGCAGATCCCCGTGACCCTGTATAGGACAAAATGGGTATAGATGATGGATGGATAGATGGATAAAAAATGCGATTAATCGCGAGTTAACTATGAAAATCTCGCGATTAATCGCGATTAAAAAATTTAATCGACTGACAGCCCAAGTACAAACATCTTGAGGCAGCCCTCAGTGGTCATTTGAGGAACTGCACTTCTCCATACCTCAAGATTAATGAAAGCTAGAAGCTTTTGGCGGCTCTCAACAAGCTTTTTACAATATTTTGGTGGGAATCTGACCCATTTGTACTAACAGAACCGGTGGAGCTGAGTCCACTGTGTGGGCCCTCTAGCTTGATTGCATTTTCCTTTTCAGAGCTGCAAACAAACCTTCCATACAACTGACGCCGGGACTGACTGACTTTCATTTTGTTGTCCTGAAGTCACTTTGCATCTAAAGTGGGAGGTATGTTTGGGGCTATTGTCCATTTGGAATAGCCAAGCTTCAGGTCTTTAGCTGTTGTCTTGTTTCTATATGTCAGCAATCTTCTCTTCAGCTTTGCTGTTCAGTTTCTGTCCTGCAGCTAAGGAGGACCACAGATTTTATTATTTTTTTTGGTGGTTTTGGAGCAGCAGCCTAGTCTTTCTACAAAGTCTTCCAGCCTTTCATGTTGGAACGGAAGGCTTGTTACAGAAGATAAGGATACTCTCTTCCTGGTGCCTTGTGTAGGGGATCTGGGGATCATTTGCATATTTTGCACCCAAGCACGATTATCTCTAGGAGACAGACGCTCCCTCCTTCCTCAGCAGTAGGATTGCTTGCGATCCCATGCTTTATATATTCGAGCTTTGGTGTTTGAACACGGGACCTTCAAGCATCTGGAAATTGTACTCAAGGATGAACTCGGGCTTACTGAAGGTCCGTAGTTCTTTTCCTCCTTTTGATTTTCAAACGATGTCATGAATTTAGACTCTTGTGGTTGAAGGTGCACCTTGAAATACATCCACAGGTGTGCCTCTAGTAAAATAAAACGATGGCAATTAGCTTATCGCAAGTGTCACATGATTTTTCCCAAGCTGCTTATGGCCACAGTCAGCTGAGGAAAACTTTCCTGTCATATATATAAGTGGTTTTTTGTAGTTTGAATGTATTTTTCTTGTTGCAGCTGCAGCAACAGTTTACTTAGATGGCTAAATCAGACGTCATAAACAAACAACAAGTGTTTTAGAAATATTTTAATTAACACCGGCTATAATGATCTTGATCTGACACCAGATAGCATAGTTAGACATACTCATGATTAACTTCAAAATGCCCTGACTTTTGGATTAATTGAATAAACAGAGTGACATAAAAGCATGAAAATAAATCTTCACAGTTCTTGAGTGAATTTCTTTTTGCTTTTGCAGCCAATTCATCAAAGCTTCTGTTTTGACCTTTGTCTTTTAATAACGCGGCCCCCGTGGTTTTATCTTAATGTCTTTCTGTTTGACAACACAAATACCTTTGAGGAGAAATAAGACTTTCTTAAACAAGTCGATCTCACATCTCGATTTCAAACTTTCTGGGATTTTTTTATTTATTTCTAACTGGTGCAAAGTGCTGGTAAGCAGCAATTCTACCCTGCAAACTATGATGATGATGATGCCGCAGAGTCAAGTACCCCTCATCACGGTCTCCACGGTAAGTCTGATATCTGAAGACATCTTCTGACCATATTAAGTCCTTTTTTTTCTTTTTCTTTTTTTTTCTGCCACAAACTCAACAACGGCAGCTGCTTTGAAAGCCACCAATCTGAGAGGCTTACAAATAAAATGAAGGAAACATCCTCGCAGACGCGCCGGTGCACCAGACGTTTTCTGCAAATGGCTGTTCCAAGAACTGATAATGTACAACGAACTCCCCGCACCCTCCCCTCGCTCTCTCCCTTCCCCTTTCCTTTCAAAAGATGTTTCGTACTGGACTGGACTGGAAGTAAACAGACGTACAGAGCTGGGAGCAGAATGAAAGACT
Source organism: Hirundichthys speculiger (assembly GCA_018398805.1). Lineage (NCBI taxonomy): Eukaryota > Metazoa > Chordata > Actinopteri > Beloniformes > Exocoetidae > Hirundichthys > Hirundichthys speculiger. Next base: position 173,010 of record JAGFBZ010000155.1, read on the forward strand.
CCGCTCACCAGCCATCAGGTGATGGCTAACAGCTTCTGAGGGCATCAAGCGGCCCGTAATTGCCCAGGATGTGGCCGCCCAGCTCTTTAGCCTCCCGTTCCGTCTCTCTCTGCTCTCCATTTGGCTTTACTATGGTAACCACTCAGTCGGAAAAATAATTTGACAGGCATGTCCGATATTCATGTTGCGTGCTGTTTGACATTAGGAGGAAGGAGACAGTGGCGGGGAGGGAGGAAGGACAATGGGTTGCTGGCTGGAGGGTACACAGAGAGAAAACAAACAAACAAACAATGGCAGTTAAAGGCTCATTTAAAGGGCTCTGGGTGTCACCTTGGTGGCGAGGGGGGGCCGGCAGGCTCCACTGATGCCCATTATGACCCAGCTGCTCTCCCCCCCCCCCCCCCCCCTCCATGCAATTGAGTAGCTGTCAGAAGATCGGAAAGCAGCCGCGGAAAAACAGCAGCAAAAACACTAATCGCGTTAACACCAGCAATACCTGAAGGGAGGCCGGCGTGAGAGCGCGAGCATCCTGAGAGAGCTTTGCTCCTTTTAATTTGACTGGATTTAAGCTCAAGGTGATGCCACGCCAAGGACAGGCCAGGATTATCAACTGTTTTCCCCTTTTTCCCTTCACCTCCCAGCTCCTTTGTCACTGAAATATCTCCATCCTCACTAGGGGTGTGAAAAAAATTGATTTGGCAATATATCGCGATTTTCAGCTGCATAATATAATATCGATTTTTTTCAGCCACTAATATCAATTATTTTATTTCTATTTATTTTATTTTATTTATTTAGTAAATGTGCAAAAAAACTAATAATAAATAATAAATAGGTTGTTTTGAAGCAAATAGTTTTGGCTCAATTTGTCCTCTGAATGATCAATATCATCTGATGAACATACAGTAATCCTCCACACTTTGCGGTCTCAGCAATCGCGGAACTTTCAAAAATATTCATAGAAAAAAAATATTCGAAAAAAAAAATTCAAACGAAGCACACAAGGCTGAAGCAAAATCCATCACATCAAGAGCGAGTCTCAGGAAGCAACAAGAGCCGACAGGGGAGGCCCCCATGAACTAATATCGAGGCCTGTGATTGGCTGCTATGACGGTCATTACTGTGTCGTCGGTTGTCTGTACGCTGATTGGCTGACACGCGTCCCCGCATCTCCCATCTCTTGCTCTCGTCAGCTACGCACAGAGGAGAGATCGTCAAAGTGAGTGTACCTTCCATAGATTTTGCGTACGTGCATACATGTATACTGTATGTACATATACATGTGCATGTACATCCACGTCGAGGTTTTTTTCACCATTCGCGGGGGGGGGGGGGGTCACAGCTAGGGATGCGCGCGATTAGTCGTCTAAACGATTAAACGTCCACCCACTTACTAGTCGGCACCAGAAATATTAGTCGTTTAAACCAATTTGTGTTTTATTCATGTACAAGGCTGCTTAACTGTCATACAGCTGCCCGCCACTAGTCGGGGCTACAGAGCCGTCAGACAGCAGCCCCCTCTCCGCAGCAATGCTCGAGTACACTGGAGTTTTAAAACGGCACGGTGGGAAGATGGTCTCTCGCAAAACCAGCGCGGTTTGGCGGTACTTTAATCTAGAAAATGAAAACAAGGTAGTATGTAGACTGTGTCAGAGACAACTGGCATACAATCACTCGACTGGAGCAATGCGCAACCACATTCAACTCAAGCATTTGGATGTTAATCTGCACGAGACGACGGCTGCTGATGCTAGCGGTCCTAGCCACACTCAGGCCTATTTGACATTGTTTACCCGGAGACGTGTTCTCCCGTCCGGTCTGAGAGGATAACGCAGCTCATCACGATAAGGACTTCGCAAGATATGCTTCCACTTAACTTTGTGAAAGGTAAAGGCTTCAGGAAGCTAACGTTGCTGTTTCGATGTTTCAATAAATTGTGCTAAATTTTCACTGTGTTTTCCTTTTTTTAGACTAGTCGACTAGTCTTAATTAAAATTTTCGTTTAGTCGACAGAGAAATTAGTCGCCAGGAACATCCCTAGTCACAGCCCCCATTAACTGCAAAGTGTTGGGGATTACCGTATACAGAAATTTCATTTTTCATCTCTACTTACTCTACTAACTGGGTAGAATATCGCAATATATCGTGATATCGCGATATTGTGATGGTGTGATGATATCGTATCGTGACCCAAGTATCATGATACATATCGTATTGCGAGGTCCTTGCCAATACGATATGTATCATGATACTTGGGCCACGATAGAATATCGCAATATGTCGTGATACCGTGATATTGTGATTATATCGTATCGTGACCCAAGTATCATGATACATATCATATTGCAAGGTCCTTGTCAATACAATATGAATCATTATACTTGGGCCATGATAGAATATCGCAATATATCGTGATATCGCGATATTGTGATGATATCGTATCATGACCCAAGTATCATGATACATATCATATTGCGAGGTCCTTGCCAATATGATATGTATTATGATACTTGGGTCACGATGGATTATTGCAATATATCGTGATATCGCGATATTGTGATGATATCGTATTGTGACCCAAGTATCATGATACATATCGTATTGCGAGGTCCTTGCCAATACTCACCCTTAATCCTCACTTGTATTTACCACCTTCCTCCCTTTGCACCCTGGTTTCCCTCCTTCCTCCGCACGACGCCCCCTCGCTGGATCCCTCACATCTCGTGCCCGTTCTCTCTCTCTCTCTCTCTCTCTCTCTCTAATCTCGGGGCAGTGCTACCCCACCGGTTCTGTAAATTGCTTCTTCATTTCCGCGGCAGGTTTTTGTTTACGCTGCAGGTCGGTCAGTGCAATTAATTAGCAGTAATTTAATCAAGGTGACAGGTAGCTGGCGAGGATCTGATTGTCAGGGAGCAGAGACGCCGACGCCGGAGCCGCTCCTCGCTCTGTGCAGGCGACCGCGCGCTTTAACGAGTGGACGCGGCTCGTGAACTGTAAAAAAAAAAATAACGCGTTGCTATTTAAGGCGGCGTGTTGCATCCACTCCTGTTCGGCTGTTAGAGAAAGAAATGAACGAAAAAGAAAAATAGTGTGCTTTAATGAGAGTGAAAATGTTCTGTGTGTCTGTGAGGAAGGTCCGTTCTGTACATCGAGTACCTGCATTGCCTGAATAGTCGCCAACAGTCAGCGGGTATCCATCATCATCAGGGTCCACTGAGAAGAGGCCCACTCCAAAGGTACCATATTGAGCATATGCTGTGCTATTTTCAAAGTCCTCCAGGTCGATACGCAGCTCATAGTTCCCCTGGATGGACAGGGCGTGGATCTGCTTCAGCCCTGCAGGAGGAGAAGACACAGAGCAACACGATCCATTACAAAGACCCGGCGTTGTTCTCAGCAGACACAATACAGCTATTTCAGTTCCCTCCCTGCACCATACATTTTCTGGAAGTAAGATGAATCGTGACTTTGCACCCTTTAGTCTTCTCCTGGATGTGTAGGGTTTCTTTCCAAACAGGGTTATAAATTCTTTTTGAGCCCGCTGCCTGAAACCGGAGACCTGATGATTCTCCTGAATCCATCAGTCCGTGGTATCTTTGATTAAGTGGTGACACAGCCTATTAACCTTTCTTTTGCACTGATCTGCAACTGTCTGGCTTCATGCTGAAAGATGAAGAGTTTGCCGTATAAAATATTTAACAGCTACGGGCTTTATTAGAGAACCGGAGCTAAGTTCAGTATCTTGAAGCTGGACCATCGCCCTGGTGATCTTACTTTAACCCTCCTGCAATAATGTTGACCCGGGGCATGTCTGATAATCCAAAAGTGTCTCAAAACTAAACACTCCTAATTATTATTAACTCCATCACTAACCATTTCAATAAATATTTGATGCATTGTTATTCTTTATCTTTCACAGATCATGGTTCAATAAGAATAATTCACTCGTTTTTTTTTTAAATAAATGTTAAAACATTTAAAACATTGTTTTTTTTTTTATTATTCTATTTTTTTTTTACTTTTCTTTATGGCCTGATGCTGATTAATTAACAGAGAAAATTAGAAAATTAGATGAGAAAACCTCCTCTTCAGGGTCAAATTGATTGAATTAAAATCAAAATCTACTGGATTTACAATGAAAGAAAACTTAAGAATTGTTTTTTGAACCAGAAATGAATAAAAATAAGAAAAATCAAAATAACAGATAAACAATATGAACATGGTGTGTGTTTATATGTGTGTGTGTGTGAGTCTCCACAGACACACAAAGTGACACGTCATCACATTGTGAAAATGCAGTGCCTTGTGAAAGTATTCATCCCCCTTGAACTTTTCAACCTTTTGCCACATTTCAGGCTTGAAACATAAAGATATAAAATTTTAATTTTTTGTCAAGAATCAACTACAAGCGGGGCACAATTGTGAAGTGGAATGAAATTTATTGGATATGTTAAACCTTTTTATGCAAAGTGCTCGTGACATTTTGACAACGTTTCCCCCTTTTTGGAGCAGTGATGCTCTTGGGCTGTGGTGTCTGTGAAGGCAGACATGGAAGAGTCAGGGGTCCTGTTGTTGGTTACCAGCAGCTCAGCAGAGAGTTCACACTGGTTCTTATGGACCGTTCCAACCATCATGAGCTTTCTCTCTGTAAAAGCTCCTCAACCAAGCTGTAGCTTGTTAAAAAATTGTCCCAGGTTATATTCTGCCCTCTGAGACCATGTGTCATGTCAAGCACGAAACAAAGGAGGGTGTGTGTGGGTGTGAAACTGGGGAGAAATGGGAGTCACAGTTGAAATTTTTTTTTATATGGTTTTAGAAACTTATAACCTCTTTTATTCCCTATTTTGGCAGCCGGGTCAAACTGACACCAACAGTATCTATGTAACATAAAGACGGAGAGGGGGGTTGCAAATGTGTTAAATGAACCATTTTCATTTTATATGTTAATTACACCAATTAAGCCAAGCAGAATAAGTTTTATCCTAAAAAAAAGTACTTGCAACCTTTTTTTTTTTTTTTTTTTAGATTTTTGATTTTCAAAACGGGTCAATTTGACCTGCAACATACTGTAATAGGAAGGTTAAATCAGGTTTCCAGTCTATTTTGAATTTTTATCATGCACAACCTCAAAAATACAATAAAAGGAAAAACGTTTCCCCATGTCTGTCCCACATGATGACTTGCGTTAATAAAAATAGTGGCGTTGAACAGAATTTGTATGAACGCGTTATCAACGTTAACTTTGACATCCCTAATATATATATATATATAAAACACACAGCTGTCTCAGACTCCCAGCAACCCCTGGTGAGAATATGTTCCCACAGCTCTGTTTATGACCAATGGGATACATCATGCTGTCATGGATGTGAAATTTAGCTATAGACACCAAAAAATCTTTTGTCCAATCGTTTGTACCAAACTGTAAACACGTAGAATATTATAACATGTAGTTCCTTAGTGTGAAAATTAATTTACATATTTTTCTGATATATTTTGCAACAAACTAATGAAAAAATCCTTTCATAAACCCGCAGCACACTTCCAACCGTTTCAACTATTTGAATCCACCCACCACTTCACTGAATGCCCCGAATTGATTTAATTATTGCTAAATCTGTTGGAGAGGGCGAGCATAATAGACGGTGCTGGAGGGGAAACGTGGTTTCCATCCCTCCTTCCTCGCCGCAGCCCGCTCTAGGTGTCCCCCTGCTGAGTCAGACTGATGGTGCTTCGCAGGGCAACTTTTCCCCTCCTGTGTTGATCAAAGGTATCAAAGAGGAAAAAGCATGCCAGGCAGAGAGAGAGACAGGAAGAGCTCTACCTGGGTGTCTGGAGAAAAAAAAAAAAATGAAAGCAGGAAGACAAACAGCGAATCTCTGCTTAAGAGCCTCCCCCGCACTTAGAAATGCACTCTATACCATCCCTGTGTTTATTCACGGGAATTAAAAAAAAATGAGTGGAAAGTATGAACATATGGAGAAGCTCCAAAATCTTTATATTTAGGAATGAGGGCTGGATTAAGCACATAGAGAGCAGGCTGTTTGTTTTACTGTCCCAGACAATGTGACTCAACAGTCACTATGAAAGCAGCTCCACCACAGGAAGGAAGGTGTTCCAGTAAAACCCTAACACTGTCATTTTACCTCCCGCGGCAATCATCACCTCCACAAATGAAACTGTGACATCGCCTAATTTGAATTCCATCGCCGTCGAGAATCGCTCTCCGAGAGCACCTCATCTGAAGCGGAGGGCTAATTTGATGACAAACACAGCTGAAGGAAGCCATTATTATTCAGAGAAAGTCGCTGGCGCAGACGCTTTAGTCTGGATTTAATCCCGCCCAAAGGGACGCTGATCCCCCTTCTTTTCATTCTCAAAGAAGATCAGCCAATCGGGGTGGAGAAAAAAAAAAGAGACATTCACAGGTGGTTTGCTTCACGCGTGTCACTTTCAAGTAAGTTTTCGGGAAAGAATATCAACGCTTGAACCTTTGACGCGGCAGGCAGGGAGAGCAAGGCGCTCGAAACGCCGCGCACTCGCGCGCCTTCAGAGGAAACGACAATGGCTCATTTACAGAAATAGTTCTTGTGTCATAGCCACTCTGAGAGAAAGTATCAATCTCCGCAAGCACCTCGGGGGAAAAAGTACCCTGCGGTGCTTTGACAAACTTCAAAAGAAAAACTTAGGATGTTTTTGCTTCTCAAAAAAAAAAAAAAAGGAAAATAAAATAGCAGTCGCAACACGACTCTATTTAAAGACTCTCTGGCTTCAAACTGTATTTACATAGCTTTAATTCAGTCTCTAATTAAAGCCCCAGAGAATCTCAGCGAGACTCCAATTCAGAATAATTAAAACGGAAGACGGGCGAAACAACAACAGAGACTTCTTTGCTTAAAGTCTAAATGCTCAGGTGTAACTGTCTGTTAATTAAAAGCTATTGTTAGGTTATTCAAAATGAGTTCTATTACAAGGGACGATTTTGAGGTGTTTTGCTCCAGAATTAATACACTGATTGCTCCGTCGGGGAGCGACTACTCCTTCTCCACTTTGCCATTTAAAAGAAGCAAAAGAAAAAAAAAAACTCTCCTCCCACTCACTTTAGATGAGCAATTATGCTTTCCTTATTCTCTGTATTCCGACTAGTTTTATCATGTTTGTTTTGTAGTCTGTACGGCCCTGCAGCTCATTATTAGTGATGTCTATAATAAAGATCAAACCATATCACAGGATAGTTATTTTTATATGCAGCCCCGCACAAGTTTAATTACAAACATGAAGCACAGATGTTTGAACAAACAAACAAAAAAGAAAAAAAAAACATGTATGTCTGACGGCGGTAAAGGAAGAAACGATGTGCGATGGTTAAGTGTTGCGTTTACGTGAGTTGGCGTCTGCTCTGTGAGGTCAAGGTTGATGAAGCTGGGCTTTATTTACATTTTCAAATTAACAACGTGTTAGCAAATCAAGCGTATCTGGTCCTGACCAGATCTGACCTCAGATGGAAAACAACACGTGACATTTGAACGTACTCATTTCTACTTGTGCACTGGAATTTCCAAGTTCCCAGTTGAAAATGTCAACTGGAATGTCCCCTGAGGTCGGAATTCCAACTCTGACAGTGTTGTGTGGAAAACTGCATTTTGGGGTCAAAATGGCTTTATTATATAATGCTGATTCATGAGTCCGTGACATTTCCTCTAGATTCTGATCCTGGTCAGGCCATCGCTTCTTATATCATTCAGGCTCCATCGAGTCCCTTAAGTTTTGACACACAGGCGTCTAAAGAACTTATGCCAAGGTCCTGGTGTTGTTCATGTGATGGTTTAAAAACGACTGTTTCCTTCTTACCAATTGTCATTTTCCGAGCATCCTGCATTCTGTGATGTGAGTCATTGACTTCTCTGATCTTGTATACAACTTGGAGATTAAATTCACTTTGCACCTCTGTCGTGTTCGGTGTAAAACTGCCGATTGATTGTCTCACTAGAACGCTGTATATATTACTGCTAAAGTAAGACTTCTTACATAAGTAAGAATTCTTACATATTAGTTATATGTCAGAGAGACCTCATCTGCCCTTACCTGCATCAACAAAATAAACACTAAGCTCATTTTACTGTTTATAACAGTTCCATCCCATTTTATACACATTAAAGCTACTGTCACACTCGTCAGTCTCCGGCGTGCCCAACCACGGTTGACCACTGAGGTCGGGTTTTGTCAGGCATGTGCGAGTTCTCTGGCATTGCTGGGAGTCGTGTTGGGGGAGGTACGGCATGTATGAATGGCGTGTAGATGCGTCAGCTTTGTATGAAAATCATTTAACAACATGGCGGGAAAAGCTCAAAAGACACAAAGTTGGTTGCATTTTCATGACATCTTCCGTGCTGTTCTCCGTTGTGGTGATTCTCGTTGCGCAGTCGAGTGGCCATACAAACGTTCAGCAGCAATGACCGTCCTAAAGCAGGACTGAGACTGGAGTAATAGGAGTAATGGGAGTAAATGGAGTGGGGTTCAGTCATGACTGGACGCAGCACTGTTCATGGCTGGGGTGAGTTCGTCCAGGTCAGACATGGACGACCCTGGTGCTGTTTGCTCTTTATCAATGGATGTGTTGTTATGATGCGCCAAACACCACATATCCCCTCTTTTTTTTGAACATCTGAGAACTCAGGAGACCAGTCGCTGGAGTCTTGGAGAGTTTTGTTCTATTTTTTCTGTGATTCAAGCTGAACAACAGTCTCGGGTCCCGTTTGTCATTTTGGTTCATCATGAAACAGACAATATGTTTTCAGCTGGTGAATAGTCTGGACTGCAGGCAGTCAAGCTCCCAGAATCCTCGATGATAAAAACCACATTTTTGTAATTAATGTGCAGTTTAGCATTGTGCTGCTTTCAAGTTGTTGTGTTAAAGGGTTTTGTTAATGCTCAGCATTGCTTCAAATGTTTTCTTCCCGTTTTAATGTACTACTACGGTGCTTTTGTGTAGTCATGTGTATTATGCTTGTGTTAGTACGTAACATTCGACTGGGCTGTTGCTCCGTGAAGCTGGCTGTTTTCTGTTGCTCCGTTTGGAAGTCGATACAACGCGTTTGCCTGACGCGTTGGTGCGATTCTAGCGTTGGATTAGTAGCTGCGGTATTACTGGCCGGGGGCCAGGCTGCTGAGGACTCGGGGCGCTTCCGGTTAATTTCTGTGTTGCGTCGCCTGGTGCGTAGTAAGGCGTAAAATAAAATAAATAAATAAATAAATAAAAAATTATATTTATATATGTGTATAAAAATGACACAAAAAAAAAGATAAGACAGCAGTAAAACCGTCCTGGTGACGACTGAGGTAGACGGATAATTTGAAGCTTCGTAGCTACTGGTTTTGGGATTTACTGATCGCTGTGCATTATGAAGAAAACAAAAGACAAAAAAAATTAAAATAAATAAATAGTAATCACGCGACATGGGATGAGCCCCAGACGCGACGTTTCGGGTTGTTGTCTTAAAGGGTTTTGTTAATGCTCTGTAATGCTTCAAATGTTTTATGTAAATCACCTTGAATTGTGTTGTACATGAAATGTGTTTTACAAATAAACTTGCCTTGCTGAAAGATGCAAGCCCTTCCCTGACAAAAAAAACAAAAAACAAAACCCTGGTTGGGAGCAAATGCTGCTCTAAATCCCGTGCATACCTTTTAGCATCAATGTTTCCTTTCCAGTGGCTCCAATGCACCTTCATACCATCAAAGATGCCTTTTTATCATGAGAGCTGAAAACAAGCCGGATTCACAAACTCCCTTTTGCCTGATAGAACTTTAACGTGCATTTGTGGACAACAAAGAAATTTAGTTTTTAGACGGCAATTTCCAGAAATGTGCTTTAACGCCATGCAGTGATTTCCATGACTGTTTTTACTGCAGAGCCACCTGAGGGTCCAAACATCACGAGCAGTTGGTATTGACTGTCACATTATCAGAATCTTTTGATGACATCATGTACTGCGGGTTATTAACAACCTAAATTATCAACATTATTCTGAAATTGCTTCACAGTTGGAAGTTTTTCTCTGGTTCTGTGATCCTTCGTCCATCTTTCCCTCTAAGATGCTCCTCTTATGCCCTGCCACATCACTCACTTGTTCCCAATTATCCCAATTAGCTGCACGATCGTTCCTCCATGCGTTTAGTATCACTTACTTTTTCCATCCTCCGTTGCACACGCCTCAACTTTTTTTTATAGATGCATTGCTGCCATTAAGTTTTGAAATAATCCTGATGTTTTTACATGAATTGTTAAAATGCATAGCTTTCAGCGTTTGGTACGCTCCGTCCTGAACAACATATGCGTTTATGAGATTTGCGAATCACAAACTGGAGTTGCACGACTGGGTGCCAAAAATCTGCGACCTCTCTTTTAAAGTCTACCTTCCACAAACACAGAGTGAACAATTAGTGCCGACTAAAAAGAAGATGAACAATACTTCCAAAAAAGCAGCGTCTCATTTTGAACAATCAATGCCTGCGCTGATTATGAATCTCATTTAGCTTGATTGCACATTGATGGAAGGAAAAGCTTCTTTGCCATTAAATGATCGGTGTCATTATAGTTTCCCTCGCGCCTGCTCACAGCAGAGTCACGAGGCTAAAGACTACTGCGCCTCTGGGGGTGTTAAAAATAGCATTAACACTGAAAGCCCGACATTATCTATGTGTCCATTTTGATAAATATCAGGTGGACGGAGGACAAAGCACATCTTCGGCGCCGCGTGTCAGAAGGAGACCAACCGCGACATCAGAACACCGATGCACTGGACCGTATGGAGGATATTTGCATTTAAAAAAAAAGTATATGTCCACAAATGTAGCATCCAACTAGGTCATGATAATTTATAACTCATTTTCAAAGCTGAGAGGTTTTATGGGAAAGAGGACAAATTTAGCTTGTTTACAACCTGAAGACAGTAATTTGTCATTTTGATCTTTTATTCATTCTAAAGGGGGGGCATGTTGTGTTTCTCCAAAACTAAAAGGAAAGAAAGCTCGAGTCCTCTTGACATTGATTAAACAATTACCACATCAGATTCCTGCTCTTTAAATGTGATTTTTCCAGCTAATGAGACTGACTTCAATGACTTGATAAAAAATGTAGATGATCTCTGTGAGATCCCTCTGTGATAGCGCTAAAAGGCCCAGATATTAATGATTTATTTGCTTTTATTTGAAAAGTATGTTGGGGCGGGGGGGGTTGTATTCAGTGCTTTTAGGGGACGGGTGCAGTCCTGAGCTCAAAGTCTCGGCGTCGCGCACGCAGAACCACGGGGCATGAAGGGAAAAGAATAAAAAACAGATCTCTAAACCCAACAGAGAAATGATTACACTTCTCTCTGCCATTTGTGACATTTCTCAGAGTTAATTATTCATAATGCTTTTCTCCCTCTGTTGCTGGGGGCCAGCTCCTGAGACTGTTTCAGCATAAAACGAGAAAAAAGGAGCAGCACTCTTCCATCTCCTCCCTCTCTCCTCCCTCCCACTATAACTCAAACCCTCCCTTGAGCTGCCTTTTTCCTTTTTTTCTTTTGCTTCCTCTTGCTTAATCTTCCTGTCAACCTGTTTTACTCCATACAAGTCGGGGATAGGGAGGAGTTAGGGAAGGGTGGTCTATTTCCAGATAGCCGCAAGGACGAGTTCCCGCACCCTTCGCCGTCGGGGGGACGCGCCGGTTGAGCGGGTCCGTGAACGGGCGTCTGCCGACGAGCTCGCTGTCGTCTCCTCTCAGGGAACACAAAAGGTTTGCCGTCGGTGGCTCTTTCGCTTGTCGTCAAAAGATAGGAGCGCAGGCAGAAAAGCAGAGACAGGTGTGCGCTGAACTCTGGCTTTCCCGCTCCCTCGGAGCCCAACGTGACATTTGGTGGGACGGAAAGGGAAAGAATTCTCTGATTAACTGTCACACCTCCGACACTGATAGGCCCGTTTGTAACGTTGCTCTAGCAGGTGCTAATTTCTGACGGTTTTCCTAGAAATCGGGGTTAACTGTCATAAACAGGAAGGAAGAATATGTCGGAACTCTTAAGCTCTTTTGAGAGAATTTGGTTTCAAATGCTGGCTATGCCAGGAAGATACTAGTCAATATGTTCCTGGATATCATTTGAAGGTTAAACTCATGAGGCTGTTTTTGGAAATATGACTGAAAAGTGCAAATCCAATACTCTGACCCACTGACTGAATCTTTGCTCTGAATAATAAATATTCAGATCGATTGGGCATCTAGATTTGAGACATTTACACTTTTACAGAATATACTAAATCGGCTGTAACGGTACAGGGGTGGGCTCTACTCATTTAGGATCATCCAGGAGCCACCATTCAAAACAGCCAAGATGGTCGAAACATTGGTAATAATCCAATAGGTCAACTAGGGATGGAACGGTTACCCGTATTACGGTAAAGCGCGGTAAAATTTTACGTGATAACGATTACCGTTTATGTTTGACTTCATCTCATTATCGCGGTCGATTACTGGGATATGTAATATCAGCCTCATTCAAGTCTCTGAGTGACTCGCAACAGTGTCTCGCATGAATATGTAGCTTGCAAAATCTGCATCGTAACATGAGCATAGTGGAAAGTACAAGCAACTTGTAAGCTAGGCAAGCTAAGCCTAATGCTTCAAGCTACTGAGATGTTTGACCAAGAGTAACCTGATTGATGCGCTTCGCTAACTCGAATTTCGTAAACGTTACCATTGCGTGTTAATCGAAAAAGGGCCGGAACGATGTTCTTCTGATGCAATTAAAATATTAATTCATTCCATTAACTGATCTGACAACATAACACCAGCAGTTAGCGCCACAGCGGTCAAAAACATTTTGCCCTTCCGGGTGAAACACCTAACCAATAACAGGGAGCTGCCTTTATACCTGAGCCTCAGGTAACAACACAGCGACACCCACAGACACACAGAGTGAACTACAATTCATAACAACATATTTGGCTCCAATACAACTGTTTCTTTTTTTACACATTTATTCGTATTTAAGGTTTAGCTTAAAAACAAAAGTTTATTTCATTCGAACTTGCACTATAATTTTTGTTCCTGATGTTTGCATATTTTGTGTTTATTTAAATTTGCACCAGGCACCAGATTTGTTCCTGTTCATTTAGGGTTGTTAATTTAAAAAAAAACCTCTTTCTGTGCCAGTTGTTTGCCCTTTTAATGTGACAGTTTAATTTTGATAAGATTTTGGCTTCTGATGTTTTAGTATGACAAGAAAATCACAAGATTTTGTGAAATTATCTTAAATGTATGTTTTTTTAGACATTTGTACAGCAATTAAGAATACCGCGATAATATCGTAAACCGTGATAATTTGGTCACTATAACTGAGATATCAAACTTTTCCATATCGTTACATCCCTAAGGTCAACACGTTTTACTGCAAAACTGGATTTCCTACTCCACTACATGCCTTTTTGATTGTCTTTTGTTGGTGCTAGTTTGGTTGTTGCGCCGTCTATGTCTCGTGCTTCATTTTTCTGATTGTCATATGCTGATACGATGGCATCCAGGAGCAGTTTCTCCTGTGTCTGCCGGTGTTGCTCACTGGAAATCAAAGTCAAATCCTTAGGAATCACATTAATTCTTTCTATGGAAGAGGAAAAGAACTGGGGCGGTCAGGCTACACTGAAATGCCTGGCAAGACAATGAACCTCACATATCCTTCTGATGTGCTCATCAGCGTGTGACTGGAGAAACTAAGTGCTGCACACTGCATCCAGACTGGATACTTGACTCGCATATAAAGGAACGCTACAAGAATGGGTTAATGAGAAGCATATTGTAAAGCCAACGGTAATGTCGAACCTAATATAAGGTTTAAGAAGCATTAAGCAAGTCCGGCTCATTCATCATAGATCAAATGAATGATGGGGCTGTAACGGGAATGACCACGGTCGTGCATCTGCCATGTCTTCTGATTTGGTTGCACTCACGAACACCCTCCGCTTCTGACTGACAGAACAAATGCTCAGCTGGCTGATTTCACAATATTCGAAAGCAATTCAAGAGTATTCTCCAGCCGAATGAATGATCAGTGGTGTAAAAACAAGGTGCCGATCCCCAGGCTGAATCCAGCTTGTGAGTAATGATCTTGGGAGTGTTCACTCTGCCCATAGGTGCCCTCATTACTGCTCTCAGGAGTCACTTGCTTCAGCTTGGATGATAAATAGATTTTATAATATATTATTAATACGTATTGTTTCATTTCGTATCCGAGAACTTCCCGGATAACTTTCACAGCTGCATATTTTAGACCTCCGTCTCTAATGGGCAGTGATTCCATGTGTCTGAAGGTGTGGAGATGCATCTCCGTAGTTCTGTTGAATGCTGAACATGGTGACAGAATCAGATAAAGAACATACCTTTGATCTGCAACTCCTTACGACATTGCAGCAAAATGACTGATGTTCAACATGCCTTTACCAAGTTTGGACATCTTTTAAATATTACCTCAGTGTGAAGGGTTGTATTTAATTGTCTGTCAACGTAAAGTGCTACTGTATGGAATCACAAAGGCACTCAGCTTTGGTCGCAGCCCAGCGGAGCTATTAAGTGATAGAGAGAGAGATGGAGGAGAGACAGTTATTATGGTGGAGCACTAATGAAAGGTATAATTAAATGTTAATCCACCGTGAAATGCATGCATTTTGGACTATGAAATTCTCTTTCTGCATCAAGGGCGGCTCGTACTGCAAATGAATGGAGAGGGATGTCTTGGAATTTTTATCTCAAGAGATTATTGCCTCTAATTAATTCATTTCTTCACACTGTCACAACACGATCATAAATATCAAGTAAGACCAGTCAAATGTCCTGTGATTCTTGATTTTGTCATGTACATTTCTGTGTACATGTTATGTAATTGTTACATGTTAGATGTATGGAACATCTAATCTGTTTTTGTTTTTGTTTGTTTTTTTGCTGCCTTCTTATAACTAAAAGATAAATCCAAATATAAAAACTAGAAAAGCACTTGGAGAGTGCAGACCTCCGCCAAGTGCAACGATTCCCCCATATAGCGATTTACAGATTGCGATGAAATCTGCCTTCTGGATCAGATCAGGATCAGCCTTTGAAATTTGATAGAGGTTCCCATTGTCAATCCCTGAGTCAAATTTCATGAGTTTTGGGCAATAATTAAAGATATTAAAAGATATTAAGAAACAAACAAAAAAAAAAAAAAATGTGTCCCATTTTCCGCAATGCTATCGAAAATTTGAAAGTGATCCAGAGTCCAGGATTTCTTCCGGATCACACCGTAAATGAAATCAGTTCTTCCTTTTCACGTTTCTGACAATGTCTGAAAATTTCATCAAAATCCATCCATAATTTTTTGAGTTATCTTGAATGCAGACAAACAAACAAACAGATAAATGCTGGCAAAAAAATTACCTCCTTGGCAGAGATAAAAATTAATAATGTAAAATTACTTCAATTTTGAATTTGCCAAATTTTAAAACCAACCCAAAAATAAAAATAAAATCTGGCGAACATTGGTATTTAACTTCGCAACAACCACTGTTGGGCAGCAATGTGTTACTTTTCCAGTAAAAAGTAGTAAAACCAATTGCTCACAGAATTTCAGTAAAGATGTTTTAGTTACTGTAAAATGTGATAAGTAGTTATGTTACTTTAATTTTTTTTTCCCGTTTTGCATTACGTTTGCAAAATGAGTCAAGACATACTGCAAAGTGTGCAGGCACACAGATGAGAAGCTAGCAGTAGCTAGCATGTTATCTTGGAAGATGGGGACAAAGGTGCTCACGAAATCCCCGTTACTTTGACTTTGTTTGGCAGAAACATGACAGGAACCATAAAAGCTCCACCTGCAACTTTCATAAGATTTCCTTCATTTGCTCTGTTGCTTAGTCTGAACAACCTAAAATAAGTAAACAAAGGGAAGCTACAGCACTGCAAGAAAACAACGTGCTTTGTCAGTAGTGTTAAAACAGAGTGACGCAAACAACATAGACAAGTTTAAATGTCAATTGAAGCTTTGATTCCACTTGCTTCTATGTCCATGAGTTCATTAATTCCTGCGTAATTCTTCTGTAATCTCTGATGCAGCTGAACGTTATTTGCTCTGTATGCACTGAAACATTTGAACTTCTCCTAGCAGCAGATGCTAGCACAGGATAATAAACAGCAAGCTAACCTCCTTCTGTGAAATTTCATAGGTTTTAAGCTCATAGTATCAGAATAAGTTTTGCTTCCACAGCAGCAAAGAGCTGGCATTAGCACCAGGAGCTTTGTTAGCATTAGCAACAAATGACCTATCCATAAAGAACTGCACCTACTTGCATTGAACACCGGGGGGTATGTTTTGTACTTGGTACGATCCGATGGAAAGCAAGTGCAAATGAGATGTAGGACATCCTGTGCGCAGGGTACAGACATATTTGCAATTAAGAACCATAACTTGTAATTAATGCTAACTGCTAGTGTGGCTTTGAAAAGACAAATTAAATTCATGGTACCAAAATTACAGATCACGGATCAGTGTGCAGAGTAGGATGCCCTCTAACCAGAAGCGTGGTGGCGTTATCCCCATCTCTGTCACACGTCAAAGTGTCCTTTAGAAAGACACTGAACCCCACACTGCCCCCTAATGAGCTCCTCGATGACCACACCCTAATGCTCCACAATGCTCCGAATGCTTATTTGTGGAAACAAAGGTCTACTGTACGAGAGGATTTGTGAGTGGGTGAATGAGAAATACACTGTCAAGCGACATTCACAAGGTTAAAAAGCTGTGATATAAATGCAGATAACTGATGTTACATATTAAACACACAGTTATGGTGAACAGTGTAACTTCAAAGCGTCAACAAATATGCCTAATCTTCAATGAGACGGCTCCTCTTTTCATCATGAGAAAACAAGTGATTCAAAGGAAAACCCTGTTCAATCATCTCATATTTTAACCTTAGTGTTGTTTTACACAAATTACCAGAGTAAAAATAGATATTATGACAATATTTTATTTGTTTGTGGGCTATAAATAAATTTAAATACCTGAATTAGAAAAAGTTTTGAATTTCTTTTGTGACCTAAAAGGTTATTTAGGTTGCTATCCAGTTGCAAGTTCCTGATGTTTAATTACAAACTTCATCAGTGTGTCCTGTTATATTGTTTGCCATTTTCTTCTTTGTCCAAATCACTCCAAAAGGTCAAAGGAGATGGCCTGCCACGTTGGAGGCTTACTGATGTGACGAGGGAGTTTTCCCTCTTTGCTGTCGTTGAAGGCTTGCCCAATGGGAAATCGCTGCGTTTAATTCAATAATATAAGGTATGGCCCTTAAAGTGCCCTGAGATGAAATATGTTGTGACAACACAGTCTCCTGGCAGTTTGTGAAACTTTAATAAAAATGTAATCTATTGATTTCAGTTGGACATCACTTTCTCTTTTTTCCATGTAGAAGGACATAAAAAGATAATCACATAAAGGAGCACAGTTGCACAGGGAGCATAATATTGGAGGCAGGAGGGTGTGGCAGAGGACAGATGAGAGCCATTTAAAAAAATGTTATGTTTGATTCAGGCACTTCAGTTGTTTTGTTAGAGTTAGGAAACTATGATGTGGTTGCCTTGGAACAGCACTGAAAGTCAGAGGTCTGATTTCTTTACAGTCGGACGCCTTACTGAATATCACAAAAGAAACACACAATCGGTGCCCATGAGAATACAGATGGCTATGTTTGTTAGCATGCACCTCTTTCACAATTGACATTGAAGCTGAATATAATTTGGTCCTTCATTACAAAAAAAAAAAAAAAACTGCTAAAATTGGTTACTTTCTTGTGTTCTTGCTCCATAATGTGCATGCCCTGTCAGTGGAATCCATTTAAATCATGTTAGGAAATATTTGCACATGTGTTTCATGAAGAGGATGCTCTCTCAGAGGAAATCACTGTCTACAATTGCCTACAATTTGGAGACATGCCAAGAGCTAACCATAACTAATACAACCTTGCAGTTGTGGTCAAAGTTAGTGTCCCCTTTCTTTGACAGCTCTGATTTTCTTTTGTGTGTTTAAAAAAATAATAAAGATCATTTGATCATAGTGGGTCTTGTCTTGGAAATAATAATAATAATTAAAAAAAAGATTTGGGGGTATTAGCTTTGGCATAGCTTTCTTAATGCCCTGCCACAACATTTCAACTGGGTTAAAGGTCTGGACAATGACTCTTATTTTTTATTTTACATTTCTGCCATTCTGATGTAGATGTGATGATGTGGTTAAGATCATCCTACCGTCCTTTAGCTGCGACACAGACAACATTCTGCTACACAAACGAGCTCATGTCAACATGTCATGGCCTGGGTCGGCCATGGCAGGAGTCCTGTGTGTGTGTGTCAAGTTGGTGTCTTCCCCTCAGGGGTGGGCCTCGGCCCACTATTTGGCAGAGCTCGCCTCCAAGGCAGATTGAGGCATCGGAAAAGGCGAGGCAGGTGCTCGTGGTCTGGGGTGACCCCACGGGTTGCCAGTCCTCAGGGGGGGGTTCCTGTCGCCGCGGTGGCCCTTGGAGGCCACACCACCTCTAGCTCCCACCTCCGTGGCTGTCCAGGAGAATGCATCACCCTCCAACTCCTTTTCTGTGGCGGTCCGGGACACTTTTCTGGCGGCTCAGAGGAGGAGGTCGGGGCCTTCTATGACCTCTACCACCGTCTCACGTCCTCTTTGATGGAGACCCAGGATGTTAGGCGGTGGATATTTATTTATACTCCTCCTTCCTGAAGTACCTGGCTACCATTCTTTAGCTCCTTACTCCTGCTGGCCATCGAGTCAGTCTTGCGCAACCTGATCAGGTGCAGGGAGGAAGCTGGTGGTGCTAACCTCAGCCTCCGAAGGTGGTCGACGCAAGCTCTCCCTCTCTTGTCTCCGAGGTGGTCGACGCACGCTCTCCCTCTCTCCGGTCTCAGGTGTGGTCGACACCAACGCACTGCCTCTCGTCTCAGAAGGTTGTCTCCTCTGAGGTAGAGCCCAAACAGCCTCTGCCTTTGTCTCGGTCCCCGTCTTGGCCTCAGACTCAGCCCTCTCTGGGGCTCTGGTTGCAGCAGTCCCGTCCATCGCCGGAGCAACAGTAACAGCAGCAGCAGCAGGCGCCGCAGCCTTCACCAGAGACGTGGCCTCCCGCCTCTTGGCCCTTCCCGGCTCCCGCCTGGCGCCGCAGCCACTCCCGGCTCGAACTGTCTCTGCCATCCGCACGGCACCATGGTCATTCACCTGAACTTTCGTTCTCTGGCCTGGAGGCCTAGTGACTGTTTTGTTTTTCTTTTTTGGTTTACTGCCTTCCGGCCGCCTCCACCCTCCTTTTTTACTCTAATGGCCTGATTTGGCCATTGGCAGGAGACATGTGTGTGTGTCAAGTTAGCATCTTCCCCTGCCTCTAGTGCTTCCTGTTTTACTTTGAAAGGTCTGTCTTGACTTCATTGCTTTCTGCTTTGCTTCCTCCCCCTTGTTATCCTGATTGTCTGTACCTGCCTCTTGTTTGTTCCCCTGTGTATTTAAGTCTTGTCATTTCCTCTGTCTGTCTGGGTCCATTAGTCGATGTGTGTGTTTACAGTCCTGCCTGTTGCCCTTCCTGTCACCCTGGTTCTGAGAATAGAAGTTAAGTTTGTATTTTTGTTTAATAAACCTTTTTGTTTTGAACTCTGACCTTTTGGGTCCACCCTTAATCACCGCTGCAAACCCTTGACACAACACTTGTGACTCCAAATAGCCCAGGCCCTGTAGCTGCCAAACAACTGCTGAAATGCTGTGTTTGGTTTTCACCAAAAGTGATGCAGAACATCAGAGCCCAAACAACTCCACTTTGGTTTCATCTCCCAGATTGTTACAGAAGTCTTTCTTTCTTTCTAGATTGATGTGCAGCAACAATTGCTTCCCTGAGACCACTGCTTATAATTTTCCCTCTTGGCATTGTGTTAACACACACCCGACTGCTCCAGACCAGTTAACGGCCAAAAGAAATCTGCTTTTATAGAGGTCTGCACAAATGATCAAATCATCAAAATCTAATCATAAGCAGAGGCCTGGCTACAATGTACTCTTGTAAATCCTGTGGAAGCTGTGAGGAGATACTTGGAATTGCTCACATGTTTTTTTTTTTCTGTTTGGCTTATTGTTTTTTTACTCAATAAAAAGTTTTGCATCGTCATGTTCTAATACTGAGACCGTTTATAATCAAATTATTTTTATTGTTTTGCACACAGACAATATGATGAAAAACGGAGAGAATGGAGACGAGCATTTTATTTTGTTTTTATCTTTAGAAACATATTAATTTTGGGACCACAATGAGGCGTCCGCATCCGCCGTTGTTCCTTTAAGGCTGAGCTCTGCTCGACTTTTCACCAGAATCACTGAAATCTCTCCATCAGCTGCCACTTCCTTCTCTGTTGCACCACATTTCCCAGTGCTCATTTGAAATGAATGAACACCGGTGGCTTTGTCTCTTGTTTTCGCTGCCAGTGTGAGCTCGCAGTAAGACACAGAGGAAGGCGAAACGTTTGCTCATGTCGCTTACGATGTCGCTTGAAGATTTTAATTACATGTTTGTTTATGGTGGCGTCTGCTACCGAGCTGGATTCGGAGCTCTTTTTGCACAAACTGCGGTCTGTTTTTGAAGTGCTCTCCTTCCTCCCTGTTGCATATTTTCACCGCGACTATTATTAATGAGCAGATATGTAATTTTAATGGATGAGAACAGGCAGGGACCGGGGTAACATGCAAAATATAAACTAATTGGGAGGTCACACTGATGTATGGAGATGTTGTGGCAATTAAAGCTAATGCCATTTACCCTTCCAGAAGCATTCTACCTCAGTTCAATTAAGCGACGACGGCAATCAAGAGCTGAAAACAAACACATGAAGATAATAGACATCCTTTTAACACCTAATATACAATACAAACCTTCATATTTATTCTTTATCCGGCAATAGGTAACACAAATGATCACTGATTTGCTGTATGTTGATTTCCTTCCTGTCACATCACTAATAAGATCCACGTGGGACTTCCCTGTGTATTAAGTTCCCGTTATAATATATTTATAAAACATTGTACTTGCTGTAAAAATAATTCATGCAGACATAATTGAGGAGTGAAGAGGATGTCAAGATGTCTGCTATGACTGTGCGGATGACTGTGATCTCTGATGGGTGACTGTACTGCGCACGCAGTCGGGTTCCCGTGTTTGCAAATGTTTGCGTTCGTGAAGAGCGCCTTTGATGGCATGAGTTTACAACTAAGGGGAAGTCAGATGGTTTTTGAAACAAGAATCGGTTGAAATGCATGACCTGTCTGTGAATCTGTTGTCTGTTCAAACAGTATCTGTTCACTTTGATTTCTCACGCCACTTCGCTCACACATCTTATCATCAGCGAGTTTCTGAGAATTATTTCAAGTGCAGATATGTGTAGGAAGGCTGAATTTTTATAATATTGGCACGTTTTTTGATGTTCAGAAGCAGCAAAACAGGAATCCCGCTGCTAAGGTCCCCGGCTGGGGCCGAGCGAGCTAGCTTGTTTATCCCACTCAAACACGATTCATTTTCCTGATAAGCAAGGGATAGTCATGGTGTTGCGACAAATTTAAATCTCCAAAGCCCTGCTGATTTCAGTGTTGGCTGCAGTCACAAAAGATAATTTTATCTGATGGTAGATAGCTGAGATAGATGTCAGTGTTAGATTTCAGGTTAGCTTTCAACCTCAAGCCTTTATGTAACTAAATGCTTCCAAATGTATCTGCCGGGGCGAAAGAAAATAGGGGATTTTGCTCGAGTGGTAGGATTTAGAGTCATAAAATCATGAGAGAGAAGAGTCAAAGCCAACAACCCATCACATCTGATATCATCAGAAATTAACCTTCAGGGTGGAAAGAGTGAGCCGGGAGTAGTGAAGTAAGACATAGAGGGAAGGTGGAGGAAAGAAAGAGAGAGGTGGGGGCTAGTAGATGAATGCTGAGGGGGCTGGCAGGCCTTCAAAGCTGTAATTCATTGAGAGGACCGCATTAATATTTAGAGGTGCTCTCAGGTAAAACAAAATGAGCAGAGGGAACCTCAGCTTGCAGAGAGGACCGGCGACATACAGTGTAAAGATTCACTGAGTATGCAGCATTCGGATGAACATAAAGCTTCAATGTTTGCAGCCAGAAACAAAAATGCCATATTTTTATATATTTAAGCAGAAAACCTGTGACATAATTGTAAATATAGCCGTCATTGTTAAAACTGGCAGTCAATGATTGGCTGAAGTCTGAAGCCCATGGACAAAACCAAATCCTTAGTTTCCTCCCTTTGATGTTTAGCCAGGTCTTCACTGCAGGAAACTTCAGCTCCTTGCTGTTTGTCTTTAGTTTTAACTGCCTTTTCCATTAGGGGAAGTCCAAAGGAAAATCTAGGAGGCTGGAATTTTAACGGGACGAGCCTTCTCCTCGGTCCTCTCAGCCGTCTTGCCCCTCTTTTTGTGAAGGAGCCGGTAGGATCCACTGACTTAGCAAAGTACCACATTTTTACCACTAGGTGTCGAAAGTAGTAGTGAAAGAGCTGCTTTCACTGTTTGCCAGTTGCCAATAAATGAAGGAAGAGGACAAAGACAAAGATAGAAAAAAGAGGAAGATGATAGCTATGTTTGCAGGTTGTACTTGAAGTGGACACCGAGACAGCTAAGGAACGTCATCTCCATCTAGTGGTCTGGAGTGTCACCAGTGGTTTGCATCTTATTGTGAACCCCCTGTGTTCATTAATTGTAAATGTAACAGTGATACTACTTCCTTCTCCAGAGTATTCTTTACTTCTGTTTTGCTATTGTAAAGGGGTGATTCCTCACCAACAAATTTATTCTGTGATTATTCATGTTAGCATTGCCACGTTGTTAAGCTAACCAGCATTTTCTTTTTATGAATGTAGTAGACTGTTGATTTGGTCATACCTAAGGATTTTTCTACCTCTTTTACTGATTTATATATATATATATATATTTAGCCTAATGATGGCCTCCTTCTCTTCCACTGAGACTCCTTAAACTTCAAATTGCAGACTACAATTACTACCAGCTAATTTTCCATTAGCTGAGTCCCTGAAAATGAAAGTACTTTGGTGTCTAATTCCTAAATGTATACACTATGCCATCTTAAATTAAAGCCCACAATTTGCTTAGATCTTGTACCCTTCATTTTAAATCCTTTGTGGTGGCATATAAACGCAAAAATCAGAAGAATTCTTTCATTGCCCAAGTACTTCTGAACTTCTGGTACTTCTTGCCACTAAATAGTGATCCGAAAGGCATCACATGACTCTACATATTGAGAAAGGACAGGGGGACTTGGGAATAAATGACTTAATCAGTAACTGCCATTAAAAAAAATGAAATAAACAGACTAAAAAAAATGTTTTAAAAACTACTCAGTCACAGTGACTTCTCCTGGTGAGGCCTTTAAAAATGTCTTACACTTCTTAAGTGGTCCCAGTGGGATGAGTCCTTGTGGAAAACTGGAAAAATGTGAAAGGTATTAAAGCAACGGCTGATCAGAAAACTTAACTTTGCAGAGAAAATACCTCAGATAACAGAGAGGGGGGAAAAAAAAACGTTGCAGAGAGAAAGACAGGAAGAGGAGGCTGACATGGAGCACAGCATAATGAGCATGGAGCAGAGCACTGAAATGCCATGAGGACTTTGATGGCGCCATTATGCGTAGGGCGAGGACAGTGTGACGGTCCTGCAAAGCCCCTCTCTGATTCCTGGGTCAAAGTAATGAAGGGCTCGAGAAGGAGAATGTCCAGCGAGGCCACGAGCATTTCAACCCTCCGGCCCGACATGAGAGTCGTGAGGTCTCTGAGCGTTCGGTGCTGATTACAGGCTCCAGGAATTGATTTCTATGAGTTTTAAACACTCATTAAAGGAAAAGGAAAAGTATGAAACACAACCATGAATGCACCCAAAGAACAACAAAAACAGTTTACTAATTTCCTAAGAGGCT
The DNA here is from genome assembly GCA_018398805.1 of Hirundichthys speculiger. Lineage (NCBI taxonomy): Eukaryota > Metazoa > Chordata > Actinopteri > Beloniformes > Exocoetidae > Hirundichthys > Hirundichthys speculiger. Next base: position 197,042 of record JAGFBZ010000155.1, read on the forward strand.
AAAATAGCCAAGACTACGATCATGAGCTAATAACGAGATGAAGTCGGTCGAGACGCTCTCAGGGGTGCTAAAGCTCCTCGTGTTAACGCTAACATATCAGATATATGTTTAGTTCAGTGTTAGAAACATGCCTTTCACACTTTCAATAACCTAATTCCTTGAGGAGTCTTCTTTAAGACGTAGAAGCGCAGCAAGACGGCTGCCGTTCAGGAGAAATGCGTGCTTATCTCGGCTCGGGGCACCGAAGGCAACGCCGGAATTTATGAATTGCTAATTTACATTTAGCGCTGTTGTCCGACCAGACGTGAGCAATGAAGCGCTGCCGCGCGTGCCGACAAGGTGTTATGTATTCTTTAAATTGAAAGACGTTAAGGAAATCAAGACAAATGACGAAATAAATGATTACACGAGGCAAAACAGAGAGGGGATTATACGGGGGAGAGGGCCGGTGCCTGGCGTAATGACTTTCCTGTCACTGTTAGCGGGAAATCTATTCAATCATTCCTCAATCAAATTTTCAATCATCCCATCTGTGCTCATTCAACATTCCTTTATGAGCAGATTCTGCTCATAAAGTTTTTACATCTCTTGGTAGATGAAATCCCGTTTCTCCCCGTTAAAGCGCCTCCTGTGCAGCAGACCAGACTTTGCTTTCCAGGACGAGTAGAAAGGTGGAGGAATGTACCTCAAAATGAAGCATCTGGGCGTTGAGGAGAGAGCTGTGGATTACTCTCGTCTCATACATATCGAAATTACTGAGAGAATTGCTGCAAATTGCATCTACGTTCACTCTAGGAGCGCCATATCGTGCAGATTGAGTGTCTGCCAGCGTACGGCTGCACCAATCAGAGACTCCATACCCTGATTGGCAGGGCCTCAGCTGGCTGCATCCCTGGACGGTCGACATCAGTGTGCCGGACTCACTGAGGAGGAATCACACTCTTGAATAATTGATTGAATATGAATGCTATATTGGAAGAGCTTTAACTGAAAACACTTACATGCGCTCTAAATAATAGATCGCAAAGGATTGTAGTTTATATTTCTCCTCACCATGTGGGATGTGCTATCAAATGATATATATTGCAGCGTTCCACGACAGCTGGGGTCCACACTAATAACAAGCAGTTCCCCTGGGCCGCTTCAGCTTGGAAATTAATCAAAAGATTATGTGCATTTAACCTACATGTACACGCGGTATACCTGAAACCCCATCTGCTACAGTTCACGAGACTTCCAAGTCCAGATGAGCAAAATTCTTTGAGTATGACAAACTCTTTCAGTTTGTCAATGTGCATATTGCGTGCCAGTTATAAATTAAATTAATGTAATTAATAATACAAAGGATAAACTTCCTGATCTGGTGTTTGTATAGGCTTTTATTTATTTATTTATTTTATTTTATTTTATTTTTTTTTTATTATTAATGTATTTATTGGTATTAGCACTTTTTTAAATTTTCTGCAACAAATTGCAGATTTTGCACACAGCTGCCAACTTTCTCTCTGTGTTTTTATTGTATGTTTTTTTTTTTTTTTTTTTTTTATGTGTGTTGGGGCGCGAGCTGCCGAATTGAATTGCCCTTCAAGGGATAAATAAAGTTGACTTGAATCTTGACTTGAATCTTGAAAGAAGAAGAAACATCTGAAATATATTAAACTGAAACCATTCAGAGTGCAAAGAAGGTTGGGAGGGTAGAGTATGCAGCACTGACAAGCTCATGTTAGTCAGTTGCTCATGTAGAGATAGTTTTTTTTTAAATGCATTAATGGCTTTAGACTAGTGGTTCTAAACCTTGTTGGAGGTACTGAACCCCACCCATTTCATTTGCACATTCACCGAACCCTTCCTTATTGAAAAATAAAATCCATTTCAATCCATAGGTATATGCTTTATTGGTGCACAAAATGAATGCATTAACATCACTGTGATTCAAAGAACAAAACCAATATAATGCATGAACCGCATGAATTACACACCTTACTTATTTATTGTATTTTTCATTTGTTTTCTGAACCTGCTTTATCCTCACTAGGGTCACAAGGGCCGCCCAGCCTGGAGCCTAACACACACTCATCACCTAATTTCCATCAGGCTACAATAATAATGCATATTTACTGCAAATCAGTGTGACTTCTGCTGTTGCCTTTGAAAATGACACGAGAGTGGCATTTGCCATTGTAAAACCCCACATTTCTGAACTGGTCTCTCAAAGTAAAGTATGTTCCTTTTCTTAGTTTTTATGTTCAGCATCCTTGGAAAGGATTTCTCCTGAGACCTCCTGAGACCTCCACCGAACCCCTAGTGTTTGATCGAACCCAGGTTAAGAACCACTGGTTTAGAAGATGTAGCAGTTGCACCAGTCAGCAGTGGAAAGTCAGAAAAGTTGCAGTTCCACCAAATGTCCACTGGGGGTTGGTTCCAGAAGGAGGTTCATCTCTACTGTCAAAATGTCCAACTTTGTAGCAGAAACGAATGTATTTGCAACCTGGTTCAAAACAATGTTTCGGTCTTTGTAGCTGTTTAGATTTCTAAAATGATGAGCGTAGTGACAAGGCATAGGCAATGAGGGGAAAGCTGTGATCACTTTCCCCACTTAGCACTGTCATTTCTGATGTCGCCACTGAAACGACAATCGAAATGGGAGTTTACGCTGCGAACATTCGCTGGCAGCTCTGCAACTCCTCCGGTACAGGCTCAGGCTGAAGGAGCCAGGTGCCATGGCGGATCGTTTCAGGGGTCTAACCTTGAAAGTGACGTTGTGTAAATGCGATTTAAGCTCTACATCTTTAGGGGAAACCTAAAGCTAAAAAGCTAAAAATTGAGCTAAAAAAATGGCAAAAGTTCCTTTGTGCTGCTTCAATATTATTAAGAAACTGATTCCTATTCTATAGGGTCCAGCAGATCCCCGTGACCCTGCAGAGGATTTAGCGGGTATAGATAATAGGATGGATGGATGGATGGATGGATGGATGGATTCCTATTCTCACAGGTAAAAAGCTCAAACCAGCACACTACAGAGGTCAGAGATGGGGTAAAACAACAATAAAACATCTACATAAAAACAGTGTCCACATTAAAACCGAAGTTTGCACAGCAAGTGCATCTGCTGATGGTATTTTTACAATAGCAAGCTCTCTGTCAGTGACAATGTACAAGAATTTGTTCTGTTAAATTACCTCTGCCGCCTGGTCATCGAGCATCACAAGGATTGATTGATTCTTTCAAAAATTAAACGAGCATCTTTCTAGCTTTTCATACATTAGTGTCCAGAAATGATGAGGACTCCATCCAGGTATTAAAAGAGACCAAGATAAGCCTCTTTATCCAATTTAATTCAATACTTTATTAATCTTCAAAGTTAAATATGTATAATTTATAATAGTCATTTGTTGAGTCCACATCTACTGCATTCACAGTCACACTTATGGGCAAACTAACCAATAGACCAACCATGCATGTTTCTGGAAGGAAGCCAGGGTATCTACAGGAAATACACAAACTCCACAAAGACAGGCCCCAAAAGTACCGTGAATCTTTTCGCTGTGAGGCATTTTGTTATGGCAGCAATTTGTGAAGAGCCCTGTTGCTAAACGTTCATAAAATTGTACAGCGCTTGGCGAAGAATTAAACATAGCGTATGGGGACTGCTGCGGTTGTATTTTAGCTTCGTGAAATGATTTCTGGGATTACGGCGGTCGGTGGGTGGGTGGGGCTGACTGGAAGGGGGGTTGGGGGGGGGGGGGGGGGGGGGGCTGCAGAGTCGGTGGTACATGCTGACTGCTCATTTTTGTGCCCATTTTTTAGGTCACCTGCAGGCGATCACTGTTTAACTATCCTTCCTCCTTTGGGTTAATATTTTGTTGTTGTTGTTGTTGTTGTTGTTGTTGTTGTTGTTGTTGTTGTTGTTGTTGTTGTTGTGAAAGCCTCTACATATTTGGAGCGATTGAGTTTTTCCTCTGTTGCCTGCCAGTGACTGTAAGCTGTTAGTGGCCACTGTCTGTCTGGAAGTGAGCGTGGTAATTATAACAACACATTTTCATCCGGAGCACAAAAGAATCTACAATAAGCCTCGGAGTCTGTTCAGTCAATAACAAAATGAAGTATTGTTGGCACAAACTGGAAAGCCTTTTGTGTGTGTGTGTGTGTGTGTAAATAATGTGAAACGGATGTGTGACAGGACAATTTTGAGGATTCTGTGTAGAATTTTTTTTCTCCCTAAAGTCTAGGAAAGACACGGACAGAATATGACCTTAGACAAAAAAGATACAGCACAATATAGATTTTGGTAAAGATTCTCCAGGTAATTGAAAACACTTTATATTGCCTTTTACCTTGACAACACAAAGGACCTCGCTCTACTTTCAGCTTGGACTACAAAGTTCGTCTCCAGCGACCAGTCAGTGATGGAGCAGTTTTATGGCAGATTCTCTCTCGGAGCGAATGTTTCAGAAAAGACGACAGTCGACACTGAAAAGTTGTAATTTCATTCACTACTTGTCAGAAGCATCAATTCGGTGACGGCATGAACGCTAAGAGATAATCAAGCCTTGATAGGTTTGGCAAATTAAAAACACATGTGGAAAATTATTACAGAGCAGTTAGGGCCTGATTTTCCGCTAGATCTCCTGAAGCCGCTATTTAGGGATAGCGGGTAGCGGAAGGGGTGTTCCCCCGCAAAGAACACAATCTTCCACCTTGGGAAACGCGCTATTCCACCTGCGCTACCCGCTACATTATCCAATAGGAGTGGTTTGGGCGTTCCACCTGTTTAACCAATCACTGCTTCAGTAGACATCACCTTTAAGAGCAGGTTGTGCTACCCACAACCCACTATGCTGTAGAGCTTCCTCCTCTGCACTGATATATACATATAAATATTTCTACACAGACAATTCCTATCAGCTACCTAAAAGTCCCAGATAGTTGGTGCGCTCCCGGTAAACACGCTCTGGTTGTCTAATGGTTTAACTGGTGAGCAAGCCGTTTAAGACGATCTCTGCCATTTTCTCAGGGGTTCAACTGAGGCCAAATCACGCTTTTTTTACAAGAGATAATTTGAGAAGTAGAGCCATTCGTGCACGTCCACATGTGACCAGGTGGACGCACATTGATGCCATTTGGACGCGCTCTTGTACGAGCCAACATGCGATTGCAAGATATCGAGTTTGCGCAAAGGGGAAAAGACGCGGCCATTACCACACCTACAAAGTGAGTAAGGGAGTCGACATAACAGGTAGCGGCTTTAGCGAGCGGAAGATTGCATTAGCGGTTAGCGGAAGTTCCTAAACCCACAATTCGTAGGTAGCATACTGGGTAGCGGCTAGCGGGAAGTGTACAATCGGGGCCTTGGTATTCACAGATTAGCAGTAGTGGTCCACGAAAAGCTGTTGTACAAACTCGTGAAATCAATCAATCCTTAATCTGACAGAGCATCTTTGAAAAAAATAAAAGAAGTGGATGATTGAATTGGCCGGTAAACTGAACCCGTGTTTTAATTAAATTGTGCAATTTGCGGCAATTTGTGAGAAACCGCTGCCCTCCACTGGTAAGATAAAAACAATCAGGAGCTTTTCAGTCAAAATTGCTTATGATGCCCTTATGAACACTGAAAATACTCCGATCCTGCCAAGAAGACGGGAATTGGCATCTGTGTATTTAACAGTATTCTTGTTTGTTGCTCTAAAAGCCAGCACAGGAAGTTGGTCAAAACTATCCTGCAACTTCCTGTTTTAAGCTGACAGGTGGAGAGCGAGTTGCCTCATTATGTTGGCAGTATGGTGTTATTTTATTTTAAATAGTCTCAGCTCATCGTCGCTGGGCTGCGTTTTCCAGAGGTGGCGCAAATGTTGCTAAAAGAAAAATGAGTGACCTTATAAAGTATTTAGGGGGCCATCAGGTGAAAGAGCTGGAGGGGTTTATTAAGTCAAAGGGGAAGAAGGATGAACCACGGCAACCAGCTCAACAGTTTTCTTTTCCGAAACGAGAAGAATTCCATCAGAAAAAGCCGGAAAGCCTCTGTAATATAGGTCAACGCTGTAGAATTCAGTGTCCTGGATGAACAGCCCCTGTCAGTCATTTAAAATGTCACATCTTACCGCCTACTGGAACACTCGCAGCGGTGGTACAGTTGACTGGGTCCCAACAACATCTCTGAAACCGCTCTAACCAAACTGTACGATACCATGACTGCACATGTGTCGGGTAAAAGAACTGCGAGATTTACGACGGACATCTGGATCTCCACCAGATCGGCACTTGGTATCGGCAGGTACTCAGAGTCGTTATCGGGTGGCTTCTCAATTCTGGACCAAGTGTTCAGTGAGGAAACAAAAAGACCTACGCCAGGGCACACAACTGTTTTACTTTTTGAATTCCAAGAAAGAAGATTACAGCAGTACCTCCACTCTGACGACAAATACAATGCAGCTCCATAAACACCTGTCCAAATAAACGTCTTATTCATGCCTTGTGTCTAATATTTGACTTGCGACAGGCATTTTCAGGACCAGTCAGCACCGACAATGGATCTGATAAACTGAGAGAGACACAGTTACAATACTGGATTAGGTTTTTGAACTCGCCTCTAATCCGATATCATCGGAAAAGAAAAGGCTGCTAAACAGAAAAACAGAAAAGGATGCAGCTAAGATGTAGTTTAAGACAAGATTATGTCAATTAAAAAAAAAAAGCAATCATGTCTGTTTTTTTTTCTTCAAAGCGTTGAGATTCAAATAATACATGAAGGAGAAAGGTCTCCAGATCACACTGCACTGATTTATTCTGCGACATCACAACCGTCAGCTTGTCTCTTACAGGAGCCTCCAGGATTAAATGTCTGCTGGGGTTGAAAAACAGACATATTCTTTAATGCAATATTTGCTTTTTTCCCTGCTGAACAAATCCTCTAGTAACATTACAAAAGAAACACATGATAACCTATATTGTGATATATATATATATATTTTTTCTTTTTTCAAATTTCCAATAGCCTTCACAGTGTAAATGGGTATATGAAGTCTCTTCACAGCACTGATGGGCATTTCTTTTTTCTTCTTTTATTATGAAGAAACAGTGGAGGTGACACATGTGGATGGATGGTAAGTGCCTGGTGGAAAAATAAGGCTATTTATTCCAGGACAGGAAGAAAACGAGTCCAGGGGTAGACGATGCAGAGCCTTCTGGTGAGATGTTCAGAGACGCGACCTTCCTGCAAGGCAGCAACCTTCACCGACTCTAAACAGCTTCCTCTTAACAATATATCTCTACATTCATATAACATCGATCCTTTTTTTCCCCCTCTTTCTCTCTACTTTTTCTTTTTTTTTTTGCATTTATGTATGTGTTTCTGCATAATGCATCTCAATGCAATGTAATAGACCACAGGCACAAATAATCATTCATGCAACCTACATAAATACATTACTCTGGAATCCATTAGTCTTTCATGAAATAACTATGAATAGAAATAACGTAGGACTTCTTGATTTTGTAGCTTTAGCTTCTCTTATATCAAGCTCCTCTTTCTCTGTCCCTTTGTTCTTGACAGCATATTGGATTTTTTTTTTTCCCTTTTACTCCACAGTGCCTTGGCCTCATTGTGAGCAAATCCTCACTGACGTCAGTCAACTGTTTCCTTCTCAAGCTACCTTATCAATTTCTCTTTAATCAGCATCCCTCTGTTCTCCGTTGTGTAACTCTCAACGTGACGTTTTGGGACTGTACGCGCACGAAACGCCGCAGTCCAGATCCCCGCCTTCAAATGAGGCAAGAAGCATCGCGTCTCGAAGGAGTTGGGTAACAAATCTTCTGGAGGGCAATCGATCAGGAATCCATTTCTTTCTGTCCACCAACCTGCGAGTGATAAGAAACGCTGACCTCTGACCCCTCTGCTTGTCAGTGATGCCGCTTCCAGGCTGTGAGATGATGCTGCAATGGTCAGGAGCGCTCGGTAGGTTTTCAGCAATGAAACATTGATAAGAGTTGAGTCACATCTACTGCAGTTGTTAAAAACAAGTTTTTTTTTTTTTCTTTTACTGCTCTACCTTTCAGAACAGCTACACTCGCAGGATGAAAAAAGCACGACTGTTCGTGGCAAAATGTTCCGAATCCATCTCGGACTGCAGCTCGAAGCGAAGCAGAGCTGAGGAAAAAGGGGCGACCTTTGTGAATAATTCCTGAGTATGATCAAACGTGCATTCGGAGCCTTGGCCCTTCACATCTTCCTCGGTTTACTCCGACCGCACGAAACTAAATGCCCACGGAAAACATAATGGAAAACATACTCAAGGAGAGGCGAAATGAGCCATCATCCTCGTGGGGATGGTGATGCTCTTTGATTTGTGCTCTCTTTGTAGACACAGCCTTCCTTAGATTTCCTGCTCGCTGACAGGAATATAAATACAAACTTTAGGATGCTGCTCCATGTCAGAGGCAGGATGTGGAGGATAGAATCCCTGCGAAGATCACGTACTGTTGTGTGTGGGGGCAGAAAGAGATGAGGGCAACCAAATAGAAATATCTGAATGAGTTAAACGTGGACTAAATTGTATATTAACGGTTGTATTGTTACGTATTTCTGCGGCATGAATAAGACGCTTCAATACACTGTCACATTTTGTGAATTGGATGTCTGCAAAAGCCTCCTTCTGTTTGATGAGTGCCCTTGAGGGTTATGTTGCCAAAATCTTTGTGACTGCCATGCTTAGGAAAAAAAAAAAGTACAGCATTGAGTTTGTCTTCTCAAAGAAAGGACAAATAAAGACAGAGGTTGTACTCGGACATGATGACGCAGAAGCAGTGAAAGCCTGTCAGCACACCAGTCTTCGTCTAGTTTTAGCTGCTTTTTTTTTAATGCCACCAATCAGTAGTTAAAGAGCCACGTGCAAAAGTTAGCACTCTGTCTTTTAATCCAATGTTGTTTTTTTTTTGAGAAAAAAACATTACAGAAAGTTATCTGATCATCGTGGGTCTCAGTAACAGGCAAAAACAATTTCTAAGGAACGGCAACTATTTCCACAGTGCCATTATTAATAAAACAAAAGTGAAGCCAAAAGTTAAAACTCACGCAGGCGATGCTAAGTACCGTATTGGCCCGAATATCGAACGATATTTCATTCTAGAAATCATATTTTCAAAAATGGGGGTCGTCTTATAATCGAGGACTAGACTTTTCTGTTGTTATTACACATCTGCGCCACTAGATGGAGCCACATTGAAGTAAGCTGTACTGTAAGTGAACGGAGCGTCACAGTGAACGCATGCCAGCAGGATCTGATGTAAAATGGAGGAACCACGGAACCGACTCGAGCAAAGGGGTTTGAAAGTTTTGTTGCAGTCTAGAATTTGTTTTTTACCGACTGAATTATCAGTGTTGTTCTTGAAACCGAATACAACTCAATTTTGATGGTTCTGCAGTTATTGACATCATTAATGCAGTTAATTGAACTACGTGGTTGTTGCTGATTCACTGAGTCATAGTCTCAGATTTTAAGAGACTAAAGTTTATTAAATAGTACTATACCTTGATCTTTAATGACATGGAAACCTGACATGAACCTTACATATGTTACGTCTTAAGTATGGTACCATACTTCTTAAAAAGATGAAATCATTAAAATGTTTAACAATACAGCAGAATCTTTTTCTATAGGAATTGCGCAATAAAAAGTTGTTTTATGAATAACCTTATTGTCCTCATCATATTTTTATTTTCCCAAAATGATATTAGAAAAATAGGGTTGGCCCGAATATATTGGTCCTATATTCGGGCCAATACGGTATCTCCTTCCTGTTCCCATATGTTTTAAGGGGTACAATGTAGCCAGATGTTGCTAACCATCAGCCCTCTCTGAAACGATCATCATCATCAGGTGTGGAGGCATCTATAAAAGCAGATGTTTTTGATATTTTGCTCGATTTAAGTATTAAGATGCCATAAGCAATGGCATTAGTGAAGCAAGATGCCAGAGTAAAGAACAATAAAACCTCTACCAAACATATTGAGTTCAATTTTGTGGAAAAAACAAACAAACAAACAAATCATGGACTCTGTATACCAGAGTATTTTAGAGGCAAATCTGAGGCCACCTTTACAACAACTAAAGCTTGGTTAAAATTGGGCCTTGAGAAAGACAAATGATCCAAAGCACATCAACAAATCTAAATTAGAATGACGGATGTGTTGCAAAGTAAAATGCTGTTACAATAACTTGATCTACAAGGTCTACAAGTGTTTTTGAATCACAGGAATACTTCGCGTTGCACACATGGTTTTTCTTTGGTTCATTTTTCTTGAATCAATCATGGCAGAGTGAAAAGTTATATGCTGTTGTTCGTCCGAGGCCGTATGTGCCCAATACTAAGACCTACTATAATAATACGGTTTTTATTGCACTTCTACAGAAAAATGAAGAAAAAATATGATTTAAAAAAAAAAGAAAAAGAGGGGGAACTAACTTTTGGAAATAACTGCATATTAAAATTGTTTAACAAGACTGAGGAACAAAAACTTTGCAACTGTGACACATGATCGGTGCAGCACAACATCCAACCTGATTTCTGCCTGCTGGCTATTACGTACCCTGTTGCAACACTGTAATACAGCCAAATATGCTAAATTAAACATCCCATAACGGCGAAGGCACACATGTGTCGGGGGTGCGCCCCGGCGGTTTAACCTCTGCTAATAGTCGAAGTAATTCTACATCGCAAACAGGAACACATGTCTTTGAGCATTTTTTGCTCCATTCTATCTAGTTCGCGTCCCATGGTGTGGTTGTTTTGAGAGAGTGCGCGGGTGTGTATTTGTGCGCGTGCGCACGTGTGCGCGTGGACGGTGTGCCCTCGCCACACTGAAGATAAATGGGCTACCCTGCTGTGTGTGGCGCCGCTGCTTCTCGAGTTCTGTGGAGTTCTGCAGGCCGGGGGCTAATTGCAACAGACTCTGCACCATTTCACAGAGATCCGCGGAACACGGGCAGAAATCCTGCCACCGACGCGGGATAAAGATGAAAAAGAGATGAAATAACGCAGGCAAATGAAAGGCTACATACTTACTTCAAAATCACAGAGAGCAGCTACCTGCTTTATCTGTCTGTAAATGGTCTGCCGTGAAAAAGAAAGGAATCGAGGTGTTGCGACGGCCAAGCCGAAGTCGAGATCAACCACTGTGGCGGGACCTTAAGAAAGCTCGGGTCTCACATTTGAGACCTAGTGAGGTCCGGGTGATGTCATTTCTGTGATGTATAACTCTAGAAATGAAAGGGGTTTGCTTTCTTTATCCGTTTGAGAACCCAATTGGAAAAAAAGAAAAAGAAGCTTTGACATTTTTATAATTTTCTGTTATGAGAACAAAAGGGGCAGCTAGGTGGTTAGCACAGCCTCACAGCAAGAAGGTTCCTGGTTCAAACCTCAGCAGGGGTCTTTCTGTGTGGAGTTTGCATGTTCTCCCCATGCTTGCGTGGGTTTCCTCCATGTACTCCGGCTTCCTCCCACAGTCCAAAGACATGCATATCAGGTTAATTGCTGGTTCTAAATTGCCCGTAGGAGTGATCGTGAGTGTGTGTGGTTGTTCGTCTACATGTAGCCCTGTGATGGACTGGTGACCTGTCCAGGGTGGACCCCTGCCTTTCACCTGAAGAGAGCTGGGATAGACACCAGCAGATCCAGATTTAGTCTGGCTTTTAATTGATTCATCTCTTAGTATTTTAGCTTCTTCTACTTTATTCTGTCTTTATCCTATTTATTGAGTCACCTTTTTAACTTGGCTTTTGCCTGATTTCTTTTATTTAACCATAGTTTTTACATCTCCAATTTTACACATTTTATCATTATTTTATCTATTGTCTGTTTTTATCCTTTTTTAACTGTCTTTTAATCTTTTAGTTTTTAGCTCCAGTGTTTCCTCATGGGGGCCCTCCACACTGGGAGTTGGGTCTGGTCTGCCCATGGGGGGTGTGGTCTTGGAGGTCCCTTGGGCCTGGAGGACTGGCGGGGTCTGCACATGGTGCAGATTCTACCCTGGTCCATCTGGGTTGAGGTGGTCTCTGGGACGGCGCCCCCTGTGGATGCAGGCTGTGGTGCCTCTCGGTGTGGATGGCCTCCCTGTTTTATGTTTTTTTTTTTATTCTGTAAAGCACTTTGTGTTGCATTTGTATGTATGTATGTGGGAAAAATGGGAGGATTATGAGTTTACCCACACGTTTCGAGCAATTGTGTCTAAACACATATTTCTTGCAATGTCTTGTAATTTCTGCTATAATATGTGTTTGAAAAGAAAAAAAAGATGGCCAGTGTCAAACATAAACGAGCTTTTTGACTTCTGACATGAACCTCTCCTCCTACGTGGTTGAAGTGTCTGATTTGTTTACCCTCAGCCTACACAGGTTAACATCTCCCTGATGGATGAATCAGAAACCCGCGCTCTTATCTTGAAGATGGACTGGATTCATCATTCCACTCACTGCGCTGCGGGTTAAAAGATGCAGATCTGCCACAGCGGAACCCCAAAAAAGACTGTCCGCGCACGTTTTTCCTGAAGCAGAGCAGGACGGCAGCTTTCGAGACGCTCCTAAACCACGACGACTGGCCACAGTCAGACTGTCCTCACCGATTTCTGGCGTAACTTCAGAAAAGCTGTTGTTTTTCGTCACAAAGCTGTCCATCTTCCTAAACACCACGACTCAGCGAAAGTTCCAATAGTTTCTAGTGAAAACTTTTCCGGCTGACCTTTTGAATCTGAAGTAGCTGCCACTTACTAGCGCAGTCAAGCGACCAAATTAGAAGCATCTACGTACCTGGTTTACATCTCCACCCTCACTAACAAACGTGCACTTACATACGAGCGCTTTAATGACTTCTTTCATGTAATCACCTGAGCTGGGAATACTCAGAGTGAGCTCAGAACTCATTTATAGCGCTTGCATTTGCCCCAGTCGTTAAAGATGCACAGTATGCAGAGCGGTTAGTACTGTAATATCCTCAAGAATTTCATCTAATTGATCTAAAAGAGGCACTTTTAGAAAACCATCACAAAAAAAAACATGATGATTTCCAGTCACTGGAGGCATCCTTAGGAAAAAGAGAACCATTAAACTCTTTAAAAAAGCATGTTCTTTTGTGAGTTTTGTGAGGATAGAATCTGTTGGCATGTTTGTGTTGGACAGCATCCAGGAAACATCACAGCAGCTTTGTCACATGTGTAAGTCCTTACCAGCTGTTTATTTCAGACCCTGATCAAGTTATATTTGTTATATCAAAATTAATGCTGGGCAAGTTAACGTGTTATCGCATTAATTCAGTAATTTATTAACGGCAACATTTATTTTAATAAAACATGTTGCTCACATGCTTTTATTTTGAAAGGTCTGTTACTGGCTGCTGCGGAACTGGAAGAAAAAACATGCGGAAAAGCTAAAACAGACATGTAGACGGTAAAGTTACAGAACTTTAACATGGATATTTTCATTTTAAAGTTCTCCCAGATGGAGGATTCAACAGAAACAAGGTTATTTGTAACAACTGACAAGTTGAACTCCCCGTTAATAGTTTCTGCTGTTACCTCAGAAATTACCTGTTTTAATGTTCTGATTGTGGCTCAGGATTTTGTTGGTAGACTTTAATTTTATTTTTTTTTTTATTAAAAACAGGATGACATTAATGCCCTGGCAGTGGCAATAAGATTTATTTTATTTTACATTTTTTAAGATGAGATTTACACTAAATATGTGTTACTGACAAGTGCTGATGTTGAAAAGTGTTTGAACAACAAATGTTATGGCACTTTAGTTCATATGGCAGCAGAACATTTAAATAAAAGTGCATTTTACACTGCTTTTGAATTAATTATTTGATTTTGCATATACAATGTGATTAATTATGATTAATCAGGGAAATCATGCGATTAATCGCGATATAAAAGTTTTAATCGTTCCCCAGCCCTAATCAAAACCTAAACATTATTTATTGATTCTACACAAAAAGTGAAACAAACCCAGACCAACTTCTTCATCTGAAACATACCTGACCTGAAAATGGAAAAATCTAACTTCAATCAAGTCCACTTTGTTCTCTGGTTTTCTTGACTCAACAGTCTCAACAGTCACGTTATGATCCAAACGGTCTCATGTGTGTTTTGAGTAATAAAATTTTAAAGACGATTTTGACTTCTTAACCAATCTTTCCTCTCGTTCTCCTTTCCCTCCACCACTTCAGGTCAGTTCTAGTTAATACGATGGTGCCAATCCACAGCAACGCCATCTTAGAGTACTTTTCAAATAAAGTTAACCAGTTAAAAGCATCTGCGTTACAGCGTTCAACACCGCACTCTTTCCAGTGGAAGCAGAGCTCTGTGAGCTGAACCTGTAATTACGTGTCCCGGCCCGTCCCTTACTGTTGCCTCTCCCCGACAAACTGCTTCAGTCATCCAATGATTCAACGCCTCACATTCACGAGTGACAGCGGAGGAGGATAGGGAGGTATCATGGGTGAGAGCGAGGAAGAAAAATGAAGCGGCGGAGGGAAATGCATCAGACGTGTCTCATACTCGTAGTTCTATGGCATTAGAGTCAACAGAGACGCCTCCACCCCTCTAGCACTGCACATTTGTCACAAAGAGAGACTTTTATGCAGAAAGGTCCTCACACGGGAATGTCACACCGTAGAGATGTTTGGTTGTAACGTAGAAGCGCCACAGTTGGAGGAAACAGCATATCATGCCAGCTGTCGAGCAGGATGGTGGAAGGATGGTTGTGTGGGCAGGAACTGGGCACCTCACAGTCCTTTAGTTGACCATAAACTCCTTTTGTACACCAAGATAGTCTATCACCAAACGCAGGGCCACATGTCTGACGTCTGCCTCGGCTGAGTCATGTATCATTATCCCAAACATACCAGCATATTTACAAGAAAATTTGCTAGTTGTGGCGATGTTGGCGAGATCAGAAAAGATTCTCCCGGTGCTTCTCAGTTTCTCCATCACCTTGAAAACAGGTAAAACATTCAAGTGACTGCCATCTGGTTACGACACCTTTCAGTCATAGATGCATACCCACCAAGCTAAGTTACGTTGAAAAGTTGACTTTATCAGGCATCTAAACAACTTTCTGATTTGGTTGAAAAGTGAAAGGTGATAGAAGCTACACAAAAGGGATAAAAGCTGTCGTTTTTAAGATGTTGTAGATTAAGACACTGCAAAAAACATGTTTCATTTTTTTGTCTCAGTGTCTCTTTTTGAAGTCAGATCAGACTAAACCTCTCTGGCTTCAGGTCAGTCAGGATTATCTAAATTATTTCATTTTTTTAAATGCCACAATAATGAGAGAGAGGATTTCATATTATTTTCTTCAAGGTCAAAAGTTTACATACATTTCCTTAGTATCGAGTAGCGTTTCCTTTGAACCGCATGACTTGGGTCAAACGTTTTGGGGAACCGTCCACAAGCTTCTGAAAGTGCTGGAATTCTCAGTCAGGTTTATGGGTTGCCTTTGCTTAGACAGGCCTTTTCAGATCTGGCCCACACATTTTTGATGGGATTCAGATCAGGGCTTTTTGATAATCACTCCAAAACATTGACTTTGTTATCTTCAAGCCACTTTTTAACCATTTTGGCAGTGTCCTTAGGGTCACTTTCCATTTGGAAGACCCATTTGTGCAGAAGTTTTAGCTTCCTGGTCCATTTCTTTTGACTTTCCCATGATTTCAAACAAGGAAGCAGAGTGCTTTGAGGTGTGGCCTTGATTACATCTCCAGGTGTGCCGTCAATTAACTCACATGTTGTCATTTAACCTATCAGGAGCTTCCAAAGCCATGACCTCATCATCTGGGCTTCCCTATGTTGTTTAAGGACTTAATACTTTTTGTGTATATAACATTTGACCTTGAAGAAAATGATATAAAATGACAAGTTTTCAACATCTTCTTTTGGGCTAAATGTGGGCCACAATGGGCCGACCTTATTTAGCCTTAAAAAGGACGTCCATGGACGTCCGGTGTTTGGTGGGTAGATTGCGGATCCGCTATATCCACTATATAAAAAAGATAGTAGGTAGTAGCTGATCTGCAGCAAAGCAGCAACTGAAGGCTCACCAGTGTGATTGCAAAAATAATAATAATAAAAAAAAGCAAGCATGATGTCACAGTTCAGCAATCCACACCTAGTGTTAAGTTGGTGTGTGTACACGGTCCCGGTCTCGCACATTATCTTTGTTTTAAGTGTCATGGATTGGTGTAAAATCGAGTCAAAAAAACAAAACAAAACTGTGTAATCAATAGTTTGCCGGTGCCATATATATATATATATATATATATATATATATATATATATCTGGGCTCACTGACCTACAGCTGCACAACGAGTTGAATGTTGCATGAAGAGAAGAGAAGAATGCATGATTATTGAACCGACATTGTCTTGAAATGTAATATAAGGCTGTTTTTTTTTTTTTTTTTTTTTTTTTGTAGTGATCTGAATTAAATAAGCTGTGGAAATACAAGATCTCTACTTTTTCAGCATTAAGAAATGAGCATCAGATCAAAATCTATCTATGGAAAAATGAAAGTCTTCTCATTCCGCATTACGCGTTTAAGCACATTTAAGGAGCGTCTTTTTTTATGCGCTCTCCTCTGTGGGACATCTACTGAACATTCTGTTTAAATACCAGGAACATTGAGCTCAGACCGCACTTCTGACGCACAATCTGACACGAAACATTAACAGTCAACAACCCTCTCTGCTGTGAAGTCTAACTTTACAGCATCTGATTAGCATCTCTTGTTATGGCGAATGACATAAACTGTCAAGAAAAAAAAAAAAAACAGAAACACAGTCCATAACAGTTTCATTTAAGTTCCCTTCGCCTCGGGCCAAAGCTGTTTTTAAAGGAATTTAATAAGCTTATTTCCAGCTCATGTCTTCTACAGCTGGCTTATTAAACAGTCGAGTAACTGCATTAGCGCTGTTGTCTTAGATTAAAACAATCTATATAACTACACTTCGCGTCGTGTCCTCGGGCGTATCCTCCCTTTGGGACTGGCGCAGAAGGATTACTGCTAGGAGACGGGATCGGGATGCAGGACGGCGCCGGGAATCTTAACTATAAAAGGCGAAGACGACGGCGGGTCGTCGGGTTACGGACCCGGATGGTTGGAATCACAGGTGAGGCCCAGCGGAGGACTGTTTAAACATTCCTTTCCAGGCGGTTAATCTGAAGCAGTGATTTTCAACCCTGGTCCTCGAGGCACACTATCCAGCAGATTTTAGAGGTTTCCCAGCTTCAACACACCTGATTTTAATTAATGGTCATTATCAGGTTGTCCTCAAAGTCTGCACAAGTCTGTTAATGATACAGCCACTTGTATCACGGTGTGGAGAAGAAGAGGAAACATCTAAAACCTGCTGGATAGTGTGCCTCGAGGACCAGGGTTGAAAATCACTGATCTGAAGTACTAAGCAGCAAGAATGGGATTCCTTATTTAAGGCTAAACAGGTAAAATAAAAATGGTCTCCTTCTTGCTTCCTGATGTGGGTGGCGTCCAGATCTTTAGCAGGTTATTTTCAGTGATTAGCCTTTTCCAGCGCATTCTTGACCTGATTTTGGGAAACATCTAGTTTCTGTGCAAAGAAAATAATGTTTAACCTTCGCATTTCCAATGGAGGGCAACGGAGGGAGCTGCTCCCCTCCCCCCTCACTTCCTCACTGTCTGTTGCTGGAGTTCCAGGTGCTTCTTTTAGGGCGGTCACTCAGGACTCCAAGCTAACATGGCAGTGAAACTGCATGGAGGCAGGTTCAGGACTGCATCTGAGGAGACTTTTGCATATGCAAAGGTTTTTGCTTTTTCTTTTAATCCTGTGGACTTTGAAACAACTAATACTCACACGGGCAACACTAAGTACCCTGATTTGACAGGTTTTAAGAGCGCAGCAGCCAGATGTAGCTCATCATCAGCCGTTGATGGACTGATCGTCAGCAAGTCTGCAGGAACCTTACAGTCATGGAAAAAAATACTAGACCACCCTTTTTTCTTCACTTTCTTGTTAATTTTAATACCTGGTACCACTAAACGTCATCAAGTGACTAAAACAGACAGAAAAGAAAACACTGAATGCATAAAAGCAGTGTTTTTGGCAGTACAACGCCATAGCTATTGATGTAAAAACTTAAGTGATTTAGGTTATAATCAAGAAAACCATGGAAAATGGTAAGATATCAGCTCGTAAATAAAACTCTTATGAGCAATCTTTGTGGTTATCGTTATGTTTGTCCAAACAAATGTACCTTTAGTTGTACCAGGCATTAAAATGAACAAGAAACTGAAGAAAACAAGGGTGGTCTAATAATTTTTTCTATGACTGTGTATAACTGATGCTTTCCCAGTTTGCTTCCCGGTTCAGGTGTGTGTTAACACAATGCCAACAGAAATTTCTAAGGTCACAGGGTTATAAAACCATTTCCAAGCAACTTTAAGTTCAACATTGTAGAGTGAGGAAGTTTATTCACCAGTGGAAAGTACTCAAGGCAGCTGTCGATCTTCCCAGGAATGGACACTCTAACTAATTCATACCCCAGTCAGACCACGCATCTCTTAGAGAAAAATACAAAAACTCTCGATCCACCTCTCAGACTCCACAGGACTCACTGAGTCTGGTATTTGTCTGAGTCATCAACAGCACGATTAGGAGAACGCTGGATGAGTACAGTTTGTTCAGACGGACTGCCAAGAGAAAGCCTCTTCTATCTAAAGTCAACAATGAGGCATGACTAAGGCTTGCAAAAACACATTTAAAAAAAAAAAAAAACAAACACAAGGAACCTGGAACAATTTCAAATAGATGAGCCCAAAGTGGCGTTGTCTGGTCTGAACTGACGGCGTCATTTAAGGTGGGAATCAAACCGTTTGAGCAGAAACACCTCAAACCCACTGTCAGGCACGGCGGTGGAGGGATGATTATTTAGGGTTGTTTTGCGACCACAGGACCAGGGCAATTACTGACTCAACCATGAACATCTCTTCATACCTGAGCTTGAAGATATTTCCGTATTTTCCGGACTATAAAGCGCACCTAAATATAAGCCGCACCCACTAAAATTTAAATGAAATATATATTTTGTCACATATACGCCACACCGGACTATAAGCCGCCGGTATCCAGCTGAGAAATAAGATATTTACATCAGAAGATTTTGTACCATAAGTGTTTATTCATATACCTGAACGGACCTGCGAAACGGACCCGTATCGGGGTCCACTTGCACTAAGTGCCAGATCCGCTTTGGAGCCGGATCACAGACCTACTGGCTCCACGCTGTGTTCCGGTCCGCATCTGCGATTAAAACCTTACCTCCGCGGCGGGTCCGCTCAGAACCCTGAAATCCGCTGGGGATCCGCTGGGGAACCAACAAACTGACTGAACAATACCTATTATTATTGGACAAACTGATAAATCCAGGTGTGTCTGAGTAGCCACAATGGTCAGAAACACCTGGATTAATCAGTTTGTCCAATAATAATAGGTATTGATGCTCACAAAATGAATGTAGAGTAGCATAGCCAACATACCTACCTAACAAAAACAGAATAGCCTTTAACTACTTGGTTTGTTTTTCGTTTTTGCACTTCCTGCTAGAGCGCCCCCTGAGGGCTGAAGAAAAATTCATAGAAAAGCCGCATCTCAGTACAAGCCTCATGGTTTTAAAGCGTGGGACAAAAGTAGCGGCTTATAGTCTGGAAAATATGATAAATGTGAAGCCATCTGTGCAGCCAAAGCTTGGTCAAAATTAGACCACGCAACAGAAAAATAATCTGAGGCACACCGACAAATCTACATCCAAATGACTGAGATGAAAGAATCCAGGTTTTTGAATGGCCTTATAAACAGTCAAGGCCTCAACCCAATTGAAATGATGTGGCGGGACTTTAAGAGAGCTTAACAGCTAAATTAAGCAAAAACTTTCAAGAACTGAAGCAGTGTTGTAAAGAAGAAAAAAAACAACTATTCTTCCACAACTACTGAGTCTTCGGGATACTCAGGGGTAGGGGTGAGTATTGGCAAGGACCTTGCAATACGATATGTATCATGATACTTGGGTCACGATGCGATATTATCACAATATCACGATATATTGCGATATTCTACCCAGTTAATATCAAAATCAAAAGTAGAGATGAAAAATCTAATTGCTGTATATGTTTATCAGATGATATAGGACAAATTGGGTCTAAACTATTTGCTTCAAAACAACGTATTTATTGTTTATTATTAGTGTTTTTGCACATTTAAATTTCAAACAATTTAAATGTGAAAATTAAACAATTTCTCTAAAAAAATCGATATAAGGAGCTGAAAAATTAATATTATATTGGGCAGCCAAAAATTGCTAATTCGATTTTTTTCACACCCTTACTCAGGGGTACTTAATGTTGCCCACATACTCCCCTTAGGCCCCAATTCTTTTCAAAGACATAACATCAAAATGCCTAATAAACATCAAAATGCCTAATACTAAGATCAACTATATTTCAGATGTTTTTTTTTTTTTTAAGAAGTGGTACTTTATTTCACACTCTGCACATGTCTGAAGAGATGGGGTAGCTGAAGATAAACGGCTGCCTGCCTTCACTCATCTCTTATGCAGTCAGTTTCTTGCTCAGAATGAGCAGACGACGTAACTGACATCCAGAGAGATTGTGTCAACGTACGGGAAGAGCTCGGGTCTTGACCGGAGGACTTGACTCTCTTGTCATGCTTGGGTTGTTTAAAGCAGACATAGGTCCTCCCCGCCGCATCGGACTGTGTACACAAGATAAATCAGCTTGTGTAAACTCTGAAAATCCACGATCCCACAACACAACACGGGAGAGCCATCTGTCGAGGCTGCTAGCCTCCGGCAACATCCATCATCCAGTGGTGCAGTCCTGATCAGCTCCCCTGGTACTTTTACCGCCACTAATACATTGATCCATACGACCTTTAGGTGATTAATGAGCCGGCATTATCTAAGTTTTAGGTGAATAACGACCTATGACCTTTCCTTTACCTGGAATGCTAACAGGTCAGTTGAAACAGAAATAGCTTCTAAGGATGATGCGTGAGATATTTTAAAGAAGTCCCGGTTTTTAAGCACCAAGGATTAGCGTGACCTAGATGACTGAGAAGCTGAGAATCAGCACAGACAATTAAAGCCGACCTTCCTCAGCCGGCACATAGAGTACATCCTCTGCTCGGCCTCTTTTCGGAGCTCGGACTAAACATGAAAGTGTTTTCGAGGCTGGCGGCATCAGGCGAACGCGGCCCGTGGCGTTAGGAGGTTCTGATGCAACCAGCAGGTCCGGTCCTGCGGTGATTCAAGGGAAAGAGCAGGATGAATGACAAAAAGGGATAAAAGTTTCCTCGGCCTCTTCTGCTACTTTCTGATTTCCAGAAAGTTGATGATCCACTTTCAGGAGTGAACTGTGAGCTGAGGAGGCGGGGTTTGGAGAAGTGCGAGACGAGTCTCTACATATAGTCCTTCAGTAATTTGCAACGCAAGAAAGACTAGGACAAATTATAGTTATAGTTTATAATAATTTCCTAATCCAGGGATTAATAAAGTACATCTTATCTTATCTTAAAAGCAGCATATACTGTGCCAGAATAAAGTGCCTGTTCCATGCAGAGAAAACAGGACTTTTTCTTGTGTTGTTGTTAGCGTGTTAGCCGCTAATTACGAGCCAGAAATAGCACAATACCAGCGGTTTGTTTACTACGGTTCAGAGACCAGAGGCTGTAAAGGTAACAGAAAGACCACAGTTGAGCTTTTGTCTTGTTTCACTGCAGTGCCTCGCTACTTTTTTGGGGTTTTTTAAACATATTTTAAACACATTATTGAGGCTCGGGGGGCTCCGGCTCCAGTTAGCGGATTTTGATTTACGCGGGGGGACGCCGGTTCCCCATTAACCGCGAAAAATAAGGGATCACTGTATACTTGTAGTGTTGCCAGATCTCGCAAGAAATAGCCCTGAAACTTGCAATTTTTATGTTTTGGTTGCTGAGAGAATTATTAGACGGGTGACAGTCGCCTTGTTTCTGTTCGAGCCCGTGACTCCAGGTTCTGCTCGTCTCCCTGACACCGGCGCCTCTGCATCTCAGCGATGGCATGTTGAACAAGATCTGCATGATATGCGCTAGTTTCCCCGCTCGCAGACTCTGCCTTTGAACCCGTTCCCTCCCGTCTCACTGACGCATTGTTCTCTGCATTTTACCCCGTTAGTCGCTGGCACTGTGGGTGAGGTAGCTCAATAAACTCAGCCAACTGCGCAGCTTTAATTTGTCTCACTGTCACCGGCTTGTTTAAGACAAAGGGAGGGGTGGCTGAAGAGGGAGGGGATGGATCTTTAGAGAAGGAGGACGTGCGAGACGTTTTAGCTTTGCAGTGAGGAAAGATCCAAGATCCTCAGTGTGACGTGAAGTGTCACAAAAAGAATGAGGCTGTAAAATATTAAATATAGAAGGTAAACACACAGAAATGAATAAACAGATTTGGTAATATAAAGACAAATGATGAAATATAAAAAAAAAAATTTTAGGAAGTGTTTTTATTTTATTCTAATGTTTGCTCATTTATGTGTCTATATTTTAAATAGAATAATTTATTCGACCCTTTCTTTATTTACTCTTGTTTAGAAATTGCCTATTTATCTCCTCTTGTTTGAAATCTGAGGCAGTTGGGTTAAAGCATAAGTTTACCACCTTTCTATGGGGACCGGTGCCCCCCCCCCGTGAAATCCAAAATCCGCGAACTTGAGCCGGAGCCTCCCGAGCCTCAATAATGTGTTAAAAATATGTTTAAAAACCGCAAAAAAGTAGCGAGGTACTGCAGCGAAACAAGACAAAGGCTCAACTGTGGTCTTTCTGTTACCTTCACAGCCTCTGGTCTCTGAACCGTAGTAAAAAAAAACGCTGCTATAGTGTTATTTTTGGCTCATAAGGCTCATAATTAGCGGCTAACACGCTAACAACAACAAAAGAAACAGTCCGGTTTTCTCTGCATGGAACAGGCACTTTATTCTGGCACTGCAGGAACTTGTAACATCACACAGGTTGTATTGTTGGGCTCCTGTCGATTAACAGAGAATGTAAATCTATACACGCTGGGCTGCTGTTGATGTTCACTACACTTTTAATCTTCTGAAAAATCCGCGAATAACTAAATCTGCGGAACTTAAAGCGCTAATTGGCAAGGGATCACTGTACAGTAAACCCTCACACTTTGCAGTTAATGGGGGCTGTGACCCCCCCCGCGAATGGTGAAAAACCACGATGTGGAGTACCCCCTCAACTAATCGAGAAGTTCCACTTTTTCGAAAAAAAAAAAAAAAGTTTGATTCTTCCTCGTCCCGGCTTTATACAAAGTGGCGATGCTGCCATCTGGAGGATCGGAACACTAACTACGATGTTCATAACTCTGGTATTTATTTTGATGCTCTGCCTAGCAACCCCAGTAACACATATTAGACCCAACTGACGTCTATAGACATCGATGGCAGTGAATGAAGTTAACTTTAAAACGCCACTAAATCACTGAAATAAGCAAGCGATATTCAGAACTGACGAATGGAAACACCAAGTGTATCAGTGCGTTAAACTTGGCTTGTCTCACAAGAGGAACAGATGGGAGATGTGGGGATGCGTGTCAGCCAATCAGCATACAGACAACCGACAGCAAAGTAATGCCCGTCGTAGCAGCCAATCACAGGCCTCGATTTTCGTTCATGGGGCATCCAGTGTAGGCTCTTGTTGCTTCCTGAGACTCGTTCTTGAGGTGATGTGTTTCGCCTCAGCCTCGCGCGCTTCCTTTGAATTTTTTTTTTAATTTTTAAATTCTTTTTTCTTTTTTTTTTTTGATGAATATTTTTGAAAACTCCACAATTGCAGAGACAGCGAACTTTGAGGGTTTACTGTATTCACCCAGATCTTCTTCTGAATGCACTAAAGGTGAGAACTAAGCGTTTCTGTTCCAGAATTGTCAGGAATATTGGAAATACGAGGCCGAAACTGAAAGTTTGCTCCCAGATTCAGGGCATTTGGCTGAAAATTTTTCGACCAATCAGCTTCTGTGAGCCAAAGAGGAAGTCAATCAGACTCAGAAAAAAACTGATGTCCAGACTCTTTTTTTTTCTCTCTCTCTCTCTTCACACTTACACCAGTGACGTTCACGCGAGCTGAGTGATGTGCTGAAGATGTGTGTGCAGACGAGAGGCGCTCCGTCACCGTGGGCCTGGGGCTTTCCTAATGAAGGGTCAAGGGAAAAACAGCTGAAACTGCAGGATGTGTAAAGAGTGGCTGTGGGCCAGTGATACGTACGAGCCCTCGTTTGTTTGCTTTTTTGTAAATGCAGCTTCTTTTCCCTACAATAATTTCCTCCCTCTCGCTGTGAGCATCATCCTTCGCCTGTTAAAGTTGCCTTCCTTTGACTATAAAACAGTTTTTACGGCTATGTTTTAAATCATCCTTATGCCGAGAGAAGATCAGTGATTAAAATTTGCAACGAGCAACAAGCTGTAAGCCCCAGATGCTATCACTGTGTGTTTTTCTTTTTTTTTTTGTGGGATACTTAATACCATAGTATGGATTTGTTCAGTTCACTGACCGAGGTTTGCTCCATTAAAATCCCCCGGAATAATGAGAACAGGAGTTTGTGTCTCTGATAATGATTTGCTTCCACAAGCTTGAAGCATGACACGAACAGCGAGTGAAATAAAAGCGAGCATCTCCTCCGGTGAATGAAATGGTTCACGGAGCGGGTGAAAGCAACACGTTTTACTTCACGCCATTACATCAATACTTCCAACTACATAAAAGCAGACTCCGTCTCCCCTAATTTCAACGGACGGGCCCGTTCCTTTAAAAACAGAGGAAAAAGCCGAGCGGAGATAATGGATTAGAGGGAGAAAGGGACGGAGCGGAGCCTCATCATGTGTGTTCATCTGCTGATGGAGCTTCAGCGTGTTTACGCCGCTCAGTGTCACGCAAAGGTCCTTCTGCTCCTCAAACAGGAAAAAAAAAACGAATAGAAAAATACAGAAAACCTCCCGTCAACGTATGTAAATCAAAAGTCTGTGTGGTTCACGGATCACAGCGAATGTAAAACTGTCATCATAAAACATGATATATAGAATCCTACTTTCTCATGTGATGTTCTCTTGGAAATAAATGTTTTTGCTTGTCACGGCAGTGACAAGACATCCTTGATACATTAGCTGGGTAAAGGTGAAGAAAGTCAAGTCATTTTGAGTTCTTTAAGTAGAAATAAAAACATAAAAACACACAATATAAAGCCAGTAGAATATTACATGTAAAGATTCACTCATGTGAAAGCGGCTATTTTTAGCTTCTCTGATACATGTTTTACCGTGGACAGGTTTTTGTAATAAAGCTCTGCCGGCCCAAACCCAACTAAACTAGATGTAAAACACCAGATGCTGCTGTGGAGAGCTGGACGCGTCGAGACGCCACCTAAAACATATCAGAGAGGTTATCAACAGGATGAACGCACGTAAATGAAGGTTGAAGTCAACGTTTCTCCTTAAATATGGACATTTATTTTTTTGTTATTTATTATTTTGTTATTTTCGGCCCACGGGAGATGTGGAATTTTGTTCTTGAGATAAGAAACCCATTTTCAAAACTAATAAGTAATTTAATATAAATATTTATCCTTTTTTGGCTGGTTTCAGATGACTAATATTGATGTCTGAACATGTCTGAAATTTCAAATCGTCACCATCTCCAGTTTACGTGACATCTCATTTTAATTTTTTTTACAATGACAACCTTAATTGATGTTATAATTTTCTTTTACCCAACAAAAAAAAATTCTAAGGCAGATTTTAAGGTGAAATACTGATAACACAGTTGGTCTAAAAAGGTTATTATTATTTCTATTATTTCTATTATTATTATTATTATTATTATTATTATTATTATTATTATTATTATTATTATTATTATTATATTATTATTATTATTATTAACAATAATAATAATAATAATAATAATAATAATAATAATAATAATAATAATAATAATGATGATGATGATGATGATGATGATGATGATAATAATAATAATATGAAACAGTGTATATAGTTAGTTTGAAATAAAATTAGACGGAATTATTTTTTCAAAATCAATATTATTACCTCCGCCAAGGAGGTTATGTTTTTGCCTGCGTTTATCTGTCTGTCTGTGTAACTCTAAAAGATATGGATGGATGAAATTTTCAGGAGTTGTCAGAAATGAGAAAAGGAAGAACTGATTTCATTTTGGGTGTGATCCGGAAGAAATCCTGGATTCTGGAACATTTTCAAATTTTTGATAACATTGTGGTCAATGGGAACCAAAAATTTTGTTTCTCAATATATTAATTATTGCCCAAAACTCATGAAATTTGACTCAAGGATTGACAATGGGAACCTGAGGATCCGGATCTGATCCAGAAGGTGAATTTTATCGGAATCTGTAAATCGCTGTATGGGGGAATTGTTGCGCTTGGCTGAGGTCTGTGCTCTCCGAGTGCTTTTCTATTTTTATATGCATTATTTTGATTTTTTTAAATATAATTGTATCTATTTTATAATACCAAGTGAATACTGTGGATATTTCCTGCTGATGCAGCAGTGCTGACGCAGGCGGGCTGGTACCATGCAGCATCTAGTGTTGGATATCTCTTGAAATGTGACATAAATGTGTAATAGAAGTGTTTCGGTCTCTCAGTTGCTTCTGTGGTTTGTTTTTGAACGTGTGTTTAGGAGCTGCTGTTCTCTTCTCTTACTGGAACTGAGATTTGAAGAATCTTTAAACTTTTCCGGCCAACTTTCACCCATTACACGATCAATGTAAGCTCAGATTCTCCGATTAGCCTCTCACCAAATAGTTCAAACTTAGAAAAAAAAAAAAAGCCTTGAAAGAAACTGCTCAGACACTTATTCTGAGTGCTGCTCTATGATGAGAAGTTTTCCAGAAGCTGATACAAAAATCCACATCAAAATGACAAAATATCCATAAAAATCTGTTGTTTGTCTTGAGAATTACATTCTAGTTTTCCACCGGTTAACGTTTTAATACTCATTAAGGTGTATAAACACAGACAAGAATTAGAAATGAAGTTCACTGACTTCCAGCCAGAAAGGAAACATAAACGTGACAGTGAACAGCCCATTTCCTTTTCTTCAGACAGTGCTCTGTTATTGTTATAGGTCAGTTCTGGGAAACTGGGTTAGCCTCTCTGGGACTGAATTAAACCGTTTCACACACCTAGTTTATAGGTAAACAAGTAAACATCGGCCTCAGCGAGCGAGTCTTTAATGGATTTGTTGGTGACTGCGGACATGTCTTGACCCATTTTAAATCTCTTCACGCTTTCTCTTTTGGGATAATTAATCGGCAGTGGGGTTATTTTCTGGACTATGCACAAAGTATGCATAAACTATATGTTTCATTAGTACTATAATCTAAATTCTGGTTGGATCGGGTCCTCAGACCTGCTGCGGTCAGTGGGGAGTGTCATCCACTCTGACCTCCTGTTGGGTTTACGGTGAACACCCAAGGAGCTTTTTTATTTTTCTCTTATTATCTTGAGCAAGATACATGTGCTTTAGGATACATGTGTAGATTTATTATGCAGTGAATACTGCAACTTCCTATTTCTTGATCAACTCCGCCCTACTGCCATGCCCATGCAAATTGACTTGCCAAAGATTTTTTAAAGGAAATTTAAAGGAAATGATGTCCTATTTGGATTAGGGTATACTACATCCAAGAGTGAGATATGTGTGTACACTGAATTCTGTGGATGTCGGTGAAACGTGGTCTCGTGGTCTGATTCCAGGGTCCCTGCTGAGCAATTATCTGCAGCGATTCACTGAAGCCCCAAAATAACAAAAGTTTCACGAAGCTTGAATTTAGAGCCAAACTTAGTATATTTTTAAGCAGGATAAGAACTTTAAAGCAGCCTAAATTTGAATGAATAAACAAAAAAATAAAGATGTTAACATGAATGTAGATATGCAAATGCTAAGATTTAAATATTTTTTATGTTTAACTGGTGGGACATTTTCAGGTTAAACAGCTATTTTGCTTAATACAGTGTAGCGCAGTTTTGATCCTTAATGTAACTTCTCTGGGATTTGAATGCTTGTTTCTGATAAAAGACCACATTTTAAAGAAACTGGACACCTTTACATTGCAGTGGAGACATGTTTTATTGGCATTGATAACATGCACACTTGTCAGAGTGATGCACATATAATTAGAGTATACACTATATTGCCAAAGGTATTTGCTCTCGTGCCTTGACTCACATATGAGTTTTAGCTCCTCCCATTCCTAATCAATATGACGTGGCTCCACCCTTTGCAGCTAGAACAGCTTCAACTCTTCTGGGAAGGCTGTCCACCAGGTTTAGGAGTGTGTTTATGGGGATTTTTGACCATTCTTCCAGAAGAACATTAGTGAGGTCAAACACTGATGTTGGACCAGAAGGTCTGGTTCTCAGTCTCTGCTCTAATTCATCCCAAAGGTCTTCTATCAGGTTGAGGTCAGGACTCTGTGCAGGCCAGTCAAGTTCATCCACACCAGACTCTTCCATCCATGTCTTTATGGACCTTGCTTTGTGCACTGGTGCACAGTCATGTTGGAAGAGGAAGGGACCAGCTCCAAACTGGTCCCACAAAGTTGGGAGGATGGAATTGTCCAAAATGTCTTGGTCTGCTGAAGCATTCAGAGTTCCTTTCACTGGAACTAAGGGGCCAAGCCCAGCTCCTGAAAAACAACCCCACACCATAATCCCCCCTCCACCAAACTTTACACTTGGATCAATGCAGTCAGACCAGTACCGTTCTCCTGGAAACCACCAAACCCAGACTCTTCCATCAGATTACCAGATGGAGAAGTGTGATTCTTCACTCCAGAGAACGTTCCTCCACTGCTCTAGAGTCCAGTGGTGGCTGCTTTACACCACTGTATCTGACGCTTTGCATTGTTCTTGGTGATGTCTGGCTTGGATGCAGCTGCGTCACCATGGAAACCCATTCATGAAGCTCTCTGCTCTGTTGTTGAGCTGATCTGAAGGACACATGAAGTTTGGAGGTCTGTAGTGATCGACTCTGCAGAAAGTTGGTGACCTCTTCTCACTATGTTCTTCATCATCCTCTGACCCCGCCCTCTCAGTTTACCTGTCCTACCACTTCATGGCTGAGTTGCTGTCGTTCCCAAACACTTCCATTTCCTTATAATACAGCTGACATTTGACTGTGGAATATTTAGGAGCGAGGAAATTTCACGACTGGATTTGTTTCACAGGTGTCATCCTATCACAGTTCCACGCTGGAATTCACTGAGCTCCTGAGAGAGACCCATTCTTTTACTAATGTTTGTAGAAACAGTCTGCATGTCTAGGTGCTTGATTTTATACACCTGTGGCCATGGAAGTGATTGGAACACCTGATTCTGATCATTTGTATGAGTGAGAAAATACCTTTGGTAATAAAATGTATTTAAATGGTAAGTGGACTGATTTTACATGGCTTTTTTGTTGTTCACCCACTTTATGCATAGTTTTTCACACGGCCCTTTCCTTTTAGTATATTCAGTTTTTCTTTTTACCTCGAAAGTGCTCATTTTTTTTCCTCACTTAAACCACACACTCACATGCTGATAAAGACATCAGGAGCAATGTGAGGTTCAATGTCGCATGGTCTGCGTTCACATGACCCTGGCCTGGTCATGTGAATGCGACACTACGAGATCTTTAGTGATACCTCACTTGATTTACCACCCAATCTCAGGTAAATGTCAAATATCTTGCACTCACCGTAGGCTTTCTCCAGGCATGACCGAATGAAATGGGAGCAGCATTAATGCAGAAGTGACCATTGTTTGAATGGCTGAAAGCTTTAAAGGATTTATGAAGCCATTAGTGTTATGTATCTCACATCTGAAATGGTCTTTATTGTTTGGTTTGCTATTATCATTATTTTTCTTATAATTACCACCGTAATCAATGCCATTATACTATCAAAAAGTCAATAGGTATAAGAAAATCAGAGTAAGCAGCCTGTTAAGATAATGAGAAATGCACAGAGCTTCAGAGGCAGTGGGTGGTAAAAGTGAGCTATATTGGTTTGGGGGAGGCAGCGGCAATGGATTTATGTCTCGGCTACAGGCAAGCATGAATCCATTTTTCATTTTATAACCCAAAGGGTAATCGATGATGGGTTTGACGAGACATCAGCACAACCTGAATGAGCAGGGGTACTCTCAGAAGGTTCAGAGTAGCCTGCTGGCTCATTCAAATTCAGCCTGCTAAATCCGGAGCCTTCCATATTCCCACCGTGTTTCTCCAGCGCACCATATGGACATCTGGCTGGCACGACTACATGTTTTTATTATGGGCTTCACGCCGTAATGGCCTCGGGTCAGCAGAGGAGACCTAGGATCTCCATTAACACTAAAATTACACAAAGATTCGCACATCTACCAAGGACACAGCATGTAGGAGTTCGAGCAACAGAATCACTCTAGTTTTTTTTTTTAACGTGATGTGAATATTTGGATTCTCAAGATAAATAGGAATAAAAAATAAAAGTTATTTTCCTTTTTCTGTTTGATTCCTCTAAATGGAGCTTAAAAATTATGTGTACAAATTAAAAACATACATTCAGAATATACTGAATGTATGCTTTTTTTATATTTAATTTCTATTTATAAAATTTAGGAACCACTGGGCATTAAGATAGAGCCCATGGATACCAGACCAACATGACCAAACCTGACAAAAGCAGTCAGTCTTTTCAGAGAATGTAAGATTAATAATTTTAGAAAAGTTAGACAAATGTTGTTTTAACAGTTTTTTTTTTGTTTGATTAAATATATATATATATATATTTAAAAAAAAAGATGAAAAACTAAATACTCTTAAATTGCACTCACTTTGACAGGATGAAGGAGAAGGTCACCCTCTCAACTCAACTCATTCAACTCAATTCAATTCAGTTCAACAAGGGAAACCCGAGTATGCAACAATGGTGTCCACTAGGTGGCAGCACTGGTCAAAACTGGTCATTACAGCTGGATTTCGGGCTTTTGCCTGTCATATAAACGTCCAGTTTTGGCGAGGACGTGGCTAAGGTCCTGTCAGTTCGGCAAAGAACAGACCAACGCTGACTGTGAGACGAGTGGTGATCCTGCCAACTTCTACTGGAATAACTGGAGGAGGATATAGTAGAACTTACAAGTCATATTCTTTCGCTCCTCATCCTGCTTGCCCCTATTTAGTTGTTCTTCATCATTTTGTATCAGTTACTCATCAAGTCTGTTTTGGTGTTGGGCCGTGACTGGACCGAGCCAATTTACACACAACAGTCGACTCTAAGTCAGACACGGCCGAGGCATCGAGAAGCCGGTGGATTTTCAAAATAAAACACCTCGAGCGGGCTCCGACAGTTGACATCACCTGCAGAGTCTGTTTGTGTACTGTTCAGAAGGTTTTTGGAAGAGATTTATACCATTTATGAGAAGGTCACTTTGTTGAAAAGTGCATGTTATTTGACAGCACTCATCCTTTTTAAATTTATAATAAAAATTAGATTGAATGTATGAATGCTTGTAACAGTGACTTACCAAATAAAGCATTAAAAGTTTCTATTGACTATATACAGTGGTACTTCTACTTAAGAACATCTCTACATAAGAAATTCTCAGGTTACGAAACACCTCAAAGGGAAAATATTGCCTCTTGTTACGAAAGAAATTTCAGGATACGAAAGGCAAAAATACAGTACGCGCTGCTACTCGCAGCTCCCAGAGTTTACTGAACGTAAACATAATTGTCGGCTCTGTATCTCGGTTTGAAAGCGGTCCGTCCGAGCTGCTCTGCCATTGGCTACCGCTTAGCATCTTCCTGGCATCCCATTGGCTAGGAGGGCCCCTTGTCTGTATGAGCGTAACCCAGCAACCCAGGTAGACGAACAATTTTAACCTCCGCCAAGGAGGTTATGTTTTTGCCTGCGTTTATATGTCTGTCTGTCTGTGTTCAAGATAAGTTAAAAAGTTATGGATGGATTCAGATTAAATTTTCAGGAGTTGTCAGAAATATGAAAAGGAAGAACTGATTTCATTTTGGGTGTGATCCAGAAGAAATCCTGGATTCTGGATCACTTTCAAATTTTCGATAATTGTTGCGCTTGGTGGAAGTCTGCGTTCTCCGAGTGCTTTTCTAGTTTTAGCATGTATTTCTTACAGGCTTTTAGGTCATTTCATATATTATTTATAATTTATAAAAAAAAACATTTTTGAATATTGGGGGGCTTTTAACTCATTAGGGCATTTACATAGAAAACACGTCTCTACTTACGAAAGTTTCAGGTTACGAAACTACTTCCAGAATCAATTAATTTCGTAAGTAGAGGTACCACTGTATATAGAATTATATTTTTTTGACTTGAAACTTTTTCCCTGAACATTTTGGTTTAATAAAACGATTTGATTTCTTATCATGTGACCCATAACATGAGTGAGTAATGCACTTGTCATTGTGTTACTTATTTAGTCTCTGAAAACAATAGATTTTGCATTTAATTTCAAGTTTACCTCATTTGTTTATTTCTCAATTCATGAACCACATGTTTTTTACTGTTAAAAAAAAAGAGATATTTGGGGGACATAATACGTATCTAATACTTTAACACGATTAATTATTAATCTACAATCTGCCCACAGACACTTACCGATGTCCACAGTGTCGAGCCTGGAGAGTCTGGTGGATGTGAGGGAGCTATTAAATCTACGGAGCTGAGAGGAGAGGATTTCAGTGGTGGTTCGGCGCTTCCATGACCTTGGCCATGACCAAGTCTGTGTTCTTACAGAAATAGACTTTTTCAAGCTCTAATTACTCTGCCTGTCTGAAACTGAACAAACTACAAAGATACACACAGGCTAAACTTGGTGGAAAGCTCATTAACATTTGGCTGCTCAAACCAAATCTCCCCAGGATGCCATTTTTTTTCCTAACTTGACAAAGTAATAAAAAAATATGATACTGCTTATTATCCCTATGTATCTCGAGTAAATTGTCAACAGGTGAATTTTCAATTTTATAAAATGTCATAAACTGAACTGCTTCACGTTGTTTGAACTTGTGAGTTATCACAAAAAAGGCATCTCACATGACTCACGATGCTCTTTGCTAAACAATTGATCATTTCTGTAAGATGGGAATTCACGTGTCCCAGAAGACCTGGAAATTGTGCAATCACTCAAATCCCATCTGTGAGTCTTGTTAGGTTGTATTTTTTTTTTTTTTACTTTCCAGATTATTGCAGCTAGTGGTTCTCATTTTTGCATAGTTACACATTAGTTACATATTGGTATTAATATTGTTATTGATAACATTGGTAATGTTGTGGTGTTGGAAGTATAAATGACATTACCTTTTCATTTATATCACACTGTTTTATTGTTCATTGTTTTTATCATATTATTGTTTTGTTTAATGAACCCTATGTTCATGTCACAATGTCTTATATTGATCTTAGTGTATGTATGTCTTTACTTTATATTAGAAATGTAGTAAACTAGCCCAGTTGTAGGTGGTTAAAACATGCGGGGGAGACAAAGAGCTGACCAGGTGAGCGAGATGGTGGTGAGTGGGAGGTGTAGTTCTTCTTGGATCAGAAAAGAATTATGTGGCGGCGACGGATTGGACAGAGGACCAGACCGGCCAATGGGAGAGCCAAGTCTAAACCGCAGCTCATGACACATATTTCTGTATAAATTGTTGTTGTATTGTTTCGTTTGACCTTCTTCTACTAGAGACTGCCTCTGCGAAGGACCTGTGATCACAATTATTGCAATTAAACATCTGTGTTGTACTGAGCCGACCCAGATTCTCCTTTCCTAACAAAGAATACGCAGCCAGAATCTTTGAGGAAATAATCCAACAGTCTTCACTTGATTTTAAGACAGCATCTAAGCAGAAATGCAGCATACACAACTTTGGGTTGATGGTTTGGTGTTCATAAGCCACCACAGGACCTGAACACCTAACAGAGATTGGGTTGACCATGAACTCCTCTGCACGCTCGGGCAAACGTAAGGTCATGTGTCAGACACTAAACCTTGGTCAAAGATGCATCAAGCGACTGGACAACGACCTGAAGCGCTAGGGTTGGGAATCGAGAACCGGTTCCTGTAGAGAACCAGTTCCCTGTGTTTCAATTCCATGGAATCGTTTGGCAGTTTATCTAGCGATTCTCTTATCGATTCCAACCAGCATGAATCTCACATAATTTACGCAAGTTACGCACAGTCAATTCTAGAAAGCACTTACGTGATTAAGTTACGTCGGTTTAGCACATGCATTGGAGTTGTAAACAACAATGGCGCCCACCAGTTCAAGCACTCCAAAGTTTGGCTTCACTTCACCAAAGAAAGATGGCAACAAAGCAACTTGCAGTCATTGTAAAGTGGAGATAACAGCGTCGGGAGGGAACACGGCTAACATGCAGAAACATTTGTGATAATGATAAACGAGTGTTGTGTTCTTGACGCTTCGGACTGATGGATCTCAACCCAGCAGCAGCGGCAGTAGCCAAGCTAAGATCACCTCTGCAGTTACTACGGAAGGCAACTCTGGTAAGTAGCTATCCCGCTGCCGATGTGCTTCTTTGTAAAACACGCTATAACATTAACGCTATGCTATTGAACGAATGCCTTCTGCATTACATTTAGAAGATGACCGTGACGAGAGGGAGTCTGGCTCAGAGGCTGGAAGACATGCTTATTTTTCTGCAAAAGAATTGTTAATTCTTCATAGTATTGTATTTGATAGTATTTATCTTTCTTTATTATTATTTTTGAGTGCTTATTGAGCTCATATATCCTTTTAAAAAGGAGATTTTTTTTAGTTAACACATTATCCAGGCTTTGGGCCTATTTTGACCTCGCTGTTGAGTTTGTAAGCTCGTGACTTCTAAGTAAAAAAAAAAATTGATGCTAATAAAACTTCTGTTTTGCCCAAATTAGAATCGATAAGAGAATCGATAAAGAATTGAATTGTTAAACAGTATCGATAATGGAATTGGAATCTGAAAAATCTTATCAATTCCCATCCCTATGAAGCACACCAACAAAACTACATCAGAATGCCTGAACAATAAAGTAGATCAAGGTCCCGGACTGGCGTCGAAATCTAGATCTTGACCTGATTAAACTGTTGTCGCAGGATCCGTCAAATGTCCCAAAACAGTCGCAAACTGAAGCAATGTTGTGAAGGAGATTGGCCAAAATTACTACTGTGGTCACATGACTTATAGCATGTTTTCACATAAATAAAAGCATAAGAATAAAAGAGGGATTATAGCTTTTGCACATGACTTGCTAGCATCCTATAGAGATGCTGATTGGACCCTTGAAAGCAGTGCTCAGATGTTCCACCAAAGTTCTAACTGGGAGTCATCTCTACGTTCGTCAACTACCATGAACGTTCGCTTCTTCCTCAAATGTTCTTTTATTTTCATACATAACACATAATGTGAGATTTGCTCTTAGAGTTTGCCTCTTGCTCCTCGGCTGCCTGAAGAAGTTAGAGGCTCATTTCAAACAGGCTCACTAATGGAGACTTTATAATGGAGCTGGATATTTCTATATCCTTTTAAGTCAATCAGAGATTTTAAAGCATGGCGAGTGTAAACAGATTAAAAGTAAAATTGACTTATGATGCTTTAAATATGTTTCTGATGGACCGGTGCCACTCTGTAAGTCGAGCTCACTTATCCGGAGCGAGAAGCTGACTCGGAGCGATAAGAATGGCCGCGCTGTGTCCGAGTTCCCAGTGTGAAGAAATGTTTTGGCACATTTAATGAGAAGCAGTGCGGAGATGAGCATTTTGACTTTGGAAAAGTTGATGATTTCACAGCTGAGCACATTTGTCTGCTGGCATTATTTTCCTGTCATATTTGAGGACAGGCTGCCAGCAAGAAATTGGGCAACGATTTCTCCGAGGATTATTAATTCCAAACAGACAGCGACCAATGGAAAGCTTTTAAGCTAAGAAAATGGAAATTATTCAATTTTCTGTTTGACATATGAAAAAGAAAAATCACATTATTCCTTCTGGGGTATTTTGGCAAGAGTTTTAACTTTGTTGTGCAAAACAGAAACCCTTAATTGAATTAAGAGCAATGTTCTTCATTATTACTGCAGAGTTCCTTTTCATGGTTGTAGCATTTTAGGTATAATAGATGATGATGTGAAGTCTTTTTCATCCACCTCTTATTTGTTGCCTCTGTATCTTGCTTCTTCACTCGCCAGCTTTCCTCCTTCGCTATGCTTAGAGTGTGGATGCTGCACTCTTGGCTTCACGCCAAAGTGGTTTCAGTTGTGAAACAACAGCTTTATCGCACATATGTGCGAGACTGAAGGAGCCACTTACCAAGCCAGTGTTCACCAGTGATTTTGCCAAATCCTTCCCGGTAAGACTCCCATCCTCTGAAGAAGTTGACCGAACCATCCTCCCTGCGCTGAATCACCTGCACAGGTCAAGACGGGGAGAGGTCAGAGGTCAGATGAGCTTTATTTTACACGCTGTGCTTCATCATCCTTTGTGATGAGTCACTTTCTGTCCAGCTGAGCTTCTGCAGACCCAGACTGAATTAACTTATAAATGCTTGCTCTGTCAAAAATGAATCATGCAAACGTTCCATCTGCTAAACAGGCAATTTGAAGGAAGCAAATAAAAGGAATCCGTTAAATCTCAGCTGACTTTGAATCAAATTTCAAAGGTATCAGGCTACTAAGCTAAAATCCAAGAAAAGAGATGATATTCATTGAACAATAATCCTGCATGCAGACAGGTGCACGTACACGCACAATACTCACCACACACCCATAATGCATCTGCCTTTGTTCTAATAAGTTTTATTGTGAAAAGACATGCTGAACATCATCTGATCACACTGGGTCTTAGTATTAGCCAAAACAATCTCAGACAAACTACAAACTTTTTTGTTCAGTGTGCCTTGGCAGAGCATTTGGCACGAAAACCTCAATGAACCCACTCAGTTTTTCTGATGCATAGATCTCTCAAGGTCCTGCCTCAGCATTTCAACTAGGTTGGAGTCTATAATTTGACTAGACCACTCCAAAACCTCGATACTTTATCTTTCTTTTTTTCCCTCTGTTGTTTCAACCAAGCTAAGTTGTCAGCTAAACTAGCTGCACATTTGCGTTGACTTCATGAATGTAAGGTGCCCTAGCTCTGCTGCTGCAAAACAACCCTAAATCATCAATCTCCACCCTCGTGCTTGAGGATATGAGGTGTTCCTGGGCATTCAGGCTAAACATCTGCACCTTAGACGTTTTGTGCCTTGTTTAGATGCAGCTTTGCAAATCACAGCTATACCTCCATGTGCTTTTATAGAAAAAAAATCATTCCGAACAAACCAGACTTGTTAGGTCTTTTTCAGCTTCTGGTGTCATGAACTTTAACATTTCGCTTGCTAACGGAGGCCTGCAGAGTCGGGGATGTCGTGCTTTTTGTTTTAAGATATATATTCTGAGCGCTGCACAGTCTGACCTTTTTTTTTGCTGGGATGTCCACACCTGGGAAGACTCGCAGCTGTTATGAATGCTTTGCGCATACAAACACTTTCTCTAAAGAATGTTGAATTCAAATTGGTTCATAGCAATGTTTAGGAAAAATAGCTTCCTGAAGAGTCTTGCTTCTGTCTTTCCCTGTTGGTATTGTGTTAACAAACATATCTGAATGCTCCAGTCACACACATGCACACAACCAGGATTAAAAGAGGTGGTTCATAACTTTTGCTTATGACTGTATTTTTCTAGAAAAAAATATCAATATAAGAAAAAAGTGAAATATTAGTAAATAACCAGTGTAACATGCATTTTCCATCACTCAGTGAAATACTCCATTATAGAAAATGCTGACATGACGAAGCGCATATGAGGGGAAATTGGAAATGTGCTCCTGTAGAGAAAATGTTTGCAGATCAAACATCATCAAGGACTCAGTGGTGGAGGGCTTTGTTGTTGTTGAAACGACAAAGGAAATTCCCTGAGACGGTATGTATTCAGCATGACTAATCCCCTAAAATACCACAAAGTACCATGTGGCACACAAAGCCATATTTGCTTTTATATCCTCACAGGGAGAAAATAAAATAAAATCCTGCGGAGAAGTGACAAAAAAAAATCATCCTAATAACCTCACTCTCGTGCGTTACTGTCTTTGTCGGGATCATCCTATAATCATTACAGCGTCATCATCTCGTATCGACATGATCTGGCGATTTCTCCTCAGAGATTCAAGGTTTTTCATTTAGAAATCACAGAGATGATCATTTTCAAACTGTTTCCAGACTCTTATCTGTAACCCTAAATAAAGCTGTATTCTTCGGGCCATTTAGGTGCTGCGAGGTCCACTGAGTCAGGTGAACCGACCAATGAGAGCGCTGAACGGACAGCAGCTTTCATGCAGTTGAGTACCGTTAAAATGCAAAGTGAAGTTGCGTCTCTGGGAGAGAGAAGGATATGTGTGCATGACAGGCTTACGGTAAATCCAAAGTTAAGTGTATTTGAACAAGTTGTGTCGAAATCAGTTATTACAGCTTAATGGTTGCTCATTTTCTTCTAAATGTCCATAACATGCCGAGGTTCGAGCATAGTTCATTTTTTACTAATCAGTACTATGTTGGCTGAATGTTAATATCACTTGTTACAGGAATGTCATTATGGTATATGGTATATGGTATATATATTTATAACATGTATAAGTATTACCACTTTTGGCAACATACTGTCATTTTCTAGGCACAAATCCACCTGCCTACATGTTTGGTTTCCTTGATGTGACCTGTGTCACTTATTTCTAACAACTTCATTGACAAAAGCTCAACCAACCAGGACTCCATACTTTGGTTTCTGGTACCTGGTGTTGGGTGGTGCAGTGGGCCTCTCAGCTCAGCTTTTACTTTTTTTCTTCAGTGGCGTGTGCCTTATTTGAAACTGGCATTACAGCTTTGTACCACGGACAACAAATGGGGTATCAAATGTAGCATGATGTAAAGTTGGATTCGGATAAAGATGGGAAGGACGATTCTACTGCGGTCTGCATCTGTGATAACACAGCACCCTGCAAATCTGAACAGCTCACTGAACCATTTTCAGACTTTGGTGGCCCAAAATAAGGCGACAGGGCTGGACCGTGTCAGACCCGTTGGTCTCAATGAATGTG
This sequence comes from Hirundichthys speculiger, assembly GCA_018398805.1. NCBI lineage: Eukaryota > Metazoa > Chordata > Actinopteri > Beloniformes > Exocoetidae > Hirundichthys > Hirundichthys speculiger. Next base: position 236,329 of record JAGFBZ010000155.1, read on the forward strand.
AACGGATCACCTTCAGCTTCAACGTCTAAAACATGCGGGGCAGTGGGTCCTGAGGACCTGGATTGAAGAACACTGGTCAAAATAGCAGATAGCAGAATTTCAGTTTAAAAGAAGTACTGTTTTTTTTTTTTTCACAAACTACTTCTCATTTTGGCATAGCATTTATTAAATTAATGGCAACGTTTAATGTACTCTGAAGCTGTTGTTCATCAGAGGTGTTCATGGTCTTCCTTCAAAGACCATATATAGACAAATTATATCTATCTATCTATCTATATAGATAGATAGATAGATAGATAGATAGATAGATAGATAGATAGATAGATAGATAGATAGATAGATAGATAGATAGATATAATCATGATCTAAATAGTTGAACTTTGGAACTGGAGTTGGAACAATTTGATTTTTGTGCTTAAGGTTTGTGTTCAGACAGAGAATCTGCCCCAGCAGAATTTTTAAATTCATTATGTGAAGTATTGAGATTAACATAAAAGGTCTGTACAGAAAATAACTCTCTTAAAGACAATGCAGCAGTTGGATTTCCTTGAAATAGTGACCCTTCTCACTCCCTCTTCTTCCTTACAGCTAAATTAACTTAAAAAGAGAAACTATAAACTGACAATGCTTCATTGTAAATGAGCTTTTCCTTTTCATCCGTTCTTAATTGGTTTTCTCTTTATTTGGACTGTCAGCGACACCAGTTTTGGAGGAAAAATGGCAAAAACGTGCCCATTCAATGCAAAGAACTTTACCTTTTGAGATGAGCCCTAAAAACAGCCCTAAAACTGAAATAGTTTTGCCAGGAAGTCTTCGATAATCATATTTCAGCCAGTATGGAATGGGACAACAATGGCGAAGCATGGCTTGATGTTCTTGTTGCTTGCATAATAGTGAGCTCCTTGGTTGTATTACGAAGACATATGAGGCAATGAATGCTAATAAGAACACAGACTAACATTTTCTCTCGATGCACATGGACCCCAACAATTTAGCTTAAGATGTTCTCGTAACGTATTAATGGAGATGATAATAGTTTGAAAATGGGACATCTGAAGGTGACCATGTCTGAAGCTGGCATACTTCATTATATATTTCTGTGTTATGCATTTCAGCGCAAACTGTTTCAATATATACAGATATAAACCTTTAATGCAGCAATAAACACCTACCCGCTATGTAAAGCAGCTTCCTGTCCCTGCTTTTCATATTTCTTCATAAAGTCCTGGTTTTTAAAGCAACTCCTGCCACAAGTTAATTCTTTTGAAGTCGAGTCGCTCTTGAAGCAAGCAAAGTTCCAGGTTTTCCTTTCCTAAATGACCCAGTTAAAAAGACTCCCCTCAAGAGGAGGAATGCAGTCTGAGTCCTTATAGGTCACTCTTTACATGGATACAGAGACCCTTGAGATAACTCGAGTATTTTTTTTTCTCATTACAGTTGCACATTAACCCATTTATGTCTGAATCTAAAATATGTGTAATATTAGGTTTTGCAAGCATAGGATACATACATATATTATACATTTATTGAGTTATATGGAACCAACAGGTGTTCCAGCACACCTGGATCAGATTAAAGGGCCATTCACAAACTTGTAAAGCCCTTAAAACAGCACATGGAAACTTTTGCAAATTTTATCTCAGTAGCTCCCCCTATAGGTGTAGCTTGAGTGGCTTTTACAACATCGCTCGAGTTTTGTTCTCTTTTTGTTTTCTTGCTCCATCACTCTCTTGTTTTCTCTTCCGTCATGACTTTTATGAGTCATTTAGTCACCTCTGCCTGTAGCTCTTTGAGCGAGTTTCATTATCGTAGACGTGCGAGCCCAAAGTTGCGTCGGGTGGATTTTGCTGGATCTGGATCAGAGCTCTTCAGCTCCAGTCCTTAACTCCCGCATGTCTTAGACGTTTCCCTGCTTCAGCACGCCTGATTCAAATGAATGGTGCATTGACAGACTTAGGGAGACCTTTTTGACAAGTTGATGGTGATCCATTGGTTTGAATCTGGCGGGTTGTGGCAGGGAAACATCTAAGACAGGGGTGTCAGACTCATTTTCACTGAGGGCCACATCAGCATCATGGTTGCCGTCGAAGAGCCAGATTGACAGCATGAATGTAACAAAATGCAATGAAAATCAAAATAAATTAAACTACACCTTATTTTATTTTTTTAAATAACTGTTTCTGTATTTATTATGTATTAAAATTTCAAATATTTAACTCAATATTATATTAAACTCAGGGTTTGTGGTCGTAAACCTGCTCTCTTGGTTTCAGAGGCGGAAACGATTCTTTTTTTTTCTTGTAGGCTAAATTTAGCATACTTAGCTCCGTGTTTGTTGTCAAAATGCCGACGTAGATTAAACTCTTTCACGACTGACAGTTTAAGAAACTGCCTTCCTTGTGCATCAATTTCTATTTTCTTGGACATATTGGGGTTAGTTTGTAGAGGTTTTTCTGAAGTCTATCAATTCTCAAATCATCTTGATGTCTTGGTCATGGTGAGATACTGTTATTGTTGTTGGTGACGACGAAAGGCATTGTGGGAGATGTGTCAATATGCACTTTAAAGCGGTGTAAGCTTATTTGAAGTCTTAAAATATTGGTTTAAAATTTAAGCCAATAATGCACAAGCTCTCGGGGGGCCACATAAAATGACGTGGCGGGCCGCATTTGGCCCGCGGGCCTTGTATTTGCCACATGTGATCTAAGACAAGCAGGGCGGCGGCCCTGAAGAGCAGGAGCTGAAGATCCCTGGTCTAGACGGTTCTTCCTAGAAGTTATCAAGTACTCCTCCAAATGAAATCAAAACTGAAATTTTAACATGAAAATGTTAGCATGCGTAGTGTAGATGACTCCATAGTTTGTGTTTTTCTTTTTAATGGAAAGACTGCCAGTGAATGACCTATTGATCAAATCCAGACTTATCTTTTATGAGAACAGGCAGGTCTTTTCAAAGACTCATTTTTGCCATGAGTAATGTTTGAACATTTGTATTGAAGTCAGTAAGTCCCATAAAAATGCTCTATATCATCACTGAATCACAGAAAAGGACGTGTTGATATAAATAACCAAGAGGAAGATGTGTCAGGTTTTTTTTGGTACCGTGCATATGTCATTTGGTTAAGTGTAGGCGGAGCCTCCGGTAGTGGGAGGGGACTCGCCCCAACACCATAAATCCAAGGCCTTGTTCTGTCTGAATAGGTCTCATCTCTCCCATTCTACACTTTTACCACCGTCTCTCCTTTTCCCTTTTTGTGAAGGAAACTCATTCAGGGTTGAGCTGTGATCACAGACTAACATCTATCCTCAGTTTTACATGATGACTCATAAAGAACTGTCTTCAACAGCTGACGTACACGGTGGCAGAGAGGATTGTTAGTGCCGCAAAACAGCTTTTCAGTCATCACGGGAGCAATCAGCTGTCCGCTTCAGAATGTATCCATCTATAAATTCGTATGCATGTGCTTTTATGGTTGCACTGCTCAACGACGCTGAAATGCCTCTTTTATTGAACCCTCAGCTGCTGTGGTACCCGACCACTATACGCAGATACAAACACAGTTATCACCAGGATACAGCTTAACATCCCAACTGACAATTTCTTTCACACAATGTCTGGCTAGAGGGTTGAACCTGACATTAAAGCAATTTTAATCAAGTTCAGAAACTGTTTTTTATTTTATTTTTTTTTTTGCAGGGAAGGTGATTTTTCAGCCAAACTCGTACTGGGATCTGCAGCTGTGACAGAGTGGCCACTTTATTGAAGGGCTGGGCAAGAGTTCAGCGGCTCACATACACAACTTTAAGTGCATAACATTCCTAAACCTGAGCCACAAAATCCATAACGATGACAGCCCGCGCTCATATCGCTGCGCAAATTGCAAAGTCAATATTTATGGCCACTGGAGCAGAGCAACGTTGCACGTGTCCACTACTAAACATGGCTTTGTTCTCTCAGGGGCACGCAAACAACAAGGCTGAACATGTGAAGAGTAATAATAAAAAAAATAAAAAATAAAAAAATCCCCATAAAAAATAAATAAATTAATTAAAAAAACTGTTTTTTGTCTTTCAGTCTTTATTAAGCATGCCACTCATGATACAATTCGAATTGTGAACAACACTAAATTCATTAACAGGCAAATTACTGATTTTTAAAATTTTTATGATTATTTCTCTTACACAAATCCAGCTTTTTCCTTTTTAACAATACTGTAGTGTTTTCTCTTACGCTCATTTCAATACAGTTAATTAGAACTCGGAGCAAATGACTAATACTTTAAAAAATAGCATTGGTTATCTTCTTTTTTTTTTTTACAGTACTGTTTTTTTTTCTTATCTTCTTTATACCTGCATAGCAAATGACTGGAAAGTGGAAACTGTTTTAACAACTCTCAAATCTGTCAAATCCTGTTTTGTTTTTTTACAATAGGACTAATGCCCTCTTTTCAATGAATCAGTACAGTATCAAGATTTTTTTTTTTCCTTTAGTACATAACAAGTCATCTTTACTTTAAGCCTAAACTAAGCCATTATACAAACATAACAAAACTGGTCTTTTCTTACATTCTTTCCAAATCCATACTTTATCAGAGAGTGCATTTTTTTTGTTTTATTCCTGAAGGTAGATAAGCCAGGCACAAACTAAGGCATATTACTTTTGTCTGAACGTATTGGCCCGAATATAGGACAATATTTTATTCTAGAAATCATACTCTTAAAAAATGGGGGTTGTCTTATAATCTATTGTCATTAGCAAGTCAAGTCAAATCAAGTGTCACAGTGAACGCAAGTGAGCAGGATCTGATCTAAAATGGAGGATCACACCAGGGTTATTATAGTTAACGAAAACTAAGACTAAAACTAAAACTAGCAATGAAAAAATATTTTCAGTTAACTGAAATAAAAATAAAAACTACAATTAAAAAAAAAACGAAAACTAAATAAAAACTACAATGAAGGATGTAAAACTAACTAAAACTAAACTGAATTGTAGATAAATTCAGCTTCGTTTTCGTTGTCGTTTCGTTTTCTCCCTCGATTACTGCCATAGAGATTACTGCCTGTCCTGCAGCAGCCGCTATGATACCCTCCCTCCAGAGAGGGGGCAGCATAGCGGATATAGACCTTTTCGGGCCAGCCCCCCGGAAGTACCCCGTCCGCCATTGCTGGAGGGTGCTACAGAGCGACACTTTCACCGGCTCGCAGATTAACCAGTGTTTTTCTCTGTCTACAAATATATATTTTTATAATGTCGAGTCGGTCGAGTGGGAATAATGTTCCGTCATAAACTGTGCCAACAATGGTGTGAAAATTCGACAATGGAAGAAGAAAGTATGCAGGAAGACTGCCTTGTTTGCAGAACAAGAAGTTAGGAAGACGTGGGTGAAAAATATCAACAGAAAGGACTTTGTTCCAAATGAATACAGCCGGGTAAGTTTTCGTTAACATTCAATCTCGTACTACTCATAGTCTCGCTGAGAGTCCCGGACGATTCTGGCCGAAAGAACAGCAGTATGAGGCTACTGTAGCCCTCGGTACTAGCACAAGCCTATAAATGAATGAATAAATTAATGAATGAATGACTTAGGAGAATGATAAAATAAATTAAATATAACGTTAACACATAGCCTAATTTACCGCTCGCGTTAACATTACAGCAGCGTAATCTTTATGGCTTGTTGACGTTAGTTATAGCCAGCGTTCCACAGTTTTTAGTGTTTGATTATGGGAATAGATCATGCTATTTCCATAACCAATCATTAAAAACAGCGATAAACTACCTTCATCTGTAACTGGAGGTCACTGTCTAACATCATCAATCCAAGACATGTCTGCGTTATCCGTAACAGATGCTCCACGCTGCTGTGTTTGGGTTACTTGATGGAGCACCGCACACTCCAGTTATGGCGGGACCACTAGGGGGCGCATGTCCACAATTTTCAGGTCGAAAAGGTGTATAATCTGCTGCATACTGCAAGAAGAAGAAAAACTAAAACTAAGACTAAAACTAAATAAAAACTAAACTGAAACTAGTCAATTCCTTAAAATAAAAACTAAACTAAAACTACTAAATTACTTGTTGAACTAACTAAAACTAAACTGAAATAAAAAAGCAAACTGGAAAACTAAATAAAAATAAAAACTAAAGAAAATTTCAAAACTATAATAACCTTGGATCACACAGCCAACATGAGCAAAGGGGTCAGAAAGTTTTGTTGCTGTCCAGAATTGTTTTTTACAGACTTAACTGTTTTTTAACAGACTGAATTATTAATGCTGTTCTTGAAACCGAATATAACTGTGACATAGCACGTATGTAGCGCCGCAAAAATGTGGCTTTGAACAAGAGCGTCATTTAACTTGAGAGCGCCCTCTGCTTGCTGGAGGCCACATCGGGATTCATGGCTTAATTAAATTGATTCGAATCATATTGAAACATTGAATTAAATAAATTTTTTCAAAAATCGTGCCATGCCTACTCCCAATTCTTTCTTAATATGAAACACTTGTGTATTTCGGCTCCAATCTAGTTGGTCCCCACTTATTGGGCATGTAGAGATCTGAGGGGCGAATTTAAGTTAACCTCAGTCCATAGATCTGGAGGCTGATGCTGGAAGCTGGAGAGAAGCTCCGGATGCCTGCCTGAACTAGTTCCCAAGGGGTCACCTCGTACACCAGACAGGAATAAAAAAAAAAAAGCTTACCACTGGCGACTGTGGTGATAAAGAAGTTTCAGACGGCAACACTTTTTTTTCTTTTTTTCTTACACTAACTTAAGAAAATAACTATCGAGACTGATGACTGTTGAAAACTGGTATTAGTGAAGGATGGTGGTGAACCATCGATGAAGAAATGTGGTCAGGAAAAAATAAAATATTGATCCTAATCAGAGATCATGCATTATTTAGTGAAGTTAAATCAGTGAAAATCAACAATAAAGCTCATATTAGAACTTAAAACAGAAATCGAGAGCATTTCTACCTGCACAATGAGACGTGAACATGGTTGTGTGGCAATTTAGTACTTATCAGTGAGGGTAATCAGGATAAAGGCTTCATGGAGAGCATAAAAAGAACAAAGAAAAAAGGTAATAAAAAGTTTATTCTGCTCCAGAGTGATGGCTCAGTAAGAAGAGCTGCTCATAAAGTGATGGACCAGTCGTTTCCATGGAAACCTGTGGTGGCAGTATTATGATCTGGGGTCGCTTCGGTCTGTCAGATACAGGGTCAGCAACGTTCTGAGCCCAGAAATGAATGTAAATTTCGACTGTCTATCTCAATATACTAAATAACCAGCTTTCCCATAATGAGCATGTTCAGAGGTGATAAAGACGTGATTTCTTGGACTCAAACTGTAAAACAGAGGTTCGATTAGCTAATGTTTGGGACCGACTGGGTACGACTTCACACAGGAGTCTGATTCTCTCATTATCTTTATGAAAAAATAAATGGAACTCTTGTTGGAAATGAATGTGACACTGAATAGGCTTGTTGAAATGATATTATGATAAATGTATGCCATAATCAAAGACTCTGTGACTTTATTTTTCTTCTTCTTCTTTTTTTTTTCCAAAGCAGTGTATGAGATTAAGAATCATTCTGGGATAAGTATTCTTTGATCTGATTTTGCACTCACCATCTGCCGAGATAACATTAAAAATAATACTTGGATATCTGTTCTTTGATCTCATTTTGTTGCTCTTGAGCCCTCCGTGAGACTTTCCACATATTGCGGTTTTGATTTAATCCCTTTTCTGCACTTCTTTGGCACTTAAATCTTTTTTAAGCCCTTCCCATCAACTAAAACCATTTCTATTTTTTTTTTTAAACAGCTGTTCTATTTACAATGCAACATATCTCTAAGAAAATTTTTAACACAAAATTTCAGCAATAGGAATTGAATTTATAAAGAAATAAGGATAAATCCAATAATAACAAGTTTTCAATCCAACTTTATTCTGCCATTTATGCTTCCATCTTGCAGCCTTGACTTTTTCAACACATTTAAGCTTCTTCAAAGGCTTTCTGCTGGGCAAATATTAAAGTGTATTTTCTTCCCTGATGATATTACAATTTTCATCTTGTACAGCAATACATGAACCACAGCTTGTGTTTAGTTTTTAACACTGCTGCACTGATATTCAGTTTAGCTAAACATAAATATAGTGATCCCTTGACAATTCGAGTTTTTAGTTCCGCAGTTTTAGTTATTTGCAGATTTTTCAGAAATATATAATATTAAAAAAATCAAGAAAAAATCGTGGAAACATCACAGGATGTTGTGTGTGTTCTCTCACAGCGAATAAATGTTGTGAGCCAGCCTGGCCCCTTTAAGAAGGTGGCCTTATAGGTAATGGTGTGGCCTTATGGGTAATGTAGTGTGTGTGTCATGGGAGGGCAGAATGAAAACAGGGTTAGATGAAAAGTGTAGTGAGCATAAACAGGAGCCCAGCGTGTATAGATTTACATTCTCTGTTAACCGACAGGAGCCCAACAATACAACCTGTGTGATGTTACAAGTTCCTGCAGTGCCAGAATAAAGTGCTCGTTCCATGCAGAGAAAACCGGACTTTTTCTTTTGTTGTTGTTAGCATGTTAGCCGCTAATTACGAGCGAAAAATAGCACAATACCGGTAGTTTCTTTTCTACGGTTCAGAGACCAGAGGCTGTGAAGGTAACAGAAAGACCACAGTTGAGCCTTTGTCTTGTTTCGCTGCAGTGCCTCTCTACCTTTTTGCGGTTTTTTAACATATTTTAAACACATTATTTAGTCTCGGGGGGGCTCTGGCTCCAGTTCAAGGATTATGATTTTCGCAGACGGGCGCCGGTCCCTATTAACCACGAAAAATAAGGAATCACTGTATGTCATTGCAGTAGAAGAGAAATGCTGTTTAAATCACTTTAACACTCATTTAAATGGCAGAAGAGTCATTCATATGAAAGAGAGGAACGCCAATTGCTGTATCAAGATGTGTTGCAGTTTTTGCATCAGCAAGCTGTCGTAAACTAAGAACTCGGCTGGAGAAGTCTCTCTTATTGGTTGTCTCCAGTCAAGGAAATTCAACCCTGTGCTCAAGGACTGTAGCAACTCAAATACAGAAACGAGACTCTCTGCACTAGATGATCTGGAAGAAATAAGAACGTGTCAAATGTGCAGAAAATTAATTAAACCAAACAGAACCCAAGCAGCAAATGGTTTATGGTGACTTTGGGCTTTATGGAAACCGATTCAGCATATAAACAGTAATGACCAAATGACCATTACCAAACAAATCCACAATCTTTTAACGGCCATCTCACCCAACACTTTGCTCTGGGGCTGTTGCGCTGGCATGATCACATTAAGCTCCCTGTAATCTCTGCAGTAGATGAAGGCTACTTAACAAGCAGCCTTAAGCTCTTCAGCTGAGTCTCTGTCAACTACAGGGAGCCTGCAGCAAGCACAGACGAACACCCTGACTGACAGACCAGAACGCAGGGAAGAATCAACAGAAGCACTCCAAAGCTGATTCTGAGAGATTTACAATCTGGCATGTCACCGGGTGGAAAACAGGAAGTGTGCCAATAGCTTGTTAGCTCCTGGCACGCGCACGCTGTGAGCACACTATATGTTTGCATGTTTGCCGCTTTGGCAACAGATGTCACTTCATGATACGCTGTACTATCAGATGGTGAGTACATCCACGAAGTGATAAAAAAAAAATAAGCATCCGGCATATGAGGCAGGCTGGATTATATAAAGGAAAAACGCTGAGTTTAATATATACATGAAAAAAGAAAGGGATAAAAAAGTTGTGGTGCTCATTAAAACTCTTTATCTGTAAACCTTTTTATTTATGACTTTCATGTCTTCGTTCCCCGCCACAGTGGATCTGAAAAATAAAACACTGACAGCGTGACCAGAGTGAAGCTTTTCAGCTTTAATTAAAAAAGGATTCACAAAAATATGCAATTTACAATTTAAGAAAACCAATCGTTTTAAGGACAGTCCATTTTTAGGTTCTCCAAAGAACTGAGCAAAGGGACATCATTGTAAATAGAGCCATCGTTTTTAATACTCGAATGCAAATCCGTGGACGTCACCAGATTTTTCCTGTCTGATGACACTTTGCCAGACTTTTCACTGCTGCTACTCAAAACACTTTTGAGCTGTGATAATAGGGCTGTAGCGATACACTAATCTCGCGATACGATACGATACACAATATTCACGATATGATATATATCGATATTCATCTTACAATACATTTACATCATTTTCTGAAAGATTTTAAAGGGACAAAGTGATTTTGGTGACATCTTGTGAGTGTTCCAATGATTTGAATTAATTGAACTGAAAACATCAATTACACATTATATGGCTGACAGGCAGCTTGCAAATGCTGGACAAAATAAATAAAAGATTTGTTGAGAAAAATAGTTTCATTTATTTAAACAGTGCAAATTGTTGCCTGCAAGGCTTTAAAGGTGGGACCCGGGGGTTTGAAAGAATATCGATACTCTCTGGGGAAATAAAATATCGATTTATATCGCAGAATCGATAAAATCGCTCAGCTCTATGTGATAATTGAGGTACTTTGCTTGAAATGGCTGGAGCCTAATTCCTAAATAGGAAATGCCATCATTTTTACGAAACCTCTTAGTGCTTAAAGTCTTTTTACAAAAGTCAAACAAGTTGAAAACTCAAATCCTATTAAACAAATAAGGAAATTGTATGTGTTTATTAATATAAATCCTAACGCTTCACATAGGTTTGCTGATCACAAAAACAGTATGTAATATTGCTGAATACTGCTGCTGAATTTTCCACAATTAACAGCCAAATTACCTTTGTACCTTGGTATTATCTTGTTTTGTTTTGTTTTTTCCATTTTCTTTTTCTGCTTTTTCTGGTTTCTGATTTTTATCATCGTACTTATGCAGTCATAATAAGAAATTCTTAAAAGACGTACCAGTGCGCAAGAAACTATCACAAAACCTTAACCCTTAAACAGGCAGCAATGGAAATCAAATTGCAAAAAATGATTTTATGTTATTATTCTTCTAGTTAAGACCCAAGTAAAACATCCAAGTTTTTTTTTTTTAAATAATGTGTATATTATTTATTTTATGAGTTGTATCTCCCGGGATACATTGCCTTATTGAGGTTTGAAAAACAGACCCAAAATTGTAAACATATTAACATTTAATTTGAAGAGAACAAACAATACAGTGTTGTTTGAATTAATGGGGGGCATCTTATTTCCATTTTACCCTTCCTGTGCAATAACTGCACCTGCAACCTGGCCCTCAACTTTTTGGGCTCACAAAGAAAAATTCATTTTTGTTTTATTTTTTTACAACTGAACAAATAAGAACACGGTTCATTCAAAGTAACATCCACATTGCTTCTGTCTGTCTCTTCCCTTTTTCTGTTTCCATTTACTTTTTGTGGAACAGTTGGAAGCAGTTTCGTTGGCTTTTTCCAGTGACAATACAGAGACGAACAACACATTTACTGCAGGAGATTGTTGTCTGTCCATCTGGGCAGAATCTGCACCTTCCCTTGTCAGTAAAGACTGGGAAATGATCCAGTTGATCATAGCGGACATCAGGTACTGGTCTTGGGGTTGTTGGTCTTTGGATGCATCTGGTGGGACTGTGCACATCCTCTTCTCTTCCCTTGGAGGGCCTTCCCTTCTTCTTTCCACCACGGATGAGTGCATCTGCAACCTCCAGCCTGAATGCTTTGAGCCTTTTGTGCTTTTGCACACCCATGCTTTTAGAATCCCGGCGATACAGTAGCCATCCATTGTTGACTGCTATATCAACCATTTGCCAAAAGAGACACAAGTACCATCGATGGGACTTTGCTGGGGTGCGATATAAAGCCACTCATGTCAGCAAGGTCCACTCCTCCCATGTGGACATTGTATTGTGACACAATGTTTGGGCAAGGAACACCGACTTTTTTTTGCTCCTCTCTGGAGAAACGCCTGACTTCTTTGATGGGGGTTACTGCAGCACAGGAGCTAGCTAAAGTGACAGCTTTGTTGTCAATCCATTTCACAATAGCTACTTCTGCCTCATTATCAACCCTGTAGTCATAACTGCCCCTGCCTTGCCTGAGCAGTGTGCGGTCATCCTCAAGAGTACATCCTTTTAGCCTATTTTTACGAATGGTTCCCAGACTTCGCAAGCCAAAGGACTCCTTCAGATGCACTATGAGTGGCAGGGAGGTGAAAAAGTTGTCAAAGTAGACAACACACTCTGATGGATTCCTGATGGTCTTACAGAGTTGAACAACCACATTTGCTCCAAGTCCAAGTTCTTTGACGGGACCATGGTCTGTCCCAAATGTTCTCTTGCCACTGTATGTAAGGAAATCATATACAATGCCAGAAACACCTGCTCGAACAAAGATCTTGATACCCCAGTGGTGAGGTTTGCTTGGAAGATACTGTCTGAGAGATCCAGCCTTTCTCCCTTTATAAGGGACCATCATTTCATCTATTGAGAACTGATTCTCGCTTTCAATTTCCAGGCACTTCTTCCTTATGTGCTCCAGCACTGGTATGATTTTGCAGAGCCGACTCTGGGTAGGGTCTGATGTTTCATTATCTTGAAAGTGGATGAATCTTGAGAGACATTTAAATCTCTTCACTGGCATCACATTGGCTATTATGGGATAGCGTGTGCCTTCTGACCAGTAATCATCCAATGATGGCATTCTCACCACTCCCATGATTAGCTTTTATACCAACAAATGACTTGAGTTCGTCAACAGTGGTGTTAATACTGGCTCCAATTTGTTGACAGCTATAGAGATTTGTCTGTAAAGCAATATGCTGGAAGAGCTCATCATCAAAAAAATCTGGCAAAATAGCTACAAGGAGTAGATAGCTCATCGGTGCTCTGAAATCAGTGGTAGCTGCCACTGACTGGTGCTCAAACCTCTTCTTGCGCCAGCTGTAAAAGAAATAAACAAAATAACTGTTAACAGTCCAGATACCAATTCTACAATCATCTTTTAACCACAAACAATAGTTTTTGTCAATACAAAATAACAATATAAAACAAAATGTACTCAACTGTGCTATACCTTTTAAATATTATTAGTATATGATGATAGTATTTATCACTATATTTGCAAAGTATATAAATAAAACAATTATGCATTGCCCCTTTTAGAGGTTTCTTCAATATTGCACTTGCAAGTTACCCAAATAAAACCACAGCACCCTGAAATCTCTTGGCTTGCTTGGACTTTTGATTCCTCTCCTCATCCTCATCCTCCTCCTCATCAGAACTGTCCTCATTCTCTGTTTCTGTCTCATGCTGAGTGAAAATGACTTCCTCATCTTCATCACTGGCTGATTCAGAGTCTGAAGAGCTTGCAGGGATATCCTCTATTACTCTCATCCCTGTACTTGCCTTTCTTTTCCCATAAAAAGAGCTAACTGAGATACCCTGTGTAAGAAATGACTGTTGAAATATTGAATGATAAAATACAGTTGTGTTGCTATAATGTTCATTTGCATGATAATATATGATTTTGTAGCAAATATTAACATATCTTCCAGTTTGACACAAAAACTTCAAAGAATACACATTAGCAAATTTCCACATTTTCTATCCCTAATCTGGCAATGTATCTCGTGGGATACATACATTTCTAAGGTCACTAAACAACACAACAATCATAGTTAGAATATTTTTTCATCATGAAAATGTTAGGGCAATGGTCTTGCTTTGTTTCATAAAAGTAAATCATTGTTTTAGTGAAAATAAGTATAATTAAAAGGTAATTACTTACCCTTTGGAGAGCATGTTCTGCATCTGCATCATGGTGGCCATGATGGATCCTGACCAGGCTGACTAAACGATGACAGATGACCTCAACCAAATATTTTGGCCCATATACTAATGACAGGCAAAACTTTTGATAAAAGATAACTTGATGAATGAAAACCTTTCTAAATTTCCCTTACAAGGTGTTACAAGACTTTGTATCTCCTGGTATACGTTGGCAGATTAAGGGTTAATATACGGGAGAAAATTAAATCAAACATAAACCGCATGGGCTTGAATAAGAATAAATGAGCCAGGCCCCGAACCTAATAAAATCAGCTCAAAGAAGAGAACTGATCAAAGCAGATTGCTGGAGGATTTGTGGACAATTTGATTACGCTGTTGAGAGTATTGACGATATGGTGACAAATTCAACGCTGTCTGATGAAAGCGCTCATAAATCTGCACACATGCTCTCTTCAAAAGAGGTCTGCAAACATCTGCTGGTGAGCAGTTTATAATCCTATCAGAAAGACAGATGTGCTCCGAAACAAAGTGGCGGCAGCAAACGGGCGCAGAAGAAAGCCAATCTGCAAACACTCCCTCCCCGTCACCCTCACGCTCACCTACACGCAAAACATAGAGTCGGAATTTACATGTGCTTAAGATGATTCCCAGCTTTCAGCGGAAGTTTGATTATGGAAACATAATATAAACGAGGAATTCGTCTTCTGTATTTGGGTTAGAGACTAAAGCAAATTGGGCTAACACAGGTGGATCTGAACAAATGCTCATGAAATCTGCACATGCACGGCAACATGCCAGATTAGGAGTTGAATCAGGGTTTACTTTAGGGAAATGGAGCCAATGAAAATGCAGGTCTTGATTTCAATTCAAGTGGGATGATGGAAAAAGTCGCGCGGCGTCGCACAAAGCGTGACGCCTCTCCTTCAAACAAGGACCCGAGGCAGTGCAGAGCTTTAGCATCACCAGTCGTGGCAATACTCAGACAAATTCTGTTAATACATAAATGACTTGAACATCTATCAATCACATGCAGATGTTTATCTGGTGTCATATACAAAGGTTGGACAATGAAACTGAAACACCTGGTTTTAGAGCACAATTAATTAACCAGAGGTCTTCACGGGTCCACTTTCATGGACCCAAACCCGAATAGACCCGTGAAAATTTGACCCGAAACCGACCCGACCCGAGCTATTATCATAAGTTCGGAAGTCCGAACCCGAATGGACCCGCAATATTTGGACCCGGAACCGACCCCACCCGAGTCTTTAGTTTCCGACTACGAACCGAACCGAGTTACCTGAATAGAACCGAGACAATCCAGCCCATAGTTGCTTATTTTAGAAGCTGTCTAGCGTTTAATAAAACTTGATTTTCTTACTTAAAGTTGTCTTCTTCTACCCGGTTCAGCTGCTACGTAGGCTACGTGATGTAAACAACAATAAATCCACGTCGTTATTTTTTTTGTGGATACATATGCTATTGGTAACAACTGCTAACGCTAATAGCCTACACCAGTCAGGACGTGTGGTGAATATGTTCTCTCATCCAGCGTTGTCATGTTGGCGATCCATTGTGCTTTACAGCTGCTGGGCAAACCGCTAATAACACGCTACAGCAACACGATTGTTTCATGACAAATACGCCACGTTAATGAATAATTAAACTGCCCCAAGTCCTGACATTGGCTGCCACCAGCCAATATCTTTACCTCTTTCGAGTAAACGTGGACCCAGCCTGTCATAGAGCACCGACCGGACCTGAGACTAACTGTGCCAATTCCAACTCGAACCCGAATCCAGAGTCACATCTTTTGAATGGAAACCCGAGACCAAATTCGGGTCGGGTCGGAACCTTGGGTTTTTGGGTTGTTGGGTAGTTCCGAAGACCTCTAATTTGAAGCCATTCTCCCTGCAGGACAGTGTTCAGGTCACTACGTCATGCTGGTGGAGGAAAACGTTTCCTGACTCGCTCCTCCAAAACACCCCAAAGTGGCTCAATAATATTTAAATCTAGTGACTCCAGGCCAAGGGAGATGTTCAACTTCACTTTCATGTTCATCAAACCAGTCTTTCACCAGTCTTGCTGGGTGTATTGGTGCATTTTCATCCTGATACACGGCACCGCCTTCAGGATACAATGTTTGAACCACTGGATGCACATGGTCCTCCACAATGGTTCGGTTGTCTCTGGCAGTGATGCGCCCATCCAGCACAAGTATTGGACCAAGGGAATGCCATGATATGGCAGCCCAAACCATCACTGATCCACCCCCATGCTGCACTCTTGGGTCCAAAGTTAATCTTGTTGGATGTAGTTCGTACTTCTCGGATGCATACTAACAATTTGTCCTCTTTTGAAACTCTGATACGCCACCCATGATGTTATCTGCATTGTAATATTTTGAGAAAAACTGTGCTTTTACCCTGATAACTGAACCTTCACACTCTGCTCTTACTGGTGCTGTGTGGAATTAATGAAGACTGGACACCAGGCTGGTCCAATCTAGCCATGAAACCTCCCACACTAAAACGACAGGTGTTTCAGTTTCATTGTCCAACCCCTGTACAAGCAGGTAACTGCGTTGTCCCCCCATGTTGAGACTAGCGTTTTAACATTTACCAGTTGGCAAATAATACATTGAGGGAAAAAAAAGAAACATAAAATGACACCAACCTCTCGTAGAGAAAAGTCAAGAGATTACGAGAATCAGTAAATTATAACGTCTGTAGATGTGTGTTAAATTCCACTTCACCCTTTCAGTTTTTGACGCTCTGAATGTGCTCGAGAAAATGTCAGCAAGATCACCACAGACTTCCACTGGAGCCCATATTTGCACAAAATTACATGGAAATCCATGCAGTTTCTGAAATGCTAGTCTGAGCCAAAGTGGAATAATCACAGGGTTTACCGTCGCTACATCCGCGGCTTGAATGTCACAATTATGTCATGAAATCAAAGAGAAATGTGAAGAGTTTATAAATTAGACTCCTCTATAGGTGCTATAGGCCTACTGGAAACATGTTGTACTGAGAAAAAAGTACAATGGTGTAAAGTATAAAGCATTCACAGACAGATCCAACAGAAGTAAGGAGCCAAAACTTTTCTTATTAATTAAATCTGTCCCCACTACTATTTTGAATAATGTAGACATTTCCCATAAGCTGTAAAAAAAAAAAATAGAAAAGAAAGAAAAAATCAGTTCCTTATGTTCCCACTGGATCAGAAATAGAAAATGAATAGTCTTTTGTTTTTTTTTTCCCCACATCCTTTGCGTGCTGCATTGTGATTACTGAAATGTAAATTGGTTGAAGAAGTAAATAAAAAAAAATAAATTAAAAAACAAGAGGGAGGGGAGGGACCGCGACAGTGAAAAACAATCCAGGCCGATTGTGATGCCGAAGACAAAAAATATCAACTGCCCTGCTGGCGGATTCACCATAAAATATACTGATAAGGTGCTAATGATATTATGGGTAACAAGGAAACATCAGTAGACGCAGAAATATGAGAGTATGAATATAACTTAATGTCCAAAAGACCAAAGAAATAGTAGTTTAAATGATCAAAAATAAGCTGATTAAAAATAAAACATAACTGAGTTATAAAAAAAATCAAACTGGAACAGACTTTAATGAGCGGTATTACCATGGTACAATTACATACCAAGTTAAGTCTTGCTTCTGTAAATTGCGGCGGAACAGTTACCTTGAGAGGATAAACGAAATGGATTAATATCTAGATATCATATTGTTATTGGCTGCATTTATACCGCAGGTTTCAAGTGGCCCAAATCTCATTTCTTCCTTTGTTGTGGCACTGATCAGATATAACCTGTGATAATGTACAAAGCATAAAAAGAGAAAAGAGAGTGCATGAATCTGAATATTCTCCCAATCAGTTTAAGGTCTTATATGTTAAAATAAATCTGATCTAAATCAAATAGCGATACTTGTGTCATTTAAGTGGCTAGATCAGAGTTTCCCTGTCAATGGCACCCTTCCTTGACAACGCGAGTGACATAAATGTAGATGAACAATAGGTCCGGAACGGAAATAGGTCCTTAAACTAAATAGGTCCATAAACTAAATAGATTCATTCACCTGAAACCACTGAAAATAGAGATAGTTTTTCAACTATGTGCCTGAATTTTTATGGTCAATAGCTGTGACTTTGTTTCTTGCGCGCTGTTTCCCCCAGCTGATAATTGGTATAAAAGCAGATATTAAATATGTGTCACTTATAGAGGATGATGTACCGCCCCCTAGTATTCAACACAATAGTACAGCTCTTTACAAATGGGTTGGCTTTACCTTAATGCTAACAAGTCAAATGTTGTTAACATTGCTTATACACCTTGCTTATACACCTTGCTGCTGCCATAAGAGAGAAGCTACCATTATCCCCCCCCCCCCCCCCCCCCCAAGGACTTTGGGGGGGGGTTTGTACACTTCAGCTTTTGAAGGCTCTTTTTGCTTCAACTGTGCGGTGCTCCGTAGCTGAGTTCTATGTAACAAGAGGTCCTGTCTTCCAGCCATGGCTTGTTTCAAGCAGCCAGCTTCACAGCGCATCTGCTACCTCAAATGTTGTTTCGGTTGCTACATGGAATGACTGCTGCTGCTGCTAGCAAGCCTAAGCTAAGCTAAGTTTTATCCTCAGACCCTTACAACAACAGCTAAACGATGTTAGAACAAAATTTGGAATTTAGAGTGTCGAAATAGCAGTGTTGTACCTGAATGCATTCATTGAACTAACTAGTTCTGATTTTGTGCGAACATGACCTGAACGTGCTCTCTTTCTCCTTCACGAGCGTCGGGTGTGAACGAGTTAATTTGGGCAATTGTGAACGACGCTCTTTCAAAGTTCACACATGGTCAAAACCGTGCCAGGTTTCCAGCGAACCCCATTTAAAATAAACCACAAAACGAGCCTGATATGTATCTGAGGAAAGTAATCAAACATGGCAACACGGGCTGTCACTTCTGTCACACTAACATTTGCGTGACAACGCTAACTCTAAGTCGGCGATTGAAATATTGAAAACATTTGCACCTTGAGGACCTGTTTTTGTCTTATAATAAAGACCATTTGGGAGAAGGTTTTTCCTCATATTTTTAATATACTGTAGTGAGAAGCTGAAAGGGAAATAACAGTTTTACATGGGCTGTCCCTTCAATGCTAATGTAAACTAATGTGGATAAAGATTTTTAATTGGACACAGTTTTCGACAGAAAATTGATAAAATAATTGCTGTTTGTGGTGGAGTAGTATATGGCCAGTGCCAATCATTTTGACAAGTAACTGCTCGCAGCAACATTAAAAAAAAATAACTAAAAATGAACTATTTAGTTCATTTTTTGAAATGGTGAGCTCTTGTTCCAAATTTTGACTATGAACTATGAACTGAACTAGTTCATTTTAATTTCTGTGAACTATGAACTTAACTAGTTTGTGTAGAAAGTGAACTTGTCCAACACTGCAAAATAGACGCTCCCTGGTCGTGTTTTGCATCGCGCCCACGGGCATTTATTAGAAGAAACACTATATTCTTATGACATCGCATCAGTTTTCACTACATTGTCAAACACATGAAAGAAGTTAGATTTTCAAAAGCTTTAGTCATTTGCGTTGTGCTAGCTAGCATTGTTAGCTAATCTACCATACAAATTGAAATTTCTTGTGCATGTGAGGCAAAAAAAACAAAAAAACACTATACAAAGCCCACTCTCATCTTTATTAAGATAAGACATATGTGTTTTGTATATCTTCTAGACCATTTTGTTTTATATATCATTTATTGTATCTTGGTCGAGTTATATGCTACTAGTGTTGAAGACAAAAACCTACACTATATGCTGGGAATCTTTTCTTTCATTTCTGCTCATGTAAGAGAGGAAATATAAAATTGCTGAATGTCTCTATAGCAGCTCCCTCACCATGGTCTAACCTTTTACCACATAACCTGCACACAGCTCTGAGAGCTTTAATGTCACAAAGGACATGACAGTTTAAACCACTCGGCAAAATACTAGCTATTTGCGGCAGTTTTATTCAGGGTACAAATACAAAAAATTCTGCATCACTGTACAGAAAAAGCTGATGGATACAATCTTTGATAGATAAATGAAGTGAATATCAACATGGGGGGGGCATGTGAACAGAAGTTGGATTCTAATTCTTGAATTTCTTATTTTCTTGCCCTAAACAACCTTTAGAAATAAGATAAAAGTGAAGAAAACATCCTTCCTGGATTTGTTTTTGTACAAACCAATAAACTACCAGATAAAATATTGACGAACCTCTGAACCATGGAGATACTGGAAAGCCCATACACTATACTTTAAAATGCTCAAAAGGCACTCCAAGCCTCTAAAAGAGTGATAGAACATGCACACAATTGTACATTCAATCTCTAACTTTTACATTTCAGTTCTTAGCTGAAATGAATATTTGAGAGTGATTGCTGTGCTTCTGATAAAAGCCCTATTTGATAATGCAGACCCACACTGCACTCTGATATATCTGCTCCCATTTATTATTAATGGCGTGGTCATTTTTAGTCCCTTCCTTTTAACAAATAAAATAGTAATAATAGAAGACATTACCCCAAGCCACGAGGCTGTATTTATATGACATTTGAAATCTCCTTTTACTGAAACATGTAGACCACTTGCCCAAAAGATTGTTCAGTGAGAGGTTATATATGTATGGCTTTTCAGCATGCGTATCTGATTTTAGGAGCAGATGAACATATATTTTATGTCAGAAGACAGGTAGGATTCTTTAACTTTTACCCAGGTGGATGTTGGAAAGAGTGTCGCAGATTGCTGAATAATAACAACCTTGCAGAATGTGCGGCGTACAGCACACATCCCTGAGCGGCAAGAAGTGTGGGGCCTCGTAATGACAGCTCTTTTCTTTTATGTCCTATCTGCCATCATCCTTCGTTCCTCTGTGGTCTGACAGTCTCCAGAGCCTGAGTTATGGCAGCAGAGAAGTACCGACCAATTTCCTGTGACAACCATACACATCAGGCTGTGATAATCTCCCCTCTTTTTTGCACGTTTTCTATAGCATTGCACCTGGTGCAAACATAGTTTTGATATTAACTATACACAGGCAGCGGTGTGGCAGCTGAGATACCTGGAGACGAATCATGTCCTTACTAAAAATCTACTCCGGATTCACGAACACTGTGCAAAACTTTGTTTCATGAGAACGTCTAGGTTTGTGAATCCCATTTGATTGCAGGTTGGGAGCCTGCTCACTAAATTTATAAATTAGCATAAACCTCACCCAGGGACATCATATAAGGAGGTGTAAAGGTACAAATTACCCATAGGCTGTCATGTCTAATCATGACCTACAACATAGACTACCACATGATTCACGTGATCTCGAACCTTCGGGTTAACTCATAACTTCAAGAATCCAGCCATGTACGTAGCGCTGTCTTAGGTTCATTCCTACAAAACTTTAGTTTGACTACACATTAGAATTGAATAACTGTTCTTGACCTTTGTTTATTGCCGAGTCTTCAGTCATGAAAAACATTAACCAATTTGAATGTAGCTTATCTAAATGGAAGTCTGACCCCTGGGTGCCAATGGTCCTGCACCAGCCACAGTGGATCGCAGGCAATTTAAAAGAGATTTAAACCTCATGAGGAGAGGAGAGGTTTAAAAATCACCACTAATTCTTTTTTTTTTTATGTATCATTCCAGGAAGGACAAGGCATACCAAGATATACATCTTTAAAATAGCAGATTACTGCGCAATTTGAATATGATTTAAAAACTGTTGGGTAGACTTGTAGGGCCTGATTTTCCACCAGATCTCCTGAAAGCCGCTATTTAGGGTTAGGGAGTAGCGGGAGGGGCATTCCCCCGCAAAGAACGCAATCTTCCACCTTCCCAAACCCGCTATCCCACCTGTGCTACCTGCTACATTATGCATAGGAGTGGTTAGAGGCATTCCACCTGTTAAACCAATCAGTGCGTCAGTAGCCATTGCCTTTAAGAGCAGGTTGCGCTAACCTGCAAAACTTTTCATCCAGATCGGAGCAGCTCTTGTGCGCAGCTCGTCTGGGACTTCCTCCTCCTCCTCTGCACTGATATATACATACAAATATTTTTACACAGACAATTCCTATCAGGCTACCTGAAAGTCCCAGATAGTCGGTGCGTTCCCAGTAAACAAGCTCTCGTCATCTATGGTTTAACCTGGTGAGTAAGGCTGTTTAAGACGATCTCTGCTATTTTCTCAGGGGTTCAACTGAGGCCAAATCCTGCTTTTTATACAAGAATTAATTCGAGAGATAGAGCCGTTGGTGCACGTCCACATGTGACCAGGTGGACGCACATTGATGCCATTTGGACACGCTCTTGTACACGCCAACATGCGGCGCTCGCAAGATAACCGAGTTTGCGGAAAGGGCAAAAGACACGGCTCATCGCCAGATCTACAATGTGCGTAAGAGAGTTGGCATAATGGTAGCGGCTTTAGGGAGCAGAAGATTGCCATTAGCAGTTAGCGGAGGTTCCTAAACGCGAAATTAGTGGGTAGCGGTTAGTGGGAAGTGTACGATTGGGGCCGTAATCTCACAGATCTAGCCAAGCAGGCGATGCTCCCAACATCTCCACTTCTGAAACACTTCCTTTAAGATCTGAGCTTCGTGCTGATGACACAGCAAAACCAGCTTCCTCTCCAGGCGGTATCCAGGGGTGACAGCACAATGACATAAAAACTGATGTGTCATTATGGTGGAATATTTCCCTTCTGGTCAAATTCAGGAGTGGCACAATCCTGTAGGGCCGTATCTTGATAAGGGCATTTATTGTTATATCTATAATTATCTTCTCTCTAATAGCTTTAGCACTTGCACAGCCCCATATCATCAGACTTCCACTTCTGTGCTCAATTGTCAGGACTATGAATTCAGTTTGTTACTCTTGTTCGTGTTCAGACTAAACAATATGGAATCCATCCAAGTTGAATAATTGGACTCCTTATGGTCACTATCATTGTTTCTGAGGGTCATTTCAGGAACTGCCAACTTTGGGACTTCTTGGTTGGCGAGAGTTTAACAAGCTGGATGTAACCCCTTGGTCATGTAAACTAGAAATAAATCCACATATCAGTTTATATTTTATGGAGCTTATTGTTTTTATTTGATGTCATGGACATCTTCCGAAAGCACATAAGTGGCACATGGATCAATCATAAATACCTCACACAGTGTCCTACTCAATTCAGTTAAATTCAAAAATACTTTTTTTGATCACTAAAGGGAAATTAAATTGTTGCAGTAACTGTCATGATTTAAGTCTCTACCATGATTCATTGTAGATGGTTGTTGCTGTGTTCAGGAAGGATCTCCTCTAGCATCTGTGGTGTAGCAGATCTGAAGAAGCCTCTGACTGAAGACACTCTGTTGCTGAATCTCTGTGTTGTGAAGAGGATGTTCAGGGTTGTCTGCAATGGTCCTCATTTTATGAAGTGTCCTCCTTTGCAGAATCCAGCTCCAGAGCACTCTCCAGCAGCAGAGCCAGTCTTCTTTATCAGTTTGTTCTATTTCTTTAAGTCACTGGCTCTGATGCTGCTCCCCCAACAGATGATCTGCAGATTGGATTGAACTCACCACAACAGATTTACAGAAGATATGCAACATCCTGCTGCAAACACTGATGGACCTAAGCTTCCTTAAGAAGTAAAGCCTGCTTTATCCCTTCTTATAAACAGCATCAGTGTTGCGTCTCCAATCGAGTCTTTATACCCTTCTACCACCTCTACTTCTTTCCCCATGATGGAAATGTGGTTTGACTTGTTCCTGGTCCTCCTGAAATCCACAATCATCTCCTTTGTCTTGTTCACATTTAAGATAAGATAAATGTTCCCACACCAGGTAACAAAGCGGTCCACCAGTTCTCTGGACTCAGTCTCTTGTCCATCACTGATGCACCCCACAACTGCAGAGTCATCTGAGTATTTTCGCAGATGACAGAACTCTGACTGTTACTGGAAGTCTGAGGTGTCCAGAGTGAAGAGGTGTGGTGAGAGTACAGTTCCCTGTGGTGCTCCTGTGCTGTGACCACCTGGTCAGACACACAACCATTCAGTCTCACCAACTGTGGTCTGTGATCCAGGTGATTGTGGGGGCATCCAACTGTGGTTTTTGGAGTTCCTTTTGCAGCAAAGCAGGCTGGGTGGTGATAAATGCACTGGAGAAATCGAAGACCACGATCCTCACAGAGCTGCATGCTTTGTCCAGATGACTGTGGGTTTGTTGAAGCAGGTGTATGATGGCTTCTTCAACTCCAACCCAACAACAACCAGACGATGTTCTCAGGTGGCAAAAGACGAGAGCTTTGCTTTGCCTCATTTATTGTTCTCTTTGCTGTAATCATTGAAAATTTCTCCTCAAGACTCCCGCATGTTAGAGCTGCTTTAGACCAAACAAATACTTTCTCTTCTTACCTCTTTGTGTTTGAGAAGTGTTATTACTGTGTCCAATCATAATCGGCCCGTTTCTCTTTGAGAAAGAGATTTATTCTCTGAATGAACTGTACAGTTGTGGTGCATTGTCATCTTTGTTTTCTCATCCCTGCAGGGACCAGATTTTTTTTTTTTTGTTTGTTTGTTATTTCCTCTCCTGAATGATTCAAATGGAACTATTATGTTATTGTGAGGCACGCTGTCAAGAAATGTGTCAAAGCGTAATTTGTGGTGGGGGACAATGCTGTCCCCAACGTTTTATTATCCAGTTTATCGTTTCATACAGAGCTAACCTGATTTCAGAAGCTAATCTCTCAAGGAGTTTAAAACAGTGGCATCTGTGGGTGGCTAAACTATGTTGGTTTGAACAGTTGGATCTTGAATTGTGCATGGCAGTGTGGAAAACAACTTATTTTCTCGTCACTGCCTCCCATGATTGCGGGAGGTTTGGACTTTTTTTTTTGGCATTTTCTTAGAATCTGAGGAAAAACTAGTGAGCTCTAAGATGGCTGAAGATAAAACTGGGATCAAATAAATGGATAAATAGACACGTAAACAAATCGATTGAGTGATTCTTATTGAAGCTTGGTGCATTCGGGTGCAAGCAGCGCATGAAAAAACCCAACTCCTGAAGGTCATAATTGTGCTGATTGGCAACTAAGTCTAAAGCCATTTAAGATAGATCCATTATCTCTGCGGCTCTCTATGAGCTATCCTTTTATTGCAAATACAGCAGGAGAGGAAGATTTTATTGTTGGCTATATCTGAAGTATGACATTTCAGAGTGGGGGGAAAAAAATGACATTGGTTGCTCCTCTATTGTGTTTTTTATGCCCCGTTCTCACATTCTCTCTCTCTTTAAAGGCCCACCCTTCCTCTCCCCTTCCTTTTCTAAGTAACCCGCTCATCTCTGAGTATGCCTGCAGCAGCCTCTGCAACAGTATGTCAAACTATGCTAATGAGGTGGCGGCATATGGCTCATTCTTTATTTAAGCTCAGGAAGCGGTAATCCACTGAACTGGCCAAGAATCTTGCTACCTGCTCCTGTTGCATTACACAACTGTGATCTCTTAATGAGGCTTAAAGATTATCACAAGCAGCTCAACACACCAGGAAGGATCAGTAACTGCTATGTTATCACCTCAATCTGAGCAGCTATGTAAATCCGTTTACTGGATGCAATGCGAAAACTTGCTACTTAACACTCGTGCGCCTGGAAACTGGCAGCAAAAGCGCCGAGCTCTCGCAAGCTGTTTTGTTACACAATAATTCATGCATACACGGGCACACACGCGCCAGCAGATTCACCCATCGACAGCGCTGTAGGTAACTCGAACCCATCATGCGGCGCTAAACACTCTGTCATTCTGACAGCCTCGTTTTATTTGATGATCGGAGGGTACGACCTTGCCTTTCTCAGACAGCCGGTGACAGATTTACAAGCAGTCATACATACAGGTAACTGGAAAAGGTTTTACATATCAGTTCATGATTTAACACACACACCCGCCCACTAATAATCTGATCCTGAGCAGGTCTTAAAATCAAATAAATATCATCTGATATTGCTGTGTGTTACATTGAATAGCAACATAAATTATCTCTCAAAAAGTACAACCCAATCCGTAGGCGGTGGGTAAAACTAACATACCCCGTAGGTCAAGATCTTGTTGAAGCACCTTTCAAGGCAATAAGTTGAAACAACTGTTTTCTGTACAGTGGAATCAGTTGCTCACGTTGTTGGCCCGTTCTTCTTTACAACATTGCGTCAGTCGATTGAGGTTTCAGGGCATTCAACTATGGACGGTTCTCTTCGGATCCTCCCACTGCATTTCAATCTGGTTCAAGACTGGACGTTGACTGAGCAATTACACAACCTCGACTCCTTTCTTTCGCAACTGTTCTGTCGTAGATTTGCTGGTTTTATTGGAATCACGATCATGTTGCGTGACCCAATTTCAACCAATACTTTTGCATGAATTAAGGATCAGGGCTGACTGATTGCTACATGCCCAGCACCCATGGCTGTGAAACAAGCCCAAATCATCACCCATCCATCACCAGGCCTTACAATTTACCCTTCGGTAGGCACCGCCCCCCTCCCCCTTTTCCCTAGTTATTGTTGCTAGGTTGGACACTCTTGCTGCTCCTGCGTTGAGGACTATGTTTAGTCGCTATATTTCCGATGTGTATCATAGAACACTAGAATAACGCCATGGTGAAATATTGCTGCTGGGGACCTACAAAAGTGACTCAAGGTGTCCAGAATGTTTGGAGGGGGCATTTTTTATTCCCTTTCCCTAAATCGAAACAAATGCTGGAAGAATGCAGGCTGTGGGTTCAGTCATGTAGTCCACAACTGAACGTGGTGAAGGTTACAAAACACACCTACATTTGCTCCAAGGTAAGTTTACCTTGTTTATTAGAAGATAGATTTAACCACTGTTTAGTAAAAGTAATGATATGATTTAGCAGCAGGGAGGGTGATGAGTGAAAATGTCTCTCTGTTAGCATTAGCTCTGGTCCATAGTGTCAATAACTTCTTCACTATGGACCAGAGCTAATGCTAACAGAGAGACGTTTTCACATCTAAATCATATTATTACTTTTACTAAACAGTAGTTAAATCAATCTTCTAATAAACAAAGCATAACTTACCTTGGAGCAAATTCAGCCACAACTTTAGCATGAATTAAGGATCAGGGCTGACTCAGTGATTGCTACATTGCCCAGGACCCGTGGCTGTGAAACAATCCAACCATCTCTAGGCTTGACAATTTGAATAATAATCTTTATGCTAATATTTGATGCTGTGCATGTGGATGAGCATCTCAATTTCGTCTCATTTGATCAAAGATAATCATTTCAAAAGTCTTGTGGTTTATTTAGATGCCATCTTGCAGAACTAAACCCTGGTGCCATGATCTTTTTAGGGAGACGATGCTTTCTCCTGGCAGCCCTTCCAAACAAGTGATACTTGTGGAGTCCTTTTGCAATCGTGCCACCACAAACTTTGACATTTAAGATGCTAACTGAAGGCCTGAAAATGACTAAAAGAAATTCAGAAAAAAATGGTCTCAGAGGTCTGTTTTCCATTTCTCTGAGTGTTGCTCGACCTGACTTTGCGGTGAACTTGCTGCGATGTCCGCTTCTGGGAAGATTTCCAGCTGCGTTAAATGCTCTCCTCTTCGAAGAATCTTTCTCACTGAAGAATGACGGACTCAAAATTGTTTGGAAATGGCCGTTTAACCCCTTTACCGGATTGACGGGCAGAAACAATTGGTTTTCTGAGATCGCCACTGACATCTTGGCATGGCGTCAACACCCATCCGGAGCAGCAGGCTGCCATAACTTCAGCTTTGATAGAAATGCTCATGACTGCTGTTGATCAAAGTGCATTTGATTAGCAGCATCTGGCTGATGCTTGCTCTCTTTATTCCCGTGGAATACACAATTCTTTATGTCATTGCTTGTATATTTTGGGTTCGTTTTTTTGTGAAATACATTACGGAGTGGTGTAACATGCCGTGTTCTGTCAACTGTGATTGTGCAGCTTTAAGTCCTGGTAAGGACGAGATAACTTTTTTTTTTTATTACGTCCTAATACGCCCAATAAACTCTAAAGTCGAGCCATCTTTACACCCTCATAACCTTTCCACAAGAAATTGTCCATTCCACGAAGTTTCAAGGCACAAATCAGCCTGCCATTACCAGCCACACCCATTAGATTTGTAACTAAATGTTCAAAGTGGATCTTTTTCTTTAAAAGCTCCAGTGACTTCACTTCACAGGTCCATATTTTGAAATTCCTCCCTGAAAAAAGGCTTGGGCCAATTCCAAAAATCAGCCCCTGTGCACTTTTCTTTATTGCATCACAAACTGTCAAAATGAATCATGTGATGGATTTGTGCAGCTGAAATTTCAAACTCGAAGTTTTATGAGGCCTTAGTTCTCTATTAAGAACTGCTCTGTTTTCCCTGAGGACTGCTGCAGTACACTTCAAAACAAAAGGGAAATAAATGGCTCTCACCAGTAGATTATGTTTGTATGTGTGTGTGCTCATGTGTGTATGTGTGTGTGTGTGTGCAGAGTGAAATACATATAAACTGCTCGTCCAAATATAACTACAAACTACTGCGTGTCAATGTTTGTTCACCTCACTGTCTCTTGTTCTCAAAAGATGCAGCGCTTCTGGTAGATAGTCTCACTTAAACAGTGATGTTTACCTAAGTAGGTCCAGACAACTGACAGATGTTTGATCAAAAAAAAAAACAAAAAACCAACATGTTTTAAGAATGCCTCTTCCCTTGTTTTCTTTTTAAGGATACAAAACTCTGTCATTTTTTTTCCCCTTCACAAAGATAGAAAAACAAGATTCACAAAGCCAACAAAACACAAGTAGGTCAGGAATAAGTGAGCTTTACTGAAAAGGGTTTTTTCTGTTGTTGAGTTTGAGGCACAATGATAAGACAGAGGCTTTACTTAAATTCGCTGGATGTGCATGTTGTTTCTCTTAAACGATACTTTTGTCTGGAAATAGATCTCGGTATCAGGAGACAACTGAGATTACATCTGGTTCTGAATCTCCTGCATTGCCTTGTATTCTTTTTCCTTCTGAACAAAAAAAAAAAGCCCTTTGATTTATCGCATGTGTCTCGTCAAGTGTCCTGCTGTTCTTCATTCATGTTTTTTTTAGCGCTCAACCTACTGACAGACAAAACGAATACTATTTTCAAACAGGTCAACTTGAAAATATCACTTAAAGGCACCTTACTGCATGTATATGGAGGCTTAATTCTTTAAAATGTTTAAAAATAAATCAAACAAATGTAAAGTTGCATTCAAATGTACTTGGAAGAGGGAATAAAGGCCTCCACCTTGGAAAAATGCAACAGAACAGCTACTGAACTACGGCTTTTATCTTCCAGATCAATGTAGACCGACTGATAGCAACATGGCAACGCACGTGATTGAAGTTCAGTCTTCAAATGTTGTTTAAATCCATCAACTGACTGAACAATACAGGAATTTACATTGTGGCTTTATCATTCATAATTTGCAACAATGAGCATTTAGATTCCTCAAACGCTGTTTCTTCCGCAGTCGTGGTGTTGTGGTCGCTCCTCTGCTTGTGTTCAAAAGCAAGCTAATTACCTTCCTGTCGGCATCCATTCCTCCTTTAGTATAATTACATCGCGGACTTCAGATTCGCACTCAAATGCAGCACGAGTACATATACGTAAAACAACCATTTTGATGTCATGTTAAACATGTGGATCTGCTACTTTGGTGAAAGATCCACTAGAAATACTGTGCTGATGGTTGCAAATGGTCCAGCAGGCCTTGTTCTACCTCCGTACTAGGGTTGTAGCGATACACTAATCTTGTGATACGATACACGATATTTGGCTGAGGATACGATATATATCGATATTCATTTTAAGATACACTTACATCATTTTCTGAAAGATTTTAAAGGGACAAAGTGATTTTGGTGACATCTTGTGAGTGTTCCGATGACTTTGAATTAATTGAACTGAAAGCATCAATTACACATTATATGGCTGACAGGCAGCTTGCAAATGCTGGACAAGATGAATAAAAGATGTGTTGAGAAAAATCGTTTCATTTATTTAAACAGTGCAAATTGTTGCTTGCAAGCTTTTAAAGGTAAGGGCACAATGGAGAGTTAAAGTACAGCGAGTGGCCTTCTTTGGCAGCTTTTTTGGCTTGATACTGAACATATGAGGTAGCTACTAGCCATTCTAGCCACCAGGTTAAGTAAAAAATGAACCATGGCAGCCAATAATTCAAGTCCAATGAAGCAACATAAAATTGCTCAGCTCTCCTCCGTACATTCAAATGAAGAAAAGGACGTTATGCTGGTTGATTTTATATTACAGCTGTCATGTTGAAAGTACTGCCCTGGATAGACCATGCAGGTCAATTTTACACAACGAGACTTTAAGCCTTATTTGTCAATGGCTGAGCTTTCAGACTTGTCGGTGGCAAATCGACAAACAGTTGGCGGTAACCTGTCGGCACACAATCGTCATATGCAAAAAAATTCAAAGACGCATTGAAGACTTTCGCCAACATATCAGCGAGCTATCTCAGATATCAAGAAAGAACCATTTCTAAAGCTGCCAAGGTAATCACCATTCGAGCTACAGCCAATGAGAAACCACGGAGCGGGCTCGTAGCATCTAAACTTTCAACAAGGCACACGTCATACTGATATTTCAAAATGCAACTTTTCGAGTACTTGTTCATCCTGAGTAATTTTGCACTCATCTCCTGTTCTCTGTAGCTCAGATATTGCTAGTGTTCTGTACAAGTGAGTTGTCTAGTCTGAACAGTCTGATGAAAGCTCTCTGAAAGTCAATGAATGATCGCTGACGACTTTTGGAAACCAGTCCAGTCAGCCTTGAAGTCTGACTGCAATGAAGTCCAGCCACAATGACTATGGCTGAATCCCTGGGTGAAACGGACTACATCGTCACCACAAGGGAGAAAAGAGGTGGAAGGTAGAAGCTGTCTCCATTGATCACTTTTAGCAAATAAAAGGATGATGCAGAAATGGCAGTGTTATCCAACCCTTGGAAGTAGGTTAAACTTTTGTTGTACCTTATGCTAATATTTAGAGTAAATGCCACTGCACTTCCTAATTGGAAGGGAGGTGGTGTAGAGGGTTGTGCCTATGTATCATGCCTTAGGCGCCAGGGGCTGACAAATGTACTGTATCATGACGTGGTGCCCCCATTTGGTCTAGAGTAGAGGTCTTCACCCGAACCCGAATGGACCAATGAAAACTCGACCCGAAACTGACCCGAACCGAGCTATTATCATAATCCGGGGGTCTGAACCCGAATGGACCCGCAATATTTGGACCCGGAACCAACCCGACCTGAGTCTTTAGTTTACATTGCGGGCTGTCTGCGATCCCGAGATACCTGATTGTATGTAATCCCGAGTTACCTGAATAGAACCGAGACAATACAGCCCGTAGTTGCTCATGTTAAAAGTTGTCTAGCGTTGAATGAAACTTGATTTTCTTACCTAAAGTTGTCTTCTTCTACCCGCTTCAGTTGCTGCATAGTTTACGTGATGTAAACAACAATAAATCCACGTTGTTATTTTCTTTATGCTATTGGTAGCAACTGCTAACACTAATAGCCTACACCGGTTAGGACGTGTCGTGAATATGTTCTCTGATCCAGCGTTGTCATGTTGGCGATCCGTTGTGCTTTACAGCTGCCGGGCAAACCGCTAATAACACGCTACGGCAACACGATTGTTTCATGACAAACATGCCAAGTTAATTAATAATCATTTAACTGCACGAGTCCTGACATTGGCTGCCACCGCCAATATTTTTACCTCTATCTCTCTCTCTCTCTCTCTCTCTCTCTCGTAAACGCAGACCCAGCCTGTCAGAGAGCACCGACCGGACCCGAGACTAACTGTACCGATTCCGACCCAAACCCAGAGTAATGTCTTTTGAATGGACCAGAGACCCGATTCGGGTCGGGTCGGAACCTCGGGTTGTCGGGTTGTTCCAAAGACCTCTAGTCTGGAGTGTTCGAGCTTACACCAGGTGCCTTTAAAATCTCCTCACTTGATTTTGTTAAAACTGAGGCAGTATGAATGTGATTATAGCGAATTATCAAAAGCATAATATCCAGCATTATATAATGGACAACTGTGACAATCTGAAAATAATTTTGTAGGTAGGGCAGCCGTTGGACACATGAGAACATATTTTATGAAATAGTCATGATGAAAAGACCTACAGCTATCTTCCATTTCCCCGTTTTCACTTTGATTATAATGCGAGAATAAATGCGGCAGCTCAATGCTTCTACTTTAGGGAGATGCATATAAAGCTTAAGAGCTTTATGTGTGTGTGTTTTTTGTGTCCGCTGTAATGCATGTGTGTTTTCTGCGATGACTCACTGTCCAGCCTCCTCCGTCCGTGGTCATGTCACAGTAGACCTGGAACCCGGTGGGGTGGTGAACCGGAAACACGGAGTAGATGCCATCTTCTCTCTGGCCACTGGCGTACAGATCACTGCAATCACGGGGGCGTGAGCCTGGGGAGAGGTGAAAGCAGGGGACGTTAAATAAATCAGGGCCAGCGTGGACTTCATGGAGAGAGAGTGCACTTGTCTCACTCTGCCCTCTGTTTTCAGCCAGACACTGATGAGGCGCATGGAGAAGGAGAACATGGAGGATTAGTCCTGGCTGTGTTGTGAAACCTTCTTCTCAAAATTAACTTGAATGTAGGGATGCAAGATAACTGTTTTTTAAAACCGATACCGATAACTGATAACACACACATATACCTAAGATCATTACATCAATACTATGAACAAAATCAAAAATAGTTTGGACTCTTTAAATGAACAGATATTTATTTTTTCCATTAAAAAACTATTGGCAAGCCTTTCAAACATTTTCGTAAAGCTATCAAACAAACCTATTTGATATCTCACATCAACTTAAATAAGGTTCATTACTGACTGATATAAAAAAATAAAAGCTCCTTGAACTGATGGAAATACATGCATCAAAATTACAAACTGAAAAAGATTTAACATTTAAAGGATTTTGACTTGTGGTTCCATTTAAATTAATACCTTTAATTAAAGTAAATGAGGTTCAGTGATTTTTTTTTTTTTTTTAAATCTCATGGAAGCTTTAGATGAGAGAGATGAGGGAGAGGGGAGACTGCTGCTGGCTTGCGCATGTTAGCA
Source organism: Hirundichthys speculiger (assembly GCA_018398805.1). Lineage (NCBI taxonomy): Eukaryota > Metazoa > Chordata > Actinopteri > Beloniformes > Exocoetidae > Hirundichthys > Hirundichthys speculiger. Next base: position 269,377 of record JAGFBZ010000155.1, read on the forward strand.
TTAGCTCGCGTTAGCGCGATTTCAAAACTCCATGGAAGCGATTGTTATGTTGTAGGTGGCTGATCAGGTTTGACGTATTAAAGCTTGTGCTTCCCCTCCTCGTAGAATTCCCTTGGAGCATTCGTCACAAATAACCACCAAACTATCTTCTTCTGAAACTTTAACGAAGCTCCATGCCATCGCCGCCATATTTGTTGTGATCAGTGCTGTGCTGCAGGCTGCATTCAAGGTGTAACGTAAATTCGTTTGCTAGTCGTTCTTACAGCCTTTTCTAATTTTTTTCTTTTTTATGTGTAACATGAGGGGAAATATTGCGAATATCGATTCAAGTTAGCAACTACTAAAATCATGACTGACTTAACAAGTTGTTTTCTGGCATTAAAGGGGTATTCTTTATTTTCCTCATTGAGAAATTGTTTTTCTGATTATGCCGACGTCACTTGAACATAACATTCACTGCCGGTCATTCAGGGCTCAGAGGGAGCGAGGCACTGCAGTGTTGACAAAAATATATATGTTATCAGGTCTATTTGTCGTGATATCTGACTTATTGGGATGACTTCATAATTTCCTGTTATCGGCCCGATTGTTATCGTGCACCCCTACTTGAATGTGTTAATTTACTCTGTGTATTTATACAAATAGGATTAAACAGAGACGTTCCAAAGGACACAACCCCAAACAGAAAATGTTTAGGTGATATTACAAATGCAAAAAGCAGTTATTCTGGCGTTTACTTTTATTTTTTCCTCTTTGTTCCATCTGTCATACTTTTATTTTTTTTATTTGAACAGTTAGAACAGTAAAGGTTTTACCATTCTGTAACATTGTCATTAATTCTCAGAACAATTAAAAGGCATTCTGCCATTGAGAAGATCAAGTCTTGAAGAGTTTCAGTAATTATTTTGTCCCATTCTTACTGCAAAACATGCCTTAAGGTGTGAAACATTACAAGGTCACCATTGCATTTCTACTTTTAAGATTCACCGCACATTCTCAATTAAGAAAATGGAAGGACTGCAGGCAGGCCAGTCGAGCACCCTCATTTTCTTAAGTGATGCCTTTTTAATGTATGTGGAGTGGTTTCACATTGTCTTGTTTAAAAATGCAAGTTCTTTGAAAAGATGTCATCTTGAATACAGCATATGTAGCTGGAAAATCTCAGTGTATTTTCCTGCATTACTGCTGCAATCACAGACATTAAAAAATTACCTTTACAGAGTGCACATATTATCACAGACCCAGCTTCTGGGGGGTTCTTTTCATCTTTAGTTGGGAGCAAATGCGGCCCATGTCTTCATCCATCCATCCATCCATCCATTATCTATACCCATTTAATCCTCTGCAGGGTCATGCTAATATCTCTGATGACAATACAGGTTCCTACTGTGCATTGGTTCATTCTCGATGCCTCCGAGTCCAGAGATATCAACACCTCCTCTGGAAAAGGCAGCACTGACATAAGGCTTCTTTTATGCACTTTGTCTTACATTATACAAATGATGTAATTAGCTCTTATGGCTTCAGATTATGGTGGTTGGCTTAAGGTTTCCAAAAGTAATCACTTTATTGACGGAGTGCTGCCTGAGGGATCAGAGATTACAGGTGTCCTTGCACCCTGGCCCATTGCAATTAAACTCTTCCCAGTCCCTTGAATCATTTAATGATATCGTCCACACTACAGAAAAAGAAATGACTGGCCCTTAAAGTTGACTATTTATTTATACTGTAACAATATCATTAACCTTTAGTGATAAATTAAGACTGTAGGTGAGTAAGGAAGCACTCTTCAGATGAGTTAAAAGATTTAGCCACGGATACTGATTTTGTATCAATGTATCATTATAATCACCTCTTTGAAATTATAGATAGATAGAGATATATAGATATATAGATATATATATATATATATATATATATATATATATTATATATATATATAGATATATATATATATATCTATATATATATATATATATATATATATATATATATATATATATATATATATACACAGTGATCCCTTATTTTTTGAGGTAATGGGGACCGGCACACCCCCGGTGAAAAAGAAAATTCCCGAACTGTAGCCGGAGCCTAAATAGTGTGTTTAAAATATGTTTAAAAACCGCAAAAAAGTAGCGAGGCACTGCAGCGAAACAAGACAAAGGCTCAACTGTGGTCTTTCTGTTACCTTCACAGCCTCTGGTCTCTGAACCGTAGTAAAGAAACCGCTCTTTCATCTAACCTCGTTTTCATTCTGCCGTCCCACGACACACACACACACTACATTACCCATAAGGCCACACCATTATGTCTTGTCTTCCAAAAATTCATGTAAAACTCACTTTTTCACAACTTATTCCTGATTTGGGGTTGCAATTTAAAAAGGTAGGGGATTATGAAATAATCTAACATGTATGAAAACACATTAAGAGGGAAACAAAAATAAAACAATGCGTCATCCAGGCCTCCATGGATACATGTGAGTTTCCACAGGGAGAAGAGAGAATATGACGGGCAAAATTTCAAGAAAACATAGTCTCGAGGAGACGTGATGGTGACAGAAAGAGCTTGTACGCTGAAGCAAAGCAGAACAGGGGCGCTCTTGTCTGTGGTGAAGAAACCCATCTTACCCAAGGGATACTAAATCTATTCCCCAGGAAGCGAGAAAGGAACTCTGTGATGAGGACAGTGCTGTAGATTATGCATGCAGTCTTCAAAGGGTCAAACTCCTGAATTTAAAACAGCTGGGAGAGTTCTTGAAAAGGCCACACAAGGTTTTTTTCTTCTCATTCCTACATGTTTTAAAATGTTAGACCCCCGTGACTGTTTCTGTTTCGCAGTGTTTCTCAGTGTAAGCTTTTACTAATGGCCTCCAATAAGCTTTCACCACTGTCATGCACAAATTGTAAAATCTCCCACTTCTCTTTTCAGTCTAGTCACAGGAATCTGAAGGTTTTCAGGTAGCATGGGACATTGAAATAAAAATCATTACTTCAGATTTTAAAACAAAGGATTTTTAATTAATGACCCTTTGTAGAGGAGAAAATATTCTTCCAAGCATTCCAGTCATTGATCATAGAAATACTGCAGGTCTGCTACACAATGAAAGTACAACACAAAGGCATTCAGTTTTGAAGTCTTATGCAAGGAAAGCGATGCTATCTCGCTAAAGCTCGGAGTGGGTGGCAGAGATATGTAAACGATGAGCTATGGTTTTAACGAGCTGGGTTGGAGTCGTAGGCTGCAAGACACAGTGGAGATTGAACTCCGTTCATCAAAATCAAGAGTTTCAATTTGAAAAAAGAAAACAAAAGCACGCTGGGCTGCAGCAGCAAAAGAGCTGCAATTCGCCCTGACAAGCCATTTATCTATATGTCCTGTGAAGACAATTAATACAATGGAGCCCATAGAATCAGTGGCAATGCAGACGGACAATACTTTTTTAAATTCTATTCTGTAAGCCAGTGGTTCTCAAACTTTTAATACTGCGTACCACCTGAGAAACTGTTCAGCTATCTGATGACCAATTTTAAAATATAGCCAATATATGCCTTCTCAATTGGCTTTAAATTCACAGGAGAGATGTTTTTTTCCTTATTGAAGTTATTTATTGTTACCTGAATTTTGTTTAAAACGTATTTATAATGCATTGTATGGTTATGTTTTAACAAAAAAAAAAAAAAAGTGAAAATGTGGAAAGTGGTGACGTTCCCCAGAGTACCACCAGTGGTACGCCTACCACAGTTTGCGCACCACTGCTGTAAGCTTCATTTATAGAATTTAAAAAAACCAAACTTATTTTTTTAATTATACATTAAAAATGGTAAAAGTGATAATATATAATTAAAAAACAAAACTTTTTTTTAAATTATACATTAAAAATGATAAAAGTGATAATATTGATAATATTGTGGAATACCCTTTTTCATGGTATTCTACAATAATGTATCCAACCCTTACAACGCAAAGAGCTCAGTTTATACATAGCATTTTTATGTTCACAGATTTCCCACTCTATTTGATTGTTCTATTACCATCTACAATATGAGCTTTTTTGTCAAGTACAAGTCCACTGATCATTCCTGTTCTCAATAAATGCCATGGAAACACCAGCAGTTACAATTTATTTCCACAGCATTCTGACTGTTTCTAATGATATTTAATCAATCGAAAGCTCATTCAATGCAGCTGTTTTGGACTGTCCTCAGCTGTAAATCAACACTGCAGCCCAGCGACAGGCTATTTATTAGGCTTGTAAAATTAAGTTTTGTTAAGTTAATCTTATACACTAAAGATGTAATCAAGTGAAGCATCAAATTAGAATTGTTGAGGTAAGTTTTATTAAGCTAAGGAATGTTGGCTTTGTTTATTTAAGCCAATTTAGGGTAAGCTTTTTCAGTTTATTTAACTAAGTACAGAAGCCCATTTAAGCTAGATTTTGTTAAGTTATATTTTTAAAAAGTATCTTATTAACTTATCAACTTAGGTTTCACTGACTCAGGCTTCATTAAATCAGGTTTTGTTAAGTCATGCATTATGAAGTCAGGTTTTATTAGACCAGGCTTCATTAAGTCAGGCTTTTTAAAATTAGGTTTTATCAGTTTAGGTTTTGTGAAATCTGGTTTTCTTCATTCAGGCTAATTTTATTTAATGAATCTACTTAAGTAGGATTTTCTTTGGTGTTCACTCATCGACTGCTGCCTAGCACTCACGTCCAGCTGAGGCAAATTAGACTGAATTGTGTGAAATTGGATTCTATAAATATGGGTTCAAATTTGGATTAAGGATTTTAGTTAAATAGTCATGCTTAATGGAGCTACGTTAAGATATGTTTAGCTCAATTAAATTAACTCTGGTTGTTAGTTTTCTTAAGTCAGACTCATTTAATTCAGGCTGTATTCCTATTCCATCCATTATCTATTGGTCGTTTAATCCTATGTGGGGTCACAGGGATCTGCTGGAGCCTATCTCAGTTTGGCTTTTGAACCAAAATGCAATTTTATTGCTGCGAGGAACAGTTTTTTTTTTTTTCTAAACTAGCCAATTGGTTTCATTAAAAAAAAAAACCCCAAAAAAAACAAAACCTTTTTTTAATGTAAATTTTGTCTTGGGAGTTACTTCTTTGTACATAAAATAATAACACAAGTGTTGCCTTTCCACATGTATTCCACAACTGTATAGCCAACCCTTTTCAAATCCAGTCTTAACACTAAATCACATTGGCGTTTGTCTATGGATTTCCCAGTGTGCTTTATTAGATTGTTACTTTTAAAATCAAGGTAAAGGACATCGCTAGCGACAATGTAATTTTTTAACAAATATATATAGGGAATGCCAGGAGATACAACATTCTCTAAAACATTCCTAATGAAATCTAGTTTACAGAAAAGCTGAAAAGTCCTCATTAAGGCTGCTGCACAAAACAGTTTGCAATCTAACTTAGAATAAAGTGATGACTTTCACTTTCAGTGAAACTGTTTCAGACTATTCAACCACCGATCTGAAGTATGAGTGACCACATACATTATTTCTAACCATGAAATATGTCCTGCATTAAACATTTATTTTTCCATTGTCTGTCTCTCTCTCCTTGCATTGCCCAGTAATACTAAATAATTTCTATGATAGCTTTAATATCAATACAATGAAGCCCATTTGTGTACTTGCATTGACAATAAAACTATGCAACACTGCAGCAAAGTCAACCAGTCCACAAACTGAAAAAGTAGGACTCCTACAGCGGTTTCATCCAACCCAGAAACCCTGCTGTAGCTGCAGCAGAGACAGGCTTCACTGCTGTCAGGTTTGGATTCATAGAACTTTGAAAATCGAATGTGTTCTTTGGGGAATCGAAAGCAAACAGTAAAGAGACAAATTCTTCAAATATTTCAGTGCAGTGGAAGAGAAAGGCAGTCAGAGATACTATACGGAAAGCAAACAACAATATAGTGCTTATCTAATAACCAAGTAAAAAAAGTTACAGTGAGGAAGATATATATATATATATATATACATATATATATATATGTGTGTGTGTGTAGAGAGAGAGAGAGAGAGAGAGAGATATACAGATATATATCTATACATATGTAGATATATATGTGCTGCTGTCCACGTTTAATGATGATTTGTGATCAATACAATTTTAAGTCTTCCTCTCAGCTTAGTTTTTAGTTCTGTGATGACATCTATTTAAATGTCAAGGCTGTGCTCCACAAAAACACTGACCTGCCGCTGGTTTCATCGCTTTAGATTATCCTGACACAAGTTCTGAGGCGCAAAAGGAGTGGAAACCTGCAGAGTGCTGCATTTCAAGGAGATCTGCCCTGTTATCAACTGTATTTTTAGCAGCGAGGACACGGTAGACTCGACAGCCAACAGTATGCACATGCGTATACACATCTTATTTATCTAATCTGAACCACGCTTCACAGTTTTCTGCCATGACTTATAATTTTGAAGTCATGGTTACCGAAGGTTTGCCCGTGTGCAGCTTGAAAGGGAGGCTGAATACATTATTTGTAAGAGGATCACAGAATCAGCAGATGGAGTCAGGGAACGCTTTAGTAATGACCGGTCACATGTGTGCTTCTCTTCTCCCTTCAAAAGCAGCAACAGCTCATACGAGGCCAGAGAAGCTGAGGTCCACAGTACACATGCAAACTAACAGCTCCAATTTAGCAAAGAGAAGATGGAACAAATAACAAAAGTAGCCAATTTTTGGCTGTGAGTAATCTGTGTGCATCTCTCTCTCTCATATACATATATATATATATATAATATATATATATATATATATATATATAATTTTATTTTTTTTTTTTTTTTTTCACCATTGTGTCCACATTAATGTCCTGAGTCTCATGCTTTTACATTCACTTCACTGCCTGCTGCTGTAAGTCTGTATTAAATGATGGATCAGGACAGGTCTTACGTGGCTGAGTTTAGGTCCAGACTTAAATCAGAAACAGTCAGTTTGTGTTGAGTCACAGCATGTCTACAAGTAAATCTGCGCAGGAGTCCTTGAGACAACCTTATATTTTAGGCTTGTCCACCCTTTGGCCTTTTCCTCTCTTTGTCATGTTGTGAGCGAAATTGTGTTTTGGGCTCCTTATGGTCACAGATATGTGTCCATGGGGAAACTGCAGTGCACACAAAAGCTGTTAGTAGACAAACTGATGACAGTCTCTGGTAATTTAGGGAGAGCGTGTCCATGAGATGTGAAAGTCAAATCCACTGTAGTAGTCATTGTGTGACAAAACAAACCAACAGAAAGAAACACATTCCTTTAGAATTTTGACTTTTAATAACCATCTCAGCAGATAAAATGATGAGATTCAATCAGATTTCATCCCACAGATGGCTCACTCCTGATGGTTTCTTTATCAAACCTGGAGTGGAATTTAAGTTGCTGAATATTTGCCATCCTTAAAAATTATATCACTCTGAAGTCAGCATGGAAAAAACATAATTTTTCTTGCTGCAGAGTGATGACTGCAGGTGTCTTCAATAACTTTTCGGCAAGTATCCAACACTGTTGTGTTTTCGGAATATGTCCAGTTACAGTGCTTTGCAAAAGTTTTCGGCCCCCTTATACTTTTCAACCTTTTGCCACATTTCAGGCTTCAAACATAAAGATATAAAATTTTTTTTTTTTGTCAAGAATCAACAACTGGGACACAATTGTGAAGTGGAATGAAATTTATTGGATATTTTGAACTTTTTTAACAAATAAAAAACTGAAAAGTGGAAGTGTGCAATATTATTCGGCCCCCTTGCGTTAATACTTTGTAGCGCCACCTTCTGCTGCAGTTCCAGCTGCCAGTCTCTTGGGGTTTGTCTCTATGAGTTTTGAACATCCAGAGACTAAATTCTCGTCCATTCTTCCTGTAAAACAGCTGGAGCTCAGTGAGGTTGGATGGAGAGCGTTTGAGAACAGCAGTCTTCAGCTCTTTCCACAGATTCTGGATTGGATTCAGGTCTGGACTTTGACTTGGCCGTTCTAACACCTGGATACGTTTATTTGTGAACCATTCCATTGTAGATTTGTCTTTATGTTTTGGATCATTGTCCTGTTGGAAGATAAATCTCCGTCCCAGTCTCAGGTCTTTAACAGACTCCAACAGGTTTTCTTCCAGAATGGTCCTGTATTTGGCTTCATCCATCTTCCCATCAGTTTTAACCATCTTCCCTGTCCCTGCTGAAGAAAAGCAGGCCCAGACCATGATGCTGCCACCACCATGTTTGACAGTGGGGATGGTGTGTTCAGGGTGATGAGCTGTGTTGATTTTACTCCAAACATTGTGGCCAGAAAGTTTGATTTTGGTTTCATCTGACCAGAGCTCCTTCTTCCACATGTTTGGTTGGTCTCCTAGGTAGATTGTGGCAAACTTTAAACAAGACTTGTTATGGATATCTTTGAGAAATGGCTTTCTTCTTGCCACTCTTCCATAAAGGCCAGATTTGTCCAGTGTAGGACTGACTTGTTGTCCTCTGGACAGACTCTCCCACCTCAGCTGTAGATCAGTTCATCCAGAGTGATCATGGGCCTCTTGGCTGCATCTCTGATCAGTCTTCTCCTTGTTCTAGATAAAAGTTTAGAGGGAAGGCCAGGTCTTGGTAGATCCGCAGTGGTCTGATACTTCTTCCATTTCAATATGACTGCTTGCTCATTGCTCCTTGAGATGTTTAAAGCTTAGGGAAATCTTTTTGTATCCAAATCCAACTTTAAACTTCTCCACAACAGTATCTGGGACCTGCCTGGTGTGTTCCTTGGTCTTCATGATGCTCTCTGAGCTTTAAACAGAACCCTGAGACTATCACAGAGCAGGTGCATTTATACGGAGACTTCATTACACACAGGTGGATTCTATTGATCATCATCAGTCATTCAGGAGAACATTGGATCATTCAGAGATCCTCACTGAACTTCTGGAGTCAGTTTACTGCACTGAAAGTAAAGGGGCCGAATAATATTGCACACCCCACTTTTCACTTTTTTATTTGTTAAAAAAGTTAAAAATATCCAATAAATGTCGTTCCACCTCAACGATTGTGTCCTACTTGTTGTTGATCCTTGACAAAGAATTGAAATTTGATATCTTTATGTTTGAAGCCTGAAATGTGGCAAAAGGTTGAAAAGTTCAATGGGAGCCGAAATACTTTCGCAAAGCACTGTATCAACTGCATTATTAGAAGTGACAGTCCTTTGCTTGCTAGGCTACACTCATGTAGGACAAGTAAGAAAATCCCTTCCTACAATAAACCTTATTTTAGTGCAAAAGCCAAATCTGCAGCAAATGACAGAGGGCGCCAAAAAAATCTTTGCCAATACAGGTCAGTGCAACATTGCTGTTGTAGAAGGATATTTGAAACTCTGTCCATGGTCCTGAATCCTTAGAGCAGTGATTCCTTTAGTTAGAATGATGCAATATAAAGTCATGTGCAAAAGGAAAATTCCTCTTTTTTAACTCCTGTTTTTTGTGTATGTGTTTTAAAAAAAAATCAAAAATTAAAAATTAAAAAAAATTATACAATATATAAGTATTAGAAAAATAAAACCTAATATCTAATAAAAGAGGTTCTATATGTTTCAAAAGTATTGTATGCACATGTGTCTATGTATTTTGATTCATGCATTCATTTATTTATTTATTTTCAGATACATAGATTAATGCTCAGTGTTAAAATTGTCATGCTTTATAATTTATTTTGACATGTCTGGAATAAATCTATAAAATGAAAAAAAAAAATGAAGGTCCCACCATAACATTTAAGTTGGGTTGATTTGTCATGCTTAAAACCAGTTTCCTTTTATTTTTCCTTTTTCTTTTCATTTTCAGTCACTCTCATAAACATTTGCTGCTGTCCTTCAGATCTGTTACATGACCCAGTTTCAAGCAAACTACCTGTCTAACAGATGGCTTTATATTTGCCTCTAGAATACAGACAGCTCTTGGGATGACTGTATCCACACTTTAAACAGGTCACAATAGTAATTGTATTGTAATAATTTTGAACTATTATCAATATCCTCACTTTAAGGTGTTTTGCAAATATGAGGAAATTCTTTCATTTAAATTTAAGACAAATATTACAAGAGAATCATTTCAGCTGTAAAATGAAGCCAATTTAAGATATTGAATCAGTTCAGTTCAGTTGAATAATCCTATATATCAATATTTAGCTTAAATTGAAATCATTATTTAAGGTTCTTCAAAGAGTCTCCTGTTCTGGTTTGTCCTGTAGTGGATCTGAAGAAGCCTCTGACTGAAGATACCAATTATTCACTCACTGTGTTGGGAAGAGGATGTTCAGGGTTGTCCAGTAAGAACAGTTTTTTTCTTTTCTCTTTTTTTTTCTCCTGAACCTTGTATTTTTACATTCACTTCCCTGCATGCTGCTGTAAGTATGGACTAAACTATGGATCTTACAAGGGTGAGTTTGACCCTCAATTAATTCAGAAACAAGGGCAGAAGCAAGATCAGTTCATGCTGAGTTACAGCATCGGTACAAGGCTTTTGAAACCAGTACAGGGGTTTTTGATTTAGACAGCCTTGCTTGAAAGTTGTCTACCCTATGGCCTGTCCTCCTCTCAATTCTGCTTAAAGGAGCATAAAGAAGCTGTTTAACGAAAAGAAAAATGCTGACACTCTCTTGTAAGTTACAGTGAGCATCCAGTGAAAGCTTAGACCCACTGAAGTAATTCTTGTGACAAAACAAAACAAACTTAAATGAATGCTTTTGGAGTTTCAGTTTTTGATAAATAATAAAAAACATAAAAATGTCTGCAGGTAAGATAAGATGAACTCAGATCTCATCCCACAGGCAGCTGCATTACTCCTGATGGTTTGACTTATCAATGTGGGGTCAGAGTTAAGCAATTATAAGTTGCTGCTTCTTTGCCATCCTTGAAAATTACACCACTCTGAAGTCAGCAAAGTTGAAACACATATCTTCCTGCAGCAGAGTGATGACTGCAGGTGTCTTCAATAAATTACATGGGAAGCATCAAATGTTGTTGTAGTGTTGTCAGAAGCTGCCCACTCATCAACTGTATTATTAGCAATGAGATGCTTCTGCTTACCGGATCCAACAAGAAGCGATGTTCCTGGCTGCGATAAAATCCCATATTGCCAAATGCGCAGTAAACACAAACACATAAAATCTGCCCCACTGCAGCAGTCTGAATGTGGGAAATGACTGTTTTAGAGGAGGCTGAGGACATTTGAAACTCTGTCCATGGTCCTGAAGTGGCAGATTAAAAAAAGAGCCTGTGTTGTATGGAGCCCCGTTTGGGTCATAATTCAATGAATAAATGAGTCTATTATTATGAAATACAGGTGTTTATTATTATGAAATATTTCCCATTATTATAATAATGCATGTTTATCATTATGAAATATTTTCCATTATTATGATAAAGGATTCGTTTTTCATAAGAATGAGCTTTTACATAATAATGGATTCGTATTTCATAAGAATGATTTGTGTGTCAATCACAGCAGAGAGGGCGGAGCCATTTATGTGATTGGCTGCTCTTTTATTCACGCATAAGCAACAGAACAGTGAATATCGAATAGTGGGTGAGAGGTGCAGTGTATATACTCCAGGACAGTAGGTGGCAGAATGCACCTCAGTTTACGGTTAAAAGTTGACATTGACTGAAAAACATAGCAAGAAATGTGGGGATAACTTAAAAAAATTGGTATCGCCTGATAAATTATCATTTTCGATATTGTCTGCTAACCTGGTCAAGGTTTCCCGTAGCTCAGTCCAAGCTACCATAGCTACAATCGGACTAGGAGCACCTTGATGACGCCACGGCCTGCTGCTAACGGGACCTCATGGCCAAAACTAGTCGATGTCAAAGCGTAGAATGGAGAAGGATCAGCCAATGAGCGTGCAGGACAACCACTGGTCCCGCCCAGTGGCAAAATGTCATTATTATGTAAAAGCTCATTCTCATGAAAAAGGAAGCAATTATATAAAAAAAAAGATTAAATAGTAATAAAAATGTATTTCATAATAAATACATTTTTTTATAATAATGGGAAATATTATATAATAATACACATATATTCCATAATAATGGGAAACATTTCATAATAATGGATACGTATTTCATAATAATAAACGCCTGTATTTCATAATAATAGACTCATTTATTAACTGAATTATGACCCAAAACGGGGCTCCTTAGTGTTGCCACCTTGTTTGGTGTTTATGGCTAATAATGTAAGAACACACTATTCCAAGAGAATTATTAAAAAATAAATAAATAAATGAATCACTAAATATTCATATTTTTATTTCCTCTTTGTCCAAGCTGAGTTAAAGCGGTAGTTATGTGGGATTTGTTTCAGCTTGAACTTGTGTCAAAAGTCACATGACTAGAGTTAATTTTCAATATGCTACTGCAACATAATGCTGCAAGGTTTTTGGTAAAGCTAGCATCATGGAGAACATTGCAGGTAGGAAAAAAATATTCATATATTTTGTAGTTGATGACAACATATTTAAAAAAGAGGTCCAAAACTATTTGGACAATGGCAGTGACTTTTTATGTTTTTGCCTTTATTAATCAACACAGGTGGATTTAAAACAGTCAAGATGTAATTGAGGTAATAAGAGTTTAAAATAGGACATTTGCCATTTAGGAATTAGAGCCATTTTAAGCAAAGCACCTCCAGTATATACATGTGATGTGATTTGGACCCAAAATGAAGGAGTTTCCAACAAAGGTAGTTTATTAACAAAAATATAATACACAGAGGAACAAACAAGAGGCAGGTGCAAACAATCAGGATGAATATACAAGGGGAAATAAAGGTCCACAACACGAAGACAAGACAGACCTTCAAAGTTAAAACAGGAAATACGGAAGACCAAAGACAGGGGAGTTGAGAACACCAACTAAACAAAGAGGAAAGCAAAGAAGAAAACCAGGAATGCCTGCCATAGGTTTGGCAGCATCAACGCTTTGGCACTTTCTTAAAACACAACAAGGTTCTGGTGACCTCAACAACATCAATAGGCCTGAGAGACTAAAGAGGACAACCAAAGCAGATGATGGCAGAAATAATTTCCTAATGAGGAGCATGTGTGTCACTGTCCAAACCGACAGTTAAGAGATGCCCTAATGTATTTACTACAATGTGCACATCACTGGTAAGATTTAAGAACAAGAAATCCAGATCAGAGTTTGCCAGATAACATCTAAAAAAGATGATGTTTTAAACAATCTTTGATCAGAATGAAGGGAAGAAAAACATTAGAAAAGAAAAACCCATGACCCAAGTCACATCCACATCATGTGTCAGTCGTGGTTACAGTATGTGAATACATGGCTGCTAGTGGAGCGGGCATAACATGTATAAGGTAATACTCTTCAACTCGAGGCTTTTTGAAGGCAGAGAAAGGGAAGTGCTCTTTAATGGCCAAGTCAGTCATTTGATCTCAGAGGATGAGAGCAGGCTTTTCAGTGACTGAAGATAAAACTGAAAGCAGAAAAGCCCACAAATCAAGCAGGCAACTCAAGGTGGCTGCAATGAAGGCCTGGCAAAGCATCTACAGAGAGGGAATTAAGAACTGGGCTCTGGACTTCAGACAGTTATTGATTGTAAAGGACTTTCATCTAAGTATTAAAAGGTATGGGTGTCTTTACAATTATGTCACTTTGTTGGAATATTTCTGAGCCACTTTACTTTTATAGACTGGGTGGAGAAGGGGCTGCTTCTCCAAAGCTCTCAGACAGGTCAGTTGTTACAGGGAGTGTTGGAGGAAATCTTTTCTTCTTCATGCCATAAGTTTAAGTGCCATAAGTGTTGCACACATCACCTCTGCATGACAGCCAATACTCTAGGACTCACTACTTTAATACGCACCACATGGCCTGCACCCTAAATGCATCTTCACTGATGTTATATTTGGTTACTATCTCCATCTAATATGCATGTGAAACGTAGTATGTGCATTTGACAGTTTTAGTTCTTGTTCATTATTCATGTGACATAGCCTGTACATTTCATAGCCTGTAAAATTGGAATAGCCTGTCATTCATATGTAACATAGCATGTACATTTTTATAGCCTGCACAGTTAATAGTTCAGTCCGATGTTTTTGTAATTTAGTTTGTGAATTCATGACCTATACATTTGATTGTTAATTATTTATACGTAGCAAAGCATTGGCAAAACAAGGCTGCAGTTGTATATCCCATAGCCACGACATGTCATACACGTTACGCTGACATTTTAGTTTATTGCATGTTAAGTTTTTTTTTCTCTTATACGTATCAATTCAAAATTTAATTTGAATACACAGTTTTAATCCATTACTTATATTTTATATCAAAATTACCCCAAATCTACTTAAGTGTTGTTTAGTATGTTTTAATGTTGTTGTTTTTTTTTATTTATTTTAATTGTATTAAAGTTTTAACCCTTTAGGCGCCAGAGTTTTTTTCAAGAAAATATACAATTTTGATATCAATATTTCACAAGGCTCTAACTTGAAAGCAGTTTGAGATAAAGGTATACTGTCAATGAGAAAATTGTTCAGTATGACTCAAAGTCTGTGATGGGAGTGAAATTATTCATATAATTTGCATATTATGACGTCACACGGTGGTGGCCATATTAGAAAATGTTCAGTTTTGATATCAAGGTTTCAAAGGGCTACAACTTTAAAGTGGTTTGAGATAAACGCATGCTGTAAATGAGAAATATCTCCAGTATGAAACCAAAATTTGGAATGGAAGTAGATTTGTCATCTAATTTGATTATTGTGACATCACCTTCCCAAACCTGCCCAGTAGTCCTCAATTTCCAGATTTTTCCTCAAGCCCCATGCACAATGAAAGCTTTCATTTCAGGGACAATCGCATCATAAAGTCATGAAATCTGGAGATTAGTTTCAATATTTGATTGGTGATGAGGCTCCAGAATTCATCATTTGGAGGGATGGAGGGATGAAATCAATCGGCTCAGAATTTGTCAGATCGTCTCCACAAAAACCAACAGGGTCATCAACATTTAGGCTCCACTTTCAATACTCTTCCTCTTTTCTCAAGAACTCTCAGCCGCCATCATTCATCATCACCGTGATTTCTGGTGCGCCATCAGCGGTGTCTTTTTTCCCGTGGCTTCTCCCACGTCTGCCAGGACAACCGCGGTTGTTTTCATCCCCGCTACATTGTTCCATATTTGCAGTGTTATGAGCCTCCCTGACACCTCGATCTGCTTGGCGATCGCAGAAAGCTTCCACCCCGGCCACACTGAGGTGAAGCATCCGATGTACTATATGCTGATTGTGGACTATGACGCACCGACTCACCACCACTACTAATGTCAGTTTCTGCTTCACAGGACAACTGCATGTCTTAAACCAACCTCTCGGCATTGTGAGTAAATGAAAAAACACTCTTTCGCTCTGTTCTGCCCTCGCTACACTTAGCATTACTACCACTGCTGCGCCGCTCGTCTCTGTGCCAGCGGGTTTACAATATAATTTAACGCTAAAACTTTGAATAGCGGTGCCTCCAAAAATGGTGCTCAGATTACAGGCACACATGTTCCGCCATCTCCTGGTGAAAAGTAGTAACAAGATTTGGCCATCACATTTATAGATACAGCCTGTTATAGTCAGCAATGTTGCTTGTCGGAATTTTGCAACATTGGCGTAAAGGGTTAATAGCAGGCTGATGGTCATCTGAACTTTTTTCTCCCAGAGGCTTTGTGTGTGAGATAGAGAGGAGACAGAGCAGCAGCCTATGAGCCTTACCCCAGCAGCCACAGCAGAGCTAATGTAATGATCACTGCAACCTTATTACCGGAGGCCAGCTTCACTGTGTTAGAAATGGATCCCTTAACATGAACAGACAAAAAAGACAGCAACATAAACAGAAGTGAAATTCAAAGCAAGCCAAACTTCAGGCCCTCAGATAGAGCCTCCCAGATTAGTGATGCAACTCCACGTCGAGTCGAGGGATCTCCGTGCATCTCATAAATGTACTAATGATTTACTTGGCTTTGAGGAAAAACTCTTATTTTTTTTGTTGTTGCTCTTGTTATTATCATTAACATACAGCCACAAGACAATGAATTACAATTAAGCTTGAACAAATTAATCCAAAACAAAATTTCTGATAAGATCTAAGGGATCAGTTCAACGTCAACTGGTTTATAATTTATAGCCACCTGATATTCTGCTTTGTTTCAGAGCACTGTTTACTGATTGCTTCAGAAACTCCGATTAAGGCAAGAAAATCCTCTGAGGGATCACGAGGCATGATCTGTGTTAAAGTGGCCCGCTCTTGTTTCCAGTAATGAGGACGTGGGGTTACAATGAATAAAGGCATAACAGCCCCTTGAAAATACTCAATGATGTGAAAAAGTTAGCAAACTGTTTTAATCCCACATTCTTTTTTTTCTTCTTTTTTCATTGAACACAATTAAAACCATCTGATAAAGGTTGCTATTAATATAAGGCAACTACAATTAAGATATCACTTTTTTCATCATCATCATCAAACTTAATACTACTTAATAAAAAGAGAGTCAAAAAGAGAAGAAAAAGTTTGAAAAAGTGGTAAAAACCCCCCATGAATCAGTAGATTGTAGATGCAACTTTACCAGCAATAACTTGAAGTAGAGGCTTCCTGTGTTTTTAACCAGTCTTTAACATGGTTTTATCATCAGGAATATCATCCCATTTTTCTCTATAACATTGGTTCTGTTTATTAACACTTTAGAGCCCTCGCCTAGCCACAGTATCTCCAATTAGATTGAGGTCTGGACTTTATGAGACAACTGCAAAGTCTTGATTCCTCTTATTCTTTTATTTTTTTTTATTTTACAGTGATTCTGCTGTAGATTTGTAGGCCTGTGTGTCAGATCATTGCCCTGTTGGATAACTGTCATATTAAGAATGGACTCAGGTCACCATGACCTATTTATCGAATAACGTTGAATCTATGCGTCAGAGATTTCTCCTCTGGAACGTGATTATCGTCACTCAGACGTCAATCTTATGATTTTTGGGACACGTAACTGTCTGGAGAAATCAGCTCAAGGCTTTGTTGTTATTGATAACAGTGTTTAAGAGTAACTGCATTTCCCCTGCTCATTGTCTTTTGCTGACGACGGCCTGTCCTGTATGTGAGTAACGGACCATCTCTGCACTCTCGTCTGTGGTCAAGTGTCTTGTTTAATTGTTGTATAAACTGCCTCACCAGAAACTCACTCGATTACTGCTAAACTAATATGCACTAATAATATTTTTTTAATAACAATAACCTAATATTATTAGCTGTCAGATAGGTGGTGACAGATGATCCAGGTCCTTTGAGTGAAAAACAAGCCCAAGTCATCATACTTCCACTGCCGTGCTTGACAGTGGGCATGGTGTGATTTCTGCCGACATGCTGTGTTTGTATTTTTTGTTTCTGGCATTCAAACCAAATCATTCTAACCATCTTATCTGTCAGCAGGACATCTTTCCACAAGTCTTGTCGTTTGTTCAGATACAGTTTCATTAACCTCATTTGTGCGTCTTTCCGCACAGAGGAAGGATTTCTTCAGGCAGCCCTTCCTGACGAACTGAACTTGTTCAGTTTTCTTCGAAGTTTACTGTAGAACGCAGAACTCCAAATTGTTTGGAAGGTTTTTATAACCCTTTCCAGTTTGATACACAGCAACAGTTCCTTCTCTAAGACTGATGGTTATCTCTTTCACTCTTAGCATTGTGGTAACACACACCTGAATACTTCAGAGCAGCACACTTTGCAAAAACATCTGCTTTTATAGCTGTCTGCAGACCTGCTGATGATCACTTATCAATTATCAGTTCATCAAGGGCTGATATCTAGCAGCACCGGGCTGCAGCTGCCATTCTGAAAATAACTATGGAAGCATTGTACTGCCCACATGATGTTTTTGGTCGTTTTTGCTTTTTTTTTGTTAAATAAATAATGACATGTAAGTAAGAAAAAAGTTATTGTTCGTCTGAGGTTGTATTTGCCTCACACTGAGACCTAAAATGATTGCATGATTTTTATGATGTTTTTACACACAAAAGTTAAGGATTTAAAAGAGAGAATACTTAGTTTTGCACAAGAGCATGTATATACTGTATAAAGACACATAACCTTTTTTTATTTCTCTCTGTCTAACACTAAATCTGACTAAACGTTTCCTGTTTTAGGTCAGTTAGGATTACTAAAATTATTTCTATTTCCTAAATGTCCAGAATAATGAGAGACAGAATTTTGTTTGATTTTTTTTAAATGAATTACTTTCTTTAAACTCAGAAGTCATACATTAAGATTACTATGCCTTTGAACAATTTTGAAAAAGCCCAGTTGATTGATGTCACGGCTTTGGAAGCTTCAGATAGACTAACTGACCACATTTGAGTTAACTGGATATAATACTATGAATACATTTTAAGGTACACCTGCTTCCCTATGTGACATCAATGGGAAAATCAAAAGAAATCCGCCAAGATATCAGGAAGAAAACAGTAGACCTCCACAAGTCCTGTTCATGTCCTTGGTTAGCAATGAAGGTGCCACGATCACCTGTTCAAATAATTATACACAAGAATAAACACCATGGGAATGTCCAGCCATCATAGCGGACAGGAAGGAGACGAGTTCTCAGAAGACGAACGTGCTTTGGTGCAAAATGTGCATCAATTGTCAACCCCAGAACAAAGGCAAACACCTGGTGAAGATGCTGCTGAAGCTGGTAAGAGAGTGTCATTATCCACAGTGAAATGAGTCCTGTACCAAAAATGGGCTGAAAGACCACTCGGCAAGGACGCCATTACTCCATTAAAAGAAAAACATTTTTTTAAAAGCCAGATTACAGTTTGCAAATGCACACGGGGATAAAGACCTTCATTTTTTTGGAGACATGTCCTGATGTCTGATGAAACTAAAATTGAGCTGTTTGGCCATAATAACCATCATTATATTTGGAGGAAAAACGGGGAAGCTCGCAAGCCTGAGAACACCATCATACTTAGATACTGAAAGAACATCTAAAGACACCAACCAAAAAGGTAAAACTTGGACACAAATGGGTCCAACTGGAATAAGACCATAAACATGCCGGCAAATAAGATACAACAAGACTCAAGGACGACAAAGTCAATGTTTTGGAGAGGCCATCACGAAGCCTTGATCTCAGTCCTGAGGAACACCTGGGCAGGCAAGGCAAGTTTATTTGTACCTATTAGTAGCACATTTCGTGTAAAAGACAATTCAAGGTGCTTTACATAAAACATCTGAAGCATTACAAGACCCTTGTACCTTGACCCTTGACAACCTGAAACGTCCCATCCGGGCTCGTCCCATGTCACCGGCCGTTATGACTTTGTAGTTATAATAATAAAATACTATAATATAATATATAATATTATATAATAATATAATATATAACACATATATAATATATAATATAATATCAATACTTTCGTTATTTGTTTAATTTATAATGTTCAGTGATCAGAAAATCCCAAAACCAGCGGCTACGAAGTTTCGAATTATCCGTCTACCCCAGTCATCACCAGGACGGTTTTACTGCTGTTTCATCTCTTTTTTTTAATATCATTTTTATACATCTTTAATATTTTTTTGTTTTACTTTTTATTTTACGCCTTACTTGTCAACCAGGCAATGCAACCCGGAAATTAACCGGAGCGCTCCGGGACCCCCCCCGGCCAGTAATACCGCGGCTACTAATCCAACGTTAGAATCGCACAAACGCGTCAGGCAAATGCGATGTGCCGACTTCCAAATGGAGCAACAGAAAACAGCCAGCTTCACGGAGCAGCACAGACGAATGTTACGTACTAACACAAGCACAATACACATGACTACAAAAAAGCACCGTAAAAAGTACATTAAAACAGGAGGAAATAAAAAGAAGATAAAATAATAAAAACATTAAAAACATATAAAGAAAGAAAGAAAAAAACAATAAAATGAATCATAATAAGGTGAGATAAAATACCTAAATAAATCAAAATGATTAGAATAAGTTAGACAAAGTAAAAGATACCAGCAAATTCTAGAAAACTATTGTTTGAAGCTTGTGGAAGGAAACCCAAAATGTTTGACCCAAGTTATGCAGAAAATTGAAGAAAAAGTTATCTAAGAAATTATATCGCTCTCATTATGCGGGTATTTGGCAAATATAAATAATTTTGGTAATTCAAACTGACTTAAAACAGGAAAGGTTTAGACTAATTTAATGTCAGTGAGTGGGAAAAAAAAGGTTATGTGTTTTTTTTATTCAGTGTAAGTAAACTTCTAGTTTCAACTGTATTTTTCTCTACATTTCAGTTATTTAACCTGATGATGGATTCAACCAATGAAAATTACAATGGATGACGGTGTGTTTTTGTTACATGGCATCGTTATATGATCTTTATGATTTATATGTTTGCTTTACTTTCATACATATATATAATATATTTATTTCTGAATAAATCATAAACAGCTGAAAGAAAATGTTCCAGGAAATCTCTCAGCAACATTAGTTCAAATGACAATGTCATGCTTTTGCATGTTCTTACACCTTTACTCACACGTCACCCTGCAAGCACAAACACTGGCCATCTCCTGCACCGCTGTTGTATATTATATTCTGTGCATGCGCAGCCTTCAGTCTGTGCTCCTTGGCTACCTATGCAACACAAATCCAACAGGGGAATAGACTCGTGTATACGCCTGGTTAAAAAGCCTTCCAATGGGATGATGCCTCAGGCCCCTTGGCTGCTTCTGCTGGTCATTTCTCATATACGTGAAAAAACCTTTCACATCTCTACCAAGGCCAGTGAATAACGTGGATAAGTTATAGCCAGGAGTAACATACAGGTATTACCTGGAGAACCGGGAATGAATGAATGTGCAGAGAGAAGCATGACAGACGGATCACATTGGAATAAAATCTTAAAGAACAGCGAAACTGGGATAACAGAGGGAGGTTCATGACATGGAACCGAATAGAAAAGGAAAAGGTCAACATATAAAGTGCCTTTGAAGCATAAATTAGACAAGCAAGAGACAGAGGGGCAGCATAATATCCAGACAAACCTACATAAAATAATCTAATCTTGCCAAACAGATACATAAAGTCAAACCCAATCAAACTTCTCTTACCGTTGGAGCAGCCCTTGAAGCGAGACCCTCGGACCGGTGCTCTTTGTAAATCAGCCTTGACTCGTGCCTTCAGACCCACGTTCTCCTTCTGCATGGCATTCAGAGTGTCACTAACCGAGTTCATCACCTTCACCATGTTGATCTGGCTGTCTGACAGCATCTGCAACACACACAAAGAAGGACACAAGCTTACTGTTAATTTACGCTTATTAACCATCAAATAACACCAGATTCCCACGAAAGCAGTCCAAAGCTTTTTTCTCGTAGTGGACAACCTTGAAAACAGTCGATGCTTTCTGTTTATTTTACTCTAATTATACACATTATTTGTCAGAAGCTCAATCAAACCCAGTCATAATTCTCAGGAAACTCTGATTCCTACGATTATTATTAAATATATCATTCATATATATATATATATATATATATATATATATATATATATATATATATATATATATATATACATATATACATTTTATATATTAGAGCTGAATGATTTTATTGATTCTGCAATATATATCGATATTTTATCGAGTATCGATAAAATATATCAATATTTTATCGAGTATCGATTTTTCAGCCGTGGGTATCGATATTCTAAGCTTCCTTCAAAACCCTTGTGTCCCACCTTTAAAAGCTTGCAAGCAACAATTTGCCCTGTTTAAATAAATGAAACTATTTTTCTCAACATATCTTTTATTCATCTTGTCCAGCATTTGCAAGCTGCCTGTCAGCCATATAATGTGTAATTGATGCTTTCAGTTCAATTAGTTCAAACAAAGTCATTGGAACACTCACAAGATGCCACCAAAATCACTTTAAAATCTTTTGGAAAATGATGATAATCTATTATAAAATGAATATCGATATATATATCGTATTGTGAGCCAAATATTGTGTATCGTATCGTATCGATATCGTATCTTATCGCGAGATTAGTGCATCGCTACAGCCCTTATATATATATATATATATATATATATATATATATATATATATATATATATATATATATATATATATGTATACACAGTCATGGAAAAAATATTAGACCACCCTTGTTTTCTTCAGTTTCTTGTTCATTTTAATGCCTGGTACAACTAAAGGTACATTTGTTTGGACAAACATAACGATAACCACAAAGATTGCTCATAAGAGTTTTATTTAAGAGCTGATATCTTACCATTTTCCATGGTTTTCTTGATTATAACCTAAATCACTTAAGTTTTTTCATCAATAGCTATGGCGTTGTACTGCCAAAAACACTGCTTTTATGCATTCAGTGTTTTCTTTTCTGTCTGTTTTAGTTACATGATGACGTTTAGTGGTACCAGGTATTAAAATGAACAAGAAACTGAAGAAAAAAGGGTGGTCTAATAAAAATGGTGGGTCTAATATATATATATAGATATATATATATATATATATATATATATATATAATATATCTATATATATATATACATACATATAAACTGATATTTTATCCTCTGAAGGACTGGAATTCATCTCTGTTACTAGTATTAAAGTCTCCATGAAATTAAATTTGATGTTTAAGTGTATTCATTTTATACATCACCTACCTACTGTACGTTCTCTATCCCAGCAATTACAAGAAAAAAATGTTTTGTAGGTATTTTTAATGGCATTTCTGAATTTGCACTTTCCTGGAAAAGAAAAACAAATATTGATGACTCATGCTGCACTTGAGGGTGTGCACTTAGTTTAAGTCCAATTAAGTGATAAAAGGCTTTCTTGAATTTCAAATTTCAGCCGAGCTAATGCGAAAACGGTGGCTGATGCCCGTTAAGCCCAGTGGAGCTGACCAATCAGAGCAGATTTGATCTTACAGGAGGCCAACCTTCCGTTTGTATGGAAAACACATAAATATGCAGAAGCAAATAAGACTCCGCCGGCTGTTTCATTTTTAAACGCATTTACACTGCAGCGGTGTAAAATTTATGCAGGCAACCACTCTTTCCCTGTTTGCTTTATCAGTGGTTTTTCTTTTTCTTTTTAATTTTTATTCACACTAATTAATGACACTTGGAAGGTAAGAGCCATGCGGGAGCAAGTTGCTTATAACTTATTAATTCATCACATGATGAAATTATTCAGAGGGGTCCATTCATGATTTTTTTTGTAATGAAAATATTTGTCTCAGTTGAGGCACAAAAAAAGGACATAAAACCGATGAATAGTTGCAACGGGTATCATGATTATGACCCAATCTGAACATCCGCAGCAGTAGTAAATGGGCCGCCCTTTAACAGACCCCCCCACGGGCTCATCAAAGCATTTCAAGCATTTTTTTTCCATTTCAATCATTCACACAAACACTCACACAGCACTTTCCCACTGAAAACAGTTGTGGTTACACATATGAGAGCTACTTTTTTATTAGATTTTTTTAAATCTATGAACTTAAAAATGAGGAGAATGGTGCATTAGAATGATTTTCAAGTCATATACCTGCTTTTTTTTCACAAGAGAACATTGAAAACACAGTGAATGTATAAAAATCAGGAAGTTAACCATTTTTAGGAAAAAAAAAAATAAGATAATGTGGAATTTGATGTCGGGACAGAGGTATCAGCATTACATAAACATCCGGGATTCATTTTGGATCGACTCCCACCGAGATGAAACCAGCAAGGACTCTACGGCAGACTAAGGCAGACCAATAACAATCTACTGTTGTCGGTATTCGGCTCCCCCAAAGCGAAGCTGGCCTTGGAAGGCTGGCTTCTATCTCAACTCTCCTGAAAATGTTATGCCTTCTGACGCTCTTCCCACTACCCCCCTAACCCTAACCCTAACCCCCCCCCCCCCACCTTTCCAAACAACACCTGTGGAAGAATGCTCCAGAATGACAGGGACAGGAGTCACTGGCTTACCAACTACACACACACTCACACACACACATACACATGCACACACAAGCAGGCCCCGCCCCCCTGCTCAACGTCCTCCACTTGCTCCGTTTGTTCCAACCTCCCATGCTAGGCGTACTGATTGCACCAGGACTTGGCTGCGCATGCACGGACTGCTTCGCTGGACAACCCCCTCCCCACGCCTCCCACCTCCCCTTCTATGTCTTAGTTTAAGTTTGTCTGTGCTCACTTAATGTTTAAAAAGGAGCGTTACTAGAGCTGAAAAGGGAACTGAGCACCAGATGAGAGCCTCTGAAACCATGTTTAGCAGGTTGGCTAGTCATTGACTAACTGTCCGACGAGTCAGCATGAAAGTCCAAGCAAAGCCCCCCCACGCCCCCCTTTTGATCTCATTTCCCTCTGATGAGCAGGTGGCACCGCTACGTGGCTGCAGCCCCCAGACACTGTCGACCCATGTCCGATATGTTGTTTGTTTGTCTCTGTATGTTTTCTTGGACGATGTACTGGAAAGGTAATTTCATTGTGCTGGGATGCTGGCTCAATGACAATAAAGTATCATTCATTTATTCATTCATTCAGGAACTGAGGAGATGAAAACATGGAGTTCTGGGAGAGGAATAATGTCCCACTCTTGTCTGAGATAGCATTCAAGCTGCTCAACAGGCCTCGGTCTTCTTCCTCGTGTTTTTTAATTTCATAATGTGCAAACTGTTTTGCTGAAAAGGTCTGCACACTTCTACTCCAAGGCCATGCTTTTGTAACGGCTGCGATATGTGGTTTTAGCATCGTCTTGCTGAATGATGGAAGACATTCACTGAAAAGGAGGTTGCCTGAATGGAAGCAGACACCCTAAAAGCATGATATGCTTTTCAAAGTTGATGTTTCTTTTTCAGATGTGCAAGCCGCCCATTCCACAGACACTAATGCATCCCGCATACCATCGGAGACGCAGGCTCTTGTAAGTGCTGTTAACATACAAAATGATCTCCCTTCCCTGAAATTGTTTCACAAATTGTAGATTCAATTTTTCACAAATTGATGAGCCTCTGCCCATCTTTTACTTCTGAGAGACTCTGCCTCTCCAGCCATTCACAGACTTTTTTCCCAATTAACCTTATTAGTTCCAAAATGTTCCTTTAGGTATTTTATTCTATTCCTGTCCTGCATTTGCAGTCTTTTGTCGCCCATGTCCCAAGTTATTTGAAATGTGCTGCTGCTGTCGGAATTAAAATGAGCAAATATTTTAGTGAAATGGTAAAATGTTTCTGTTTTCTATTGTGAATAAAGGGTCTTTGAGATTTGCATATGGCACTCTATCACTGTTTGCATGATACACAGCATCTCAGGTGGGAAAATGTTAGACTTCACTTGTAAACGGTGTTCATTTTTATGTGTTTGACTCACTAACACCAGCTGCAGATGCATTCCAGCAATTAATTTAAATACCCGAGTATCTTAAGTACTCTAGTAAGACCAGTTTTCCAATTTCATGACTATGGATAAAAAAAAAAAAAAGGGGATTTAAAATGGGTTGTATTTAAAATGCAAAGCTAGTGGTCGTCTATAATGTTAGAAAGTCGATTGAAAAAGGAGGGCATTATCTTGAAAATAGAATTCACTGGTATGTACATTATGTTCACTTTATAGGTAATGGGCCACAGCATAATGCGTATAACCACTGGCACAGTGTAGCCCTTTCAGGACTTTTAGAGGCACACGACTGCAAAGATTGCCCCGTGTAGCAAAGACATATGTTACCCCATTCCATAATGCACTGTGGTGGTTGTAGCGAGACACAAAGACCCCTTTGGGAAGGTTCTTGATGAATGTGTGTGCAAGGACTAGCAGAAGAGCAGTGTAACCTCTCTGATCGGCCATGGTCACTCCCTTCCTGCAGCTCTTTATATGCTGTTCATTGCAGAAAGGTCATTTTTACATTTCACCCTAGTTGGCCAGAGTCTATACAGAGCTAGGTGTTGCTTCCCATTTTCTGGAGATAGGCGAAGTAGTCCTGCTGATATTTGCCTGTACAGAAACACACAATCTACCTTAAATCCTCCTCTTTTTTGCTTCTCTGTCTCACCTGCACACAAACATGTCCCCATGTACAAAATCCCACTGTGTTCAAAGTCATAGAGGTTATCAGGGGCTCAGTCTCGCAACAAAGTGTATCTGTGCAGCTATGGTAAGGCATTAAAACGGCATTAGACAAACCCCAGAGGTCATTTCTTGCCTTGGATATCTACACAACGCAATGCTCAGGCAGAGCGCGCTACTCTGAAATAATATTGCACAGGACATGTGAGTGAAACCCACACACAAAAACAAAATGGACAGAAGTGACCCTCCTCTAGGAATGGTGTTGGGGTGGTTAGCTCCATCGACTCACACCAAGAACGTTCATGGACGGAAGTTTGGCCGGAGGGCATTCTGTGTGGAGTTTGCATGTTTTCTCTGTCTTTGCGTGGGTTTTCTCCTCCCACGGTTCAAGAACATGCATTTCAGGTTAATTGGGGATTCGAAAACAATCGGTGTGATTGTTTGTCTTGTTTACCTCTTTGTGGCCTGCAGATGGACTGGCTACAGCCATCTTATTAAACTGAGCCGAGCGCTGGCAAAATGCGCAGTTTCTCAAATACCCAATAGAGGGCGGTGCCAAAAATGAGTCTCCACTGACCCCCATGTTTGCAGATATACAGATATACACACTGACAGCCTTGTAGAAAAAAATGATTTTGGTTTCCAAAGCTGTATTTTTAATTAAATGACCACTGTACAAGGAGATGACTTGTTTTTAATTTATGTTTTTTTTTTCCTTTTTTTGAGTGACAGCTGTATTAAAGCCGACCTAGCTGTATAATCCCTTTACATATTTGACTTCTGTGCAGTGAATAAATCCCTGTGCTGTCTATTGTACTAACAGACCATTGCAACTAGATCTGGGTAGGCCTGGAAGAGTCTGGGGGGAAAGTATGAATGGAGCAGCCAGCAGCAGCTAGCCTTGCCCCTGGCCAAAGGCCAGTAGCCGGGGTAAGCTGGAGGTCAGTCAGCTGGACAGCTGCTAGCACATCAGCTACTAATAGTAGGATCCCCTTGGCCCCCAGGCCCTTCCAGCTTTGCTTGGACTTTCATGCTGACTCATCGGACTGTTAGCCAATGACTAGCCAACCTGCTAAACATTATTTCAGAGGGGCTCATCTGGTACTCAGTTCCCTTTTCAGCTCCGGTAGCGCTCCTTTTTAAACATTTTGATAGTGACATAAGGAATGAGGATGGCTGGTCAGAGTCCATCAGACTGGGGCCAGGGGTCTGGTGGGTGTGGGGGCCTGGGGGTGGACGGACCTCGTTGTGGTTCTGGCCTTCTTGGTGCCTGCCTAACCCCCCTGTCAGTGGACGTATGCCTCGGGGGTGTTTGCCCCTTGACCTCTTGGATCGGGGGGGGCAAGGGTCCCCTCGGGCCAGTCTGGCCCTGGGGTGATGGGAGTTAGCTGGCGTTTTCTCACCCGCGGGAGGATTTGAGACGGATTAAGATAAGGAGAGTGGTGATGGTAATGGTGATGACAGTTTCCTTGGTACATCTGAGTGTATATGAGCATGGACACATTTATGCTTTACACCCCCACCCCCCCCCACCCCCTCTACTGTCAACACAATCAATTGATAACGCTTACATCAATTCTCCATATACAGGTCTATAGCTTGGTAAAAGGTGTTCATCCAGTCTTCTTGTTTCTGTAGTTTCTGCTTCCTACATATTATCTTTTAAGTCTGTTCGCTATCACAATATAATCCACAACACAACACCCCCTCACACTTCACAACCCAGCACACACCACACCCTCACTGTCGTGTCTCTTTAACTGTCTTGTCTTTAAATGTTTTACTGCTGGTGTTTTTCTAGTCCTCTCCGACGAAATCAGGATTCAGGATGTTAATAAAGAATGTTCGAATTTACACATTCACCGTTTACACTCCCACAAAAAAAGTCAGCTATAAGATTAAATTGTATATACACACTAGATGGTTTGGCTAGATGAAGGCCCTAACCATGAATGTAAATGCAGACACAAAAAAGAAGAAGAAGAAGAAAAGAGTCCATCAGACTAAATGTAAGGTAAAATTAGTCACCCAAGCTGAGTTGAAATAGCTATCTTGTGGTCACTGAAGTAAGGTGGGTATGTTCCAACAAATTTTGAAAGCTTGTCTGTTCTATTTATTGGCTTTGATAAACTGGGACTGGGTGGGGACAGCATCAAGCTATGGAGTGACATCACAGTGGGTTTGTCCAGTTCTAGCTGGTATGGTCTGTTAGTGTACTCCGCTGCTCACACAGTTGCGAATGGGTTCAACCCCGAATAGAATAATGCAGGTGTTAAGAACACTCTGCACAGCAGCTACCGGTGGTCTTGCGTTTTTTTTTTTCTTTTTTTTCCAGACACGTTTTTGCATTTATATGGTTATGAAAGACACATTTAAAAATGTTTAATCAAAAATATATTTCTTCCTCTCAGTTTGCGGTGCCTATTTGTCAACATCCAACATTACTTTGTAGTGTTGTTATCTGTTCAGTTAGTATTGACTTTCTAATTGTGTATCTGTTTTCAAAGCAGAGGAGTGTCTGCAACCTTAATGCTTAGTCTTGACAGACACATCAATTAGGATCATGATGTAATTAGCTCTCATTAGGCAGCCTCTCCATAGGCTTCCAGAGTCAGTTACAAAACAGCACTTAACATAAGGAGCTTTGTCTTTGTGTTTCAAGCAGTAAATGCAGGTCACTTTGGTTACATATCTGTGACATGCTTGTAACAAAAAGAATATTATTCACATCTTTTAAAAACTATATGCATCTATATGCATTTTTTTCCTCTTACTTTCAAACATAGCTGCTCTAAACATGACTGAACTGATTTAATTATGAGTTAAAGCAGATAAAATTAGATGTGCTACATTGCTGGTGTCAAAGAGGTTTAGAGAGGATCAGACCCAGATCCAGGCACACAGGCAGAGGTAGGTTGATGTATAATAAATTAACTTTAATAAATAATTATACAGGAAACCCAGAAATAAACAAACAGAGGCAAGAACGGGCCTCAACATGGAAGTAGCTAACACAACATAACAGAACAACAATTAGGCATCTGGTTCTGAACTAAAGAAACCTGGCAAAACAATAAATGAAGAACAGATTACATGGCTCATCAAAGTAAAACCTGGGAAGGTAAACGACAAAGCCAGTTTATGATACCCAGGCTTTCTTTGAGAGAGCTTAACAGAAATGCTGACACCACAGTCAGAGATAAACTGGACTACGACTGTGATCATCAAACAAATTTGTTCATCTGTCTTTCTGCTACTGATGACACGTGTGCTTACATTTTAAAAAATGGTCAAAATGTCCTTAGGCAAAGCTTCTCTGGTGGCAGTAAATGTGCAGCTCAGCAGATTTGAACATGTGACCTTCTCTCAGCAGGAGAAACTACATCAGTTGTTAATTCAACACTGATATACAGTCATGGAAAAAAAATATTAGACCACCCTTGTTTTCTTCAGTTTCTTGTTCATTTTAATGCCTGGTACAACTAAAGGTACATTTGTTTGGACAAACATAACGATAACCACAAATATTGCTCATAAGAGTTTATTTAAGAGCTGATATCTTACCATTTTCCATGGTTTTCTTGATTATAACCTAAATCACTTAAGTTTTTACATCAATAGCTATGGCGTTGTACTGCCACAAACACTGCTTTTATGCATTCAGTGTTTTCTTTTCTGTCTGTTTTAGTCACATGATGACGTTTAGTGGTACCAGGTATTAAAATGAACAAGAAAGTGAAGAAAAAATGGTGGTCTAATAATTTTTCCATGACTTTATGGTCCAAAATACTGATTCTGGGGCTCTTTCAGAGAAAGACCAAGCTGTTCTTAAATCAGCCAAGGAATGTAATCTTTTCCAGCTTTTCCTCTGTCTGTCCTGGGGCTTCTACCCTGCTTGGATATGCCTTGAGACACTTCCCTATGAACCCTAACCAGATGTCCAAACCACCTCAACTGACTCCTCTCAATATGGAGGACTTCTCACCCAGTCCCACAGGCACTGGAAGCACCATGATGCACCATGACTGTTGCTTGGCTGGATTTCAGAACATGTCAGAATAGTGCTGTAGTTAGTTCGTTGAAAGATGTATATCTCATCATGTCTTGTTCTTTCCGGATATATATATATATATATATATATATATAATATATATATATATATATATATATATATATATATATATATAAAGGATGAGTGTTGACAGACTAAGCTTTTCTACTTCTCAACTGAACCTCTCCTTGTACGTGGTTCAAATCTCTTCTAAAGCCCTCTAAACTGTTTACATACAGCCTCCACAGGTTCATGTTATGTCGATTCTCTTCAGTTTCTCATTTTCATTTTCGTTCCTGACTTCCTGCCAGCTTTTCTGCTGTGTATGAAATGGACACAGCCGTAATCGAAATCCAGCACTGAAATAGGCTCAACACGGATTTTTAGCGTAGCACAGCAGATGGTTGCTTCTGGGATTCTTCTTAACTGCCCTACGTCACCTCCAGTGAGACCACTCTCACGGGTTGGCCGCCGTTGACCAGGGATGGCGTGACTCTGCAACAGGTGTGGGACTTTTAAGTCCAAGCACACTATTTCAGACGCTTGTATCTGTGATTTCAATCTATCGGTCACGACCCGAAGCTCATGACCACAGGTGAGGGTGAGAACGTAGATCAACTGGCAATCGGAGAGTCCTTTGCCTTTTACCTGGACTCTCTCTTCACCATAACAGACCGGTCCACATGACGGATGATACCGTACTGACCTTCCCGTCGATCCATCCTTGCCTCCCTTTTCCAAAAGATCTTGAGACAAACTCCTCCACTTGACCCCACACCTCATTCCAAACCTGTAGAGGACATCTCATCCTTTTGCAACTGAACACAGCGGTCTCAGACTCTGAGGTGGCCGATTCTCATCCCCCCTGCTTCGCACTCAGCTGTGAGCTGCTCCGGTGAGATCTGAAGATCATTGTTGAAGCAGAGATGTAAACCTGAAGCACCCAAACTGGATGCCCTCTGCCCCGTGGCTTCTCTTTGGAATTCTGCCCATAAAAAAAAAATGTTAAAAGTTGCCCCAGAAGAACAAAAGGAGACGGCGGGGGCAAGGGAGGTCTGGAGCTCTGTGCTTAGCCTGCTGGCCCTGCAGTCTGAACTTGGATAAGTGGAAGTCCAGGCATCAGTTTGAAACCCCCTGCAAGACCAAATATCCCAACAACTGACCAACAAATGCACTGATTCACCTGTAACATGAGAGCCTGAACGACTGTACCTGTCAGTCATTCTGCAATCCAACAATTAACCAACATCTGTCAAGCACTTTCAGTTTAATTACAGTATGACTCATCAATATTCAGTACATCTGTCTGAGGACATTTAATTCCTGTTTCAAAATGGTTTGATCTGGGAAACTGCCATCAAATGAATCAATTAAGGATTTTACAGATAATTTAATCTGAAATTCTTAACATAAACTGCTCCAGAGCTTGTTTCATTAGTTCAAGGGAAGTTACCATGGTGACAGAGCCACTTTAAGAGAGAACCGCCATCGTGTTAATGGAAACCCTGGCTTTGGACTCACTCAACCACTTATTCTGCTTTGTAGGATCATTGTGATCAAGAACGAGAGGCAAAAATGCACAAAGAAACAATCCAGAAACATGCACACACCGTAACAAGAGCTGATGGAATTAAAAAGAGAGGCCTAACTAAACTCAAACTCAAGAGACTTAACAAGAGACAGACTGTGTAAGTGTATTTCAGTCACCCCACCTGATATGACATGTTCAGGCAACAGTGGCTTTCCACTCAATCATATCAAAAAATGCCCCACTTTTCCCTTTTGACAGGCGTAATTGAAAGCGGTGGCCCTCAACCCTTTTTTGCGCCACGGACCGGGGTGGTCCGGAGTTTGGGGATCACCGATTTAAAGCCCCTAACATATGTGTTTCGGTCTCATGCTTTCAATTAAAAATAGAAATAAGCAACAGATTGAAGTTGTTTTGATAAAGTTTCATGCTACTGCTCTGTCATGAGCCCCTATACACCTGTGCATTGACAGAACTGCTGATTATCTGACATAGAAACATTTTTTAATGAATGAAAAGTCACCAATGCAATTGTTTCTCATTCGCAGCTTTCCATTTGCAGGGATCCCAAATGCACGTCTCCAGTTTGACTCTGAGAACGTCCTACAGGAGCTGAGGCCATAAGCAACTCTTAATCTATCCATCAGATTCATCTGGCACGGTCATCAAGTCAATAACACGTGGAAGGGTGCCAGAAGCAACAGGCATGCTGGGACATGTGATAAACACCGAGAGGAATATGCCTCATGACAACTTGATTATCGGGGGATATGGTGATAAGGACTCCTCGCAGAAGTTGTGGCGTGCTGGGCACGGAGAGGCTCCATTTAGCAGGTGGTTTTTTGAGATACAGGCACTTACAAGGTTATATTATTAAGATTTAGGAGGGAGAGGCCTGAGTATCCTGCTCATGTTGAAGCAAAACACGCCATTGCTGAAAGAAAACAATCCCAAATGAGAAAAAGTTGGGACAATGTGGAAAAGGCTAATGAAAAAAAAAGGCAGTGATTCTCTGAGTTTGAATTTTTTGCAGATTGCATAAACCCAAGGTATCTTAAGTTATTTTCTTATTCCTTGTCAGTTTTGCAACAGAACAGGGTAATTAACGTCTCCCATGTTCTCTAGTGGGAGCCAGTAAGGACTGTAAGCAGACCAGTTTAGTACCCAAACCCTCCTCTTTTTTTTTTTTTTTTAAATGCATGTATGTCCTTAAGAAGATACCATCATAAAGGCAGCATATGTTGCTCTAAAATGTACTTTTCTGCATTAATGGTGTTCTTTGCACAATCTAAAGTACCTTTGCGCTGATATTGAGCTTCATACCATCACTGATCCAGGCTTTTGGACTCGCAGCTGATAACAGACTCTACAGGCCATATTGGTCTGGGGTCTGAAGCAAATGATGTTGCTTTCTTCCAGAAAAGATCTGGAACACTAGTTGGTCTGACCACAAGATACATTTCCACTGTGTGACTGTCCATCTTAGTTGCCTCTGAGCTCAAAAGATGTCAACGGCACGTCTGGACAACTGTGACATAAGGTTTCGGGTTTTTTGCACAGTGACATTTTGAATGTAGCTACCATATTGTTGTGCCTTGCAAAAGTTTCCCAAACTAATCCTTTGGCCGTTTGATTACATCAGTTATGATGACTGGTGCTTATCGATATAATTCCATGTGAGGAATTGGAGTCTATCTTATGCTTTTGCTCTTACCTATTTGTGCATTGTAATTACCATAAGAGGACAGATGTTCAAATCCCTTTTGAAGAACATTATGATTTTATCATTTCAATTGTTTTTTTTTTTTTCCCACAAATTTGTTGACAAAATGGAGCTATTCTGGCCCATCTCTGCATGTGAAAGCCTTTCATGGCTACTGCTTTGGAACAAATAATTATTACAATTAACTACTGACGTCACCTGCTTTAAATATTGTCTTTTTTTTCCCCCCTTTTTTCCTTTCCCCTCTCATAAGCACGAAATTGCCTGTGTAACAGCATTTTTTTTAATGTGTTGCAGGCCTGAAATGTAAAAATTAATGCATATAAAATTAAATCAAGTCTCTCATCTGCACAGAAATAAGTCAAAAGTTCAAAAAATCAGCATTTTCCATAAATCTGTAGTCATTCTGATTTAGGGTTGTTTATCCATCTATTTTTATTAAACTAAATAATTAAAATAATTATCAAAGGATTACACAATTTATTTATAGACAATACTGTACTTTAAAAACCTGCTAGAATTACTGAAAAAATACTGAACTGAAAAAAAAAACCTTGACAATTCAGCATTCAAAGGCATAACACTGTTGATTCTTTACAATGAAGAACGATTCCCAGAGTGATAGGAAAACTGTGTGGGTGATGTTTAAGAGGATGTCTTCAGGCAGAGAGGTGAATCAGGTCTTTTGTTAGCAGCTTGTTGCAGCTGGCGTCTCTCGTAGCGACGGCCAACCTGTAAACGTTTGGCAACGCACCATCCGTCCATCCGTCCTGTTTCCCAGCTTTAGGTCCGTTCAGGCTGGTCGGTGCTGGAGTCCATGCCAGCCGACACGGGGCGAGAGCCACAGCCTGGGCAGGTCACCAATCCATCACAGAGCTGACAGAGTAGGACCAACAGCTATGCACCGTCACACTTAAACCCTACGATTAAATTAGAATTACCGGTCGACCCAACATTCACGGCAACGGCAAAGCAAAATCAGGAGAAAACTGCAACATGTTGGCCCCCTGGCAACATCCAAATTCTCCTCGTATGTAACTGCACGTTAAGTACAGCTATTAAACTGTGCTAAAATCGACTTTTGGTAAGTGCTTGCCGTATTGAAGTGGTGCACAAATGTTAGGTCAACTCCATCTATCTGATTAAACAGTCAGACATCCTGGACACTAGAGGCCTCTGAAGCAAAGACGTGATGAATAAAATATTACCCTCAATGATGGACATCCATACATAATGAGACTGTTTTCACAGCGCACCTGATTCATATCGTGCACAGTCTCTGATCTTTGAGCATGCATTTGATTTTACCCAAGTTCAGTTTAGAGTTCACAGATGGTGCGAACAGTCCAGGTGGGCAATTAAAGCACGTTTTTAATTGAAATACTAACATTCCCACTTGAGGAAATGTCCCACAAACAAGCACCAGACATATACAATTACGTCCAGAGACTGTTTAACTGGAACTACCAGCACAGAGTCTAAGGAGATCTCAAGACAAGTGAAGGAGGCAATCATGATGCCAAGAAAAAAAAAAAAACAAATACATAAATTGGGGCTGGGCAAGTTAACGCGTTATTATCGAGTTAACTCATTAATTTATTAATGATGACATTTATTTTATCACACGTTAACGCATGTTGCTGACATGCTTTTGTTTTGAAAATTCTGTTACTGGCTGCTGCGGAACCGGAAGATAATCGGCAGGTAAACATGCGCAAAAGCTAAAACAGACAATGTTCCATTAGATCTGCTCCATGTGTTCACTGTCCTGCTGTTCTCTAGCTGGTTACTGCAGTGCGGCTCCATCTAGTGGCACAGATGTGTAATGACAACAGAAAGTCCAGTCCTCCATTATAAAACAAATTCAGTTCTGTGGCCCGTTTTTTCATTTCGTAATTTTAATTCAAGTCTAAAATTGAAATATAATTTAAAACAGGCATTTTTTTGTTTTTTTGTGTTAGATTTAAAAACAAAAAACGTAATAAAATATCACTTTTTAATTTTTTTTTTGATTGACAGTTGAAAAAGGAAAGAATGAATGATACACGGATTGATAAAGTTACTGAACTTTAACGTTGATATTTTGATTTTAAAGTTCTCTCAGACGGAGGATTTGACAGAAACAAGGTTATTTGTAATCATTGACAAGTTGAATTTATCAGTGGTTTTGTTTGTAGACTTTTTTAAAAATAAAAACTGTGGCAATAGGCTTGTCAATAAGCTTTATCTTATTTTACATTTTTTTTAATGATATTTATACTAAACATGTGTTACTGACAAGTGCTGATGATGAAGTGTTATGTTATAGCACTTTAGTTCATATGGCAGCAGAACATTTAGATAAAAGTGCATTTTACACTACTTTTGTGTTCATTATTTGATTTTGCGTATACAACACGATTAATCGTGATTAATCAGGGAAATAATGCGATTAATCGTGATTAAAAATTTTAATCGTTGCCCAGCCCTAACATAAATATATGGAAGAGGCAGCAAAAACCTTATGTGTGGCTAAATCAACAGTTCGCCAAGTTTTGATAAAAAGAAAGTGGTTCTTGGTGAGCTCAGCAACCTCAAAAGTCTTGGAAGACCACATAAGTCAACTAAAGTGGAAAGTGCATTCTTTGGACAGATGAGACCAAGATAAACTTGTATAAGAATGATGAAAAGAGAAAAGTATGGAAAAGAAAGGCCACAGCTCATGACCCAAAGCATGACGCATCATGTGTCAAACAGGGTCGAGGCAGTGTGATTGGATGGATGGATGGATGGATGGATGGATTGCTGAGAGAAGTGGAAAGATGAATTCAGAGGTGTATAGAGCTGCAGTCTTTGCTCACATTCAGCCAATTACTACTAAACTGACAGCACAGTGCAGATGGAAAATGGCCCCAAACACACTGCAAAAAACAACTCAAGATGATTTGAAGGATAAAGAAATTCAGCTTTCCACATTGACCAAATCAGTCACCTGGTCTGGACCCAAGAGAGCAGCTTTTCAGTCACTGAAGACAAACCTGATGGCAGGAAGGCCCACAAACAAGCAGACATGAAAGACGGCTGCAGTGAAGGTGAAGCGTCTTCAGGGAGGAAACTCAGAATTTGAAGTCTATTGGATTTCGACTTCAAGCACTTTTGATCATATTTACAATTATATGACTTTGTCGAAATAGATTTGAGCCCCTGAAAATGGAGGTGCTTCGCTTGAACTGGCTGTAAATTCTAAAGATCTCTTAAATTAAAGCTGTAAGTCTACACTTTGATCACATGTCAACAGTTTTATTTCAGAATATGTATAAATAATAATCAAAACTATTTCAATGATTTGATTACAATCTCCGAATAGGTTTCAGCTTTGTCAACATCAAATCAAAAGCAATCTTTCAAACGTGTTTCCGTGTGAAGGATGCCTTATTGTTAAACTTTTCTGTAACTAATATTATTGGATATTCTGAGTACCTTTAAGCTAAAACAATAAATATTCATTTCAGTCTTCCACTTTTTGAATAACAATGATTTGGATCCTGCAGAAGGCTCCTCTTCTGCGTCTTTGATCTAGCAAGCTGGATCTTTGAAGTTACCCGTTTAGGCTTCCACATTTTACGTGACTCTCACCATTATCCCTTTTTTCTACTGAAGTTTTGAAGTCGTTTGTACCATATTTCTGTCTTAAACGCTACAACCACCACCATTTTGCTCTCCCAAGTACACAAAGGACACGTGTCGACTGGAATTAATGTCTCGGGCCGATCCGGTTTTCTACGGGCGCAGCAGATTGCCCCACAGATCCTTAGCAGAGGTTGTGGGTGTCACTTGTCTAAAACATTAATATTCCAGGGGCAGAAGATTCAGATTAAACCGTGACCTGTAGTTCAAGGAAATCAGTAAGTCGTGCTCCTGCTTGGAGCCTTTCCCACCTTGAGGTCTTTCTGCAGTCACGACATCGTGCGTCGGTGAACATCAGGACGGCGGGATACGTGAACACGCGTGTGCATCCCCACAATTTTCTTTTTCTTCGTCTTTTGTGACTGCTGAAACACTGCACATGATGCCATTAACTCTAGACTTAAGCAATACATGAACTAGAAAAGCACTCAGAGAGCACAGACCTCTGCCAAGTGCAACAATACTCCCATTAGGCTTGGGCGGTATTACGGTAATACCGTTTACTTCCGGTATTTAAAAATAGCGGCGGTATCAGTTTCAATACCGTCATTAAAAAATGCAATGAATGATTTCTGTGGTTTAAAGTTTAGTTTAGTTTCTCTCCTGTATCGCTGTGTGTCCGCTTTATTTTACCGTTTATTCGTGTTCCCTTGGAGCTGATCTCTGTTCGACTCGTCCTGTTAAGGTACTGACGATGAAAACAACACTTCCTGAGTTTGCTGCTTCAAAATAAAAGCTTCTAATGAAACTAATAATGTTGGACTTTTATGTTGAAGAATTTATAGGAAGTGAAACGTCCGGCATCAGACACTTTACTATAAAGCGCGTTTCAGCAAACACCTCGGCAGCAGAGAGGAACTGGGGCAGAGAAGGAACAGTTAAAACTTCAATGAAAAGCAAATAAATAACAACTGTTGTTGAGCCAAGTTTATATTGAAGCACTGAACTGCTGTTTCGAGGTAAACTCGCCTTTTTTTTCCCAGGCGCGTCAACGCTGGAAATAGTACAGCGCCGTACATAATGGGGTACATAATGGGGGGGGCTGTTTTCACGCGCGGCGTCCGCCGGCGGTGTGTGTTCGCCTTAATAGTCGCGGGAATACCGTATACCCCGGTAAAATGTGAGGGAAGTTTGACGGTATTAAAATTTGGATACCGCCCAAGCCTAACTCCCATATAGCGATTTACAGATGGCGATAAAATCCGCCTTCTGAATCAGATCTGGATCAGCCTTTGAAATTTGATAGAGGTTCCCATTTCCAATGTCTGAGTCAAATTTCATGAGTTTTGGGAAAAATAATTGTCGGAGATATAGAGAAACAAAAATGGATCTGCCTCTTACAGATGTAACCTGTCAAAGAATGCCTTGATGGGTTTATGTGCAGGAAGCAGTCCATCTCTCTCAGCGTTGCCAGGTGTACGATAAATATCGTATTTGTACGATAATTTGGCCCTCGGTACAATGTACGATCAATAATCCAAAAAAAGGCCAAATGTACGATAATTTGACTATTTCAAATTATTGCCTGCCACAACTGTCTGCCGGAGTTTTTTTTGTGAACCCTGAAAGCATCTGTTCCCATGTGACATGTTTCCAGCCAATCCTGCTTTGCTGAGCGTGAGATACGCATGTTTGTCTCAGAACAACGAGCATGAGAGGCTGAATGGGCTGAATGGTCAGCTTCGCCCGCTATTTAACACTAGAGTGATTAAAATTGACTATAGCGCATCATTGGGCTTGTTATTTTGGTTATGACAGATGTACAATCAATTTCCCTCAAAATATGATAATTTTGAGTCTCTGGTACGATAATTCCACATTTTCCACCTGGCAACGCTGATCTCTCTAATCTGCACAATCTGCTGAAAGTTCACATACAAAGAACCTTACTCACCAACATCGTCCCAAATTCCAACTCCAAAAGAGGAATGGACCCATTCTAAGTATTTCTGAACTCTCTGATTCTCAGAAAGATGGTCAGACACTACACAAGACGTGCACCTGACCCATGTGATTCATGATGACACGCCCCTCTTGGCCATCACTGGCTACAGGTGATCACGTTACATTGCTTGGCCAATCTGTGCTGCAGGGAATTTGGTTTGCTCAGTAGTCGATTTATGACTATTGTGATGGTACATCATGTGATTTCTTTAATATTTTTATCCATACTATGTCAAGCAAAAAAAGAAAGTGGTCGGAGGAACTATGTACAATATGGAGTAATAAATAAGGTATGTAATTCATGCAGTTCATGCGTTGTATTAGTTTTGTTCTTTGAACACAGTGATGTTAATGCACGGTTCATTTTGTACACCAGTTAAACATGTACCTATGTCTTAAAATTTGAAAAAAATCATATTTTATTTTTCAATAAAGAAGGGTTCGGTGAATGTGCAGATGAAAACTGATAAGGTTCAGTACCTCCAACAAGGTTAAGAACCACTGGCTTTATGTCAAATTCCTGTATATATGTATGAAGGCAAAGTTGATAAATACTT
Source organism: Hirundichthys speculiger (assembly GCA_018398805.1). Lineage (NCBI taxonomy): Eukaryota > Metazoa > Chordata > Actinopteri > Beloniformes > Exocoetidae > Hirundichthys > Hirundichthys speculiger. The sequence continues at coordinate 309,014 of JAGFBZ010000155.1, forward strand.
CTGGACCTTCCTGTATCTGAATAATCCCTCCTAAGTGGCTACTTTGGCAAGACCCAAAAGACTAAGCTGCTGACCAATTAGTTGAATAATTGGAGCAGGGTTGACCTGACAGGAAGAGGGTCATGAGAGTTGAATATGTGACCTTTGAAAGAAACCGTTTCATTGATTAAAATCATACTAACCATTCCATAATAAGCAATAAAATAGGCGCTCTGAGATTACTAATGACTAAATCGCCTAATTAGGGTTAGGGTTAGGAGTCCCAGGGCTAACCCTTGCCCAGGGATTCTTTTTAATATTTTTTTAATGGATATCATCATTGTTTTAGTCTTTCAGTGCACTAATTAATAAAACCTTTTTTAAATAATGTTTTATATCCTTTAACTCTGCTTACCTCTGTTTTACTTAGATAACCTGCGAGCCTCAGAGTCCTGGGCTCACTCCCAGGTGGCGTTGTCAGTTTTTAATTCGTCTTAATGGTCGTATTTATAGTCGTTTTTAGCCTACATTAAGTTATTACAACTTTTATAGGTTTTAGCCACCAATATATACAGGGGGCCTCGCCATACAGGTACATCCAAAAAAAGACTGGACGCTGCAACAAGTGAAGGGAGAACTAATATTTTCAGGGCAAGTGAGACGAGGTGAGTGACTGATGGACGATCTGATGGTTAAAAAGTGTGTTTGTGTCGTAACTTGAAGCAATATTTTTATAGTGAAAGAGAAAGAAAAGCTGGAACTCTGGGTTGATTGATTGAGTATATTAATTAAATGTAAGGTTTCCTGGCTAATTAAGGCATCAAAGGCATATTTGTGATAAAATCTAAAAGTTCACATGGACTCAGTAAGTAAATTATGTTGAAAACAAGATACATAATCACACATTTCCAGATAAACAATTTCAAATCTTGGCAAGACCAGAATAATTTGTCGCATTTACTTTCACAATTCATCTCAGCCTTGCAAGATTTTGGAGGACCTGGGAGAAGAGGAAACTGCGCATTCATAGCAAGAAAATATAACGGTTCTTCTAGCAGACCTGCAAGATGAAGCTACGAAACCTCTCTGAGTCTAGTGTGAGCTCTTTAAAGGCCATAACAGGCCATTAAGGTCTATTATTCCTGATTAATTATGCACAATTGAAAAACCAGAAGTGGTTTAAGAGAAATTACAGCAACGAGATAACAGAAATGAAGGCTTTGAATAATGTGCTCGAGATAAATGAATCAAAGTAGACTCCTGCAGCTGACTATTAGTTTACCTGTAATATTAATAAAAAAGAGAAATGACTCTTTAGTAATCAAATAAAAACTAGTTGAAATAAAAAAAACAATACTACATGAAAAAAGATGTAGAATCGCAATTGGATATATATCAATTTGCTCACAAATTTAGATTTACATAATTATATGTCAGTTGATTGCAGAAGAAACTGCGCCAACAGAAGTGGCTGGACGGGAGCCGTTCTTTCAGGTCTGCGGTCGTTTGAGAAAAAAGAAAACCGAACGAGCACGTCAGACGAAGCAACGTGCTCCATCTTGTCCTCTGAAATCTGACCATCAACCAGGAACTCGTGTTTCCCATCACGGTGATTTATTTGAACGCAGATACGTGGGCTAAGGAGAAGTGTCCTGTCGTGGGCCGCTGCGCTCGCTGAGAAAAATGAATATATATGCCAGTTTTTCGAGTAATCAAAACATATTGGTGCAAAACCCGCCGCAATCAGACGCTCCTACACGACGCTCCTACACGACGACCTCAGAAAAAAAAATGTTTTTTTTTCCCCTTTCCCCGAGACAGTTTTTTTTTTTTTTTTGAGGGGGGGGGCTGCAGCTCACACAGAGCCACTGCAAACACCAGCACAGTCAGCTCTGTGGCATCCTATAAATCAGAAGTCCAGGCGGGTGGTGCCCATAGATCACACAGTCACACTGTGGTGTCGGGCAGAAGCAGCGGACGTGTGCGCAACATGCTTCGTCTCTGCGGAGGAAATCAATCACCTGGAGTATCGAAGCCACTGGCGCCGTCCCCCGGCACCACGCCACCTGTGGTACGCCACGCACCGACAGCAGCGAGGGTAGTGGGCCGCTCACTGCTCCCAATGTAAAGCTCCTTGGGGTGTGGGTGGGGATCCATAGAAGCGTACCTGTCAAGTATCCCGTTTTGGCCGAGAAAGACCCGTATTTTACTATTCTCTCCCGCCGTCCTCCCATATTAGTATTTTTCCCGTGAATCTCCCGTATTTTAACCTGCGTTATCAAAAATAAAAATAAAAAAAAAATAAAAAAAGACATTCCCAGTCTGAAGATCCGTCACTTGCCTCGCGATAACTGCCACAGCAGTAGCTACTACAGGTACTGTAGGTGCAGCCTTGCCAGGTGGGAAATGTAGGATTATCATACCATAGACTCAAAATTATTGTATTTTGAGGGAAAATATCGTACATCTGTCATAATCCAAAATAACAAGCCCAATGATGCGCTATAGTCAAATATAACCACTCTAGTGATAAACAGCGTCCCACAGGCACTCACAGCTTCGTGGCGTCAGTAAGGAATGGGTTAACGACACTACATCAGGCCCAATTTACAGTTGCGTTAGACTAATGTGTCCCTCAAAAACATATTAGAGGTGGGAACTAAAAGCCAAATAATTATGAGGCTTGGAGGCAATTTTGAAGACTATTTAATCCCTTGGTTTTTCTCTTCTGCTTAAACTCAGTTTAAATCTTGCTCGACTTCCTGATATGGTCCTGACTGTGAGCGTCTCGTGGGGCGGGCGCAACTGACCATTCAGTCCTATCATGCTCGTTGTTCTGAGACAAAAACTTGTATCTCACGCTCAGCAAACCACGATTGGCTGGAAACATGTCACATGGGAACAGATGCCTTCAGAGGTCAGTGTTGCCAAATTGGGCAGGGGTTTCCCACCCAATTGGGCTTCTTTTGATTACAGCTGGTGGGGAAAAAATGCATTGGATGGGTATACACAATTTGGGCTGCTTTTACTCAACATCTGGCGTTTTTTTTAATATTGTGACAACAGCACAACCAAACTGTTATTTTATGGTTTAAAAAACAGTACAAAAAACAACAAATTCAATATACTTGGCTCACTCGTATTGTGGGCATCCAATTTAAAAAATATTTAATCGCTGTAACAACGCTCTATCGTGACGTCACCTCAACAAACCTTAGATGCAGAAGTCTGAAGCAAAAGCCCGCTCTCTCTAAACTCACAGTGGTAGGCTTATTCTGTTAGCAAAATAAGTAGACTGTCATGACGAAGTGGGGAAAATATAAGAAATGGTGTTAACGTGGTTAATGTTGATGTTGGTTGATAAATTGGGCCTGGCACTGGGATACACAATGTGCATTTTTGCACATTTTCTGTGACATGCACTATGATAAAATACAGCTATTCATTTAGGCTTAATGGTTTAATACTGTTAAATGCATTTAAATCCACGTTAATTCAAATATGAAATGTTTTCGTATAAAAACACTTATTGGGCGTTTTTTTTTCCTGAAGTGGGCAGGTTTTGGAATGTGATTGGGTGGAAATGGCTCACAAAAAACTCTCTGGCAGACAGTTGCGGCAGGCAATAAATTTTACGGTCAAATTATCGTACATTTGGCCTTTTTTTTGGATTATTGATCGTACATCGTACAAAGGGCCAAATAATCGTACAAATACGATAATTATCGTACACCTGGGAATGCTGTGTAGGTGGTAGATGTCGCGAGGTTAGTGTGCGACATCCGATGGGTGACAGCATGCAAAGAAAAAAAAAAAGATTGTTACAGAGAATAGGATGTCGTTAGACAACAGAACTGTTTGTGCTCTTCTTCTCATGTAAAATAAACTACTCTGGACCAGTCCACAAATACACTCCTTCCAAAACAGTCATAAAGAATTCAAAGTCTGCAACAAATGAGAACAACAAGTCATTAAAAGAGTAAGAAAATGTCACGTGAAATGAGATGAAAAACTGAAAATATAAATAGAAGCAATGTTAAAGTGAACAAAAAATATGCAAATCCCTTCAAATAATTACTCTTCATATATACCCCTTTTTGTGTTTTCATTTAGGCTATAATGAATGTTCACATTATGTCAACAGCTACACTACTTCCTGAACTTCAGCCAGCTCTTTTGTTTCCTTTGTGCCATTAATTGACAAACTGATGAATCCAGGTGTGTCTGACCTCACAGCAATGGTCAGACACACCTGGATTGATCAGTTTGTCCAATAATGGCAACAGGAAACAAAAGAGCTGGCTGAAGTATAAAGATGTAGTGTAGCTGTGATTTTAGCTTTTTTCTACACTAAAAATGTAAGAGACGCTGGAGCTTGGTTGGGATGGTGGGACTGCTCACGACGGGCGACAGAATATTTCCCTTATTTTCAAATTTAAAACTTGACAGATATGAATAGAGGTCTGGCTTTAAGAAAGGACTGCCAGAAGAAGAATGCTTTCAAATGCTCCAGCTGTGCAGCTGGCAGCAGTGAGAGCTTTTACTTACTGCACAACAGAGATGATTGACGATGGGAAAATTAAAAAAAGTAGTGTGAAGATTTTCCACATGCATTTCGGAAACGTATCATCAAAAAAAAATCAATGTGGACAGTGTGAAACTAAGAGAGATCTAATTATGTTTTCATCCGGTGCGGAGTCTGACTTACACATCTTGGCAACCATGTTATCTCTCTGAATTAATGCGCAAGTTGTAGTGTTTCTTGAATCATGACGGGGGCCTCGCTCCCCCTTGTGACTTCCTCTTCAAACACGAGACTGAGTGAGTTCTGCTTAGTGGAACATAAGCTCTTTTTGAACTTTAATTTAACCCATACTGGGCTTCAGAGTCTAAAAGAAAGGCTTAAATGCTTGAGCTGACATCCACCGAGGGAATGGTGATGTTTTGATTTTGCAGGGAAAGAAACTAAACCGTTAGCAAACTGTCAAGTCCAGTGAGCTATAAGTGGCTTTGGAATCAATGCATATCGACAGGTGTTTTACAATCCACTCTTCTAGCGCCTCCGTAGCGCCTAACGTCATGCCTTGAGTTGTCAGTGTTGGACTTCTGTTTGGTTTAGTTAATTTTGCTGATCAGCTGTTCATCAACAAAACCAATGAGATAAAAAAAAAGAAAAGACAAATACACGAACAAGCAAAAAAAAAAAAATCCTCTTGCACTAATTTTCTCGTCAAGTAATTAGCTGAACCAACAGTCTACTAAGTGTTGGTCTATCGGTTGCCCTCTCTTTGTTTTGAGACCAAAACACCAGCTGTTAAACAAGTGAGCAATGCTACGAAGTACGGCAAGACTGCACAAAATAACTGACGAGAGAGAATTAAAGGGAACTGAGAGAAATAGAATTAAAAACATCCGAGAAATGCTTCAGTCTGGCAGCTAGAGGTTGAAAGAATTTAAGGATGATAAATAAGCAGATGTTTAGATAACCTGATAGCCGCATTTCAGTGCTTTCTCCTCTGAAATGCATTTTCTTAAATTCTACATTCTTAGTTGTTAAGTTTGACACAGCTTTGGCTCGACAGTGGTACTTATCAATATTTTTGCCATTTGGGAACATTCTATATGTGAGGAGCTTGTCATAGAGCTTTACTTGGATGGTTTGCCTTTAATATTAAGAAAGGCTAGCTGTTAGTTATGAAGTAATATAGCAAAAAAGTAGTCCTATTTCAACAATAGGCTACACATACCAATTTCATTCACTGTGTGCAACTTCTCTTTTGGCTTTTTTTCTGTGGTTCGCATCGCAATATGACCACAAAGTCATTGATGATGGTACCCAATGCTACAGTGGTCAGTTGGTGTCTGCCTCAAGAAGCATGCCACGTTTGACTGATCTGGACAGGGCTTGGTGTGACAGGGCGAACCCCTGGTACCAATATGCAAACTGAGTTCCATATTAACAAGGGTTGATTGACAGACAGTTAGCAGACAGACTGCAAAGTGGGTGTCCCAAGAAGACCGTTTCCTCATCCTGTCCGCACTTAGGAACTACAGGAAGTCTTAAAGATTTGCTGAACGAAATCTTCGAAGGCTCTCTGACCAGACAATCTGGAACGCACTCCCCGCATACCAATCTCTGATCTCATACGGCTGCCGGGAGGCCTGCTGTGACTGCCCTTCACCATCGGGCCCATGCCTACTGGTGTCGGCAACGCACCTGCGAGTGAACCCGGACATGTGGGGGGACATTCTGGTCAGATCTTTTGGTGGCGGCAGTGTGGTGGTGTTGGGCGGCATCTCCCTCGCTGGCAAAAACAAAGCTTGTCATCAACGGAGGGAATCTCAGTACAGAGAGAGCAGCAGTGGCAATGCCACATCTCTACAGTCTGGGTCCAAACTCTATCCTCCAAGTTGACAATGCTCACCCCTGGAGAGTGGGTTTTATCAGACACGACCTCCAGATTTCGGAGAAGATGGCGTGGCTTGCCAGCAGTCCTGACCCCAGCCCCATCAAGCACTTGCTGGATCTGCTATGGCGCGCTGCTCTTACCACAGTGACCAACCTCGTTGGCTGATTTGCAACAAATGATGGTTGAAGAATGGGATGCCATCCCACGCCGGGGTTCTTCCATAAGCTACTGAGGCTCCTGTTTATTAAAATAATCCATTTAAATTGTTAAATAGCCAATATGTCTTGTTTCTTCAGAATTCAATCATCCAGTTCACTAGCAGTTTGGAACTGGCAGAGAAGAGTTGGAAAACCTTTAATGGGCACAACTCACATATTCAGTATGTGAGTTTAGTATGTTCGATACTATAGGTGCATGTTCCTGACAAATGTGGCAACATTAAAAGGAAAATCGAGAGAGAGAGAGAGACAGAGACTTAAATATATTAATAGCTGGATTCTTCTCTGTGGTGTTACCAGTTGGCTGTCATCACCTTAGCTAGTTGGCAGTTAGCATTTTTTTTTTCACTGAATTTGACATCGGCGCTTGCTAAAAGAGTATAATCACTCTCATTTCAAAGATGAAATGCCTTTTTTTTCTGGCCGTTAATGGTAATAACAGACCGCTGTGACCACTTCTGAGTTGGCCTGGAAGAGTTCGGAGAGCAAAGGAGCCAGCAGTTAAGGGCCAGGTTGGCAGCCAAATCGGCTTTCTGCTGACAACCGCCGGTTAGTGGACAGGGGCCGAGCCGGCAGCTGAGGCCGAGCCGGCAGCTGGGGGCAGCCGGGGGTTGGACAGAGTCAGCTCCTGCTGGTGTCCCCCAAAGGGTCCAAACAACTGACTTTGAAACTCCCCTTCAGGAACCAATGTGACATCACAGAGAGTCTGTGATCATATTGATCATTTGTCATCATACAATCTGAGAAATAAAGTTTTTCTTTTGTTTTTTTGAAGGAGTCAAGCTCAAACTAGTTAATTGAAGAACTTTATCAGGATAAATAATCTTTAATATCTGTATTTTCCTTTTGCTTTTCACGGATGTAACCTTAGTGACTTTCACTTCAGTTCAGGATCTAAATGCTTCTTCCTTCACTTCTTGCAAATGTAGGAAAACCTGACAGCTTGAATTTCATGCATTTTGTCTTATAGTAACCTGGCAACCCTTCTTTTTTTAAGATTTGTGTGTCTTACCTGCAAGACACGCCTCTGTTCCGTCTGTAGTGTGTTCAGGTCTTGCCCCAAGCTGCCCTGACCCCTGCGCAGAGATTCATAATCCATTTTCAGCTGCCCCGCGTGGGCGGACAACTTGGTCACCTCCTCAGCCAGATTGACGAGGAGAGCGCGATCCTGACCCTTCACCGACTTCAGGTCAGAGTCGTGATCCGTCAGGGAGTGGAGCAGCGAGGTCTGCACCCCCTCCAGGCGCAGAAAGTTACTGTTGTAGTCGGGGCAGTTGGGGTCGATGAAGATGTTGATGCGAGAGCCGTCGCCCCTCTCCACGGTGACCAGTGCGTTTGCTTCATCCTGATTGGTCGTAATGTGAGGTAGGCCATCCGACATGGGCGGAGCCTGGTAGTGATTCATAAAAAGGATGGTGCCGGTTACAGTGACGGCCAGCAGCACGGCGACGAACAGCAGAATAGTGCAGAGCAGGTAGCTGCAGCTCATCCTCTGTGGGTGGGAAAGAAGGGAGGGAAGGAAATAAAAAGAGAAGAGCATATATTAAAATGAAAACGGGTTGAACAACAAAAAAATTTAAAATGACTGAATTTCCATATTTCTCCTTCAACAGTGAATGAAATTTTGAAAGACTTTGAGGAATCTGGAGTAATTTCAGTGCATAAAGGGCACAGAGGCAAGTCTCAGACTGACACTCACGATCTACAGTCTCAGGTGGCGCTGCCTCAGGAACTGTCATTCATTCATGATTAATACAATCGCACTGGAAAGGGATTATTTTGGGGAACCTTTGGCAAGTGCTGCAAATGCCACTTAAAACCTTATTTTAACCGAGTCCACAAGCATTGTGAACTTCTCTGAACTGCAAGAGATTGCATCGTGGAAATACTGTATGTATTGGGAAAAGATTGATTAGTATTGCCTCCTTTTTGTGGAAGAAATAGGTACCAGGTTCTCAGACCAGAGAAGAAAAGGACCATCCAGACTGTTATCTGGAGCAGAGGGGATTCCTCTGAGACTGCAAGGGAAGGGATCCCTTATTTTTCGAGGTTAATAGGGACCGGCGCAACCCCCCCCCCCCCCCCCCCCCCCCCCCCCAAGCCTAAATAATGGGTTTAAAATATGTTTAAACCGCAAAAAAGTAGCGAGGCACTGCAGCGAAACAAGACAAAGGCTCAACTGTGGTCTTTCTGTGGTCTTTCTGCACAAGATCCTGTGATGCTTGGGTGATGCATCTCGGCCAATCAGCTCACAGATTCTAGAGTGCTGGGCGTCTGCGTTTCCCGTGTTGCTTAGAGGAGGCTGTGAGTCATCATTTGATGTTTCGCTGGCAGCTGCGGCCTCTCGTCTGCTGTGGGGTGGATTTTTGCGGAATTTCCGCAATTTTTTTCGTGATCTTTTATTATATATTGGCCTGAATATAGGACGACTCTGATTATAAGACGACCCCTATTTTTCAAATATCATTTTGGGAAAATATAAATATGATGAAGGAAATAAGGCAATATATTCATAAAACAATTTTTTTTATTGTACAATTTCTATAGAAAAAACTCCCACAGAGATAACATTCAACTGTATTGTTAAACATTTTAATGATCTTATCTTTTTTCGGATGTATGGTACCATACTTGCCTGTCAGATTTCCATGTTATTTAAGATCAAGGTGTGTTCTGTGTTCCCTTCAAATATGAGAATATGACTCTGAATAAGCTACAACCATGTAGTTCAATAACTGCATACTATTTAAATTGAATTTTAGTCAAGAACAACATAAATAATTCAGTCTGTAAAACACTAATTCTGGACTCCAACAACTTTCAAAGCCCTTTGCTCGAGTTGGCTGCGTGGTTCCTCCATTCTCATTGGTTACCTAGGTGCGGGCTCCATCTAGTGGCACAGATGTGTAATTACAATAGAAAAGTTTAGTCCTCGATTATAAAACGAACCCAATTTTTGAGAATATGACTTCTAGAATAAAATGTCGTCCTATATTCGGGCCAATACGGTATATATTTCTGAAAAATCCGCTAATAACTAAAACCGTGGAACTTAAAGCGCGATATGGCAAGGGATAACTGTAATGTCAAAAAAATAAATGACCTAATATGTGCAGTTGTGTTAACATTTCATTGACTATAAATGTGTTAGAACATGTTAAACATGAAGATGAGTTGATTCAGAATCAGCTACTTCTTCACCAGTAAAGTAGTTAACTTGTCTGTACATTCCCGTACCGCTTTCTCGTCAATGCATTTCCCCAAAGAAGCTGAGAGTCTCTGGGACTGCAGGAAGCATTTTTTTCATTGCTGCAAAACTCGACGGGCATTGGCTTAAATGTCAGTTATCCCGACTCCCTGGACTCTCAGAGTCTCTGGGAGTGAATGGAGCTGTGGGTTGGCCTCGACTGACCTGGACGCTGATCAGTCCGCATAGTGATTGGAGGAAAAGCTGAATGCAGTTTTGACTGACAGGTTTCCGATATAAATGATGTCACATCTCATGCACGATTTCAGTCTATTGCAGAGTTTGCGTGCAAAGTTGAATGACAAGCAATGACCATTTGTTGCCATTTCAACAGCTAAATACTTAATTTCTTACACTGTAAATAAATGACGTTAACTGCAGGAAAGGGAATGGCAGAATTTACATATAAGTAAATTGACACGTTTTTATGATGTACTCTGATTATGAGCTTCCCCTGTTTGAAAGACCAGAGATCTCCACTGTTCTGGGGGGTTATGGTGGTATGGGGGGGGGAGCGTATCGATGCCCCTCGGCGAGGTCATTTACACTCATATGATGGCAGGAATAATGAAGGAAATTACTTTGAGATTTTACTGCAACGTGTCGCCTTCAAGACAACTTTTTCACGGACCTCAGCCTTTTTTTTTAGCAAGACAATGCAAAAACTACGTTCTGGACGAAAATTACAGCGACACGGCTGAGGAAGAAGAGCGGGTACTAACGTTATGACCTTCCCCCTACAGGGAACGTGGGGAGGATTTAGAAAGAATTATAATGAAAACCTCTTGTTTTTGCACAACTTTAGACAGATTCAGAGGAAAAATTAGCTGAAAAAAACAACAGAATAGTTTGTCTCTTGGCATCCTCGATGCCTGAACACATTTTAAGTGTTGAGAGAATGAACGCCGACAGTATAAAGTGGTAAAAGTTTTACTGATCTGATGAAGCCTCTTTTAGATTTGCTTAGAGAGTTGTTGTTGGAAGGCAACACAAGTTTATTTGTACAGCAACAAGGCTTTAAAGTGCTTTACACAGCTTCAGGACATTTAAATACAATGAAAAGAGACAGCTGATAAAAACAGGAGATGTAAAAACAAAGATAAAGAATTGAAAATAAAGATTTTAAAGTGAAAGCTACAGTGCAGATATAAATGAAACACAATCAAGACATTTTAAAAGGAAAATATATAAAGTAATAAAAACAGAACCAGACCTCTACAGAGTTCAAAGAGGTTCCTGGGACTCTGAGCCCTGTTCAGATGAGACAACCAGGGTCAAAGGCAGCAGTTAGCAGGTGAGTCTTTAGCCTTGATTTAAAAGAACTTAGACTGTCGTTTTCTGGGAGTTTGTTCCAGATCTGCGGAGCATAGAAGCTAAAAGCTGACTTTCCATGTTTAGTACTGGTTCTGGGGACACAGAGCAGACCTGCACCAGGAGACCCGAGTGGTCTGGAGGGTTCATACTGGACTAAAAGGTGATGGACTTCAGGCCTAAACCATTCAGTGCTTTATAGGCTAACGGGACTATCTTAAAGTCTATTCTTTGAGGGACAGGGAGCCAGTGCAAAGACCTCAGAACAGGACTGATGTGGTCCCCCCTCCTGGTCTTAGTGAGGACTCGGCAGCAGCGTTCTGGATCAGCTGCAGTTGTCTGATGGACGTTTTAGTCAGACCAGTCAGGATTCTGTTACAGTCGTCAACTCAACTTAAATGCATGAAGAAGTTTTTCAAGGTCTTGTTGTGACATTAGTCCTTTAATCCTAGAAATATTCTTGAGATGGTAATATGCTGACTTTGTAACTGTTTTAATGTGGTTTTTAAAAATCCAGCTCAGAATCCATGATGGCGCCCAGATTTCTGGCCTGGTCCGACGTTTTTAGCTGAAGTGATTTTTAGAGATTCCTCCTGGACTGATAAGTGAAAAAACTAACGTCTATTTACAGGCTGTGGCTTATACAGTTCCTTATGTACATCTGCTGTGCCTCATTTTACATGTAGTTATTTCTGGAGAATCTAAATGTAAAATTTAGGAAAATCTTAGAAAGCTGTTGCTGGTCAAGATGAAGGTGAGTGAAAGACGTATGTTAGCAAATAGTTGAATTGAAAGAGACGTAAATCAAGAAAAAGGTCTTTGATAAGGCATTTCCTATCTGATTACTCAGTTAATCAGCTGAATAATTATTGAATAGCTGCAGCCCTAGTTGGGTTTGTTCTGTACACAGAGATTAAAGTCAAAGTAAATTTAAGAATCACTGTATTATCTTTTTAATTTACATTTCCAATGGAGGCCCAATTTTTTTCCTTTCAATTTTAGGTCGTGAAAAGACATTCCTTCATTCATTAAACTGGTGGCGTTAAGTGTTAGAGATGTTGGAAAAACCATTAAGAGTCCTTCCATCAGATCGGCCTCTAAGGCCGCACCTGCAATGTACATTTACGGCTAACGGCTGGTTTGACAGACGAGCCGGTGGTTCAGTGACATTGCCTGGGTCGCACACATTCATTGTTTTCTATTGATGTGCAAACACCAGACGTTTCGTATATATAGTATATATATATTAGGGGTGCAACGGTACAGTTGGCTCATGGTACAGTCCGTACCTCGGTTTTTGTGTCACGGTTTCGGTACAGATTCTGTACAGTTTCAGACCACCCTCTACCTTAAACCCGCCACCCGCGATCGCAAGATACCGAGTTTGCAGAAAGCGCAACTCGCATGTCGGCGCGTAAAAGAGCACGTCCGAATGGCATAAATGTGCACCCACCTGGTCACATGTGGACGTGCACAAACGGCTCTACCTCGTGATTACGCATCACCGTATTACTTGCATACATTTTTATTCTCTTGAAGGTCAGAGGATGTCTGGTCAGCAGATGTGGTGGATGTGGGAATAGTCACGGCCAGACACGTCAGTTAATTGTTCGTGATCTTCAAATGCGCATCCAATGATTCGTTCTGCAGTATTTAAAAAAGCACATCAGCTGCGCCAAGACGCACAACTGGTAACAACTGGATCTTACGCAGGTAAGATCGCGGGTTTAGGGAGGTGGAAGATTGCGTTCTTTGCGGGGGAACGCCTCTCCCGCTACCCGCTATCCCTTAATAGCAGGTTTGGCATAAGATCTGGCCCACAGACTGTGAAGTTTCTGTTAACCATTTTCACTCACTCGCCGGTGTATTCAACAGCAAAACCAAAATGCTCCTACACCGGTGATTAAAAAAAGTTTTTCCCAATTTCTCTGGTACCGCTGGCTATGCTTGCTTGGTTTTTTTAAATATTTTTTTTCTGCGTCTATGAGCTGCAGCCATCTGGCCAAAGTGTGATCGGCTGATCACTGTGAGTGAGCGGAGGCGATTGCACATTGACATACTGTTGCCTAAAAGGCATGCAAGCTCACGTGCAAGTCCAATGTAAAGTCATTGGAACATAAATACCGCGGGACATAAAAGCGTATTGTCCTGTGCAGGTCGTACCGAATGGTTCGGTATTTTACCGAGTACCGTTGCATCCCTGATATATATATATATATAATATAAAAATTAAAATAAAATAAAATATGGATTGGCTTTCTTTAATTCATGTCACTCTATGTGACTGGGATAGAAATGATAAAAGCCTGAAAAAAAAAGATTGTGAAAGCAAAAGGTGACTGACAGCCAGGGGCACGAACGAATGAGCAGACTGTTGAATCCTCGCACAGGGAAACTCCACTGGGAGCATAGCCTCCATTAACTGGACTGTTAAATTTATTTGATGTCCCTTTAGGATCCAACACCATTTTTCCACCTAGGAAAAGAGGATGACAGGAGAGAATAATAAGGCCCACCGAGGCATGATTAACAGTGCGTAACTCCCCCACATCCTTCTCCAAATGAATCAGCAATTGATCCTTTATTGTTTCTTTTACTACATCCGGCAGGATGCCTTCTTTATTAAAATACCTGGGCTGGCTCGGGCGTGTGTGAGTTTGTTTTGGGAGTGAGGACAAACACATTTTAATGTAAATTGGCTGGAGTAGCACAGCGAAGTCAGCTAGCAGACAGATAAAGGTCTGATTTACCAGAGAGGTCTGTGTAATTTCTTTAAAGTTAGGAAAATCAATGATCTTATATAGGAAAGTATTCTACTGAGCTCTCTCATCCAAGGTGTTTGGGTCGAGGTCGTGAGAAGCTGAAAACACCCCTGACACATGCTCTGTGTGTCTATATATATATATATATATATTTCACATTAGGCTAATTTTACGCTTAGACCACAGATCCAAATTTCTAAATTCTCCTTTTAGATACAAAGGAATATTCTCAACATTTTAAGAAAAGGAATTTTCTGATGGATTTTTTTGATTTTCAACAATTTATAATGTAAGAAGATGACAGCTGGAATAGAAGGATGTCGAGCTGCAGTTTTGACAATCGAGAAAGCTTTCTGAGAGCAAAGGCAGATGAAAACCTTGCAGAAAACCTTCAGGAAGGTTTAGCAGACCCTGGAGTGTTCCTGCGCTGCTGCTGCTGTAAAACCACACCTGCAAAATCTCGACCTTCACGGAGTAAACACTCTCTGCATCTTCAACAAGATTCTGCGTCACAAGCTGAATGAACATCTCAACGAGCCTGATGCCTGTTGGACAGAAGGATTTTAAAAAGTTTGGGCCGTGATGAGCAAAAGGTACCGTTGAGGTTGCTCTATAATGCATAGTTGTATAAAATCATTAAACCTCACAGTGCACAAGGTGCATCTATTTAATCTTGAAGTATGATGTCAAGAATGGCACGTGCAGATCCGTACGATGATGAGACCTCCTGAGTTGCGCGTGTTACGGTGGACGTAGAATCGTGTCATCAACATACCATGACAGTAAGGAAAACAAGGAAAATTAACTGCATTTTAGCAGTCGGGGTTTATGTGTGCCAGAAATACTTCAAAATAGATGTGACAAAGTTGGAGCAATGTATCGTGGTTCGGGAGACGAGGCAAGTTGCATTAATTCATACATTATTTTATCTTGTCGGTAGGAAAGTCATAAGGATATCTGACTGTCAGAAAATGATCTAGCTCTACTCACAAGACCATTGACACGGCCGTCATGGAGCCACTAACGGTGTGACGTAGCACTGCTGGTTTGGAGCTGCGATAAAAAAAAATACATTTTCAACAATTCTTTGATGACAGGGTATCATTAGTCTGTGACAGCCCAAAATCATACAGTGTTTACTGGGCACTTGGTGCAGAAATATTTGAACAATAAGAGAGTTAAAAAATATATATTTCTGCATTTATATTCCACTGCAATGGGTTTGAAAAGAAACTGTCAAGATGTGACAAAAGTAAAGGCTTTTGGCTTTGAGCTTTAAGGGATTTTGCTAAATTTTTGTTGAGACATTCAACAAAGTCCAGTCTTCTACATTTCAGTTGATGTTACAAGGGTTTTTTTTTTTTCACCAAGAAAAGGGATTCTGTGATTGTCTACTTTAGTTGTTTTCTGTGCTCTTCTAAACCTTCTGTTGTTGTTGAGCTCGTCAGTGCTTTCTCTCTTCATGAAAACGTACCAAACTGTTAATCTGGACACACCCAAGCTCTGCTTTCTTACAGATTTAAGTTCACGTGAATAGAGATCTCCTTGGACTTCATATTGGCAGCTCCAGTCAAACAGCTTCCAAATGCCAACTCAGTAACCAATATCAACTCCAGACCGTTTATTTGCTTAATTTGTCTTAAAGTAACGAGGGACTAGGATCTTACCTAACTAGTTAACGTCTTTCCAGTGAGTTGTTCAAATGCTTTAAGCCTTTGAAACAGAGGTACTTTGCTTTAAACAGGTGTCATTCCTAAATGATAAACGCCATTGTAATATTGAAACTGCATTTTGGGACCTCATTGTATAAATGCTAGGTTCATAAGTCCATGACTTTTGGTCTAGAGTCTGGTCTATTGAAGGCCACAGCTTCTCTTTATCGTTCTGGCTCCATGAAGTCGCTAAGTTTTGACATGTAGGCGTCTAGACATTTTATCTCAAGGTCTCCATGTTTTTCATGTGATGCTTAAGACGACTGTTCCCTATTGGCAATTTGTCATTTCTGAATCATCCTGCATTCTGTGATGTGAGTTAATGACCTCTCTGAATTGTATATGACTTGGAGAATAAATCCACTTTGCACCTCTGTCGTAGTCTAGTGCATTGTTTAACGGCTGACTGACTGCCTCACGAGAGCACAATAAGAGTATATTCTTATAAATAAGATATACCCGAATTCTCAATTTACAGCCATGTTTTTGTGAAACCTCTTTAATCACAGCCGAAAGTCTACACTGCTTGAATGATGTTATTTCAAATCCATTGTGGTGGTTTATAAAAACAAAACCATTAAAAAATGTAGTCATTGTCCAAGTAGTTCTGATTTCTGACTTTAAAGCACGGCAGTGGATGCATCATGGTTTGGACTTGGATTAGCATTTTGGTCCTTTTACATTGAATACGATAGGTGCCAAGTTTGCCACTGGGTACAGCACATATATCCTTAGAGGTATGCAGAGTAGCAAAAATGTTGTACAATTGCTAGTAGGCCTGAAGTCTCCAGTTTTTATGCAGTAATGCCAGCAACAGAGATGTCTCTGTCCTCTGCTTAGTCGCAAGCACTAGCAATAGCTCTGTACTACTGACAGAAAGAAGGGGGAGCAACAATGCATCACTGCCTGGGACCAGCCAACAGAATGAATGGTACTTGGAAGAAACAGTGGCACCGCCGCCTCTTTTGGTGGGAAGGAAGCATTGCAGAGAAAAAATTTAAAACCCAGCTAAATTTTATAACTGAGCATCCCAGTATCTGTAAAAAAAAAAGCCACAAATGAAATTGGGATGGTAGCATAATGATCCTAAATACACATAATGAATAAGGCAGTTAATGAGAGCCCAAAAATTCCACTGAAGTGGAGGTTTTTTTGCAAGAGGAATGGACGGAAATACCTCAAACAGGTACTAAAAGACTCTTAAGCGCCTGCCCAAAGCATTTACCTGATGGGATAATTGCAGAGGGGGTGTCAGCAAGTGCTGGCTAAGCATTGCTTTGGACCCATTTCCTTTTCCCCCCTACTATTTCAAAACTGTGAATAATGTAATTGAAATAAATTAGGACTTCTCCTAGACTCAAAAAAATTCATGGCTTCCTCACTGAGAATTTGAGGAAGTTTGCCATCACGTCTGAATGTGGCGAGACGAACCTGGAGCGGATATTTAGGGTGATCTGGAGCTTTGATACTCGGTGATTGATGATGTCTTTGATGTGCATGTGGGACGACGCATTTCACAGTTGCTTTCACAACCGTCACAACAACAATAAATAAAAATCAGTTAAAATGAAAATCGGAATTCAAAGAAAGTACATCAATTTAACTCAAAAACCAAAGGCAGTTGGGAAATATTAGTTGGATGGGAGCAACATGAACGCTCGGAGGCTGTGATCAGCTACAATTTACAGGACTTTCTTCAAGGTTCTAACCTCATGCAGGTGAAAAAGGTCAGCGCTGTCCCTGCAATTTCACCACACGGGTCTGACGGCAGCCTGCAATCTCGATGTGCTTTTAAGAGGAATGAACTGTGCCAGCAGACGACCTGAACACAGATTCTATGAATTACAAATAAAACTGTCTTCTAAAGACAGAATCAGCATTAAAATGTCAAAACTGGACGGCAGGCTACTGTGCCAAAAAGTGTTGTTGTTATCAAAGTTTTTATGACATATTCATAAAGATACAGACAGAAAGTCCACGAGCCTGGCTCCCTAAATCTGAATGATATCTTAACTAATAATACCAATTAAAAATTTTCAAAAAATGGCTCAATTGGTCAACTGATTGATCTGCCTCCAATGATATCACTGTTTTTCATTTCTGTATCTTAAGAGGCTGAAAATGAAATGATAGTTGGGGTGCCTAAGACTTTTGCTCAGTAAAAGACAATTCAGAGGTGATTTAAAATGCCAAGATGTGGAAAAGACGTCCCTCAACATGCTCCTTAGAAGCAATCAATGCATAGATGGCATGATATGTAATGTGACATATTAGCCGATGTACTTTCTTTTTTTTTTTTTTAATGCTACTGTGACTGGTTTTAAAGAGGCAGCTGCTCTTTTCTCTTACTGGAGCTGCAGCCCATCAATTTTTTTTTTTTTTCCAAGAACGTAATTGCAGGCTGTTCTCACCTATATTCAGTCCCAGTTTTAGACACATCAGCATTAGAGAAAATCTAAATAAATGTCTCAAATCAGGGTCATTACTGTTGAGTACGGATGCGATCACCAGAATCCTCGGCAAACTTAATAACAGTGATACAATAAACGCAAAGAACACAAAGCTGCTTAGAAACAACTGATGCACTCGGTGTGCTGTTTGATTTAAATGTAGTGTTTCCTTGCCAATTCGCGCTTTAAGTTCCGCAGTTTAAGTTATTAGCAGGGTTTTCAGAAATATACAATAAAAAAATAGAGAAAAAAATCGTGGAAACATTACAGGATGTTGTGCGCATTCTTTCACAGCGAAGAAATGTGAGCCAGCCTGGCCCCTTTAAGAAGGTAGCCTTATGGGTAATGTAGTGTGTGTCGGGGGACGGCAGAATGAAAACGGGGTTAGATGAAAGGTTGAGTGAACATAGACAGCAGCCCAGCGTGTATAGATTTACATTCTCTGTTAACCGACAGGAGCCGAACAATACAACCTGTGTGATGTTACAAGTTCCGTGCAGTGCCAGAATAAAGTGTCCATTAGTGTGTTAGCCTCTAATTACTAGCCAAAAATAGCACAATACTAGCGGTTTCTTTACTACGGTTCAGAGACCAGAGGCTGTGAAGGTAACAGAAAGACAACAGTTGAGCCTTTGTCATGTTTCGCTGCAGTGCCTCGCTACTTTTTCGCATTTTTTAAACATATTTTAAACACATTATTTAGGCTCGGGGGACTCCGGCTCCCGTTCGCGGATTTTGATTTTCGCGGGGGGGGGGGGGGGGGGGGGGGGGGGGGCGGGCGAAAAATAAGGGATCACTGCAGGGAGACGGGGGAAGCTCAGCTTCCCTTCAAGTCTCAGAGGAATCCCCTCTGCTCCAGATAACAGTCTGGAGGGTCCTTTTCTTCTCTGGTCTGAGAACCTGGTACCTATTTCTTCCACAAAAATGAGGCAATACTAATCAATCTGTTTGCAATACATACAGTATTTCCACGATGCGGGGGGGGGGGGGGGCGCTGGTCCCCATTAACCGCAAAAAATAGGGGATCACTGTTTATCAAAAATATATTTAATTTGAGCTATGTCCTCTCTGCGAAGCAGATGCTAACAGAACCAACAGGCATATACTACACATAAAACAAACAAACAAATAAAAAAATAAAAAATGGAGCACTATTCTGTTAGAGCCTTCACATTTTCTTCTGTTTTTTCTTTCACCCACAATAACATCATCAGAGAGAGTGCCCCGGGAAGTATTGCTGCACATAACATTTTTTTTTTTGTTTTGTTGTTCTAACTCAATATGTACACCATGACTGCACAATGAACTCTTTCCTTGCATGTCAAGGTTGTTCTTTTCTTTTTTTTTTTTTTTTTTCGTCCCCTCTGTACGAACACAGGTGCAGCATGGAGGTTTCAACTGTGCCACTGGGCTTGGATGGGTGTGTGCGCGTGTGTTTCTGGGTGTCTGCGCTGTACATGATGTGCATAATGGCCTCATGCTGCAGAATGACAGCAGTGCAACATTACAACAGTTTTTATGAGCTCCACTGCCAGCGGGTTAAGACATTAGGAGAAGCCTTCACTTGGAACTGCACCGAATATACATTGCCAGCAGATTGACTGTCAACATGAAAAAGATACATGACGGGGCTAGTTACGCTGAAAGCAAGACACTGACATTAATAGCTGAAATCCACACAGTCAGAATATACAAACATCAGCAGCAGATTTAATGAAGCTTTTAACATATGTACCGCAACAGAAGCATCAATGTGATTCATGATATTAACCAATTAAGTGACAAAATACGCTTTCTGAAGAACATAAATCCCTTTTCTCCACACTGGTTTTAGCTTGTACAGCTCCAAAGGGAGTTATAGTCTGTCCCAGATGGGTGACAGATGGGGCACAATCTCGACAGCTCGTCAGTCCGTCAAAGGGCCGAGAGAGAAATACAACCATGCAAAAAGGAGTATGGGATGAAACCAGATCATCCATGCAGGCAGAAGGGGAGCATGCAGATGCCACACAGCAGTCCCAGCTGGGCTGCAGGATGGAGCTTCAAACTTTGGCTGAGAAGGAAACCCCTGTTGGATCAGCAACTGCACCTCCCACCCGACACTCAGATGCTGTCAGCGTCAAATCTGCAGGCACACTCTAGCCTGAACGGATGTCAGTTAAAATCATTCATGTCCGTGAAAATGTTTCTTTTTTTATTTTTAATGCTGCTACAGGCTGAGACTGCTAGTGAACTCCAGTGTCGGTCTCTCGTTACTGTCATCTCAGACCCCCGACCGTTCAAGGCAGATGGCCGCCCTCCCCGAGTGTCGTCGTGTTGGACGTTTCATCCTGTTAATTAGAGGGGTCTCCTCTCAACTGTTGCCTCGTGATCACTCGGGACAGGGAAGTGAAGATTCAATGAAATCTGTTGGGTTTCTTAGGGATTTTTCTTTCACTGAAAGATTGACTGCATCTGAATTTTGAACTTGAACTAAAATGGAATCGCATCAAATTTGGCTGAACAGGGGAAACCCAAGTACCGCAGAAGCCGTATCCTCTAGGCATCAGCACTGGTTGTTAGAGCTGAGGGTGATTTTATCGATTCTGCAATTATATATATATATATATATATATATATATATATATATGTAATATAATATATCGATATTTTATCGAGTGTTGATTTTTTTCAGCCCCGGGTATCGATATTCTAAGCTTCTTCCAAAACCCCCGTGTCCCACGTTTAAAAGCTTGCAAGCAACAAATTGCACTGTTTAAATAAATTAAACTATTTTTTCTCAAATCTTTTATTCATTTTTTTCCAGCATTTGCAAGCTGCCTGTCAGCCATATAATGTGTAATTAATACTTTCAGTTCAATAAATTCAAACAAAGTCAATTGGAACACTCACAAGATGTCACCAAAATCACTTTGTCCCTTTAAAATCTTTCGGAAAATTATGTAAATATATTGTAAGATGAATATCGATATATATCGTATTGTGAGCCGAATATCGTGTATCGTATCGTATCGTATCATATCGTATTGTATCGCAAGATTAGTGTATCGCTACAGCCCTACCAGGTCGTTATCACTGCATTTTAGACTCATTGCGATACGTAAAAGCTCCGGTTTTGAAAGTGGCTATGTGAGCTCCCCCTGACTTAAAAGGTGCAGATTTAGCTTTCGTGGGTAAGGACAAGCTAGGGAAGAAAATCTGCTCGTCATGCTGGACCTTCACAAGAAATTCCAGGCAATGTTCCCATCAGTTCAGCAAGGAACAGACCAGCCCCGACTGCAGACGAGTGATGATCCTGTCTGCTTTGCCTGGAATAACCGGAGCGAGGCATCGCGGAGCGTCTGCAAAGCCCCGGAAGAGCGCGAGCCCTTTACACATCATGTTCCGCGGTCCGCGGGTAACCCCCCCCCCGTGTTGGAATATAATTGGACTGTAATTATCTGGACTGCACTGAACTTGTTTGCTTTTAGTGTAAAGTGACTTGAGATGACTTTCTGTCAATTAGTTTTATACAAATAGAGGTTATTAAAAATGTTTTAATCATGTATATGAACATAAGTTACTATATGATAGGAGAGCCTTTGTGACAACTCACTGTCAAACCTGGAGTTGAATGGAATTGAAGTTTTTTGAAAGACCTAAAAGTAAATTGTTTCTTGAAATTTTGACCTCACATTAAAGTTTTTCGGCCCGTCCATCCGTCTCGACTTCACCTCTGACTTTGTCGCAGCACTTTTTTTTTTTCTTTTTTTGCGAGTGGAGCCACTAAAGAAGGAGAACGGAGTCTCAGTACAGCTGGAGGTCAAATGCAAGTGAAATGTAATTTTAGCTCACAACATGAATCTTTTCTCAATTAATCTGCGGATGTCCGTAATAGGAAAATAATCTCAGGGAGGCAAAATAGCACCGATCCAGTATTATTTATCCATTCATACTAAATATACATTTTGGTGACTTGGGGACAAAAATGGACAAATGTTCCAGGTGGAAACTGGAATACAGGGCAGAGGTTACTTGATATAAAATGTTTCTGTGAGGCCACTAGCTCAGCTTTTCTATTTTAGTGAGACAAAACCTGCATGAAGCCAGAGATTTAAATGGGTTAAGAAAAAAAAAAAAAAAGGAAAAAAGAAGTTGGATGCTTTTCAGCTCCCTTATTAGTTTGACGGTCAGTGAAAGTAAACCACTACAGCAGCCTGCTGCACGTCCCAACAGAATATTTGATGTCTAAACTCATGCAGAGCCCTTGTCGAGTAATGACACAGAGTATGGGGCATATGCAACCTCTTAACACACTTTCTTTTTTTCTTTTTTTTTTTTAAATGAGTCTCTCAGTCTCACAGCAGGAACCCTCTCTGTAATTAATGGCTGACTTTCATATCGTCTTCTGTCTAAAACTAATACCATGTGGGATTTGACAGAATGAGAGGGGAATTTTAATGGATAGATAGGGTGAATCAGAGAGAAATCTCTCTGGGTATGACGTCGTCTTCCCACACAGGAGAACTGGAGGGCCGCCCGTAGACGAAAGAGTCTGTGCGCATCAGAGAAAACAGAAAATAGCTCTCTCACTCTTATTCAAAACAACAAACTCTACACAGACGAGAAACTTGCCTACACCGCCCAAATAATGCTCAAGTAAAACAAATTAAAACGCTCACTTGGCATAAAAGAGCAATTTTCAATAATTACGCCTTAATTTCATGCACTTGCACCTCCGCATTAGCATTCGATGCAGATCCCTGACAAATTCTGCTGCGTAGTCAAAGTTCCTTCTCCTGTGATCATGTCGTTCAGTTCAGAAAATGTGCAGAGCCTGCTTCATCTGATTTCTGTGCGTCTGAGCACTTGAACTGAGGTCACACCGCTGCTGATGCTCAGTTACATTTAATTTTGACATGAAGTAATCCTTACACAGGTCAGTACCAAAGCAGTGAGAAAGCGGATTGCGACGAGAACTATTGTCAGAAATATTCTAATCTCCTCCACGGGTGAGTGAGTCAGTATTCACTGAGCTAGCCTGTTTTTTTTTTACTGATGGGAAAGTAGATTTTATACAATAGTTAAGGAAGAAGCTGCTGAAGCTGCTGCCCCCGTGACCCCCGACTCTGGATAAAGCAGAAGATAATGAATGGATGGTTAAGGAAGAGTAAAATGAGGTGATAATAGGATTTAATACAAATACTGAATTTTATTAGCCTAACCAGCCAATTCACCTTCTTCCATATCCAGGGAGATTTACTGGAAATATAACTTTTTAATATCAGTTAATCATTTTCCTGATCTTAAATACTAAACATGATTTTTTTTTCTTTTCTAGTGACTTTTTTTTATTTTTTATTTTACTGAATAGCTTTTATTGATTGATTTTGTGCTGTTAGAAAACCAATTTGCCACAACTGGATGATACTATACAACACTTTACTAGATTGTTTGTTTGTAATTTTAAAGCAATAATATAGACAAATTAATTTGATAACTGACTGCAGCCCAACTTTGGTTGGAGAATTACAAAGCTTTAAATAGCTTATTTTTTTTGTGTTGCAAATAAAGAGATCTAATGTACCTAGCCACCTATGCCCAAGGTTTTTCTTTTTGTCCGATGTCTTCAGATGTCACGCCAATATACCTACTTAATCTATTTCCCTATGATGTCTAATTTCAGCAAAGCACCCCACACCATGATGCTTCCTCCACCGTACTTAACTGTTGTGATAGAGTTCTATAACCTGTAAGTTTCTCTCTTTTTTATCCAAATATAATGGTGATTATTATGACCGAACAGTTCAACATTAGCCTTATCAATCAAGAGGACACCTTCTCCAGAAATTAAGCTCCTTCTATCCATCTGGCCTTTATTTTATTTTAATTTTTTAATCTTTTTTTATGGTGGCTCAAGAGCAGTGGCTTTACTCTCTGACTTCATTCTTCTGGGACCTTCAGGCATCTGGAAGATGTACTCAAGGATGAAAATGACCTATGAAACCCCCTGATTCTTTTTCTAATGCCTTGGTTGATTTATTTTAATTTTCGCATGATGTCATGCAGCTTGTATTTGAAGGTGTGCCTTAAAATGAATTTAAAGGTGTGCCTGCAGTTAACTCGAAAATGATTAAAAATGATTCAGAGAACTGACCTGCAACAGGAAAAGTTTCCCTTAACATTTCTGCCAGACATGGGGGGGCAAAAACATGTGTTTTTGTAAATGGTATATAAGGTTCTGGCTTCAGCTGTGTGTACATCTGATAAACACTCACAAAGCGTGGGCATTTGTTAATGTCAGTCTGCATTTGCCTGACCACACATCCACACATGCACCGTGCAGACAGCGCCTTACCTTGGCCGGAGTCTCCCTGGCAGTTTCTGAGTCTGACCAGCGGTGTTTGAGTTGGGAGGAGCTGGGCACACAATCACAGAATGTCTGCATGGGATAAACAGACAGGGCCACCAGTGTTGGCGTTTGTTCAAGTCACATGTGCAATCGAGCATGCAAGCACATGCGCACAAACACACCATCATGCATGCACAAATACACACAGAGGGACGCTGGGTTAGAATTTGCATTTATAGAGTTAAAAAAAAAAAAAAGTGTCACATTCATTTTCCGAGCCAAACCCTCAGATCTAATCTAAAATCATTGTTGAAAGATAACAATGCTCAAATGCTGAAACTCATAAAGTGCAACCGCCTACACACAAAAATGCACCCTGACAAAGACAGATTTGAACAGGCATTTGCATCATGTATCACCAAATTCAATAGCTTATGACAGGCCAAACACATTTTCCAGAAACATCTTTTGCAAAAACCTCACGAAACAATTTCCTCTTGTATAAAATTGATGACAAATGAAAGTGTTTTTAACTGTGGGTGAGCGTGAGCCGTGTGTGCAAGCAAGCGCTCACTCAAGCAAGTGAATGTGGGCGTTTATATGTAATATCTGAACATTACGTGCTTCAGCATATGAGCCCATTTGTGCTTATTTGTGCATTTGTCTAGGAGAAATTCTAGCTTCAGCACAGATAAAAGCAGAGTAATTATGAAAGCAGCAGCTTTCTAACTGCACCAGGAGAGCATGTCGTTCCGTGACCTTAAACACTGCTGCTCCCACAGCAGTATTGCTCAATTAGCCTGGGATAATAACACCAACACTAAAACACAATCCACACACACAACTGCCTACTTAAGAGTGGAAGAGTAAACATTTGCAATTAATGTATCAAAATGTGTTCTCCGTTCAAGCCTGGTGTAATAAATTTGAGTGTATGTACAAGTATGTACGTGATTGCAACTGAGTGTGCTCCCCATCCACATGACATGGTACACGCTTTAACATCCGCAGTAGTGTAAAGAAAATCTTTGTGTCTGCATCAGTGGTCAGTCACTGCGTACCAGAATCTGGGTTGGGTTGGTGCAGTTGAGGACCATAATCTGTTGTGGATAGTTAGCATCTAACAGCTAACAGCTCCACTGCAGTCAGTTTCATTGACTGAGCCGTAGAAACACCTAATAGTAAGTTAATCAAGCTTTGTGGTGAGAATATGTAATTTGACTTTAGCTTTCATCTCGCGAAAAGGTATCTGTAACTACTGGCACACTTCATATAACAGTTAGCTACATGCAGGGCAATGGTGTTACTGAATGCTAACTAGCCATATGGGGACTACTTTTAAGACCGAAATCTGACAGAGCCCCGGGGATCAGGCTGCCGTGAGTTAGCCAAGTGTTGGCTAGTATAGAATGCAGAGCTCCCGCTACCTTTGTTTCAGCTCCTGCAGTACCAGCTTCAAATGTCATTTCAGTAGCAACATTAAGAAATGAGTAATGGATGGAACAGATTCGGTCAGAATGAAATGTGAGGTCATTTATCCAGTTCTTCTTCTACAGTCTGTGGATGAGGCTAACTGCTGAGGAGCTGATGCTAAGTTTATTAAGCTTTGTCACAAAAACATATAGTTTTACATGTGTTTTCAGCTATTTTTACAGTGTACACCAAGTCTGTGTAACTGGTGTACAGTCTATATAATGGTTTGTCTCGTGCTAGGTCACGGTGTTACTTATGCAAACCAGCCACATGACCCTATCTTGGTCGAGGCTAATTCTTACTTAAAGTTAAAAGCGAGCACAGTTTCAGCTTTAAAACTTCCAGAGTTGGTACCTAGCCCAGCTCTGCTGACGAATGCTGTCCTCCTTGGTAGTCAAACAAAATGAAATACACATGCATATCATATATATCAGCCTGCTTACATGCTTCAGCATTATATTTATGTCACATTAGTACGCACGTTTAATATTCACCATTTTCTTGAACTAAACTCTTTAGAAGCTAATCTAACATCTCATTTTTAATCGCCAAATTAGTGAGCTTTGTTTCTTTATTGTAGTGCAAACAGGTAGTGTACTTTATCAGCATTCCTTTATTGTGGAAACAGCTGTCTACGGGGGGCTAATGTAAGCCGCTTAGATAAAGCCAAACAGTAATTGTGTGGATCTACATAAAATAAGGCTTTAAATAGACTGTGGAGCTGAATCATAATTTTTCACAGATATCAGCATGGAGTTGTCTGAAAAAAGAATATATTCCTTTGATTGATATTCCTTTTACATAAAAAAAAAAACGCAGAGGCAGTATGTTAAAAAGTAAGTAGACCCTGACTATTTCAATAAGTATTATTAAGGGACTTTTATACACCCGAATCAGGTGCACTTGACTAATTGAACATTCACACTTGTGATCGCCTCCATAAAAGCAGATGTTAGGAGAGGTTTGCAAGTCTGGAGAGACATAAAAAATTATCTCAGAGAAGCAATTGTGGCTGTTGACCATTAATCTTGGAAGAGAAACAATTTTCAAAAAGACATATAAATGGAATCCATGACTCTACCAGTCACCCCCAGGTCAGACAGAATGCTCAGAGAAATTGCCCAACAAAAATACATTTGAGACCGTACAGGCACCGAGCTAACATTTGAATCATGACAGCACAATTAGAGAAAAACTGAAGGGTTGTGGCTCATTGCCAGGAGAAAGCTTTTCTCTCTAAAAAAGAAGATGGCAGCGTGGCGAATGAGAACGTCCATTTGTAAAGCTGGAATCTGGAACAAATTCCAAGACATCTGGAACAATATTCTTTTGGAGAGAGAAAACCAAAATGGAGAGGCTTGGTCATAATGCATGGCATGGCATTTGATGAAAACCAAAAAGGATTGCATCAGCACAAACATCTCTCACCAACGGTTTAACACATCGGTGGAGGGGTAACGATTTTGGCTTCCTTAGCAGCCACAGAACCTGGGCACCTTCTAGTTAGTGAACCATGCATAAACTCTTCTGTCTACAAAAAATATATACACTATATTGCCAAAAGTATTTGCTCAGCCATCCAAATTATCAGGAATCAGGTGTTTAAATCCCTTCCATGGCCACAGGTGTATAAAATCAAGCACCTAGGCATGCAGACTGTTTCTACAAACATTAGTGAAAGAATGGGTCTCTCTCAGGAGCTCAGTGAATTCCAGCGTGGAACTGTGACAGGATGACACCTGTGCAAACAAATCCAGTCGTGAAATTTCCTCTCTCCTAAATATTCCACAGTCAACTGTCAGCTGTATTATAAGGAAATGGAAGTGTTTGGGAACGACAGCAACTCAGCCATGAAGTGGTAGGACACGTAAACTGATGGAGTGGATCAGAGGATGATGAAAAACATAGTGGGAAAAGGTCGCCAACTTTCTGCAGGGTCAATCACTACAGACCTCCAAACTTCATGTGTCCTTCAGATCAGCTCAACAACAGAGCAGAGAGCTTCATGAATGGGTTTCCATGGTGGAGCAGCTGCATCCAAGCCAGACATCACCAAGAACAATGGAAAGCTTTGGATGCAGTGGTGTAAAGCAGCCACCACTGGACTCTAGAGCAGTGGAGGAACGTTCTCTGGAGTGAAGAATCACACTTCTCCATCTGGTGATCTGATGGAAGAGTCTGGGTTTGGTGGTTTCCAGGAGAACGGTTCTGGTCTGACTGCATTGATCCAAGTGTAAAGTTTGGTGGAGGGGGGATTATGGTGTGGGGTTGTTTTTCAGGAGCTGGGCTTGGCCCCTTAGTTCCAGTGAAAGGAACTCTGAATGCTTCAGCAGACCAAGACATTTTGGACAATTCCATGTTCCCAACTTTGTGGGAACAGTTTGGAGCTGGTCCCTTCCTCTTCCAACATGACTGTGCACCAGTGCACAAAGCAAGGTCCATAAAGACATGGATGGAAGAGTCTGGTGTGGATGAACTTGACTGGCCTGCACAGAGTCCTGACCTCAACCTGATAGAAGACCTTTGGGATGAATTAGAGTGACTGAGAACCAGACCTTCTGGTCCAACATCAGTGTTTGACCTCACAAATGTTCTTGAAGAATGCTCTAAAATCCCCATAAACACACTCCTAAACCTTGTGGACAGCCTTCTTAGAAGAGTTGAGGCTGTTCTAGCTGCAAAATATGGACCCACGTCATATTGATTAGGAATGGGATGAATTAAAGCTCATATGTGAGTCGAGGCAGGTGAGAGAATACTTTTGGCACTATAGTGTATCTATATATTCTGGAGTAAAATATGAGACCATCTGTTAAACTGTAGCTTAGCCAAAGTTGGATCCTGAAACTGGACAATGATCCAAGAGAACCAGCAAATCCTCAACCCAACTGAAATACTGCAGCAAAACCTTCAAAGAGCACTATAAAGAAGACTGGGCCAAAACCCTGATGTGAAAAATATACATCTTTCATCATTCACATTTATGTCAAGTCATTGCTGTAAAAGCTGGCTCGACAAGCTATTAAAACCTCAGGTGAAACCTTCGCATTGCTTCTGCATTTTGTCTTAGTTTTTGTCAGATGAATAATTGGCACTGTGCGTGATGCCCGAGACATTTTTCAGATATATTGACCGAATTGTGCAAGTCTTTGAGTAGAGATGCATGTACTCGTGTGAAGCTGTATGCCAAAGCTGCGCTTGTGTTTTTTTTTTTTTTTTTCAATCTGTCAGTTGCCAGGTGTGTTGCTGCTTATGATAGCTGACCAAAACTTCATCCTTTTCCTCTCAGCGCTCTCTTTCAATGTCTTCAACAGCAAGAAAGAGTGGGGAAAAAAAAGAAGGAAGCAAGAGTGAAAAAATTCAGGGGTATGGCGGTTGGTGGGTGAAGGGATGGGGGAGATGTGAGAGGTGTACTGAATCCTAATGAGCAGCCTTAGGGTCAGCGATAGAAATCTATGTCTGTTCTGCCTTAAACATTGCAGCTGTCCCTGCTTGCAGAATACAGAGCGTCTACAGAGCGACGCCGCTAAATAAACACAGACTCTTCAGTGATATGGCTAAACAAACTAACAAACGAGTCACATACTCTCAAATAAATGGCAAGGAATCAATCCTTTTTAAAAACCCAATAATTAAATTAGTGCAAACATCACCCCCCGCGGCATGTGCATGCGCACCAGAAACCGAAGTACGCTCTAAATTCACGAAAAAAAAAAAAATGAAACAAACAGGTGAACTGAGACAGAACAAAGGTTGTATGCTGCAGCTCCAACCCTCTCAGATCCCTGATAGCCCCCCCACCCCCCACCTCTTCCCATTACACCGAGCAGCATGTACCAGAGCTTTAGTTTGCTTATCCCCCTGCCTGCTAATGCTCATGTTGCGGTGCTTTGCCGCCTTGTGCGCACACACCCGTACACACATGCACCGCATGGAAACAATAATATCTGCAGGTTTTCTTGCTGGCAGTCGTCCTGCTGTGGGCATGACTGCTCGGCAGTGTTTGTCTAGTCCTAATCTGACTCCACAAGCTCCACCAGCGGAAAGGATTTAAACCTAATAGAATATTTGGGCTTTTCATTGGCTGGACCTCGCACACTGAATCCTATCTGATGGGGCACACGCGAGGAAAACAGGAAGGGCTCAGACTTATCCTGGGCGCGCCAGAATCTGCACGTTCACAAGTTAAGAATGGACGAGGCAAAAATCCCGCCATTATCTAGGAATATTTGAATTGTTTAATCACGTTGTTTTTCAGCAGATATAGCACATTTTTGCAGAACACCTCTCCGTGAGTGTGTTTGACAGGGTCTTAAGTAAGGTGTGCTTAAGCCTGCTGCTCACTAAGCCGCTGATGGAGTGGAAGAGGCTTTGCATATATTCACTTGTGGGCTTACTAATCATTTAACAGGACTTGCAGACTGCTAAATGCGACGTCTCGGGCTGAGGGAATGTCAAAAAGGAAAGAGGACAGGGGATAGACAAAAGGAATCACAAAGCAGAATAAAGAGCACGAATGCATTGTGACACAGGTGTGAAGGCTTTTATGATAATATACAATGTAACATAATACAATCAGAAGTGTTTCATAAAGAGGGAGATATGATATTGTCTGGAAACACAGTCACAGTGGAACAGAACACTCAACAGAGAATAAATGAGTTGATAAATGAAATGGGATATGATATTGGCCCGGAATGAAAACTGGAGTATCCCAGCTTTTAATGAAAGAATGTGCTCACATAAAAGGCTAAACATTTTTAATGTTTTGGCTTAATCGTCTTGATCTGATATTGCATTTGCTTAAAACACTATAAAATATATTTTTATTAAATGTCAATATCAGTTTCACTTTCATTTAAGGAAATATTTGAGTACTCTTCTGAAGTGTCGTCAAGCTTAACTTCACATCCCATCCCCTTTTACCAACAAAATCTGGCTGAAGTATCCTAGTCATCGATCAATGAAGCTAGGTCACAGACCAGCAACGATTAAAACAGCTCAGAGATTCTATGATGGACACGGCAGAGGAAACGTCGGGCTAATCGACTGGCAGTTGGGCGACGACACTTGATCATCATGTGTGAACGACGCAAAGCTGCAGGTCAGTCCAGCCTGCTGAAAGTTTCACTTATTTCCTGGAGCGTACATTATCTCAAATCATGAGAAGTAGCAGGTGATCTTTCTAATATTGTCTTTGAGGATTAGGGCCCAAATCAAACTGTTGCTCAAGCCCCAGTTTGACCAGGACCAGCCCCGGACTCACAGGCTGGCCCGCCATACCGATTCCTGTTAAGTTTTCAGACTTAGTCCGGTTCATCTGGTTTGCACGTAGATTTCCAGGGGTCAGTACCAACAGATGCAGAAGAAGCTGGCTCTGGACACCATTGGATATGCATACAACAGATCTGAGAAACAAATCATTTAATGCAGGCAAAGTGACAACCAGACCAGCATCAAGAAAAGACATCCAAAAGTGCTTGCAGTGGAGTAGGACCATCAGTGAATCAAGACCACCAGTGGATCAACAAGTTTCATAGCGAAAACTATAAAACTTGTTGATCCACGGTGCAGTTCTGAACCTTGTTTGTGACAGTGGCTCATGGCATAAAGCCACCTCCACCCCACTGCGACTGATTCAGTAGGTTCTGTACTGGAGGAAATGGCTCTGATGGGTACCAAAACCTTTTTCATGCGAGAAGGGTTTGTGTATGGCTGGACAGGCTCCTGGAATCAGGTTCCATCAGTCACATCCCAGTTATTGTGGCACAACTGCAAGATATATATACAGTAGTACCTGTACTTACAAACGTCTCAACATATGAAATTTTCAGGGTTATGAAACGCCTCAACGGGAAAATATTGCCTCTTGTTACAATAGAAGTTTCAGGATACGAAAGGCAAAAATACAGTAGCGCTGCTACTCGCAGCTCCCAGAGTTTACAGAACTTAAACATACTTGTTGCTCTGCCATTGGCTATCGGCTAGCATCTTCCTGGCATCTCTCTCTGAATTCTCTGAATCTCGGAATTAGTTGAAAAGAATCACCCAGAAAAAGTGTTAACTAGTCAGGCTATTGCTTACTATGATGATGTTTGCGTCCTTGGATTGGTTCTTTACCAAACGTCAGGCAAAAACCACTGCTGAGAGAGAACATGAACCAAAGAAGGCAAAAGGTGTCGACGATAGCCGTTAAAAGGTAAATGAACATAATTTTTATTCTTTGTGTTTTAGCATATACAACTCTCATTTTATGTTTATTGTGCAGTAATCTAATGGTAACATGTATTTGTTACATGTTTTGATGCATTCTTATGATTTATAAAAAAAAAAAATTATGTCAGAATTTTGGGGGGCTTGGAACGGATTAGAGCATTTACATGGAAAACGCGTCTCTACTTACGAAATTTTCAGTTTACGAAACTATTTCCAGAACCAATTAATTTCGTAAGAAGAAGAACCACTGTATGTGTATATATATATATATATATTCAATCTACCCTTGATCACAGCATGCCCCCATTCACATTACATATTATCGCAATTTATGCACAAAAACTGGAGTGCACCAATTTTAACTCAGTATTGTTATTTTCAGCACCTCTATAAAACAAAATGGTATCCACAATGGGGGAGGGGGGTGTCAAAGATAGCTGCATGGACTGTTCATGATAAAAGAGAGGTTTCCATGTTGCAGACAGCCGTGATTCGATGTTGTTGCGTCCATCTGTAGTTTCAGAGATTCTTTTTCGTTGATTGCTCGCATTTGTCCAGAGATTGGTCTACTTTAAAAAAAAAAAGCTATTCTTTCAATAACTTCTCAGAACAGCCATCTGGCCAAACTCTCCAAATCAAACACATCTCAACATGGCGCTGTGGAAACAGCCGAGCATTTCAGAGCCGCAGATTGAAGTGACGTCTGCTACGGCTTCAAGTGCTCCTCTGAGTCCGTGTTCAGAAGTATATAAATCAAGAGCAAGAAGTGGATCCAGAGGTGCCTCGTGTGCCGGGCTCCACCGCTTAGACGAGGATGACAAAACAACACGTGCCGCCCTCCCTCGCTTTAATAAAAATAAAGTATCGACGGCCACGTCAGCTAAAATGATATGCACGCAAACATGAAGAGAAATACTCTTCACCTTCAGAGTAAGACAGCGTGCAGTGGAAGAAGAGAGACGAGGGGGCTGCGGGGGGACCGGGGAGGGGATGAGTTCAATCCTAAGAGACAAATCACCTGCTCTACCCTCCGCTGCTTGTCCTTGAAGGCCTCGCGGGGAGCGAGTCTGTCAGCCAACCGTCCCTGAGACGTACGCACACAAACCGGGATGCAAAAACACACCGTCGCAGCTGCTATTATGAACAATCACTGTGAGGTCACGACGGCTTCTTCGGAAGCATCAAGGATGAAAAAGGAGTTTTCAGTTCCTTCAGGTTTCCGGTTTTTCAGGACACATACTACTCTGTTGCTCATGAGTATAAATTTAAACTTGAAGGGGGGAAATGTGGAAGATCCCCAAACGTTTGGGCTCACCTTTTTTATTTAGGTATGATTTATTCCATTCTCGTTTTTTTTTTCCCGCCTCTTTTCTGCCTTAGTGACTTTCATCTGAAGACAGAAGTCTCTGTTGTCTCTTTGAATTTCTTGCTCTGTTTGACAGATTTTTTTTCTCCCCTCTCATTTTTTTATGAAGTTTTCCTACCTTCCCTAACGTCTTTGTAAATGTGATACCAGGCTGTACAAATAAACTTGACTTGCCTTGACTTGAAATGAAACTTTTATGTACAAGATGCAAGTCAAGTATGGAAGATTTGAGTATGACTACAGAAAATGTCAGAAACATTAGACTCAGGAGCGCCGGTGCACAAATACTGGACAGTTATCCAGCGGGGACTTATTTCAAAAGGGGAATAAAAATCCAAAGCAAAAAAAAAATAAAATCTGACTCCACTCTGAGTGTTCCCCAAAACAAAGTGGCCACCTTGCTGATGCAACCTTAAAATAAAAAAGGGGGTAATCGCATTATTTCCCTGATTAATCACAATTAATCCCTATGTATACACAGAGTCAAATAATGAATTCAAAAGTAGTGTAAAATGCACTTTTATTTAAATGTTCTGCTGCAATATGAACTAAAGTGTCATAACATTTGTTGTTCAAACACTTTTAACATCAGCACTTGTCAGTAACACATATTCAGTGTAAATCTCATCTTAAAAAATGTAAAATAAAATAAAGCTTATTGCTACTGCCAGGGCATTAATGTCATCCTAATTTTATGAAAAATAATAAAAAAGGTTACAAACAAAATTCAACAAAATGATTGCGGCTCAGCACAATCAGAACATTAAAACAGGTAATTTCTGAGATAACAGCAAAAACTTTCAACAGGGAGTTCAACTTGTCAGTTGTTACAAATAACCTTGTTTCGGTCAAATCCTCCGTCTGGAAGAACTTTAAAATGAAAATGTCCATGTTAAAGTTCAGTAACTTTACCAATCTGTGTATCATTCATTCTTTCCATTTTCAATTGTCAATCAAAAAAAAAAATTTTTTTTAAAATTAAGTGACATTTTAGCACATTTTTTGTTTTTTAATTTAACACAAAAAAAAAAAAAAAATGCCCGTTTTTTTTGATATTTCAATTTTAGACTTGGATCAAAAATATGAAATTAAAAAATGGGCCACAGAACTGAATTTGTTTTATAATCGAGGACTGGACTTTCTGTTGTCATTACACATCTGTGCCACTAGATGGAGCCGCACTGAAGTAACCAGTAAGAGAACAGCAGGACAGTGAACACATGGAGCAGATCTGATGGAACATGGAGGAATGACGCAAAAGTTTAGTTGCGGTCCAGAATTTTTTTTTTTTTTCAGACAGAATTGTTAATATTGCTACCTGAGTTGCTACCCAAACTGTAAAGTTCACGGATTTTTACCGTTCTCCATGTCTGTTTTAGCTTTTCCTTCAGTTTAACCTGCAAAATTCTCTTCCAGTTCCGCAGCAGCCAGTAACAGACTTTTCAAAACAAAAGCATGTGAGCAACATACGTTAACACGCGATAAAATAAATGTCGGTGTTAATAAATGAATGCGTTAATGCAGATAACGCGTTAACTTGCCTAGCCCTAATTTTATGAAAAGGTTGTGCGGTAATTAAGATAATATTCACCTCATGCGTGTCAGAAATAATCACAATAATTCCCATCAAGGACTCTGCACGTCTTCAACTTTGCAGGCTTGCATGCATTTCTGTCTCCATGTCAGCCCCACTTCAGTTCCTCCTTTTGAAATTGCAGACCACTTACAGCCACGATTGCAACTGTGAAGCGCCTTTGAGTGGACCGCCACTGCCTCGCGGTCACGAGACTTTAATACCTGCACGTGCATGTGCACAATCGCAGACGCTTATTAAAAGGCGTGATGGATCGCCGCCCAAAAGCCCTGTTTTAATTGTCTTTTTCCTCCGCTCACAGGCAGAAATGGAGAGCCTCCTCTCCTTAATGTACACCTTTTGCATAAAGCTCGATGTGCAAACAACGCAGGCGCTCATAAATAATACATGCATGTTATCTATACCAGACTCTTCCCTTCATGCTACGGCTGCCTCGCAGAATGAATTGAGGTTGCAGCTCAAGTAGCACTTCGGAATATTCTTTCACTTATGTGCGTGCGTCTCAATCCGTCATTCGTTATCCATCCATCTCATTGTGCAGATCGGTGGCTGCGCTTGCATGCACGCGATATCTTAAATCTTGACAAGGCATTGGCACAGAGATCAGATTCTGCTGCTGATGGTGCGAGACAAATGTGGTGTCGGCTCTTTGCGTGTGTGTGTGGGAGTTTGGATGCGGATGGGTAGTGCTTCATTTATGTAAAAAAAAAAAAAAATCACATTTGTATTAGGCGTGTGTGTGTTTCTTCAGTTGAGTGAAGGATGTCTTGGTTGAGGACTATCGGGTGGCAAGTGCTGCATGTTCATCCCGTCCCTGAAGAGGAGGTGTGCTGTGGTACATTTCGGTCTTCTAAGGTCACAACTTTCCTCTTATGAACTCTATCAGTGGAAAAAAAAAAAACATTCCCTCAACCCAGCCATTCCCAAACTTCAGAACACCAATTTGAAATGCGAAAAATCTCCACGGCCCACTTTTACACAACTGAACATGCTAGGAACCATGTTCTGACAAACCAAAAAAATCAAAAATCCAAACGAAAAGCGAAACTTGTTTGATAATCAAACCTTATATCACAACTGTGATCAACATACAGTACTAGGAACCATGTTCTGATATTAATGTAAGGGGTCAACAAATAAGGTGACACTTGTCGTATTAAATTAAGATGACGGTAGAATAACACTTAACTGGTTTGTTTTGTTACTTCTTAATGTTTTTAAATAATGTCTTTAATATTTTACAGTAATTAAAAACATATTTTAAAAAGATCAAGGATTTAAAACATATTTGTTTAATTTTAATGACCTTTCACGGCCCACCTGCTGTACCGCGACAGCCCAACAGGGGGCCGCGGCCCACACTTCGGGAATCACTGCCTCAACCTATTAAGAGCCATGTTTCACCAGTCCTATGCTTTATGTGCCGAGAGAGAAAAAGAAAGAGTAAGATGATAAATGAGAAAATTACACTGCACTCGTTCACTGCACAGCAGGGTCAAAACATCATATCAAAGCCGTGTTCATTAAAATTTGATTTATCTATTTAATAACATGCTTAAGTCATAGACATCCTTCCCTTAAAATGCAAACCTTTTTTTCTTCTTGAGTTAGCAGCAACAAAGATGCAACATGCCAGCAGCGCGGTGCCGCGACTCCTACTACTCATAAATACAAAAGCAATTTTCTCAATGGGGCCTTCACCGTAATGGAGGCATTCGAAATTTCTGTGCTCAGCAGCCTTTCAGACACGGCGGCCTCTGAGTGCAGCACATACCGTAGGATTGAGATATGCGTGAATCACGAAGGGGCCTCTTCACATGTCGTGTGGAGCTTTGAACGCTGCCTTTTCGAGTGGCGTCGGTCACAGGAAAATTGCACGGTAATTGCTGAGAATTCGGTTCCGGTGACAGTAGAAGTTTTGCTCCGAAAGTTATAAAAAGAAATTTGTGTTAAGAGCAAACAAAAGAGTGAATTGACTCTTTCTAAATGGCGAAAATTAGTTGGATTACTACTCTTGTGGCAGGTAGGGACAGAAACAAGAGACAAGATGAGTCTCTCCATATTTCTGGCTCTTTATTACCTACGTCCAAGGAGGTTATGTTTTTGCCGGCATTGTCTGTGTTCAAGATAACTCAAAAAGTTATGGATGGATTTTGATGAAATTTTCAAGAGTTGTCGGAAATGTAAAAAGGAAGAACTGATTTAATTCTGGGTGTGATTTGGAAGAAATCCTGGATTCGGGATCACTTTCAAATTTTCGATAACATTGCTGTTAATGGGGCCAAAAATTTTGTTTCTCAATATCTCCATTAATTGTTGCCCAAAACTCATGAAATTTGACTCAGGGATTGACAATGGGAACCTCTATCAAATTTCAAAGGCTGATCCAGATCTGATCCAGAAGGCAGATTTTATTGCAATCTGTAAATCGCTATATGGGGGAATTGTTGTACTTGGCGGAGGTCTGCGCTTTCCGAGTGCTTTTCTAGTTTCGATATGTATTTCATTGTAAAACATGTATTTTTAGTCCTCGATCACAGTGGAAAATTATAAGATAAGTGTGTTTCCTTTTATAAACTTCAGATATCTTCACTGACGGTTATTCTTAAAGCAGCATATGTTAAAGTACCTTGATGACCAAGTGTGGTCCAGTTGGATCAAACGAGTACGTAGGGCCACGAGTTGAGATTCATTCAAAGTTAGACGGCCCCCGAACATAAGAGTCCTTTTTGGATCACAGATATGAAAAGTTTGTGTCACCTATAAACAGATGACAGAAATCTGGGCTTATAGATCACAGGTCAAATATATGAGGGGCAATTAGGTTTCTGATTACAGAGACTTGACTGGTGGCACATCTCCAGAACCAGGAAAGACCCAGGAAAGAAGATTGTTCAGGAACCCACACAAGTCCTTGCCTTGGTTCAGGTCAGTTATTCTCAAACTGTATTTAGCTTCTCTTTCTTTCATCCTTCTTGTGAGATCGCCTGTTCCCTCTTTACAAAAACAAATTGCAGATTGAAGATGCACGTTAAGCATTAAATGTACGTAACAGCAACAAACCTGCATTCCCGTTTTTAAAAACATGTGCAATGCATTTGTTCAGGTCGGGACTTCTCCAAAGATCACCAAATGCTTTGACTTCACCACCTCACAAGCCACAAATAACACGAAGGAGATGTTTCCTCTAACCTCCTACCTGACCTTCCTTTTTCACATATTGCTTCCTTGCTCCATATGAATTAGTACAAGCTTTGAACAAAGTAAAACCTGTAAAACTGAGGAGAAAAAGAAAAAAAAGGGGCTAGACATGGCTGCAAATGAGCTGATAAAAGCTGTTGTGAAATACACAAAGTTATTTTACAGTCACGGCATGTTTCAGTTTTCAGCTTCTCCCAAATTCTCAAAAAAACCTCAAAACTCACCTAACCAGTAGTTCTTCAACAATGGCTCTCACTCAGGTTAGAAACCTATCACCAAAATGCTTTATTAAAGCATATTACATTAAAGCAAACGGTGCTCTGAAAGGATGAGTCTTCAAAGCAGAGGGGATGTCGGTAGCGGCTGGTTCCACAGAAGCAGAACCTAAACAGAAAAGGTTCTGCCTCCAACTTTAGTCTGAGAAATTCTGTGAACGAGCAAGGCTGTACTCAGAGTTCTTGTTGGGTCTCAGGGAACAGAGAGACCTCTCAACTAGGAGGCTTGGCTATTAAGGGCTTTGTAAGCGAAAAGGAAGGTTTTAAGTTCTGTTCCAAATCTTACATGGAAGAAATGTGAGCTGTCTTGGCTGTACCTGTAGGTTCTCTGAAAGGTTTTCAAGGCATGAACAGGAGATCCGGCTGAAACAGCACTGCAGTGGTCTAGCCTGGATGTGCTCCCCGATACTCAGGTTAATCCAGGGGTCGGCAACCCAAAATGTTGAAAGAGCCATATTGGACCAAAAAAACAAGAAACAAATATGTCTGGAGCCGCAAAAAATTAAAAGCCTTATAATGAAGGCAACACATGCTGTATGTATCTATATTAGCTATATTAG
Source organism: Hirundichthys speculiger (assembly GCA_018398805.1). Lineage (NCBI taxonomy): Eukaryota > Metazoa > Chordata > Actinopteri > Beloniformes > Exocoetidae > Hirundichthys > Hirundichthys speculiger. The sequence goes on from JAGFBZ010000155.1 coordinate 348,119, forward strand.
TCTACTATCAAATTGACTAAGTTGGCTACAAATACATAATGAGCCTTCATGATAAAATGTTTATTTTCCCTGCAGTGGATAGAGAATGACGCACCACGTGACTACTCTGTTGTACGATGCAGCCTCAAGTTTAACTTCATTACAATATTAATGAATTATGTTTCAATGCTTTGATGAAATTAAAGAAATGCAATAAAGAAATCAGATTTTTGATGTCATTTTTATTTTGAGGATTCGAAAAACATCAAAATGGAACGTGCATAACGTGCCCCTTATCTGCAGAGCGCAATAAAACGCAGCCTGCATTTATAAAAAATAAAACAGCAACCTTTTGAAAAGATAAAGTATATAAAATCAAATTAATACAGTTTAAGTTTGATTTCTGTGCAAATGCCAAGTAAGTCAGTGCAAGGGTGAAACGCAGCAGTGAAACGGTATTTTATAATCTCTCCGGTCAAAATGTCCGGTGAAAATACGCCTCCCAAGCACAATTTCAGTTGCTGAAACAGCCATCCAAACCATCACTGATCGCTTTGGAAAAGGAATGACCAGTGAGGACGAGTCGGCTCCAGCCACAGCCCCATTGATGCCACAAGTGCGCGCAGAGATGCCATCTCCGTAATGACAGCGCTTCGCGGTTATGGAGGCTTGAACTTCTCAACGGCCTGTGAAGTTCTCATCAGGGATTCCAGTGAAATCTACCCCGAGTGGGCTCAACTGGCCCAGATAGCCTGCTGATCCCTGTCTCCAGTGTGCCAGCAGAGAGAGGTTTCTCTCTGCAGAACCGAATCACACAGCCGCCGGTTTGTTAACAACAGCCACCCTGCCCGGCATCCCGCCCTGCTGATAGAAACGTGTGTCGCAGGCTATGACGCAAATCTTCGTTGACAGAAATGTTGAAATTTAATATTTATTATACACATATTTACAGCATTGGAAAACATTAAGAATGTTTGTGTCATGTTTGTCCTCCTACAGAAACCATATTAAAACAAAAAATATATTTTTCTCCCCATTCTTTTTCCATTTTCAAACATTTTTGAAAAGCTCCAGGGAGCCACTAGGGCAGCGCTAAAGAGCCGCATGCGGCTCCAGAGCCGTGGGTTGCCGACCCCCGGGTTAATCATACCCGGGTTAAAGGGTATTATCCCAGTCCGCTACAAGGTTTCTCACTCTAGAACTGGAAACCAGGTCTATGCCATCCAGAACTAACAATGTGGTTGGACAAAAACTACCTTGGCAATGCATGAATTCGAAATCAGACTGCACCTGTTTCAAACGCAGCCCACTTTGCAAACTCATTTCCATTTACCTGTAAAAGCAGCAGGATCGCTAACAGAAATATGTTTCATCACCGGCTCCATAATTTTCTCCTCTAACAGCACCAATCTCTTCTGGTGTGCTTTTATTGCACCTACTGTTTGTCGTAACATTTCTAACATTGAATGTTTTGATGGGTTTCTACTGACCCCCCACCCCCCGCACACACACACACACACACACAGCACTGCAGTAAGCACACTTTGGCTTTTAATGCCAAATTAAAGAGGAGAGCTCAAAATTTTGCAGATGGGAATGTGTTCAATTCAGAATGGAAAAAGTTGTTGTCTGGTATAATTGATAATCTGCAATAATAAAAACCATAAAAAGAAAAAGGCAATAACATCATTAATCAAATTATCAGTCTTAAAATGAACATTCAAATGAGATTCATGACAGAACCTGACTTGAAGGTGAGAAAAGCAGCTGTGCCAGTGTGGCTGTTAATAAATTTGGGTGCTACAAGCATTTTGTGAAAAATGTGACACTGGTTTCTTCAAGAATGAATAAAAATAATGTGAGAAATTAAACTCCTGAGTGACAACCTTTTTACTTTTGACAAAGAATAGATTTAGCAGTCTTTTTTTAATTTGCATACACAGCTAACAAACTGCTAATAAATATTTCCCAGATCTGAAGCAAATCAAAAGAGGTTTAATTAACTAAGAACCTAATTTATGTACCTTCCAAATGTAGCATCATCCGGCAGATGATTTTCCTTTAATGCGAATTTGATTAGCTGAGTTTTTCAGACATAGACCTGGTTCAGACCTGGCATTAACATGCATCCTCAGAAGTACAATCACAAGTGGCCAGCACTTGGTGCACACTTCCACCAAGCCTGGTCCAATCATTTTTCTGCTCCCTGGAGATTCAGCAGAAGATGACGCTCTCAACCCAGAGTGTGAGATAGCACTGAATTTTACTGTTGAGCGTTTGGAATATATGGATTTTTTTTTTTTTTTTTTTTAAGTGAAAACTGGATGCCGACCTAGCGAAGGAATATCTGTTTCGTTATAGAAGGGACCTAAACGCAGGCAACTAGGGAGGCAGGAGAAAGTCCTTTCATGAAAATTAGATGCTGTCAGGGTTGGGAATCCAGGGAAGAAAACCAAAGACTAACAAAACAACCAATATTAAAATTTCAGAACAAACATGTAGCAAAAGCAGATCTGAAAGGAGCTCAGTAGAGAAGACAGGATGCAGGTGAAAACAATCAGGTGAGTTGGTACCGTGGGAAGAAAAGAAACTCAAAAGGTAGAAACAGACCCTTTAGAATATCAGCACCACCTTATAATCAGGAAACAGTGACTACATGCAGTCAGTCTCCACATGTCTGCCAGTGACCAGGTGTGGCGCTATAGAGCAACAGCGAAGGAATGAGTCTGAGGACAGACTTTTTCAACCAGCAAATGTTACAAACATGTGTTGATAAATCCTGATATATTTCAATGAGAAGTTGTTTGTTTATTTTGTACAAGTATTAAAGATGAACCTAAAAAACATTTGAATTAAGATTCTCACATCTACTAGACTAGATGCCAACTAAACCAAATGTAAGGAAATAAACATGAAATAAAAGTATCAACATATATGCATATGTGTCAGAGAGAATGTAGTTGTGTGTGCATGTGTGAGTGCATGTGGATGTTAGTGGAACAAGATGGCTTCCAACTCGGTGGTTGTTAAAGGACTACAAAAATGGCGGATGGAACTACGCGTGTGATTGTGTTCACACCCAGAGCAGCTGAGCGCCAAAGAACGAGGAGAAAATCTCGAGGCCTGATGGCCAAGATGGATTGCAGGGTGCGGTAAGTAGAAGACAAAACCCAGACTGACATCACCAAAGCTGGAATGGTTTGTCATCACAGCTACTCTGTCATTTCCTCACAGATGCACAGATGTGAAGCCGACTTCACACTGCGTCGTCTGATCGTTGAACTACAAAACGGAGATGCAAGTTGTTTTCGGTCGGTCTGAAGCCGTACACGTTCCTTTTCTGCACACCAGTGCTTCTGCACGTTTCCAGGTCACTCCTTCGCGACGGCAGATGCAGTTGACGGTCCTTGGCAACCAAAACGGGCTCTTCAAACGCGGTGATGGGGAAACGCAGGGACAGCGGAGATGCCAGAGTTCCTGTATCTCCACAGTTCAGACGGCTGAGAGCTCGGTCGCCGTAGGTCATGCATTGTAGTTCAGATAGTCAGCATGAGAGCTGTGGTCCTTAAAGGTCACCAGAAGGCAGTGAGAGCATTGGACATTTACTGGAGAGGGTCAGAGAGAGAGCAAAAGAGGGACTGCAGTATTTATAGTCTGGCCTGAGCTGTTGTTTATCAGCAGGGACCCCTGCTGGGTTTTAGGACTGAAAGGCCAATGAGAGCCCAGTTACATCACTTTACCTGACTGTAAAGTAATTTAGCCCTGCAAAGCCTTCTGGGGGTTTGAGTTATTTTTTTTTTAGGTTGCTTTGTATCAAACGTGCTCAGGTTTTACGGCTGATGTAAGGCCTCTCTTTGCAGGTAAAACTAAATTCATGTTGTTCAACCAGATCAAAAAATAGTATACATCAGCCATTCCCAAACTTCAGAATACCAAGGCCCAATTTGAAATGTGAAAAATCTCCGCGGCCCACCGAAACCTTTAATCACATCTGTGATCAACAGGACTAGAAGCTATGTTCTGACATTAATGTAAGGGGTCAACAAATAAGGTGACACTTGTCATATTCAGTTAACCTGTCAGATGATGGTAGTATAACACTAACTGGTTTGTTTTGTTACTTCTTAATGTTTTTAAATCATGTTGTTAATATTTTACAGTAATTAAAAATATATTTTAAAAAGATCAAGGATTTAAAACATTTGTTTAATTTTAATGACCTCACGGCCCACCTGCAGTAACGCGAATGGCCCACCAGGGGGCCGCGGCCCACACTTTGGGAATCACCGGTATACATGATGACCTCATTTCTACCAATTATGGTACAAATATTTAAAGGGTCACTGAATACAAGTACCTTGGTATCTGGTTAGATGATAAATTAACCTTTAAACATCATGTTTCTAAGCTGGTGACGTCTTTACGAAATAAAATTGGTTTCTTTTATAGAAACAGGCTCTCCTTTCCGCCACATTGTAGGAAGATGCTTGTTGAGACAACTTTTTTATCAGTGTTGGACTACGGTGATATATTGTACATGCAGGCCTCTGCTGCGACTCTTAAACCCCTGGACTCTGTTTACCACTCTGCATTAAGATTCATCACTGGAGACAGCTATGACACCCATAATTATGACTTGTATTCCAATGTTGGGTGGCCCTCTCTTGCTGTAAGACGTGAAAGACACTGGGTTTTATTTATTTATAAAGCTCTTATTGGTCTTTTACCTCCTTACATCAGTTCCATGCTTTCTTTAATGAGGGCTCTTATCAAACTCAGTCTCGTGATTGGATTACGCTGCAGGTGCCAGCTGTTTTTACTGAACTCGGAAAATCCAGTTTTTCATATTGTGCACCTGCAACTTGGAATAGCATGCAGAACTATTTAAATCTTTCATCATTTTTATCCATAGGACAATTTAAATCTTTAACTGGATCACATTTTACTTCTAGCTGTTCCTGTTTTACCTGATTATTGTGTTCTACATTTTAATCAATTTATTCAATATTTATGTTTTTATTTATTTTTTTACATTTTAATTGCAATTTTATTGTGTTTTTAAAATTCTTGTTGTCACTTTTATGTAAGTTTCTCTTTGGCTTTTTTTTGTCTAAGTGTCCTCATTTTTACTTTTGTTGTTTCACAAAGCTGCATAGTAAATAAGGTCTCTACCTCAATGTATTTCCGGGTTTAAATAAAGGTAGTACTAATAATAATAATAATAACAGATGGTGTGTGTGGCCCAACACAAAACAGGAAGTAAACTTAGCAGTAACTGAAAAGAGACAATGAATGCAAGAAAAATCAAAGAATCAAGAAAAGTCCCTTAAAACAGAGCGCAAAACTAAACTGAGATCCGAACCATCCAGATATCTATGTTATTTTGGTCAAGACCCAGTTTTCACACCTGGCATTAAAGTGTGTCCTCAAATGCTCTTTTTTTTAAGTGCCAGAGATACCAGCTGAAAATGACTCAGCATAGAAAAAAAAGGCAAAGAAGATATGCCCCCCACCCTCCCTGAATGGGACACATTAACCTCATTGCCTTTAGAAACATTCAAGTTCTACATTTTGTCTGCAGAATTTGAGAAATGTTCTTATCCAACGCAGAACCATTATACACTTTCACACTTTCATCCATCAGAGTTCCTCTCTTTCCCACTGACAGAGAAAAAAAAAAAAAAGCCACACACCGAAAACGCTGTTACACTGAAGTTACTGAGGGACACGGTCGATTAATGCATTGTCCAACATATGCAGAAAAGACATCATCTTCTTTCTGAAAGGAGCTGCACCGCTGAGAGCAAAAGCTCTCTCTGAGTGTCTTTTTTTTTTTTTAACCTTGAAAAAAATAAAGCTTAAAAAAAACAAGCTATATGTTCTAGTTACCAAACGACAAGTTTGCTCATGTTTGACAGGTGTTTCTAACGTGACAGAGTAAAATAAGAATATAGTCTTATCTGTTGTGATTCAGGGGTTTAAGGGAAGGACTCAAATGCAGGTGATCAGGGAGGAGGCAGGAGTAGCAGATAATAGTCTTTATCAAAACCAAATGCACTGCACTGCAGGAAATCTGGAATTAAAAATCAAAACAAACACAATAGGGAAGAAAACTAGAAAGACTAGGGGAAGGAAGAGGAGACAAGACAACAGACCGTGTGCTAACAGGGGCAGAAGAGACACAGGTACCCACAATGATGAGGGATTGAAGGTTTTTTTCCTACTTCCAAAAACTTTATTTACAAAAAAGCTAAATTACAAAAGCATTTACATTACAAAAGCATCCCATTTATAAACCAGAGTGGTCCAAGGTCCATTCTGAGTCGTGTTAAAGTTTTATGTTCAGTTAAATTGTCTGTTTTATGAATACATGTTAGCATCACACCTCAGCTAGCGGGCTATCGCTTACAAAAGCGCACTGTTGCAGAAAGACCGAACTTCACCTTCTCATCCTCCTGAAGCACTTTCTCCCGAACAAGCGAAAACGGTAGTTCACGCTTGTCACGTATGAACTACCCAGTGCACATGTCCAAACTCTGCAAACTAGGAACTGAAAAATGGCCAGAGGCGTTCAAACTAAAACAGAAAGTGAAGCAGTTAGCAAAACAACAGAAGACAAAGGAATGTAAGAGACATAAAAAAGGGAAAAACTAAGAAAAATAAGCACAAGAATAGAAACAAAGCCATAACATAACAGCTGAGCAGTTGAGCAAAATGTTCAGGGGCCCATGTGGAGATTTAAGGGACTGATTTTAACATTGTTTGCTGACCTTTCATACGCACACGGCTAGCGATGAGAGCAAACACGCCTGCGAGTTCAGCCGGTTTCCAAAATGCGCAGAAATTAAAAAACACACAAAAATTCAATTAATGCACTTCTTTGCTTGCTCGCAATTTCCTCTGGAGTTATGAGATTAAACTACTTCATTAGCGTCTGGGGAGACAACAGACGAGATGAGAAAGGCAGAGCTCGGGGCGAGAGGATCTGGGGAGACGGAGGAGTAACTGCCTGCTTTGTTGGTATTTGAAGGCTTTTCAAAGTACTTTCAAAGCTGTAATTATGACGTAGAAAAATGTAATTATTTTCCGAGAATGCCGGAGGGCTTCTAGTGCTGCCTGATAGCGATGGGTGACAATCTAACAGACCGCAGGTATACCTGGAGCAGGAGGCTTAATTGGCGTTTAAAGCTAAGTGGCTTGTCTGAATGAGCGCAGGTGATTTCCTCAACGCGTTGGTTGCAACTGCGCTTCGCGATCCTGCCTGGCAGGATGTGACAGATTTGATTTAGAAGAAAAAGCTGCGCCACTGTGCGTCATCGTGCAGTCTACCAGCCCGCAGTAATAAGCTTGAGATCGCGGGATATTGAGGGCGCTTTAAAAGTAATTACACCGCTGTCACGTTTCTCACCTCCCCAGAGACACTGAAACTGTCTGGTATAAAATTTGCTAATAGATGGAAAGACTGAGCGTGACTCAAGACTGCCACAGGTGACTGGAGGATGCATTGTTGTAAAAATGTGAGTTAAATATTTCATTTCATTTTATTGATTCATTCCAGACATGTCGAAACAATCTTTTAAAGCATAACAATTTTAACACTATCATGAATCTATGCATCTGAAAATAAATAAATGCATAAATCAATACATGCCAACACATGTGCATAACCATAATTTTGAAATATATAGAACCTCTTATTAATAAATCTAAATATTAAATTGACATATTCCCCCCCAAAAAGAAGCAATAAAAAAAAATCAACAACATGGAAAAAATTATTACACAACCATTTTTTCTTCACTTTCTTGTTCATTTTAATACCTGGTACCACTAAACGTCATCATGTGACTAAAACAGACAGAAAAGAAAACACTGAATGCATAAAAGCAGTGTTTTTGGCAGTACAACGCCATAGCTATTGATGTAAAAACTTAAGTGATTTAGGTTACAATCAAGAAAACCATGGAAAATGGTAAGATATCAGCTCTTAAATAAAACTCTTATGAGCAATCTTTGTGGTTATCGTTATGTTTGTCCAAACAAATGTACCTTTAGTTGTACCAGGCATTAAAATGAACAAGAAACTGAAGAAAACAAGGGTGGCATGACTGTATACCCAATGTATACACACCTATCTATATACATACACATACATACCAATATGCATAACACATATCTGGTTTAACATGTCTGAAAAGGGTTAGGAAGAAGTAAAACTTTAATCATACCCCTTCTCCAATGTTCCATGATTACCCTTGAAATTTATCCGGTTTTTGAGGCCTAATCCCAAATTTTAGTTGTAATTTCATACCCAGATAGACAATGACATCTAACTACATACATACATACTACTACACACACATTCACACTATAGTATATACTATAGTATATACTACAGTACATACTACATATACTTCACACCCACACACATAATGCACCCCGAGAGCACCCAGATACCCCCCCATCCCACTATGTTGCACTCCGACACCAAACCCACCCGAGCCCAGTTCCCCCCACCAGCCCCCCACAATGATGACGCAAGAGCAGAACCAAGAGGGTTCCACACAAGACACCACATCAACACAAGCACCCAGACCCAGACCCCCCTGCCAGCCCCCAAGACCTTCCTACCCCACAGTGGCGCCCCCCTGCTGGGGCAGGTTGGGGGCGCCCACCCAACCCGCCTAACGATATTAAGTGGGTAGGTGACATTAGATGGTGAAAATACCACTCCTGTGCTCTAGTATTCGGATGAATAAGCTCTCTGCCTTAATCAACATTGATTTTGGGGTTCCTGCTTTACGGGTACGCGCACAGAGAGGTATCTCACTCTGAAAAAGACTTTTCTCACATGGACTGAAGTGACAAAATAAATGACTGACTATAATGGATAAACCACTTTGCACCTTGTTTCTGCTTTTCCCAGAGTGCCAGTGCGAACATGGCTTATGGGAAATGAAGCGTTTGCTCTGTAACTCACGTGGGAGGACCACTGTGATGACTTCAAATGTCCATACGCCTAATGGAAGGGTCGGTCCAGAAAGCAAACCACAAATGTTTTTTTCTGTTTTTTTTTTTTTTTCCCTTAAGTGTCTGTCAGCTCACATTTAGAAACTCTCCTCCCACAATCATTTCCTTTTCCTGACCGCTCTGGTTAACAGTCGATTCGAGAGCTTTGCTAGCGTGATTGTAATTGTAAATCCATTTCCAGATTTTTATTTTCCGCCATCTATTATTGGGGGACGTGGGAAGAAGGTTATTGAAAGCTGAATATGCTCTGTATGCAGTGACATTTAGAAGGAGCTAATGCAACAAAGAGCTTGAGCTGACAGCATTGGATCTCTAAGAAATTGAGCTCAGGGAGTTTGGTGCCCGCGAGCTAGTTGACTGACTTCTGTGACAGATGTGACAAGCGAGATGAACTTTATTCTAATAAACTGCGAGCAGGGCTTCCATTGCCACCCCTCAATCCTGTGATCTCCACTTGACTCACGGCCCAGATAGCAGACTTCTAATCATGACAGGGCACATATGGTCGATAATTATTCTGAATAATCTGTTGCCATGGCGAGGACTGATCCCCACCCCCCGGTTGCTGTCGATGCACCCCGTCCACATCCGGCTCAGCGGCTGGAGGCAGTTTCGCTTCTTTGCCCTCTTAAAGTGCAGGGGATTACAGATGTACATTATCACTTTAATCTCCTCTTCAGCATCTTCCATCGGCCTCTCAGCCCCCGTAGAGCGACGCCCGCAAACCACTCGCCAGATCTGCATTTGGCCACGAACAAGTAAATGTTTCCCCCGCTCATGCATTTCAGGAAAGCGGTCCGGCATAAACACGAGATTTCCCTCCCCCGACAGTGATGTCCCATCTCGGTAATCCACTTCAATCCTCATCTCCATCGGCTCCCTCTGGTGTCTCTAAGTGTATGCCCGAGCTTCTTTGTGAGCACCCGGTTAATCTGCCTGCCCTTCAGTCATCTTTTACAAAACGGATAAACAAGATCTTCCCTCTCAAGGTGTATAAAAAGGCAAACAAAACTTCCCAGCAACGCAACCCCCCCCCCCTCAGATATACTCTCCGCCGCATGAGCATGAAATATGAAATGACTCTGAGTCACGACTGTGCCGCAACTGTGGCGCACTTATTCATTTTTAGCGAACGACTGAACAGGATTCAAAATCGGCGGAAAGACAATGGGTTAAGATTACAATTTATAATTTGCTTATGTAGGAAATATCTTCAATGGGAGTCCCTCGCTGGCTCAAATGCATCGCAAAGAAATTAATATGGCAGGAGGATGCCGTCCGCACACTCAGTACTCAGATCACTTGCCAGCTCTGTGAGCTACCGATGGCACCTGGTGAGCATCCACCGTCTCTGCAATCCTTGACCTGTCTCGCTCACGCTGGCAGCAGCCGTCGGCACCCGGCAAACACGAGCCGGTTAAAATACAGAATGCACGATCATCATTTTCTCGCAAGCCGGAGACTGACGGGACTTGACCCGGAGGTTGCCCGTGTTGGCCCGTCAAGCCAAAAAAGGTCAACGCATCAAAATCCCTCACCCCTCCGTCCAAAATCTGTCACCAGCCCCCCTCCGTCCTCCGCCTCTCCCACTCCCCCCCCGTCGCCTACGCAGCCTCGTACTGCTCAAGTGTTTCTCTCTTTATCGTCACCACATTTACAATAAATCAATGCGAGCTAAGGGGCTGTAGAAATAGTGCGAGCCTGATTGATTTTCTTATGTTAGCACATTATAGAAGCCTGTGAAGAGGCTGCCAGATTCTATTCCCTAAGTGAAGGAGGCTGTGGGGGACAGAAAATAAGTGGGGATTAAAGAAAGACGCTGTGTGAACCAAGACAGAACTAAAGAACAGTTTGCAGGATTCGTCGATGATTACGACAGTTACCGTCTCTGCCTTTGCACATGTTGAATATTCTCTGGACTTCGAGCTTATCTTTTCACCGAATTACAGTTTGTTCCTCCCTTTTAGAGTCAAAGTCAGTCTCGAGCGCGGTTCATCAATTAGTCATGGGATCTCTGAGGTAGTTTTGAGTGAAAGTGGCGGACGAGGTTGAGACGCTGTGCCTTTAGACCGGCCATACATAGACCTAAATCGTGTGTTAGCGTGGCTAAAAATATCAATTCAAACATGTAAATGGGAGGTATCCTGTAAAAAAAGATTCCTCTAACTTATATTTTAAACAGAAATGCACAGAATATTTATAATTAGCCCGTCTTTAGGCACTAGCCCTTGCTTTTACTGCAGTTGCTAACGTGCTAAGCTAAGACGATCAACGGGGTTATCTGGTCAGAACAAGAAGCAAGGCAGGATTAGGCAGATTTCTTTTGGCTTAATTAAGGTTTTTCCCATATCTTAAAGCTGGCTCACTCTTACCAGGTAACCAGGTTACCTCACCACCTTTGCTTCAGCAGGATCAGATCAACACCTGGTATAATCCTCGACGACTGACCAATTGTTAAACTGGAGTTTCACAGTGACACATGTGTGAAATCAGGCTTTCCGATGTCTTTGCTACTGTTTTGAAAAGAGATCTTCCTACAAATGAAATTGTATCAGATATTCAGCACTTCTCTCTTTTCTCACAGCCTTCTTTACGCTTTGAGAAGCCACACTTCCCGAATTTTTCAGTTTTTCAGTTACCCGTAACACTGAAACCACTGATAAATCATGCAGTATGTTTTGTGGATGACACTTGTGGCATGTACCACCCGCCGAATGTCACAGAGCAAAACCATTGTTTGGCAACAACAACCCCCATCAGCAGCCCCCTCAGGTGGTCAACACGCCCCGTAATACTGCAGACAGCAACCCCTGCTTCTAAACTCCCCAACTCCCAGTCTCATCAGACATAAGTGGGACACACTGGAAAACGGTCGGAGGCCAAGAAGCAAGGTCCTGAAACCCAACAGGACCGACAAGATCCACTCCCAGACACCACAGGACAACAAGTTCTGTGTCCATGGCTCATTGAGCTCATGCTGTTTCGGATGGCACAACGGTGACCTACACAGTGTTCAGCAGGTGGTCTATCCTTGCTTTTATGCCACGACAGTTATTGCTACAGTTTTCACAGCCTTTTAATCTGTTCTGCTTCTCTTTACTTGAGCAATCCCATTGCTGATTTCTTACCTTATGAAATTTGATTGTCACCGAAACTATATTTCCACAACCCGGTTCTCAGTGGCTTATTCATATTGCTGCTCATGGTTCTGGCTCGTCCCCCTGCCTTGTGTTGGGAAGGTAGATCTAGAGTTAACCAAGTCTGCTCTGCAGTTCAGGTGATCCAATGAAAGAATAAATTCATCCAGATACCCTAAAATTGAACTCAAAGGCCCCTGGAAACATTAGTGTGCGAGGTTAGATAGTGTGCACCATGTTGTGTATAAGAATGGAAGGCACGTCACCTTCTGCTGCTCTAATAAAGAGGAATAAAAAGGGCCAATCCAATTGTCAATTCACAGACTTACATACTTTAAATGTATTCCCATGAAGCAGGTGAGACTTTGGGCTCATCAAGACCTTAAGAGCTGCACCGCAGACACTTTGAGCCCATCATTCCACATTTTATATCAAAACTTTAAAGTACAGCTTTACAGTTCTACAGACTTTGCCTGAAGACATTCCCCTATCTTCTTAGCACTAAAATGTTACATACAAGGCTACTAGAGCACGCCGGAAGTGCAGGTGTAAAAACCAACCCAGAACTTAACACTGGACAAATGGAGCTTAATGGTCATTTGAAATGTTTATCTATTTTAATCATATTTTTTTGTCAGTGTATTATCCGTCATTAACTGTTGTTTTATTCCTGTTCTGCACTTTGAGCATGTAAAACTGGCAATCTGGCAGCAGATACAGCTGATTTTCAAAGGTGACGGCTAAACCCCGCAGTTCCTGGAATGATTATTGGAGCTGCCTCCAAAAGTGAGTCAATTTCCACAGACCCGCCGTGTTAAATTCTTCAGCTTTAGAGCAGAAATAAAAATAATCACAGCATTTACAAAAAAAAAAAGAAGCTAGAATCCGTATTCATTTCAGTGAACTTGACTTCCAGGCTGTGAATAAAAACCTGACAAAGGGTAATCGGTCCTTTTTAAAAGGATAATATGACTGTTACTGTGCTAACAGACTGCCGTGGCTGGTTCTGGGTTGGTCTGGACCAATCTGGGGTTGAAGGTGGCTCAGCTCAGAGCAGTCAGCCTGGAGCTTCCCCCGCCCACGACCTTTAGCAGTCCTCGTTTTCAGCTGCTGTTTTGGTAGTGACGTCTGAAATCAAGGATGGATGGACAAACTGTCAGAATGAATGTCAGGTTACGTTCCAACTAGAGCTGAGCGATTTTATCGATTTTGCGATATATCGATTTTTTATCGAGTATCGATTTTTTTCAGCCGGAAGTATCGATGTTCTAAGCTTCTTTCAAAACCCCCGTGTCCCACTTTTAAAAGCTTGCGATTAAAAATTTGCACTGTTTAAATAAATGAAGCTATTTTTTTCAAGAAATCTTATTCATTTTGTCCAGCATTTGCAAGCTGCCTGTCAGCCATATAATGTGTAGTTGATGCTTGCAGTTCAATTAATTCAAACAAAGTCATAAGAACATTTACAAGATGTCACCAAAATCACTTTGTCCCTTTAAAATATTTCAGAAAATGATGTAAATGTATTGCAAGATGAATATTGATATATAAATCGTATTGTGAGCCGAATATCTTGTATCGTATCGTATCGTATCGTGAGATTAGTGTCATCGCTACAGCCCTAGTTCCACCCAATCAGGCCAGCCTCGTCTGTTTTGCCTGTTCGGCCATTTCTGGAGTAATCGCCACCGCGCAGAGATGACTTGTACTGTGGATCGCAGCTCTGCTGGTCAGAACGTTGGGTGATGTCACGGAGGATTTGTCCAGTGCTTTTTAGAGAGACGCTGGTCATTTATGGTGATGTCCATCAGTGTAATAGAAGATTACATCACACTGAATTTGGAATTTAATTTAAATCTCAGTAATGTAGAGACTCACAAAGCCTCTAATGTGACTGTAACCAGAAATTCCATTCATACCATTAATTGTACCATTATCATGTATGGTGTATAGAGTATTCAGTAACATGAGTGACACGTCTCATATTTCATTTGCATCGGCTGTGTTTCGTCAAGTATCCGTTTCTGGTCTCGAGTGTCTGCGTGCCCGGAAGTGTCTGCGTGAGCGAGTGTTTGTTTCTCTGCGGAATATCTCCCCTTTTTCCTCCCCGCTGCCGAGTTCCACGGCATCAGCAGAAACTACTGGTCTGCACTGTTCAACATTTCCATATCCAATCTCATTCAGTTCTAGGTACTGCAGAGAAGTGCAGAATTTCAGAGGAAACAAGACAAGCCAAATATGTAATAAATATGAGCTTCTCCGCCGCAGTGACAGCGGGAGGTCAGAAAGTAGCCCTGAAATAAGACGCGAGTCGAAACATGCAGAAAAAAAACCCAAAGTTCTGCAAATCCTGCTAATGAAAGGCCCACGCTAGATGATGTATGACACAGCCACTTCCAACGGCTTTCTCTGATGTCTGATGTCTTTTAAATGGGCCAAGAGCAATGAAATGTTTCTTTCCAAAAGATATACCAACTCCAGCTTCCCCACACCCCCCCATCAACAATCATTCTCCTACATTTTCTGACTGATTCAACGTTTGAATCATTTAAAACGGAGGGATCTGAAATAACAAGATGCCATGGGAGTGGGACCTACAATTCTCATTTATTCAAATGTGCCACTTTCCCTGGCACATCTGAATAATAACACGCAGTCTGCCAAATTGAATTTTTGATGATGAATAAATAATAGATGTCAGTAGATAAGTCTGTTAATATATTAGCCATGAGTTTGTCATGACTGTTTAATAGGTTAGATGCATAAATACGTCTCTGTGTATAATGCTGCCTCCCCATCTATCTGTCTAGCTTTATATATATATATATATATATATATATATATATATACAGTCATAGAAAAAATTATTAGACCACCATTTTTTCTTCACTTTCTTGTTCATTTTAATACCTGGTACCACTAAACGTCATCATGTGACTAAAACAGCAGAAAAGAAAACACTGAATGCATAAAAGCAGTGTTTTTGGCAGTACAACGCCATAGCTATTGATGTAAAAACTTAAGTGATTTAGGTTATAATCAAGAAAAACCATGGAAAATGGTAAGATATCAGCTCTTAAATTAAACTCTTATGAGCAATCTTTGTGGTTATCGTTATGTTTGTCCAAACAAATGTACCTTTAGTTTGTACCAGGCATTAAAATGAACAAGAAACTGAAGAAAACAAGAGTGGTCTAATAATTTTTTCCATGACTGTAATATATATATATATATATATATCTATATATATATATATTATATATATATATATATATATATATTTCTCTGAAAGCCAGTATAATGTCATTTTGCTGACCACAGATCATAAAACTATCAAATTCTTTTGAAAGGGTCGACTTGAAATACAGTCAACTGCTGCCAGTATTGAATGCCGGGAAATTTGACTCACATCTTCATCATTTTTATTATCTTTTAAAAGCAGAGCAAGTTACTGGGATGTTCCTGACATATTTCACTAAAAGTCTGGCTTCAGACTTTTTTTTTTTTAGTTGCATGATTTAACGATTTCTCAAATGAAAACAGTTTATTGAGTGAAGTAGGGACGGTTAGATCATCAGCACTCTTCTCTTTTTCAGCGCTTCCAACAACAAAACGCAGGACTGCTAGTACGTTGCGCTGCTTCAGTCCAAATTAAGCATGTTGGCGTGGCTGTGAAAATGTAGGTCTGATTTGTAGCTGATTTTTTTCGGGGGAAACCAAACTCCCCTCCAGAAGCATAAATTGATTTGGAGGCGAGGCGATGCCAGGCTGAAGCTGGAAACCGTCTGATATCAGGCAAACTAATCGTAGCGCGAGATAATAATGCTCATAATAAATAATACACTTTATTTCTGCGTTGCCTCTAGAAACCGGAGCGATACAGAGCATCGAATATTCACTAAAGGATCAGCATTTCAAATTCATGTCCAGCTCAGTCAGATGCCAGATTGCGTTACGGCTCTGCTCGTCCACAACACAGCACCGCTCATGAGAACCTTAATTACAGTGATCCCTTATCATTTTTCAACCCAGTTTATAACTCAACATCAGAGAATCCACGAGAGTTTCTCAGACTTCACCCTCTGAGTCAATTAGCGCAGCTAAAACCCCTGAGACGTCTGACGCCACGTGGCTCCTAACAACGCCATTATGTGTCTTCCGTTAGCGCGGGCAGGTCATCAGCAGGTAAATAAGCGGAGCCAGTTTGCTGTGGAAATGACTGCGCTTGGCTCAGAGGCGAACCGATAATGTGATTTTGGAGGAGACTAAAAGTGGGAGAGAGTCAGACGGCAAAGCAGCTCGACCGCACGAGCTTTCTGCGGCTCAACGCGCGATGGAAAAAAAAAAAAAAGCTCCCCGCGCGCTCGCCGCGGAACAGATGCCACACATTAGCGTCGCTGTTTTAAAAGTCAGCTGTGGCTCGCTGCCAGGCGTTCTACATTTTCTGACAGTTTTCAGCGGGATTGTGTGCTAAAGTGCTCGATGCTGAGTTAAGCCTTCACGTGCTGCCCCGTAATATTCCTCTGCCCCGGATCTTACGGTCAACTGATCTTACGGGTAAACTGACTGCTTTGTAAATCATGCACTGAATTTTCCGGGTGCACTTAATTCCCTCGTTATTTGCTCCTCACTCTTTACTCTTTGTTGCATTCATAAAGCATCACGCAGTAAAGGGAGACTGGGATCGTGTGCGTGACATCTTTTTTGAGTCTACACCACATGTGTCAAACACAAGGCCCGCGGGCCAAATGTGGCCCGCCACGTCTTTTTATGTGGCCCTCGAGAACTTGTGCATTATTGGCTTAAATTTTTAAACCAATATTTTAAGACTTAAAATAAGCTTACACCGCTTTAGAGCGCATATTGACAATAAACTGCATCTCCCATAATGCATTTCGTCGTTACCCACAACGATAACAGTATATCACCATGATCAATACATCAAGATGATTTTCAGAACTGATGGACTTGAGAAAGACCTTTACAAACTAGCCCCAACATGTCTTTTTTGTTATTAGGCAGTGTCAGTCGTGAAAGAGTACAATCAAAGTCGGGATTTTGACATCAAACACGGAGCATGCTAAATTTGCTAAATTAGCCCACAAGAAAAACCAACAATCACTCCCGCTTCTGAAACCAATAGATACTCTCAGTCACCTGTGCGAAAGCAGGGTTACAACCACAAACCCAGAGTTTAATATAATAATGATTTAAATATTTGAAACTTGAATACATAATAAATACAGAAACAGTAATTTAAAATATAATAAGGTGTAGTTTAATTTATTTGGGTTTACATTCCATTTTGTTACATTCATGCTGTCAATCTGGCCCTTCCAGGACAACCATGATGCTGATGTGGCCCTCAGTGGAAATGAGTCACCGCTGCTCTACACGCTTGAGAGTTTATGTGGTGATTAATGATGCGCTCAAGCAACAAAGTAAAAAAAAAAAGGACTAAATAGTGAAAAGTAGCCTGTGTTCCCTTAGCAGCAATCCCCTCCATGTCACATCTCGACTTGATGAAGACTCCAGCATTACACGAACAGAACTCTTTAACTCTGAGATGGAAATCACCAGAAGGAAATTGGACATTTCTCACTATAAATGTGGAGATAGAGTTCAGGCCGTCAGTGAAATGAGCCCGGCGAGTTGTCCATCAACATGCCATAACGCTTCCGCACATCCACTCTGTCTCCCTCGCTCCCTCTCATCTTTGCTCCACCACTCCACCTCATTTCCAGCCCACTGTTTTCCCTCCATCCCCACCACCTCCCAAAGGTGACTTCCAATACATTTTCGGTAACGATCCGGCAGGTAAATGAGCTAAACGCTGATGTTAAAATCCATGCGGCGCGTTAAACAAAACATACCACATTTATTTCTTATAGAAGGTAGTTTTTCTTCCACACGACCCATCCTCAGGTAAACAGATACGCCACACATTCACACACACATGCGCGCACACACAAACAAACGCCAGGGAGGGGCTGAGTCATGCATACTGAAATCTCATCCCTCTATCCTGCCTGGTTTCCCTCTTTATCGCACTTTTAGCTTTTCTACAGTGAAACCTCGCCCATCAGGTCGTTCTGCTGACACATCTATCAATACGCACTCTAGACAGTAGAGTAATAACCTTGTCCTGTAACACCTTCATTTTCCACCTTCACAGAAAACCAGTACACCGAAGGTGTTCGTGCCACCCTATTAAATGTTTTTGCTACAGAGAAAAAACTTGAAGGAGCAGAAAATAAACCGATGTCCCAAAAGGCACAGAGGTAAGTTTAAAGCAATTTTAAACGTTCGCTTTCATGGCTAAACATTGACAAGGGCGGCGCAGGAAAAACCGAGCTCGCTGACGACCACGTGCTCAGGGGTTTTGCATGCAAATTGCAGTGGAAATGCACTTTGTGTTTGCCACGAAAGACAAATCAAATGGCCTGCTCGACTACAAAAGGTTGGGTTGACTGCACAAACAAGGCATTTGTGGAGGAGAGTCACAGGAAACCACAAGCTCGGTGTCGGAAGATTTTTAAAAAATGAAAAGCCAAACGAGCCCGGTGAATTCAGAGAGGTCCTGTGCAAGTTAGAGTTGAGCTTCCGGCTGCATTGAGAATAAATAGGTGTGAAATTCTCAAACAAAAACCCAACTTCATACCACTGAATCAAATACAAATGTCTTAATGCATTATTTACTGATGGCACCTAATATGGAAAAACAGAAACGATACCACGGTGCAGTTCTGAGTATTCTGCACCATGACTCTTTTCAGTCAGTGTATTGGACTTGGTTGGGTTTTACACACACACACACACACATACACGACAGTGCATGTGATTGAAGCCGCCAACGTTGCCTGAAAAACTGCTGATTTCTGCTCAGAAGTAAATGAATCTCAACCGCATGAATGGAAGCTTTGTCATCAACACAACCAACCTCAGGCAGAAGAAAACGCTCACAAATTCTGGTGGAAATAATCTATATAAAGGCAGAGGGTGGAGACGACGCAGCTTATTTGGAATCATGATGTTTGGCGTTCCTTAAAATCTACAAGCGATGGCCGCTACAAGAGCAAGCTGAAGGATTTGTTATGAACTAGGGCTGTCAGTCAATGACATTTTTTAATCGCGATTAATCGAACGATTTTCAGAGTTAACTCGCGATTAATCGCACATTAATCGCATTTTTTCAATGTTCTGTTTATCCATCCATCATCTATACCCATTTTGTCCTATACAGGGTCAGCACAGGGTGCTTTATTTTTGGGGGCTTAATTCATCAGCTTCTTAGTGTATTTTGTCAGGTTGCTGCTGCTTGACCGCAGTAATTTGCTGACGGTCCCTAAGTTTCACGGCAGCAGCAGGTGCTCAGAAGGACATTAAGTGTTGTTCCTTAGAGTTTTTGCCACACCCACTGAGCTTGGAGGGTTGATGAGACTTGTGAAATGTCTGGAATTCTTATATCTACAAAATTATACTAGCCTGGATGAAATTCTTGCCGTTTTCATGAACGAGAAAACGAGAAAAAAAAACAAGCGAATGTCGGATGTCAAACTAACTTTACCGCGCCCTGTGGTGGTAACTCAATTCACAGCGACAATAAATACAGATGACCTTTTTCTTGTCAACAGACCCATCTGGCAGCACCTTAAAGCTAAACTTGCCGTTCATAAGACCCTTTTCTGTCGCCATGTCAGTCGCACACGTTGACTGTAAATACACTTATTGGCCAAGCGTCATATTTACAGAAACGTGTGTGCGTTAATCTCGCGTTAAAAAAATAGTGCCGCTAAAGAGAATTTGTGTCCGCGCGTTATTAACGCGTTAACTTTGACAGCCCTACTACGAACACCATGACACTGTGCTGCAAGAAACGTAAATCTCACCAGAGAAGTATTCCAAGAAAAATCGAAGAATCTCCAGGAACTACAACCCCCCTTTTTGAGGCAAATCAGATCCTGTATTACTTAGATAGCCCTTTGACCAAAATTCTGCAAACCACCATGAATGATGCTCGTCCATATTGATCGACGAAGCCCAAGTGAGTCACATGCTCATTGACACATTAAACCCGATGCTCAAATTCCCCAGAGAGATAATGACAGTGTCCAGAACCAGCGTCTAACTGGCTACATTTATATTCCATCGCAGCTGTTGTTCTTCTTGTGAAGGCCCCATAGTGGGAAAAGGACTGCGTTTCCTTCAAAGCGATATCTGATATCTGTGTGGGATTTTGAACAGCTGAAATACATCTGCTTCATGCTGCAAAAGCACATGTGCCCTCTGCTAGTTTGCTGTCTGCTAAACACTTATCTTTGACCTTCTGTGTTAACCTTCTGTGATTCATCCTCTCCATCCCACCATGTCCTTTCTGCTCTGCTTTCGTTTCTCTTTTGTTTCTCCACTCGGGCTCGTTATCTTTTCTTTTTTCTTTTCTTTTCTCCTAATCTGCTTTCATTGAGCCCCGTTCCTCTCTGGTTCCTCGCCTCTGCCATTTTCGAGGCCTTTCAACCACCGAGCACCAAATCAGACATCCGATATTAAAATGCGCCGTTCCTTCAGGTCAGGGAAAGATGCGGAAAAGGGAGAAAATGAGAAAACGACATTAAAAAAAGGTGCATGGGGTCAGTTGTCAGAGGCAGATAAAAGGATAAGCGTGACCAAAAATATAACACGAGAGGCAGCTGTCGTCATTTTTCATCCCTCAGATTAAAACCCTACACATTCACAGATACACGTTACATAAACTGGAACCCTCCGCTTCACAGACCTACACAAAATACTATTGTTCTCCATTAAGATACTAAATCACTCGCTCTGAAAAAAAAGCTCTCTTCACTTATGTAACAACTTGACAGTAATGGCTCGTTACTGCTTTGATCCACCGACACACACACACACACACACACACACACTCCTCTCACACAGTCATACCTTCATTCTAACAATAGGACTACACGCCCGTTGACCACTTACGCTAAAGCAATGAGCAAAGCTTGTACTGTACAAACGTTTCCAAACCTAAAAAGGACTGAAACGGTCCCCCGTTGTACCTTCGCAACATCTGGATTTTGGGACTTGGGGCTGATCATGTTCTACGCCTACGGCTCATGGCATGACATCCATTTGTTTTCCATAAAAAGGTATAAAAATTACTTATCTGTCTGTGCTCGTTTCATCTGAGTGATGCTCAAACCCAGATGCCTCAAGGTCCCAGAAGGATTGATGCCGCTTCTGGGTTAAAATGAGGTTTCTTTTGCGTTAAGTTTTTTTTAAGTTGTATTTCTGGGTAACTCTGGAAAGCTTTTGTAAAACGCTACAGTACGTATCCATAGGCGTTATATCAGCATCGACACGATAACAGTTGATGATGAAGTGCCTTCTGAGGGATCAGAGATCATGGGTGCCCAAAATTCTTCCAGATTCTTTCAGTCATTTATTGATATGCACTGTTAAAGGAGAAATATGCAGCTACTATGACTAAAATGGAGATTTGACTTAAATCTTCTGCCAACAGTTGCTCCATATGGAACTGAGCCTTTCGTGGTTGCCGCATTCGTACCAGATCATCATTAAAATCATCTGCTGATGTCAATAGTTAGAAATGACATCATTATTTTCTTCCTTCACCTCCTTACTAGCACTAAATTGCCCCCATGCCAACATTTTTGGAAAAAGCTGCAAAAATGGATGTGCATTGACAAAAAAAATTAAGTTGATGAAACAAAACATGAAATATTTTTGCCTGAAATGAAGTACTAGTCAAGTCACAATTAAGAATCATTGCATTTTCCATACCATCGGGGATGGGATCATCAGAGGGACGACACACGTTGGATGTTTTGGATGTTTGTGGGGAGAAAAATGCAAATACAAAAGGTTCTTCTAAAGAACCCATGTTTTAAAGTAGCATAAATGATTTTTTTGTGAGCTTTAGCTCAGTGGGTCCCTCTATAGGTCAGGAGGATAAGTTCATTTTCCGTCACCGTCTTAGATTTACTTTTGTTTGTTTGTTCAGTTTGGGTCTCGGTTACTTTCTCATTTTCTCTTCTGTAATTACTTTCTTGAGTCTTAGGGACCTCTTCTATGATGTCCAGTGTAGCTTTGTGAGCTAGTTTCATTTTTGTTGATGTGACATAGCGCCATAAAACGATACACAGTTGATGGGGATACAAACTTACTCTGGCTTGTTTTTGCTGATAGAAAGGAAGAAATGAGTATTTAGTTCTGATGAAGCAACAAACATTTTTAGTGTAACCTTTGTCATTGCAGTTACTCTAGTCGACAACTTCATGTTTCAGATCTGATTCTTGAACATGTCTGGCTGGATGAAAATGTAGGTTATATCTCAAAGTTTTGTGTGCTGTAGCTTGTATCCCATTCTTGACATGCAACAAGAAGTTGTGTGGGTTTGTGGAAACTTCGACCACCCTCCCATGGAAACTTTAGAGAAATTCAACAAATCAGAAGACAATAAAAAAAACTCCAAATATACAATCAGAAAACATCAGAAAACAGTAGCATCTCGATACATTTCTTTATTGCCCTAGAGTAATTACCAACTGTTTGGAGATATAATGGGCGCGACTCTAATTTAGAAGTAAAAGTGATCACAATACCGACTTCAACATATGCAATGTGTCAAAAGGATCCAGAACCTTTTGGGGCTTGACGGCGCTCGCTAACAGGTGTTTCTTTTATGCCATCACGAGCACAGCAGAAGAGACGGAAACCTGAGATGAAGAGATTGCATGCCCACCCCCACGCCCGCCTCCCATCAGCCCCTTCTTCCACCACGGGGAAATCACAGACCCAATGAACCAGGGAATTCTCTCTGTTCTGTTTTTGCTACGGCCTACATTACCTCCTATACCCCCAGGCCAGCTAAGCAGGTTCATTAGTTTGACGAGGGTACCCACAAAACCAGCCCGCCCACATCAAGTGCACGCAGCACAAACCCACAGCGTTCACACGTTGAGAAGCATTCCTTACTAACACAATCATAATAAGCACTTTGGTTCAAGTTGAAGGATCATCTCTTTCCAGTACATCCTCTATCGACTAATAGAAGACGCCACATTAAGGTGGTATTCTTCACTTCACATGTAGCGTCTTCAGCAGCTCGCAGAACACTTTTTTTTAACGAGCTGTAGGAAATGACAGTTCAAGCTGGCAGCTTCTCATTACTTAAACTGTGATGAAAGCGAGACATGTTATCATTTCAAGGAAAATTCTACCTCATTTTGATCTCACTGGCAGCAACTCATCTCAAAAAAAGTTGGGTGTGGGTAAGAAAAAGGCTGGGGATGAAGTAAATCTTTCTTAAAGGAAACACCTGGAGGTACATCTTAAGACTAATTAGGTTAATTTGCAACAGGTCAATGACATCACTGAGTATATAAGGAGCATCTTGGAGATGCAGAGTCTCTCAGACGTAAAAATGATCAGAGGTTCGCCAATCTGTGAAAAAGTGTCTATGAAGTGTGATTGAAAGTACTCAGCATAAAACTGTGAAGACTTTGAATATCC
This sequence comes from Hirundichthys speculiger, assembly GCA_018398805.1. Lineage (NCBI taxonomy): Eukaryota > Metazoa > Chordata > Actinopteri > Beloniformes > Exocoetidae > Hirundichthys > Hirundichthys speculiger. The sequence continues at coordinate 371,797 of JAGFBZ010000155.1, forward strand.
CATCATGAACAGAATATATAACAGGAAGATTCTGAGAATCTGGAGAGATGTGCTGAAGGGACAAGGTCAAAAATCTATCTGTGATCTTTGGGCCATAATGGTGGAACTGCATTATAAACAGGCAGTTATTCAGAAATGGAAATTAGTTCATGTGATATCACTGTCAGAGAACACAGTTTACTATGCTATTCATGTGTGGACATGAACCAGAAATGCCCCCATCTTCTCGAGGTCAAAACTCATTACCACCGCCAACGTTATTCTGTCTGTTTGTCTGTCTGTCTGTCTGTGTTCAAGATAACTCAAAAAGTTATGGATGGATTTTGATGAAATTTTCAGGAGTTGTCGGAAATATGAAAAGGAATAACTGATTTCATTTTGGGTGTGATCCAGAAGAAATCCTGGATTCTGGACCACTTTCAAATTTTCGATAACATTGCGGTCAATGGGGCCAAAAATTTTGTTTCTCAATATCTCCGTTAATTATTGCCCAAAACTCATGAAATTTGACTCAGGAATTGACAATGGGAACCTTTATCAACCTTTTTGCAAAGGCTGATCCGGATCTGATCCAGAAGGCGGATTTTATCGCAATCTGTAAATCACTATATGGGGGTATTGTGCTTGGTGGAGGTCTGCGCTCTTTTAAACTTTTCTAGTTTAAAATTAACTGGGAAAGAGTAGAAGACTATGGAGCGATAGGAGTGCCACATTAATTAATAAATAAATAAATAAATAAATGTGGAAATAAAAAGAGAAATAAATAAATAAATGTGGAAATATAAAGAGAAATAAATAAATAAATAATGTGGAAAATAAGAGAAAATAAATAAATAAATAAATGTGGAAATATAAAGAGAAATAAATAAATAAATATATGTGGAAATATAAAGAGAAATAAATAAATAAATAATGTGGAAAAAAAGAGAAATAAAAATATATGTGGAAATATAAAAGGAAATAAATAAATATGTGGAAATATAAAGGGAAATAAATAAATAAATAAATGTGGAAATATAAAGAGAAATAAATAAATGAAAAGGAAAATCATCTTTGATTTTCGTATTGCATTTGCTTTTCCTTTTTGGCACTCCTGTGACACAAGGATAAAGCAATGACAAAACGCTTGGTGGACTGAGCTGTCAATCAAATGGCTCTGGGCGGGGCTTCCTGTCCAGGATGGATAGTCGTGTTTGGAAGTGATTCCAGCCTGTCAGCTGCTTCTCTGAGCAACTCAGATACCGACTTCATCATAGCACGCGGCTTTTCTGACCCGCGAAAAGCGTCACGTTCACGTCCTCCTCAGCACTGGTGACGTCAGGCTAAACGCTAGCATACATATCTATGAGTTAGCGCCCATACCGCCAGGCAGAAATCCAGTGATCAGGGAACGACTATTCATCCTGGACAGGAAGCCCCGCCCAGAGCCATTTGATTGACAGCTGTCCACCAAGCGTTTTGTCATTGCTTTATCCTTGTGTCACAGGAGTGCCAAAAAGGAAAAGCAAATGCAATACGAAAATTAAAGATGATTTTCCTTTTCATTTATTTATTTCTCTTTATATTTCCACATTTATTTATTATTTATTTCCCTTTATATTTCCACATTTATTTATTATTTCCTGCAAATTTATATTTCCACATATATGGATATTATTCTCTTATATTTCCACATATATTTATTTATTTATTTATTTCTCTTTATATTTCCACATTTATTTATTTATTTATTTCTCTTTATATTTCCACATTTATTTATTTATTTATTTATTTCTCTTTTTATTTCCACATTTATTTATTTATTAATGTGGCACTCCTATCGCTCCATAGAAGACCACCAGCGCTGTGGTCAGATTAATCTGAATGTGAAATTAAGGACTCCGCATTAAAAAGCGTGCATCTCTGATAGTATGGGGGTGCACGTGAATCTGTGGAATGGCCGGCTCGCACATCTGGAAAGGAAAAAATATATCAGACCTGAAAGGTATATAAAATCTGCATAGATGCAACGTCCTTGCATCTTTCAGCGAGAAAATACTAAACCATATTCTGCAAACCATTACAAAATCATGCATTTTTAGTAGAAATAAAAAAGAGAGAATGCTGAAATGGCCTCCTTGCAGTCGAAATAAATCTTTCAGGAGTTGAAATAAAATGGAAATAATGAAACTAAAATACAAGGAAGAAGACCCAGGACTGTCGAGCCACTGAGATTGTTTCACACCATAAAATTCCAAAACCGAAGGTGCATTTCCTCTGTTGCAACATTTGATATATTTTCTATGTTCCGCTGTGAATAAAATATGTGCTTGTTTTTCTGAGAAAGTTTTAAGTCAAAGAACTGGTGTTGCATAAACTCACTGGCAACTTCATCACATACATCTGTTTGATTGCTTTTAGCACAAATAGCCAATCGCATGGCAGCAACTCAACGCATTAAAACACGTTGATGAGGTCAAGACGACTTGCTAAAGTTCAAATCAAGCATCAGAACAAGGAAGAAAGGGTATTTATGTGACTTTGAATGTGGTATGTCGTTGGTGCTAGAAGGGCTGGTCTGAGTACGTCAGAAACTGCTGATCTACTGGAATGTTCTCGCACCACAACCATCTCCAGGGTTTGAGCGGCAGTTGCGTGGATGAAAATGCCTTGTTGATATCGGATATCATAGGACATGGGCAGACTGATTTGAGACGATAGAAATGGAACAGTAACTCAACCACTCACTATAACCGAGATATGCAGAATACCGTCTCTAAACTCCCAACACATGGAACCTTGAAGCAGATGGGCTACAGCAGCAGAAGACCACTTGAAGTGCCACTCCTGTCAGCTGAGAACAGGAAACTGAGGCTACAATTCGCACAGGCTCACCAAAATTGGATAATCGAAGATTATAAAAACGTTTCCTGGTCTGATGAGTCTCAATTTCATCTGGAACATTCAGATGGTAAAGTGAGAATTTGGCACAAACAACATGAGATCCCGGATCCGTCCTGCCTTAAATCAGCGGTTCAGGCTGGTGGTGGCGGTATAATAGTGTGGGGAATATTTTCTTGACAAACCTTGGGTCCTATGATACTAGATTGGAGTAGAGGTCTTCGGAACAACCAGACAACCCAAAAACCCGAAGTTCCGACACAACCTGAATCGGGTTTCGGGTCCATTCAAAAGACGTGACTCAGGGTTCGGGTCGGAATCGGTACAGTTAGTCTCGGGTCCGGTCGGTGCTCTCTGACAGGCTGGGTCCGCGTTTACTCAAGAGAGGTAAAGATATTGGCCGGTGGCAGCCAATGTCTGGTCTCTGGGCAGTTAAATGATTATTAATTAACGTGGCGTGTTTGTCTTGAAACAATCGTGTTTCCGTAGCGTGTTATTAGCAGTTTGCCCGGCCACTGTAAAGCGCAACGGATCGCCAACATGACAACGCTGGATGAGAGAACATATTCACGACATGTCTTGACCGGTGTTGGCTATTAGTGTTAGCAGTTGCTACCAATAAGCATCTGTATCCACAAAGAAAATAACAACACGGATTTATTGTTGTTTACATCACGTAACCTATGTAGCAACTGAACCAGGTAACAGAAGACAACTTTAGGTAAGAAAATCAAGTTTTATTCGACGCTAGACAACTTTTAACATAAGCAACTATGGGCTGTATTGTCTTGGTTCTATTCGGATATCTCTGTTCGGTTCGTGGTCGGAAACTAAAGACTCGGGTCGGGTCGGTTCCGGGTCCAAATATTGCGGGTCCATTAGGGTTCGGATCCTTGGACTTACGATAATAGCTCGGGTTGGGTCAGTTTTGAGTCGAATTTTCACAGGTCCATTCGGGTTCGGGTCCATGAAAGTGGACCCGTGAAGACCTCTACTTGATACCCTTGATTAAGCATCATTTAAATGGCGCAGCCTCCCCGAGTATTGCTTCTCACCACGTCCATCCATTTATGGCCGCTCTGAACCCTGATAGCTACTTCAAGCAGGATAATGCACCGTGATTCAAAGCTCAAAACATCACAGATGAGCATCTGACAAATCTGGACCAAAATATCAAAGGCATGTTTACAACGCTTCGCTGAATCTATGCCATGAAGAATTATACTAGCAAGGCAGAGCGAATAAAGTGGCCTGTTAGTGAGTGTGTGTCTGTGTTTTAAATCTATGTGTTTTTGTCTCCGTGAACTCCTTTGGGAAGTATCTGCCTCTCAAGTGGCTTAATGCTTCAGTGCTCCAATTGCTCACGAGATGTTCGCTGCACATTTCTTCCAGAAACTTAGTAGTAAGGTGGCAAAGCACAGCTGCCTTCTGTGGTTTTCCAACATTCCTTTTAGTACTTTGTAAAGTTTGGAGTTCTCAGAGTTATTGATTACATCCAGTCCAAATGGGCAACTTCCACTAGTGCTGAATGCCTTCTCAGTTATACTGTTGAAGCTCAGGGCCTTGTGTGCTAAAGAGAAAAAGCATACACAGTATAGTGTGCTGCATGAGACACACTTGGAATAGAAATTGTCAAAGGCATCGCTGTTAAAAAAGGTATTTTATCCGTTGGGGTTTCTTGTTTAGAATCCCCAAGTACTTCTTATTCACATCATTCGTTTTAATTTTACTCATAACTAATAATGGCCAACACCAACCTTGACTCAGCTGTCTCTTTTTCATCCCATTTTTTTTTTACGAGGACATTTCACCGTTGGGTTCACTGAAAAGCAGAGCAGGAGACGTAGCCTCATTGCCGGTTCCCTCTAATGCAGCAAATTAGATCTCAAGGCAGACTTCAAGCTGTATTTGAAAGTAGGTTTAACTACAACTGATTTCTGTCTGTCTCCAATTGAAAGCTGGAGACGGTGCACCTTCAGTGGGGAATAAAACACGCAGCGTAACCGCAGAAAATACCAATATAAACACTAACTGTGACCACTACAGATCTCTATTACCTGATCCTTCTCATCTGCAATGAGTGTGTCAGTAGCTCAAGCCTGGAGATAAAGGTTTGGTGCCACCGCTCTAGATTACAGACGATTTATGTGTGTGTATGTGTGTGTGTGGTGGCAAATGACAAGAGCAGGGTAGGGAGACCGACTCAAGTGGGGAGGGGGGGGTGAAGAGAGCGGCATTAGCTGCACGTTCCCATTTCCCACAGCCTCTCATCTCATCCGACATCCTCAGATGCTGAAGCATTGAAGTCATGGGACATATTTTACCTTCTTATCCTGTACAGGTTCACCATTAGGGATCGCAGGTTTAAACTTTCGTTTTTTTTTTTCCCTCCAAGCACACAAACATGAGAAATTAAAATTAAGCTCATCTTCAATATATCGATTCTGTGATATATAACAGTATTTTATTTCCCCAGAGAGTATCAATTTTTCAGCCGCGGGTATCAATTATTCTAAGCTTCTTTCAAAACCCCCGTTTTTAACCTTTAAAAGCTTGCAAGTTACAATTTGCACTGTTTAAATAAATGAGACAATTTTTCTCAACAAATCTTTTATTCATTTTGTCCATTTTGTCCATTCATTTTGAATTTTGTCCAGCATTTGCAAGGTGCCTGTCAGCCATATAATGTGTAACTGATGCTCTCAGTTCAATTAATTCAGTGGTGCGCAAACTGTGGTACGTGTACCACCGGTGGTACGCGGGGGAACGTCATGACTTGTCAATGCATCACAATGCATTATAAATACATTTCAAATGATAATTCAGGTAACAATAAAAAAACCAGTATTAGGAATAAACATCTCTCCTGTGTGTTTAAAGCTAATTGAGAAGGCATTTATGGCTATATTTTAAAATTGGTCATCATGGTGGTACTCAGAGAGCTCAATAGTTTCTCAGGTGGTACACAGCATTAAAAGTTTTGAGAACCACTGAATCAATTCAAAGCAAAGTCATTGGAACACTTACAAGATGTCACCAAAATCACTTTGTCGCCTTTTAAAATCTTTCGGAAAATGATGTAAATGTATTGTAAGATGAATATCGATATATATCGTATCGTGAGCCGAATATCGTGTATCGTATCGCTACAACCCTAATAATATATTTTTTGGGGTTTTTTTTCCATTTGCACATTCATTCTCCTGCTGACCAGTTTAAGAGACAGAGATTCTCCGTCTGGGCAAATTAAAGCCCCAGCAGAAGTGTTTGGTATTCACGTGACCTTTAAGTGGTCATAAAGGAAGTGAGGTCTCCTGCCCTCGCCTCTGCTCACATGCATGGAGCTCATCTGAAAATCTGCCAACTGTAACCGAGGACAAATTAACTGCAGCATCATATCAATCAATGCTAATCAAACTCCAGCTCAGGCCCAGTGCAGACTGCCACCATCCCCATGACTCAGAAATCTTCAGGGGCAGAAGCCAGGATTAGAGGAAATGCGCCCCTGGCTGGTTTCCTCCTCACTATTGCACTCTGAACGGCAAAAAAAAAAAAAAAGCTTAATATTCGCAATAAGGGCTTTTAGTCAAAGAGCAGATGAGGATACACATTTATCTTGGAGTAAGCTGTTTTGCTGTATTGAAAGTGGTGATAAAAGGAGGCCACTGGGGAGAGAAACTATTCACTGCTATTGCCTCGTTCTCAACGAGCACCACAGCAGATTCACTGTGCCAGTATTTAAAAACGTGTCGACGACTTTATTCCCACTCCCCTTGTTAATTTAAGGGCCCTCTCACCGCGTATTTACTTCTCAGTTTACTGCCAAACACAACGGCCCATCTCCTTTCCAATTAGGGCGAAGACAAAAAAAAAAGGTCTTCAACCCTCATGGGCTGTCAGTAACCCTCCACTGACCTTGTGACTGTTCCCCCAAAGTGAGTACGCACGCGCTCCTGTCTAGATTCAGCCGAGCCGGAGACCCACAGACTGTTACATGCTGGAAGGTGTCTCGGTGCCAAGTTCAATCAGTTCAATTCAACCCCCTAAAATTGTTTTTTTTTTAAAAGTGATTTCCAACACATTTAGTCTGTGCAGCTCACATGAAAGAGGAAATCTGAGAATATGTGGAGAAGATGCGCAAACGATTATCTCCTGCAGTGTGTTTTTTTTTTCCTCCCCTCTCCAAAATTTCATCCCCAAGCAGCCGAAATATCACGTTTTACCCGCCGTGACGCGCCAAGCGGGACTCGGGAGCGCGTGACGCGCGGGTGCGTTTATTGCGGTGGAGCAGGAACAGAAGCTCTGGGAGTTGGGGAAAAAGCTCATCCGCAGCCTCTGTGTCTCCACAGCGCAGTGATTTCGCCCGTGAGGCACAAACCCACCAAGTCCAGCGTGGCAACACTGCACCAAGCAGATGCACCACTCCTCCGAAATATACCCCCCACCCCCTCCTCCCCCCTCCGGTGGCGCAACTGTGCGAAAACATACCTGGTTTTTATGCCGGGTTCCATCCTCGAGTTCAGAAGAGCTGTTCATTGTTCCCCATCGGTCATTTACCATCCCACGAAGAATTTGCGCATCAGATCCGCCTGTTCGCTCCAGGCGACAGAGATATAAGCCCACTCCTTATTAATTAAAAAGAGAAAAAAAAGTCTTTACCTGGGATTCAGCTTACTCCATAAGGGAAAAAAAAACAGTTCAAAAAAAGAGTGATAATGATTACAGTAAGAAATAAATCAAGTCCAACTTCTTTTGCGGCTCAGCCACCGCGCGCAAACAGCGCACCGAAATCGAACTTAAATTCCCTCCCGAGAGCTTCCCGAGGATCTATCCGTTATTCCACTTCAACAAGAATTGTGAGGATCAGTTTTAGTTTTAGCTCCACCTTTTTTTTTTTAATATAAATTTGATTCACAAACACATCGAGACCGGAAAAAAAAAGCCCAAAAATGATCCCGGGCGCATCAGTCGCTTTTTACTCCAGCGGAAAAGACTTCAGCATCTTCTTTCAGATTCAGATTCTGAACGCAACCTGTGCTTTTCGTCCACCCACTCTTGCTTAGTTTGAAACGACAGCTCCTTCAGAACTGTGCTCACTTAGGACGTTGACGGTAAAAACCGGGATGGGAAAACCGGGATGGGATAGGGTTGCAAAAGCTTCCGCGTCCTTTTTTTTTGTGCGACAAAAAATCTCCGATGTCGAACCCGAGGGGTTGGATGTAGTCTCCTTCAGCCTGTTTGCGTCAGACTGGTGTGGCTGCTGAGATGCCTTTGACGCGACGGTTGCGGGGAGATTAGCGCGCTCCGCCTGTGAGCCGCACGGGGCGCTCCGTCCCTCCGACTGTCAATCAGCGGCTCCTCTCGGTATGCGCGTCGCGCTCCGGCGCAGCGTCCCTTCCCACCGTGCCAGCCTGCCCCGGGCTGCTGTATAACCGCGCCTGCTTCCCCCCCCCCGCGGCACCGTGGACCCTCCTATTCCGCTGCGATCCAAACGCCAGGCGCGCGTGGAAGACATGTAGAGCACATATATGACATATGGCTCCGCTGAGAAGCGCTTTACACCGGCGTCTCACCGGAGTTGCACCGGGATATTAATATCCACTGTTAATGACAAGGCGCTCACTCGACCGGGATTGATCATTTGAGTGCCTGCCTTGAAGGGGAAAAAAAAAAAAAAGAAAAAAAAAAGGTGTGGGTAGGAGGAGGAGGAGGGGGAGAAGGGGGTGCTTTTTGGGTAGTTTAAAGCAGAGGACCCTCACAGATGAAACAGAATGTTAAAGAGGCTCATTTATTTCCCCCAGAAAGTGGAATTTTAAAACTCTAGAAGCCTCTTTCTTTATCTGGCCCAGTTTACCTGAGCTGAGTGTCAAGATCGCCGGACTTCAGATGCCGAAACACTGATTACAACAAGGCGAGATACACAGTAAACAGGAGCTGTACATGCAGCAAGGCCAGAAGCAGACGGTTGTTCCAAATAGATATATGATCAGAACAGAACTTGCAGATGCTTCCGTTAGCAGTAATAAGCTTTGGTAGTCTTTTCTGTGAGACTTTATCAGTCTCTCACATCATCATGAAGGAATTTAGGCTATTCACTTTCACTTCAGACATTTGCTTCTAGAATAAATCGGTGATATTGAAGGAATCCATGGTTGACTCAGGTGACTGGAAGGTGCACCTGCTGTGGCTGTAAAGCAACCCCATATAATCGCCCTCCCTCCGCTGTGCTTTATAATGGGAATGAGAGAGTTTCTGGAGGCTTTCTCCTGGTTTCATAAATGGTTTAAAAACGCTTTTCAGATTGATATGCTTTTTCTTTTTTTTCTTTTGCTAAAGTGTTTTTTCTGATGGCATTGTGTTAATACACATCTGAGTGCACCAGACCAGCAACCTGCCAAAACATCTGCTTTTGTAATACAGTGATTTCCTCGCCAATTCGCGCTTTAAGTTCTGCGGTTTTAGTTATTTGCGGATTTTTCAGAAATATATAATATAATTTAAAAAAAATCAAGAAAAAATCGCAGGAAACATCACAGCATGTTGTGCGCGTTCTCTCACAGCAAAAAAAAAAAAAAATTGTGAGCCAGCCTGGCCCCTTTAAGAAGGTGGCCTTATGGGTAATGGAGTATGTGTGTCGTGGGACGGCAGAACGAAAACAGGGTTAGATGAAAAGTGGAGTGAGCAGAAACAATACAACCTGTGTGATATTACAAGTTCCCCGCAGTGCCAGAATAAAGTGCTCGTTTCATGCAGAGAGAAACCGGACTTTTTTTGTCGTTGTTGTTAGCCTGTTAGCCGCTAATTACGAGCCTATATTTTAATTACATTATTTAGGCTTGGGGGTTCCGGCTCCAGTTCGCGGACTTTTGATTTTCACGGGGGGGGCATCGGTCCCCATTAACCGTGAAATATAAGGGATCACTGTATTGAAAATTCCATTTTGAGGCCTAAATTGCTGTGTCATGAGTCCATGACTTCTGATCTCGAATTCCTATTTGTCGAAGGCCGTAGTTAGTTATTGTTCTGGCTCCATCAAGTCGCTAAGTTTTGACATGCAGGCGTCTAGACCCTGGATCTCAAGGTCTCCGTGTTTTCCCTTCTGTGATGCTTAAGACGAACTGTTTTCCTACTGCCATTTGTCATTCTGAACCATCCTGGATTCTGTGATGTGAGTTAATGACCTCTCTGAATTGTGTACAACTTGGAAAATAAATCCCTTTGCACCTCAGTCGTAGTCCAGCACATTGTTTAAAAGCTGATTGACTGCCTCACCAGAGCATGATTAGAGCACAATTAGAGTACAGTGATCCCTCGCCAATTTGCGGTTTAAGTTCCGTGGTTTTAGTTATTTTTGGATTTTTCAGAAATATATAATATAATTTTGAAAAAATTAAAAAAAAATCGCAGAAACATCACAGGATGTTGTGCGCGTTCTCTCACAGTGAAGAAATGCTGTGAGCCAGCCTGGCCCCTTTAAGAAGGTAGCCTTATGGGTAATGATGTGGCCTTATGGGTAATGTAGTGTGTGTGTCATGGGACGGCAGAATTAAAACAGGGTTAGATGAAAAGTGTAGTGAGCATAAACAGCAGCCCAGCGTCTATAGATTTACATTCTCTGTTAACCGACAGGAGCCCAACAATACAACCTGTGTGATGTTACAAGTTCCTGCAGTGCCAGAATAAAGTGCTTGTTCCATGCAGAGAAAACGGGACTTTTTCTTTTGTTGTTGTTAGCGTGTTAGCCGCTAATTACGAGCTAAAAATAGCACAATACCAGCGGTTTCTTTACTACGGTTCAGAGACCAGAGGCTGTGAAGGTAACAGAAAGACCACAGTTGAGCCTTTTTCATGTTTCGCTGCAGTGTCTCACTACTTTTTTGGGGATTTTAAACATATTTTAAACACATTATTGAGGCTCGGGGGGCTCCGGCTCCAGTTCTCAGATTTTGATTTTCAAAATCCGCGCGCCAGTCCTTATTAACTGCAAAAAATAAGGGATCACTGTATACGCTTATGAGTAAGACATACCCAAATTGACTTTCATGGAGGTTAGCCCGCCTGCTAATGATTACCTCACCAATGCCTGATGGTTAGCATCACCAGGCCGCAACCTTCCCTTCTTAAATCCAATGGCGGCAGCAAGGGGGTACTTAGAAATTTTGTCTTCATTTTGTTCAATAAATGAGGTCAAAACCAACATTGGATTGAAAGAGGGGTTATTAACTTTTGCACATGAATGTACACCAACCAAAAAGTTCCAGTTACAAGTCCCACGAGACAGATAATGTTTTTGCTCACTTTTGGGAGCACGATACACAGATGATTAGAAGTGTAATCATCGGTGCAGGGAACAAAACAGAGCTACTCGTCCCGCTGATGAACGGGGCTGTCAACAGGGGAGTGGGGGAGGGGGGGTGTTAGGGGAGTTGAATGTAAAATAAGGTCACTGTTACACAATGTGCATCGTCAGCAGGTCTTACCCCCCTGTGGACCGGGAGTTCGTTAGTACGGTGGGATAGTTTGTCATGGATGACAGCCCGCATGAGCCAAGTAGGCAAATAACTAACAAGTGATATCCAGAACAGAACTGGTCCCTTTTGATATGCAGCCCGCATCTTATTCATCTTTGTTTTGTTTTGTTTTCTAAAACCAACGAGAAAGTATTTAACTTGACATCTCTCGCGAAAAAACTAAACTGTTTCATTTTCAGCAGAAGGAGCGGCGCTCCCAGATCCAAACTCCCTTGGCAAGAGACTGAAAAAATAGTTATTCAGAATGTTGAAGATCTGCTTAAATAGTCTTGGATGAGTTTCCCACTGACTGAAAAAAAAAAGAAAAATCTAATTGACTAACAGAGTCTCATGAAGATTCGTGCCGTTTTCTCCTGCGTTTTCTAAAGGAGATAATTGCCGCATCGAGAATAATTATTTAAAGATTAGTGGCATGAACCTATTCGATCTCAGGCGTCATCGATCGATTTTAAGAGTCGGTGTTCTGAAGAGAGAACAAAAGAGGTCGGTTCAAGAATGACAAAGGATTGAAAAAAAGAAATCCTAATAGAAGGTTTAAACTTTGATTTGTAGTGCACACATAAATCTATGTGACGTGAATACTCTTTGTTCTACTTTAACGCTGTAATATTTCCAAACTTGGCCCAAAGGACCCTTGTTCATTTCAGTATATTGGTTTCAGTTTCATTTTAAGGAATATTTGCTAACTTTTATGAAACATTATTTAGCTGCAGTGATCGTCCGTGCTTTTTATCGGCAACAGTCATATTAGCCTGGTCCCGTTAGACGACTGTGTGACCCGGTGCTGCGAGTGACTCGCATAGAAAACGATGAAAGTAGCTCACAGAGGTGCAGTTGACGTCACGCCAGAGGCAACCAAGATGTTTAAAGAAAGTAATAGTGCAAAGACAAGTTGAGAGAGTGGCTGAGAGAGAGATCAACAAGTGTTTTAAAAGGAACTTAACCTCCACTGCCCATAGGGGGAGCCAGTGTGCTGTCATTTACAAAAGTTCCTGTATGCAGTGATAAGAAAACAAACAAGGTTTGCTAGCAAGAGTCATGAACGTTCCTTCTTTGCATTTACATGCAGGGTTCGGTGGAGCCATGATCATAGTTTCACTCAGAAAGTCACTGAAACTGGACTACTGCTCATGTTCCAGTGATCAAGCACAGTAGGTGGATGGATTTATTGACTGAAGTATATTCGACCCCGAGGCAGCACAGTGGCTTAGTGGCTAGGCTCGCTGGTTGGTACTGTTGCCTCGCAGCTAAAGGGTCCCTGATTTCAACCCCAGCAGGAGGCCTTTCTGTGTGGAATTTACATTTTCTCCTCATTTTCTTTCAGGTATGGATATCCGACTCCACTGCAGTAGGTGAGGATATCCCCTTCATCTTGTCATTATTGACTATATTCGACCAGTTATGTCACAGACAATAACAATTTATAGTTTAGCTGGTGGCTAAATTGTGACTGTATTGAGCAGTTAATTGAACAGATTTTCAGCTCTGTACATTATTATATCTACTGTACTCTTTATGATTTTACAAATGACATGCAGGCTAACCATCCAACCACTGATCAACCTGCATTTGCCTGGGTTTGGTTTGCAGGGGCAGCAGGTTGAGCAAAGAGGCTCCAACCTCCTGCTGCTTCGAGAAGCTCCCTAAACACCTCCCCAGGGAGGCATCCTGGGAGCATCCTCACCAGACGGCCAAACCACCTCAGCTGGCTCTTCTTCATGCAGAGGAACAGCGACTCTACTCCAAATCCCACCTAAATGACTGAATTTCTAAACCTTTTTGGAAAGGAGAGTCCAGCAACCCTGCATAGGGAATCTAAATTCAGCCACCTATGTCTGCAACTGGTACTGGTACAGTCCAGTACCATTCAGGTACTGGTACGGTACATTCAAGTACTGGTACGATCGACTCAGGTACTGGTACGGTCCACTCCAGAGACAGTTGAAGATCATAGCTCAATAAAGCCAAAAGGACAATATAATCTGCAAAATGTAGATATTAAATCCTGAGATCATCAAACCAGACCCTCTTGCCAACAGTTTTTTTTTTTTTTTTTTTTTTTTTTTTTTTTGCATCTAGATATTCTGCCCACAAATGTTATGACCAAATTAGGGTTATGAAAAGTTACACATACTAATATTAATGGTTATTTTCTACCAACGTCTTCTGGGTCAAAACCTGATTTGGGAGCTTTGGGCAACTTTAGGCAAACTTAGGTTTGCTTGAATTTGTATATATATGCATGAATCATTCAGTTTCGAACTGCATTAACAAGGTGACTTTAAGACGTTTGATTATGTAATTGGACCAACATGTTTGCATGTGTTTTACAAGTTCGGTTTAAATTGGACAAACATGATTTTATATGTTATTATATATATATATAGATATATATATATATATATATATATATATATATATATATATATATATATATATATGTATATATATATATATATATATATATATATCTATATATATATACACACTACATACATACATATACATATACATATACATATATATATATATATATATTGTTCTTACATGTAAATATAGTGACTGCAGTCTTCACCAGGCATGACTTTCCCACTTCCTCACAAGTGTGGCGAGTTGAGACGAGTGTGCCCGTGTGCACCACCTAAAGACTCGTGGGTTTTGGTTTATGAGTAAAAAATACACAATTATTTTACCAATGTCTTTTCCTGAAAACTTTTCCCCACTTTGATGGAAAATGACATGAGCTTGGAGAGAGGTGGCTCTGAGACTGCACAAGCTGAAATTAAATCAGCCGAGTTTTTCACACCGAAGGGAACTTTGCTGTCCACTGTTCAGCAAAACATGAAATAAAATGGAAAGTTTAGAAAGTCACCAGCATTCCAAGAATGCTAACTGGCTGCTCTCGAATGACCTTAAATGAGCTGCACTGACAGAACTATACTAGTTTTAACTGGATGAAACAATTTAGGTGTGAAATTACAAAAAAACAAAAAAAAACTTGTTGATGTTAAATATTTTATGCACCTTCCATCTGTGGACTAAGTTAACAGTAAAATTAAACTGGCACACAAGGTCGCTGTTATGCATTAGTGGGCATGTGCTCCCAACCATATGGTACCAGATGTCGCTGAGATGGAGGCGGGGGAAGTTGGGGGGCTGCTTTCACTACCAGTCCGTCCATTAATCTCAGCCGTCTCCAGCAAAGGTTCGTGAAACTCCCAGATGTGGAATGGACGCTTCAGGTGTGGGCGTTGAACCCTCGGCTCCGTCGGTGCGGCTTTAAAAGGAATCAGTCCACCGAGAAAAACCTGCGATGACTGCGACCCAAGTTGACCCTTCACTCCACCGAACTCTGATCTGCTACTCCGAGTGCATGCACAGCCGGTTAAAGTTTATCAACTTCTTCATCTCATCGTTTGTTGCAAGCGTGATTAAGGAGCCAGCTCTGTAAATTCCAGCATCAAGCGAAGCTGCATCTGAAGCGAGATGAAATGTGAAGACAGTCGGTGCTTGAGATCCCCAGATTGTATAAAATTATAGTGTTCGAACACACGGTGATAATTTCTGGCACACTTAAAAACACTTGGGAACAGTGGACAGTTTAACAGTCTAACAATATATGTCATTATTACTGTCTCTCTTTCCTCTCATCTCAGACCCCTCCCCTAACTGGAAGAGGCAGATGGCTGCCCTCCCTGAGTCTGGTACCGCTGGAACCGTCCTCTTCATGCTCGCTCAGGCTGGGGGATTGCACAAAAGTGTATCAAATCCTCAATCTGTTGGGTTCTTTAGCTGAAGTTGGACAGCTGAAGAGCTGATACTGTTGGGCTGGATGGATGCCATGCACGCCTACCTCAAGTGTTTCAAGGCATTTTTTGATTTTCCAAAATACCAAACAAACATTCTCAATTTAACTCGTGTCGAGATCGAAGAGGTACGACGGAGTCTTAGGGTCACACTGAGGAAGAAAAAAAAAAGTTATGGACAATGATTTATTTTTTCCGTTCCTTACGTAGAGAACAAAGTTGAAATGCAGTTTCCAAAATCAGTGTAGTTTCTTTTTCTGAATAGGCGCAATTTCTGACACAATCTCTTCAAAGTACGAATGCTCATTACCTCCGCCAAGGAGGTTATGTTTTTGCTGGCGTTTATCTGTCTGTTTGTCTGTGTACAAGGTAACTCAAAAAGTTATGGATGGATTTTTGATGAAATTTTCAGGAGTTCTCAGAAATGTGACAAAGGAAAAACTGACTTCATTTTGGATGTGATCTGGAAGAAATCCTGGATTCAGGATCACTTTCAAAATTTCAATAACATTGCGGTCAATGGGGCCGAAATTTTTTTTTCTCAATATCTCTGTTAATTATTGCCCAAAACTCATGAAATTTGACTCAGGGATTGACAATGGGAACTTCTATCAAATTTCAAAGGCTGATCTGGATCTGATCCAGAAGGCAGATTTTATCGAAATCTGTAAATCGCTATATAACGGAATTATTGCGCTTGGCAGAAGTCTGCGATCTCAGAGTGCTTTTCTATTTATAATACTGTGTCTATGTGCTAAAAGTGAAATCATTTCCTTGTTGCTAAAGGTCACTCTGACGGACAAGGTCATGAGCTCATTAACACTAGACATTATGATTTTCAGAGTAACGCTGGTTTGAATAAATTTTTAAGACAACTTTATTCTGGAAACTGCATTTCGACTTTATTCTGTAAGTGAGGAATAGAAAAAAAAAAATGTCCACATTTTTTTTCCTCAGTGTGGCCCTAAAACTCAGTCGTAGAGAGGAATGGGGTTAGTGGGGAAAAAAAAAAACCTTTTTAAAAATTTGACCTTTCTAGCAAGGCATCCTTAACGGTCCAAACAAGGAGCTGAAGGAGGTAATGCACAAAAACATGATGCATGTGTGTCAGCGCAAAACACAGGAGAAGAAGCAACAGAGTGCACAAGGGAAGCAGGTAAATAAGAAGCAGAATAAATCACCAAGCAAAGCAAGCCAAAGTGCAAAAATAAAGCTTAAATGAAGCAAAGAAGAATACAGGGCATGGAGCTAAATCCAAGACTGACTAAAATCAGCAGAGAAACTACAAAACTCAGTGAACTTGAGAAATACCATTTTAAAGAAACAAAACCAGAAGATTCCCATTTAAAAAAAAAAAAAAACAAAAACAGAACCTTAAGACTGCTACATTTTGCGCTGTGGATCAACATAGCTTTTATATTATTCTGTATTTGAATGAGTATGTGGGTAAATGTAGGCATGTAAATACAGCTATGGGAGTATTTTTCTGTGCATAGACAGTTTCTTTTTCCAACAGATTAACACTTACATACATTCATCTAATTGCTTTCTTGCTGTACTCTGTTCCCTCTGTTCAGTGTGATCATTAATTGATTAACATTAAGCTCAACTCCAGCGTACATCTGCTGGCATGATGAATGCAACATTTCAACAGAAGCATGTGCTATCCGTCACATGTAGGAGCAGGCTTACAGCGCTGGCTTGTGTTGGCCAGTTAACACCAAATGTGATGTTTGTATCCCGGGGTTGTGGTTTCTTGTTTGATGAAAAAGAAGAAATGTGCAAACATTGCATTTTTTGCTGACAAACTGCAGAGATATCAAACTTGTCCCCATTTCCTTCAGGGCTTTTGACAAAATATTGCAATAATATAGTGATTTATTTCACAATGAATAAGCCATGACTCTAATATCTGGAGTAAGGTTTTAGCGGTGAACAGCCAAATATGAAGCAGAGCAAGTCATTATAGTTCGAACTCTGGTCTCAGCGGCTGCTGGTTGTGTCTTTGTCTGATAAGGTGTGTGCTCGCAAATGTGAATGTATGTACGTGTTTGTTTCCTGTTTGCGCTCAGTCCTGACCTCATGTGGGAAACGTCACTAAAACCTGACCACCCAGAGACATTCAGAGAAAAAGAAGTCACCCTGGAAGAACTGCTTATCTCTACAGTTAGCTGACACAATAAAGCCTTTCAGTGGCTTTGAAGTTTATATATATATATATATATATATATATATATATATATATATATATATATATATGTTTATGGTAATCAAGTGTTCCCAATCACTTCCACGGCCACAGATGAGTAAAATTAAGCACCTAGACATGCAGACTGTTTCTAGAAACATTAATGGAAGAATGGGTCGCTCTCAGGAGCTCAGTGAATTCCAGCGTGGAAGTGTGATAGGATGACACCCGTGCAACAAATTCAGTGGTGAAATTTCCTCGCTCCTAAATATTCCACAGTCAACTGTCAGCTGTATTAATACTGTATTGTGAATACTTTTGAAGATATACTGTGTGTGTATACATATATAGAATGAATTAGTGGCATCATAGGTGAATAAAGGATAAAAGGTTAGCACAGAATAGCCCTGGGACTTGGAACGAAACACTAAGAGGACAATCAGTGTATATGTAGACATAAACCTGCAGAAGCAAATCCATTGTACATCAGAAATTAAGTACATACACGAGATTTGCATCCAAATACACGAGGGCTCACTCCAGCGGCGGAACATGTCACCGCCAGGCCGGGGGCGGAGCACATGACCGGGCCCTTTAAGCCCAATAAAGCTTGTGTTTACATCGTTTTACAATATACACATGCCTGCAACAGCGGGGGTTAAAAGCATTACTACATTTTTGACACATAGCTCAAAGCATTTGATAGTAGGAGTTCAACACCACGAAGAGCGACCATGTCATTTTGAAATCAATCAGACCTGTAGTATTATGGCATAATATATTGTCTAAAATGTATTCGGTGGTATGCAGTTGTGACGTCACGTGGGAGACGCACCAGTTATTGTGGTAGTAGCTACCGGCATTCATTCATTCATTCATTCATTCATTCATTCATTCTGCTCGGTACCAAGTGCCTATTTCGCCTGATGTGTTTCTATTGCTGTTAATAAATACCAACTCCAAGGACGTCGTTGTACAAGCCTTTTTGCAAGAGTAACCCGACAAAACCGACATGAAGTCTAACAAACAACAAACAACAAAACAACAGAACAACAAAAACATTAGGCTACCTGGCCTTTAATAATAACGTTAGGCGGTTGGTCTACTCCAAAAACAACCACATCAACAGTTTACAACTAACTCACATATTGTTTTCAGTGTCAGTGATTGTGAGAAATTGTACCTGTGAATCTGGTTCCCTGACTGTGGTGCCAGTTCTGGTTGGCTTGACTCACTGCCATTAATGTCAGGTTCATCTCCAGGAGGATATGTATCCAGCTTTTTTAGTTTAGTCCTTTCCTGCACTCTTTTTTTTCCTTTTCTTTGCGTTTTGTTGCTCCATTTTTATGCTTGTATGAACTGCCACTCATGATTTAATTAATCTGTGATCCACCTACCCTGAACCACATAGACTCTGTTGACTAGTGACTGATGATGACGCTGATGGATGGCTGTTGATGACGATTTTACCCAAAACACATTTGGAGATCTTACCAGCAATCCAGTTGTAAATTTACACACTGTAAAGTTAACTGTGAGAGTTAACATGAAGCCAGCCATTAGTGATGTTATGAGTGAAGCGAAGCCCCGAAGCGCGTATCGAGAAATGAGGAGGCGTGTCCGTGAAGCGCGTATCAAGAGTCGCTTCATTTGGGGAGGAGCCAAAAGTGATGACATCCGAAGCTTCACCGCCTGGCTGAACCACGTGACTGCTTCGGGAAGTGGTTCATTTCTTGTCTCAAGAAATGGGGTTTGACAGCTTTATAAACGCCACAGGCTCCATTCAAAATGTGGGTTTTTGTAGGCGAGTTGCTGTCAGTTCAGAGTGTGGATAGAGTTTGGATAGCTTGGATACTAGAATTTGGATAGCGTGTATATAGTTTGTGGTAGTTCAGTATATAGTTTGTACATGATGGCACAAACATTTTATGCAGCCCAGCATCCCCTGTGCCATGTGAAAGGGTGTTCTCCAAGGCTGAAGAGATTGAAAAAAAAAAAAGGAATCGGTTAAAACCAAAAACTGTGGAAAAATTGCTATTTCTGAATAAATATACATAAAATAACCCCTTTAATGGTCGTCATTGTCCAAATTACACAAGCATATCGAGTGTGCTCCCTCCGTAGTTCCACAAACAATTTTTACTGTTCTCTGCTGGCATGAACTCTGTTGTTCCAGTAGCGCAATGGTTAGGGCAGGCGGCTCATGTACAGGTAACATAGTTTTCGTGGGTTCGACTCCCGGCTCGTCGAGCCTTTTGACGCGCGTCTGCCCAGTTCTTATGATACTACTTTGGGAAACATTAAACAGAGATTACTTTCAGACAATATTTTATGCACTTGATCATTTATTTGGTCACATTTTGTTATTCACAGTCATTCGCAAGAGCCATGACTGATACATAAATTCAATGCATCACATCTGAAGATTCAGCTGGCTGTGATTATAAACCTGACCAGTAGGTGGTGTCATGTGCATATGAAGCAGCAAGAAATGTACCATTTCTCGAACCATCTGGCCAATGTGTGACACTGCTTCACGGGGCTTCATCTCACCATCACTACCAGCCATGCAGCACAACATTTAATTCACTGTGTTGAAGAAACCTAAAAATTTAAGTCTGTCTTAAATTTTTTTGACCAACCATGACTCATTCTGGCTGGGGAAACCTATATAGATATATATATATATATATATATACTATATATATATATAATATATATATATATATATATATATATATATATATATATATATAATATATATATATATATATATATATATATATATATATCTAAACCTATACTATCCCTCCATTGTTCTAACTCTTTGTTTATCCAGCTATCCCAACTCTTGTCGCCCTGACTCCAGACTGCTACCTGTCTTCTCCCTGCTTCTTCTTCTGCCTCTTCCGCCGGGCCTTCCCCTGGGCAGGGGGAGTCTAACCCCACTACTCACTCACCAATGAACCAAAATCTAAATTAAATAAACAATTTAATATCATTCTTAGTTCCAAATTACTAACAGGGTCAGATATTACCTATAATTGGTTTTTTAATCCACTCACCTCCTCACCTCTGATTGACCACTGGACTAAACTTGGGATCTGATCACCCCAAGGGGCCACCGACAGCGAGGGTGTATGGTGAGTAAGCGGCCGAAACGCCCGTTGACCTGTCGGCACACCACTGACGATTAGTCCAGAAATTTTCTTCCTAAATTTCTTTAGGTACCGCATTAGTTTGCCACTATTCTTTAGTGACAAACTGATTGAGGCAATTTTCTAAATAGGAAATCATCTAACTAGCCTTAAATAGGGACAGATTTAGCACAAAATTAGCCACTTAAATGGATCACAGGGTTAACGAATATTTTTTCCTGAACAACTTCTTACAGCCATGGATCCACCCAAATCCTTTCAACAATGGGCGGTAGCACTCTTCCCCATGTTCCAGACTGATCAACAACCTCACGAGCGAGAAAGCCTCAAATCTCTTATTTCGAAAATTCCGAAAAAGAAAATAAACCACATCCTCAACCACGC
Organism: Hirundichthys speculiger; assembly: GCA_018398805.1. Taxonomy (NCBI): domain Eukaryota; kingdom Metazoa; phylum Chordata; class Actinopteri; order Beloniformes; family Exocoetidae; genus Hirundichthys; species Hirundichthys speculiger. Next base: position 392,744 of record JAGFBZ010000155.1, read on the forward strand.
AACAAACTATGCTAAAGAACGCGACCCATCCCTCAAACAAATACAACTTTAACAAACCAGAACCGAAATTCTAGAAATACGGTTCCAAAAAACTAAACCACCACCTGCAACACAAACAGTGACCCCTCTGCCAATCGCGATTAAAACAGAACCAATCGATGAGAGCCCTATAGATTCCACTCCGACCACCTCGCAGCCTCCCATTTTGAAAGACGTGTTAAAACGCCACTAAAACCCTGAAAATGCACCGTTAAATCTCCAAACCAAATCAGGCACAACCATTTTGGTAATAAATGGAAAAACTGGTCTCTTTCTCCACGCCGTCCCTTCATTTTGATGGGAGATTCTAACCTTTCAAACTTCCCACCAACACAAGAAACTAGGATCCAAATTGATAGTTTTCCAGGAGCCAACCTCAAACATGCACTCCACAAAATTAAAAACAAAACCCCATCCAACGACCGCACTGAAGGGATTATTCTGTCATTTGGAATTACTGATAAGGACCGCTTCCACCCCACTGAAACCAAAGACACGTTAATCCGTCTATTTGAAGCCATCAAATCCACGTTTCCCTACGCCAAAATCTATATGCCGCTCATTAACTTCTCGGACAACCTCACCCGGAAACAAAAAACCAACCTACAACATCTCAACTATCTCATACAAACAATGCATACGGAACTTTTGGTAATCCCACCACTCCGAAAAGCGCAATTCAAAACGATCCACGATAAGGTCCATTGGACACCAGAAATGGCACGTCTACTTTTCCAACATTGGGCCCAACATGTAAACTGGTAGAGTTAAAGGAGTTCCCGGAATTCTACATCGGCGTTTCTACTCCATAATCTCCTTCGCAAGGCATTCCAAAAAAACCAAAAAACTCGAACTATCACTCCAAATCCTCTCGGTCTTCCGAAAAACCCAACCTTAAGGATCTTTTAGTTAGATCACACTTAAAAACGAAACCCGACAAACCAATTGAGAAATGAGGCCCTCACTCAACAGGTAAGTTTGCTCCTTATTCAAACCTTTTTCTTCCCCCCCCACCTCCTATTCTCTTTCTTTTCTTTTTCCTCCCACACAGCCATATACATTTTACACATTTACACACCAAGGTATTCTTTGGGGAATATCCAGACACTCAAGAGGTTTCCGGACCTCATTTACATACACCACATATCCAAGAGCCCACCATAGCTCACCTGCATTCATCTAACAACAAATACAACATCTGCTCCATACACCCCTCCTTGTTTCCAATCTTTACCCCGTCTCCCTTTCCCGACCCGCCTGACCTTTGGTAGGAGGGTCCCCCCACAAGAGCCAGGTCCTGCCCAAGGTTTCTTCCTGTTAAAAGGGAGTTTTTCCTTGCCACAGTTTGGCTACAAAAGTTTTTTTTCTCCCCAATGGGAGTTTTTTTTACTTGCCATTACTTATTGTTTTCTTCTTTCAGGGTTGCTCGGGGGCCAGGCTCTGGGTTTTCATTTGATATTCAATACTTAATAAAATTGTTTTGTAAACTGATTCTTTTTCTCAGAGTGTTTGTTTCATCTCATTCGCACTGACACTCAAGGGTTGTTCTCATCCCAACTCCACACATCCTACACCCAAAGATACCCCATAACCTGTTACACTCATCCTATAACAATTGTTGATTTTTCTTGTTACCACAAGAAAGAATTCTTACACTACACTCGATTGATACAGATACTCAAAGGGTTCCCATACCTTTCTCACACTCATCACATAAACAAGGGCCGCAAGAAAGCCCACCTACATACATCTTACAACATCTGAACGGTTTTTTCCAATTTTTTCAATTTTCTAAAATTTACCCCTAAACCCTCTACTCTAACCTCCAATTCCCCCAACCCCACCTATTACTTTTCCCTCATTTTTTCAACTATTTACGAGGATTCAGGAACACTTTTCCGAATTCCAAGACACATAGGGGTTCCCTTTACCCAATGCACCACACAACACATCCCATACTCATCTACACCACACATTTCATGAAGTGGTGAATAGCCGGTGTAGGAACCTCAACTGAGTTGTAACGAACTTTAGGGTTCGTTTAAACCAAACCTGACAGATGATGACGCTGATGGACGGCTGTTGATGACGATTTTACCCAAAATACATTTGGAGATCTTACCAGCAATCCAGTTGTAAATTTACACACTGTAAAGTTAACTGTGAGAGTGAACATGAAGCCAGCCATGCAGCACAACATTTAATTCACTGTGTTGAAGAAACCTAAAAATTTAAGTCTGTCTTAAATTTTTTTGACCAACCATGACTCATTCTGGCTGGGGAAACACACACTATATATATATATATATATATATATATATATATATATATATATATATATATATAAAAAAACCTAATAATAACGTATGTACTTGTTGCAGAAGCTGTTGTATCCAGTATTGCGCAACTCACGACTGATGCCTGAGGAGAGACCTGCTTCTTTGTCTTTCGCCGGGCCCTCCTGGGCCCGGGCAGGGGGAGCACACACACCCCCCCCCCCCCCCGGCTCACTCTGACACACACCAAATACTAGTAAATGGAATCCAAGTGTCAGCCCCTCCACTCCCGCTCCCATTATTGGAATTCAGTAGGGGGAAAATGAAAAAAAAAAATCAATAAAAAGGTTTGCAGGCTGAGAAAGAAATCTCTAGTCTTATTCATGTATGATAATGATCTTTTTTTTTTTTTTTTTTCCAAAAAAACTCCCCAAAGAGTAAGTGAACTGCTCAGCCCTTACAAGCGCAAAGTCAAAAGCAATGCCGCCATCTCTTCCCTTCTGCTGCGTTAATTCCACAACTTAGCCGGAGGTTGGCGGAAGGTTTCTGAGACGTCACAGTCTTCGCAGAGGTCTTCAGTCCGTCCCGTCCCCTTAGGTGTTTAAGAATCAACCCTGTGGAGCAAAGCAATCTCAACTAACATTGCACACCGACGCGCACACACGGTCCTGAGTGCTCGGGGTCCAGTGAACCGCTGACTCTGGCTGCAGATGGAGGTGACATTTACTAATGAGTGTAATTAGCTGTAAACCAGGGAATGGAATTAGAGAAGTGGTGGAGCTGATGATGATGACAAAAGGAAATTGTGACGGTTATGAGTTTGGAAATATCGAAGGTTTGACCAGAAAGCAGTCTCCGCCATTGTAATTTATCTTAATTACAGTATCCAAAGTTGTTAATAGTGCTATTTTACTCGTGGTATTTCATCGTTTCTACAGGATGGATCACATTATCAGTTCCACTGTGGTCCATCACCTCTTTATAGCTTCTATCAGCTCCAGTGAGTTAAGCATTCCTTGTTCCCTCCAATCCATGTTTCCATTCGGATGTTTAATGTTGTGTAACTCATGTTCTCCGTGTTTTCCAGCGTCCGTCCAATTTGCACTCTCTTTACGCATTGGCTCACCGTCAGGATGTCTCAGCGAGCCGCCAGGCTGTGTTTGTCGAATGGTTTGTAATTATCCCCGGGCCTCCTTTGGGCAACGCTCCCAGGCACCTCTGCAAATACGTGCCGCTCCGATTAACCCTCTCTTTTAGAGTGGCTTTTCATTTCAGAGGTGGGGGGATTGGGATCACATGCAATGTAAGAGGTGGTGCAAGTAGGCATTCAGGTGTGGGATCTCGACTTCCTCTCATCCTTATTCACCTCCTGCTTTCTCATAATCTCGATCTGTTTAGCTTATTATATAAAATTGTGCAAGACGTGCTTATCAGCCAGGAACATGCGACTACAATTATCAGCCTTGTGCCTCGTAGGTTGACACTCATCTGAAAATACTTGATCAAGTAAAATTGGTAAATTCGCAGTAAGAATTACAGGCCCTGCTTGGACATTCTCGTACCTGTTGTGCTGTTGAAACTTTAAGTGTCTACTTTAATCTCCTAACACCTCTAAATAACACCGTACATGTTTGGCTGCTCTCCCTTTTTGGACACGACTAAGTCTGCCAGACGCTCTTAATATGGAAAGCCTTGTAAACCAGAATCCCTCTTTTCCATTATATCATTAGAGCTTTTAGCTCGGATTGTGTTTGCAGTCTTTATTAGATTCCAAGCGTCTAAAATGACACGTTCAACACCTCCAGACACATCTTGAAATGCATTTACATCCTGTGAAGGTGGGAGGACACCTTCAGCTAACACTTCAAACATGGCAACGTCAATATCCTTAAGCTGTGGGTAGCTCTTCAGGAAGAGAGCACGCCCCCTTTAAGTATTCAGCCTCAGAGCTCTCCAGAGACTGTAATCTACCCAGATTGAATGTAGTACATTAAATAGGCTTTTCTTAATGGTTAAGTGAAACATGCATCATCTTTTAAATATAAAAAAAACAGTCAGTTCTACAACCTTGCATCACATTAAGAAAAATCAAGTTTGAATATGAGCCGATTGGGTTTGGTGCACTTTGTTTATTAAGGATATGTCTACAACAAAAACATATGGATCCTATACAGTGGTACCTCTACTTATGAACGTCTCTACATACGAAATTTTCAGCTTACGAAACACCTCAATGGAAAAATATTGCCTCGTCACGAAAGACGTTTTACGATACGAAAGGCAAAAATACAGAATGCGCTGCTACTCGCAAGTTAACATACTTGTTGGCTCTGTATCTCAGTTTGCAAGCGGTGCGTCTGAGCTACTCTGCCATTGGCTATCGCTTAGCATCTTCCTGGCATCCCATTGGCTAGGAGGGCCCCTTGTCTGTATGAGTGTAACCCAGCAACCCAGGTAAATGAACAATTTACCTCCACCAAGGAGGTTGCCGGTGTTCATCTGTCTGTCTGTCTGTGTTCAAGATAACTCAAAGTTATGGATGGATTTTGATGAAATTTTCAGGAGTTGTCGGAAATGTGAAAAGGAAGAACTGATTTCATTTTGGGTGTGATCCGGAAGAAATCCCGGATTCTGGATCACTTTCAAATTTTCGATAATTGTTGCGCTTGGTGGAAGTCTGCGCTCTCCGAGTGCTTTTCTAGTTCTAACATGTATTTCTTACAGGTTTTATGTCATTTCATGTATTATTCATAATTTATAAAAAAATTATGTTCGAATTTGGGGGGGCTTGGAACGGATTAGGGCATTTACATGGAAAACTCGTCTCTACTTACAAGAATTTTCAGGTTACAAAACTACTTCCCGAACCAATTAATTTCGTAAGTAGAGGTACCACTGTGTTTCGCTAGCCTGGCCAGCCATACCCAAAACAACCAAGATGGCTGCAGAACTGCTAAGAACTCCTTGGAGTTTGCAGCAAAACCCGACAATGGTCACCGACTGGCATTCCCGCATCACGCCTTTTTGGATGTCTTTTGTTGGTGCAAGTCATGGATGTTGCTTTGCCTGCATCACATGCAGATCGATTGTATGCTTATCAAGAGCATTCAGAGGAAGTTCCTTCTGCATCCGCTGGATGAATCAAATTTGAAGCCAGAAGAACAAGATTCATTCTATGGAAGAGGAAAATAATTAGGATGGCTGGCCCGGTTAGTATTTCTCTCTTTGTAGCAAGTATCTTCGACTCCAGAGCTACATGATCCTGATCTGGGGCCTCTGGCCAAACCAGATAGACATTTCAGGGTCTTTATTGTTTGTTCTCGTCCGTCTCTGAAGCTGTGGTTTTCTCTCCCCCGTCTCCTCACACGGCTGCCCTCGATAAAGCCGGTTGTGCCGGTATTTTCATCCAATAAAAAAGGGAGGATTTTTCTCTTTCTTCCCTACTTTTGTTAAGTGCTTGCTCAAAGGAAATTGTTTGGTTTCACTTTTGTGTAAAGTACCCCGAGATTACTTTTGCTGTGAACTAGCAATGTAAAAATAAAACTGAACCGAATAACTGCAGTGAGGGCAAGTGAAAGGTCCGATCAGATATTGGGTTTGTTGTAATTCAGCTGCTTTGCCATCACATTTTAGCTCTTCTAATACAATCTGCAATACTTTGATGAATGCAGATTGAGAAGAAACACAGCTCGTCTGCCTTTCATTTTAGTCACAGCCATCCAGAAAAACCATTAGTTACAGTTCTTGTAACCAAATGGCTGATACAAATGACACCCTATTCTCGTATGTGAGAGCAGAGAAATGTTGCAATTTAGTTATGTTTTTTGTGTGTATATGTGTGTGTGTGTGTTTCCAGTTTCAAACATTGACTTTTATGTGAGAGAGAATGATTAATTTCAGAAGTGAGAAGTTAAATTAATGAGGTGACACTCTACATGCAAAATAACAATTTATTATCTGGAAAGGCTGTCACTGGGATCCCACCATTAATCTTACAGTTGAGTGACGATGTATTACCAGCTGAGATAAAGCCAACAACTATTAGACCTGGAATTAACAGCTGTCCTGAATGATCCAATCCCAAGAAGCTGAAGTTGAAAAAAGGTCTAAATTCACCCAGGATGCTTTGAGATTCCAGTCACTCGAACTATATTTGGAGATAATCTGCAGTACATGTTGACACGCTTACATATGCTCATAACTGACATCTTTGCAAGGAAAAGATGAGTGATCTTTCCAGGGTCACTAATTACACAACTGCAACCAGATTCCTTTTTGAATTGAAGAACAACAGCAATGCTCCTAATTGGTTCTTGACACAAACTCCTTCATTCAATTTCAATTCAATTTTATTTGTATAGCATCTGTTACAATGTCAATGGTCTCTAGGCACTTTAGAGACCCAGAGCATGACCCCTGAGCAAATATCATTAACTAAAAATATAATATTGAATCCTAAACAAGGATAATGGCAGGTAAAAAACTCCCACAGTGGGAGAAAAAAAAACCTTTAAGCCAAACAGTGGCAAGGAAGAGGCTACTCGCTGCTGCTCTGGGACGGTTGGCTCCTTCGCTCGCTGGACTGAAGGAGCTCGGTCTTCCCGGAGGGGACAGTTTGGTTCATCTGTGTTTCCTCCTCTGACCTGGATATATCTCACTTGATCATCTTTATGGAGATATACTGGTTTTAACAGCTGTTAACTGATCTGAACGGCTGTTAACTGGAGTTAGCACTCGGACCACAGGACCGGGACATGAAAAGGAGCGCTGGACGCCGGCAGCTCCTCAAGTACACCAGACTGGACAGTACTGAAACCTAAATTTCCCCCCTGGGGAATCAATAAAGTATATTTGAATGTGAATTGAAAAACTCCACTTTAAGAGGAAGAAACCTAGCTCATGAAAAACAACCCCACGCCACTCACACCACCAAAAGAGTTCATCCTTTTGGCAATATAGTGTGCATATATATATGTGTATACAGCATTTTGGATGGCAGAGCTGCTCTGCTGAAGAACATAGAGTAATGCAGACATAGTTTTCATCAACAGCATGTCATCTGGATTTAAAAGTTTCAGATCATTTGTTAGAATTTTATGATACTGCACGATGTGACCCCACACCTTTTGAAAATAGATCAGTTGGAGTGTGTGACAGAGTGTCTCCTGTGGCAATATATAGTAATGTCTGTGGAAAATACCAAATAAAAGGTGATGAAATTCTTCAACTTTGCTCAACCTGTGTCATTTTCACTTTTAGGTGAAACCAAAGAGCCATAACCAAAGCTAAGGATGGAAATGATGTACAGTAATCATGATATGTATTGGAGTAGATTTCAGATAGACCAGATCAGAGCGTCAACCCACGGATGCAATTCCTGGCCAAGAAGGAAGGTATAACAGTGCGTTGATGGTAGAGAGGTGTGTGGGTTGAGTGGCCATGGATGAAAGAAGCTCCAACACTTTCATCTTTGGCTCTAGCACAAAATAAAAAAAAGAAAAAAATCCCTGTTCAAATTCCGTAAATGACTCAGTTGGGGAGCAGGCCAAAGGTGGAAAGATCTGCTCTCTGAAAAGCTTTGGTTCTCTCCAATATATCAGGGATAATATCTCTCTTTAATCTCTGCTGTGCAATATGCAGTATCTACAAAAGATCAAATGTTTCAATATATGTATTCTTGGCTAAACTGACAGGATGCCGGTAATATTTGACTGCTGTCACCAGTTAGTGAAAACTCAGTAAATTCCAAAAGGCGTCAGACAAGCATAATTTGCTTCTCCAGCTCACGCTTGAAGAGTCGGAGGCGCGTCTCTGCCAAGTGCTCGTCTCTTGACAGCAATATGGTCATTTTGAACGTGTCTCAAGAATGTTCACAACTGATTGGTGGTGGGGGGGGTGCTGGGGCTTATAACAGCTGGCACTGAAGAAGAGGCAGGCTACACCCTGGACAAGTGACAGATAATGAGGACAGCTTAGAATCAACAGTCGACTTAACATCGACGTCTTGGGGCTGCAGGAGGAATCTGGAGCAGGCCTCTGCCGAACACTAGCTTCAAATCAAAGTGATGCGAGGAGGCAGGCTTTTCTGTTCGTATCCCACACCCCAATATCGTAATAATGCAAGAAAAACATAACTGGAGTGAGAGAAGATGTCTGGGCTTTCATCAAAATCATGACAAATAATCTGGACTAAGGCAAAACATGGTTCCTCTTTGTTAGTATCAAGTGTAATTTGTCGTTAATGTCCTACGTGACTTCATTCTTGTATATTTGACTTAAACTATTTTCTTTCTGGCCGCCTATGTGGCTTCCACAGTCAGTGTTACGCCCCAGCTCATTAGTGAAAGGAGATGCGACATTAACCGGGCGACATTAGCAAATTAAAATTATCTTATTCAAAACAGGAATCAGGACTCTCCATTAGCTAAATAACAATTCCAAACAAGAGCAGCCTAAATTAGATAAAACTAATGTTTGAAAGGCCACCTTTTTGCTTTTTGTTGTTTTGAGTTGAAATAAAGTTACCCATGCACAGCAAAATAAAAAAAAAAAAAAGAAAAATAAACACACAACAGTGTCTCTTTAACTAGATTTAACCAAAATGGCAAACAAGGGTTGCACAGAGGCGCGAGAGTAGTGTACATATTAATAAAATATGAAATAAGTGCTTCACAGTAGTACAATTGTTTCACTACACATTTACTAATATTAAACAAGCCCTACAGCAGTCCTATAAAGCAGTGGTCCCCAACCCCTGGGCCGTGGACCGGTACCAGTCCGCGAAAGAAAAAAATAGTTTTTTAAAGTTTTAATTAATATGAGTCTGAACAAGCTTTTATTGTGAAAAACCTTGTTTTGAAAAATGGTCGGATTCTCTCCGTTACATCTCGATTGCTTGAGCGCCAAAATTTAACTCAACTTGCAAAATGAGTCATTAACAGACGTCTTTGGAAAGTTTCCTTGTGAAGGAGAAAATGCACAGTGAAGAGAAAGAAGAACAGCCTAACGACTTCCAAGAAAAAAAACTTTTAACAGACATTACCAGGTTTCCTAATTGAAAGATTGATTTATCACAACAGGTGATTCCGACGTATCAAGAGGTTTTTACCTCTGCCAAGGAGGTTATGTTTTTGCCGGCGTTTATCTGCCTGTTTTTGTTTGTTTTTCTGTGTTTAAGATAACTTTTCAGGAGTTGTCGGAAAATCAGGAAGGAACTGATTTTATTTTGGGTGTGATCCTGAAGAAATCCTGGATTTTGGATCACTTTCAAATTTTCGATAATTGTTGCGTCTGGCGGAGGTCTGCACTTTTCTAGTTTTTTAATTTTAATGGGTATAGAGGATTTTACCAGAGACTTGGATGTTATACTCATGTTATGTTATTGGCGTAATGTAACAAGGAAGCCTGCCCCCCCCCTCCCCGGTCCGCAGTAAAATTGTCAAGCGTTGACCAGTCCGCGGTTACAAAAAAGTTGGGGACCACTGCTATAAAGAGTGTAAAATGCATATCACCAGTTTAAACTCAACTGCAGCACATGGAGCCTTGTCTAGTTCAGACTATAACAGCTGCCATGACTACTTCTTTGGAGTTTAAAAGCATTGTCTTATACCTTCACATTCTCTGCAACAAATCAGATCTTTTGAGGGCACCGCCCAGATTGTGTTTATAGGTCTTCAGTCTAGCTGTGTGCACAGGCCCCAGCAGGTGGACGGTCATGGGAAGCACACAGCGACATTTTCCCTCTTTATCGCCCCAGATACAAGACAGAACTTTCAAGGACACCAGGGGTAGAAACAGGCAGTGCAGGGTAACGGCTGTACCAGCCGGACAGGAATACAGGGAGTACTGCGTTATGTTTCCGTTTCAGTGCCTGTTGAATGAATAAACGAGCAGACGATGGAGCGACACTCGTTTTACAGTTGGTGCCGTGACCCGACTCATTCTCCAAGGCCGTCTCTTGTGTACCGCTGATTGTGGTTGTTATAAGAATCTGATAAAAATGAAGAGGAGAGCACTGAAAGTCAAAGACAGCTACAATACTCGGGACAAATAGAGAGGTAATTTGGTTGAGTCTGGAGACATTGAAACCAACATTTCAGAGATACCGATGCTTCGGTCCCTCCAGGCCCGGTAATCTCACCGTCCATTGTGATTTCCCACCGTTCTAGTCAATGGTCTCAGACACAAAGCATTTCAAAATCATCCCACAGCCAGCCTCAGCTCGGCATCTCTCAAGTTACCCACCAGTTGTTGAGCACATTTAATTGTAGATCACCCATCCTCTTCATACGGACAGTAGCAACGAGGACAGGGCATGGTAAAAAATGAACACAGGCTTTTAAGAGTAGAAGGTGAGTATTAAGAGTCTCAAATTTTTCAGGTAAACATGTATTTTCACGGATCCAACCAGACAAGAAGCACTCAGAAGTGCTACGTTTCTAAAATGCTCTTAGCAGGACCTCGGGTTGAAGGAAAAACCGTGGTGCTCATGTGTCGACTGGGACCCAGACATGAGTCTAACACAACTCATCTGTGTTTAAATATTGAGGAGGCAATCAGTGAAAGAACCTTTTTTTTGTTTTACTGGTTATATATAATTAAATGTGTGTTCTGAGATTAAAATGAAAAGTATCTGTCATCTGTTGAGGCTGGGGCACTGTAAAAATCTTTTACCCGGGCTGAGGTGAACTATCAATCACCCTTTTTGCCATGTGTCCATGGTACTTACGTGCACTTGTCTGATGCACAAGACTGGGATTTTTAAGAAGTGTGTGGATGTGTCAGAACTTACTTCAGTTAAATTAATACCAAACTGAAATAATAGTTTTTGAAGCCAAGGAAGAAAGATTAAAAGTCAGCGCTCAGCTTCAAAGAGCTAAGTTAGAAACAGAAACCAAAGCCAGAAATCTGGGTGTAGTCATGGACTCAGACCTGAACTTCAGTAGTCGCATTAAGACAGTCGTGAAATCGGCCTATTATAACTTCAAGAACATATCCAGGATTAAAGGACTGATGTCTCTGCAGGATTTAGAAAAAACTTGTCTCTGTATTTATCTTCAGTAGACTAGACTACTGTAACGCTGTCCTGACAGGTCTCCCTAAAAAGACCATCAGACAGCTGCAGTTAGTCCAGAACGCTGCTGCTCCAGTCCTCACTAACACTAGGAAACTGGATCATATAACTCCAGTCCTCACTAGCACCAGGAAACTGGATCATATAACTCCAGTCCTCAGATCTTTACACTGGCTTCCTGTTTGTCAAAGAGTTGACTTACAAATCCTGCTGTTAGCTTACAAAGTACTTAATGGTTTAGGGCCAAAATACATTCAGGATCTTCTGGTTCGTTATGAACCCATCAGATCCCTCAGGTCATCAAGGTCAAGTCTACTTTCTGTTCCCAGAGTCAGAACTAAACACAGAGAGGCAGCGCTCAGTTTTAATGCTCCTCAAATGTAGAACAAGCTCCCAGAAACCTGCAGGTCTGCTGACACTCTCAGCAGTTTTAAATCAGGGTTAAAAATTCATTTTGCCACCTTTAATCAAAACAACTTACAATTAACTTTTATTTCTTGCATTTTATCTACACTCTTCATTTTTATTTCTTATTTTTATCAGAAACAACTATTGATTAACTCAGTGGTGCGCAAACTGTGGTACGCGTACCACTAGTGGTACGCTAGCGCTCTCTGGTGGTACGCGGGGGAACGTCATGACATTATAAATACAACGTTTCAAATGAAATTCAGGTAACAATAAAAAACCACAATAAGGACTAAAAACATCTCTCCTGTGTGCTTAAAGCTAATTGAGAAGGCATACATGGCTATATTTTAAAATTGGTCATCATAATGGTATTCAGAGAGCTCAATAGTTTCTCAGGTGGTACGCAGCATTAAAAGTTTGAGAACCACTGGATTAACTTATTTTTTGCATTTTATCCTATCCTCTTTGAGTTTTAATATTTAATTCCATTTATTTTATTTCCTTCCTGTTTTTAATGTACTCTTTAATGCTTCTGTAACACTTCTAATGTTTTATGTAAAGCACCTTGAATTGTTTTGTAAACTAAATGTGCTATTCAACTAAACTTGCCTTGCCTATATCGTACTCGTAGATTATCATACCCATAGTCTATGATACGGAGGAACAAAAAAATAAAAATAAAAATTGTGCTCGCTCATGTGTTTGTGTGTTCTTGAGGCGTCGTTTTTCTGAAGGTTCAGCCTTTTGGTTCTACCTTTTTTTCAAAATTCATCTCGTTCTTGCAGATTTTAAAAAACATCCCCTCCTCCATCTTTAAAAGGCATTCAGCTGATTTGGCAGCATCTGATACACCGCACGTCAAAACTCATAATTAAGTGCCGGCGGGCACGTCGCACATGTGGAAACACGAGGATCAGGCTTTGATAAGAAAGAAGAATAGTGGAAGGGGGAAAACAAAAAAGATGGGGATTATATTTCAAAAATACACCGCAACTTCTAGAGCTTTTGTGCAGGTTAAATTTTACGAAACAATATTTGTTTCAAATAGAGTTCCTTTGAGTAGATTTGCTGCAGTACATCAACTAAAGCTCCTAAATCCTCGGATGGTATTTCTATTATCATTTTAGTCATTACAGTTTCAAAAAGGTGGAATCCATCGGTTGAAAGTCTCTGCTTATTTGACTTGAAGACCCGTTGAATGGTAATGCTAGAAATACACGGAAGTGTTGGAAGTGTTGTTCAGTTACTGGCTGATGATTCAGAGTTATCTTTTTTTCTTAAAATGGAGCCAGGATCAGTATTGAATTAATTCAGTATGGCTGAGAATTACAATCACAACTGATAATACAGAGGCCCCCAGCTCAGTTTTTGGAATTATAAAATGACAACACCGATTTGCTAATTTCCAGCAAAAAGCATAATAGTAGCTCATTAAGCTTACTGAATCAGGATTACAGGTTGTTGCTGATGGAGTGCTGCATTCATATGTGACCTTCATTGGACTTGAAGCTTCTTAATCCTCCTCAAAATGAGCGCCATGTGGTTTTGTCCACCCGGACCTTGGCTGCATCCCTGCAGTCCTGCTCCGCTAAGATACATCTGCAGAGTTCGACACGACGGCCCCTGGTTGTGTCTGAAGTCTGCGGTGTACTGTGTGAACGTGAAACCAGACAGAAATGCTCCCCGCGGGACTGCGGGGCCACTTACAAAAAACTTTTTCACACTCGGAAAACTTCAGAAACCTGGGTTTATTAGGAATTGAATAATTACTGCTGTGTTTCTGGACCAGTGGGTTTTGAAAATACGGTAACATAAGACAAATAACAGCAATCAACTTGTGTAGGAAGTAAATACCACCTTCCACTGATTTTAAATATGCTTTCATCCAGAGCCGCTTCAATCAGCTGCCACAAAGCAGCGCCTGAATCAATACTTCAGTGTCTGGGTTATTCATAACCGATGGTCAGTCAGTACTGGACAAAAACAGCTATTGGCAGGACGGAAATAAAGGTGAATGAGGTATGGATGGGATTATTGAATATGAGCTCACAGGTACTGCACGATACGTTCCTGAACAGATTGATTGTACATTGTTTTGTTTCCGCTCTTTAACGCTGCTTGCTGACAACTGAAAAAAACACAGAGGCAATGGATTATAGGATGCAAGAGAAAGCAAAAACTCGGACAAGAAGAAAAAGGGCACCGTGAAAACAGGGGTACTGTAATTATAAACTCGGAGAGTATAAAATATGCTTTTCAAACAGCAGTCGGGGGCTGGGGAGTAATTTCAAGTGCTGAATGCCCTCATGGAGGGATGGAATGGGCACACGTATGTCATCTTTCTTTGAAAATCTGTGTTTTACTCTTGAGAGATCAAATGGAAATCAGTGGGAATCACTTTTGCATCCAAGGGGACTGCATGACAGTGACACAAAACGAGGAAAATAAAATAAAAACATGGTATTCAGTCTGCCTTTCCCTGCAGTCAATATGACGCAAATTGGACTTTCCTGAATTACTTTCACCTAATTCAGTCTAGAGGTAAATGGACTGCACTTATATACTGCTTTATCCACACCAAAAAGGTGCCCTCTAGAGGTCTTCAGAACAACCCGATAACCTGAAAACCAGAGGTTCATACCCGACCCGAATCGGGTCTCGGGTCCATTCAAAGGACGTGACTCAGGGTTCGGGTCGGAATCGGTACAGTTAGTCTCGGGTCCGGTCGGTGCTCTCTGACAGGCTGGGTCCGCGTTTACTCGAGAGGTAAAGATATAGTCAGGACTCGGGGCACTTAAATGATTATTAATTAATGTGGCATGTTTGTTATGAACGATTGTGTAGCTGTAGCATGTTATTAGCAGTTTGCCCAACAGTTGTAAAGCACAACAGATCGTCAACATGATAACACTGGATGAGAGAATATGTTCACGACACGTGAACATATTCTAATAGCTAATAGCCTACACCTGACCGGTGTAGGCTATTAGCGTTAGCAGTTGCTACCAATAGCATCTGTATCCACAAAGAAAATAAGGACGTGGATTTATTGTTGTTTACATCACGTAGCCTATATAGCAACTGAACCGGGTAGAAGAAGACAACTCTAGGTAAGAAAATCAAGTTTTATTCAACGCTAGACAACTTTTAACATGAGCAACTATGGGGTGGATTGTCTTGGTTCTATTCGGTTCGTGGTCGGAAACTAAAGACTCAGGTTTCGGTTTCGGGTCGAATTTTCACAGGTCCATTCGAGTTCGGGTCCATTAAATTGGACCAATGAAGACCTCTATCACAGTCATCTGTTATTCTAAATGCCTGATGACACCTGCTTTAGAATTTTAGATTGGCTTGGAAATGATATATGCAGGAGACAGAAGATGCTCATCATTATATAGATGCCAAACTGTTCACTACCTGTGAAACGTTTAGGCACGCCCACCAGTTCAGTGAATAGGCCTCTCTATTGGAGTGGGTTTGTGTCTTGCGCATTTCTATCTTTTCATCCATTTCATTTCACAGCTGGACTGACGCCTAAAGGAGTGCAGGAGCTGAAGGTTTACTGCTGACAGCAAAATTGCTATAATGTACTGTCAGGTGAAGGTGAAATTAAAGAGCCTAGAAAACAATTTCCAATAAATAAATCTTCTAGTGTGCAGAGACGTAGCTCAACCCACAGAGACCACATTCACCTCGGAGTAATGAAAGGACAATAATCTAAATTATACATTCGCTTGCTCCAAGTTAAATTAACTAAATGGACCAGTAAAGACCTCTGAACAATCTGAAAAGTTATTTTCACATTGCCTCTGCTAACATGGAGGGAATGATTTGTCTGTGGACCTTAACGTAATCTCTGCGGATTAAAAATGTATTAAGAATAAAAAGAAAGAAACTGAACTTCTTGTTACTGAAAACTGCCTTTGGGGTGTTTGTTAGGAGAAATAAGAGATAAATGTTCTGGGATTAATAATGTAAAACATCTGTCAAAGTGACTTAAAAAAAACACAGAATAAGATTTGTTGGTTTTCAGATAGATAGATAGATAGATAGATAGATAGATAGATAGATAGATAGATAGATAGATAGATAGATAGATAGATAGATAGATAGATAGATAGATAGATAGATAGATAGATAGATAGATAGATAGATAGATAGATAGATAGATAGATAGATAGATAGAATGATCGACCGGTATTGCAGCCAAGCAAGTAGAGCCAGATCTTCCATTGTCAATGTCATGCCAGTTTTGTGCGGAAAAGCCAAAACCTGCAATTCTGTGAATAACCACAAGGGGCTGTCTCCAAAAGTCAGCCCCTCTCCACCGACCCCCATGTTAAAATGTTACCACAGGAATAAACGTACTTATGGACTGGTACAAAAAAAAACCAAAACGTTTTACTTAGGTAGACTTCACATCCACTGTGAACACTGTGCAAGTGTACATTTTTATGCAACTCATCATTTAAATCTGTATTAAAACCACAATTTATTCATAAATAAGGGTTGTGTTTTTTTTGTTACAGCTATGCTGCAGTCTATGATGGAAAACACCAAGCTGTCATATTGTTGTTCCTTAAATAAAGTCGAGGGTAATGTATTCAAGAAGAAGACTTTACAGAAGAGGCAGGATTGGTTTGGCGTCTCCTCGATGGTGAACATTAAGGGAACAGAAGGGACTGAAGAGTAAAACCTTGAAGGTTGTATTTCTGTTTGATGGGTAATGGTCTTTTCACATATTACATGTGGTTCGGTCGTTTGGTACCTGGTTATTTGAAAGAAACACGGAGGCCAGTTTGTACATTTCCATGTTTTTCAAAATGAAACATCAGACAGCTACCCACAGATAACGAGCAGAAAGAAAGCAGGAAGCAGTCAACAATGATGTCATGAACAATGGTGGTGCAGTTAAACCTGGATAAAAGGCAGGTCGTGGTCAGTTACCTGAATCGAGTGTGTGTGTTTTTGTGATGGTGAAACTCTACAGGTAAGACCAAAGCCTGATTTATACTCGGACATCAGGTCACCTGCGTCAGGTGACGCAGACGACCTACGCAGATGACGCAGAGATGCCCCCCCCCACCCTACGCAGACACTCTGGTGCACCTCCCCAAAATTGTAGGTGACCGCAGACAGTGTCGCAGAGAGGAGAGAAAGGAGGCCTCTGATTGGTCAATTCTACATCCGCGTAGAAAGAGCACGTCATTGAAGAAATGAGGAAGTACCCACATCTGTACGATTCTGGTTCTCCACACTACAAAGACAGCACATATTCTAGTAATTCATGGAGGGAGATCGTGATGAATATGGGTCTTAGAAACGACTGAGACGGTGAGGAAGTGGAAAAACCCAAGAGATAAGTTTAGTAAGTTTAGTTCGTAATTGTCCCTCTTGCGTTGTGGCGTGGAATAAGATAGCGCAGACCGCGCTTCAAAATTGAGCATAAATTGAGAGTATACACAGCCCTTAAGTCCAGAGTTGGACTGTAGACCAGTGATTCCCAAAGTGTGGGCCGCAGCCCCCTGGTGGGCAGTCTTGGTACTACAAGTCAGCTGTGCTGCTGCATGGTTGGAACAAAAACCTGCAGCCAGACGGCCCTTTCACGGATCAGTTTGACTCCTGTGCCTTACATTAAAATTGGAATGTAGCTTCTAGTCCTGTATGTTGATCACAGTTGTGGTTAAAGGTTTGGTTGTGCCGCAGAGATTTTTCACATTTCAAATTGGGCCTTGGTATTCTGAAGTTTGGGAATGGCTGCTGTAGAGAGAGAAGTTGTTTTTGTCTGATCTCAGCCATAACCAGGCTCGTTGTGTTGCATTTAAAAGCCAATCACTTGCTCTGGTTTTTCTGAGGCGACATATCATATTTTCATCTTTTTATGATGCGTGTTCACAGTTTTCAGCAGCTTGATATTGGAATTGTATTTTTTTTTATTATTGGGTCTTTATAGGCTTAAAGCTGAGGCTCTCCCCATTCATCTGATGCGATGCATGTTTATGACAACGCATCCTTTTCTGGCTGTTCCCTCTTCGGAGTGATCCATATGACTGACTTAGGTGCAAGTTTTATGCCGGATGCCCTTTCTGACACAACCTCCCGCATGGTCGGCAACAGTGCTACCAATAAAACACGCTTTGTATGTTTAAAAAATTGCTTGAGTCTTCTATGTGTCATCTGCCCCCTGACTG
This sequence comes from Hirundichthys speculiger, assembly GCA_018398805.1. Classification (NCBI taxonomy): domain Eukaryota; kingdom Metazoa; phylum Chordata; class Actinopteri; order Beloniformes; family Exocoetidae; genus Hirundichthys; species Hirundichthys speculiger. Next base: position 410,734 of record JAGFBZ010000155.1, read on the forward strand.
CAATTCAGCTCCCTTTTCTCAAAATTTCCAGGCATGAACCTGTCCACCTTTAATAGTAGCGCAGCAGTGCTATTGTACGCTAATTCATATCATGGAGAAATGATAGCAAATCGTCCTTCTGTTGTCATTGTGCTAACAGTCTCCTCATGAATACAGCAGAAGTACAGAGCATCAGTGAAAGTAATCCTGGCAGTTCACAATTGGGAGCCTATTACACGATCAGATATCATTTTCATTATCATACAGAGATGGACCCGACTGTCTCCTCCAAACGAAAATATGCAATATTTAGCGAAGAAGACCAGAAGATGGCAAAACATGATGAGCTCAATCAGTGCTCTAGGGACAAGAAGCCGCGGACCCGATAATAAGGCAGAAAATGAAAGGAATTGGATTTTAAGACAAGCTTTGTTCAGGTGGATATAATGTCTTCTAATCTGAGAGGTCGTCTTAATTAAACCTTTTTAAAAAGTAGTTCAAAGTCAAAACGGAGTGTAGGACTTAATTACATAGAAATGAATACCGATTAAATCCACGTCCTTGAGTTCACATAATACTAATTGAGCCCATCAGTGACAGTCAAATTACTCTGCATTACGCATGAGACTGCGGTTGTGCATCGAGTATTTTATGGCAGCATTCCTGCACTAGAACATGTGTGGCAACATAATAAAGATGAAAAGAAACCGCTTTAGTAGTAAGTCCTGATGACCTAGAACCAGTTAATATTGAAAATTCAGTTTAAAAGAGCGTTAAGTCGTGGACGGCAGAGAACTTCTAACAGGTTAAACAGGACGAAACTAAGGTTTTTATCATCTGTCATGAAAACTGAGAGAGAATTTTACCAAAATTACTAAATTTTAAATCTTCTCAGTGTGTGAGAAACCTTCGAGTCTGAGCTGGATTTTATTCCACATATTAGAAATGTAACAAAAACAGGTTTTTATCACCTAAAAAAGATCGCCAGAGTCCGAACATTTCTTTCTCTGGGCAGGACAGAGGTGTTGATGCATGTAGAATAGACTACTGTAATGTCCCTGCTCTCTGGTCTTCCCAAAAATAAGTATATCTAACCTACAATTACTCCAGAATTCAGCCACATGTGCTGACGAGGACCAGAGAACATATCACACCAGTTCTAAAATTGCTGCATTGGCTCCCTGTGTGTTTCAGGATTGATTATAAGGTTCTTTTATTAGTTTATAAATGTCCTAATGGTCTTGGGACTTCTTATTTTTTATCTGTTTAAAACCTTTGAGCTCTCGTGGACCCTGAGGTCCTCAGGTAGCGGACTTTTGATGGTTCCTAGAGTCAGAACTAAAACCTATGGTGAGGCCCCCTTCTCTGGAACATCCTACCTGAGGACCGCAGGGCTGCAGATACTATTGATGCTTTTAAAAGGAAGCTCAAGACCTGCCTTTTTATCTTGGCTCATAGTTAAATCTCATTTATTCATTTCTCCGGTGTTCTCCTCATGGGGGTCCTCCACGTGCTTGGGTTCCAGGGCCGCTGTCATGGGGATTGCCCTACATTGTGGTTGATGTTTGCAGTGTGGGTCCTGGTCGGTCTCGGTCCAGATGGTTCCTGTGGGGGCGACCTCTGTTAATGTCGGTGGGGGTGCTCTTGACGTGGAATGATCCCCAAGATATTGTTTTCCTCACCTGGTTCATTGGTGCCAAGATGGATGTTTGAGAGTCTATTTAAAATGGGGCCAAAGGGGGTGGGGGGGGGGTGATGTGAGAGAGAGAGAGAGAGAGTGTGAGAGAGAGAGAGTGCATGACTGGGTGTGTGATGGCTTTTAAGTTGTCTTCTTGTTGTCATTTTAATGATTGTTTTAATTATGTAAAAGCACTTTGTGTTACTCCTGTATGGAAAGGGCTTTATAAATAGATTTGATTTATTTGATTTGAGGAGAAAAATAAATATTAAAAAAAATGTCAACCAGGAAGTCATGCCAGGTTCCACTGTTCAGTCAATAAAACAATCAGGGCAAAGACAAATACAGATTGAAAGTGTATTAAGTTATGAGTGTGGGTCAACAGTGTTGGTGTAATTCCTCTCACTGCCAGAGAGGGAGACAAAATTCAGTTACATTTCTAAAAGGGTGATTATGAATAAATGGTGGCTTGGTGGTCAGCACTGTTCCCTCACAGAAACTAATGGAAAGGTAGAAAATAAGCAGTGACTCAGTAGCTATTAATTCCAGAGCCTGATGTTTCTTTAGCAGAAGGAAAATGAAAAGGAAGTGATGTTTAAGTAATCAGCAATTAAGGAGCTAATTTGTCTGACGGGTTCAAAATCAAAACCTGTCCCTGGGGAGGAAAGAGGTGAGTTAACGAATCATTTGTTTAGATGTTGTAGTGTGTTCTTGTAAAATTTTACGTCAGCTGGTGGCAGTCCCAACAAAGGGGTTCGTTTCTGCTTCAAGGAATTCCATTCTGTCCTTTCTCCAGACATTAACATCATTTCCTTAATTAGATCTTTGAAGTGTTTTGGTCAAAACACACCACAGAAATACAGAACAAGCGTCTTTTCAACTATGTGTTCACAGCTCTGTTTTAGCACCGGCTTTGACTTGACTCCACTCCTCTTCTCTCCAAGCTGTGCATTTCTTTTTTTCTAACTCTGTACAACAGCTTTGCGTTACAAAGTTTGGAGAAACGGCGAATGTTGTATGAAGCTGGGCTCAGGAGAGGTTGGAAAAGCCGGATCAATTTACCCTCTTGCTCGTGATATCACAGAAATTCACAAATTTAAACAAGATTGATGTTTTTCTTAATGTCCTCTTTAACTTTATGTCATAGTTGTCCTTTTAATTCCTCCATTTTTTCTTATTCTTTTTTTTTAATTGCAGAAAATTGTTCTTGGTATCAAGTTATACAGGAATGGTATCTGAAAAAAAAAAATCAAGAATTTATTATAATATTTATTATTATTTCAAATATATCTTTTATTTATTTATTTAATTTATTTACTTGAACACCACATATAATATAAACCTGTCTCTCCATCACTGTACATGTTGCAAAGCACTTTGAACGCTTTGTAAATATATATGAATTGTGTTATATAAAAGGCTGCCTTGTCTATAATCCCCTATTAAGAATTAGCAATTAGCCCTCCACTCATTTGATATTTAACCGCCCATCAACTAAATCATTAGCTGTTTAATAGCAATGGATCAGGTTTTAATCATTAAGTAATTATTAACAAGCAGCGAGTCTCTCCTTTGCCCTTCGTCACGTCCTACAATTGAACAAAGTCTCCGATAAAACACAGATGGTTCCCTCTTTCTGGCTGACAGACATTATTCTTTAGAGGGGAGACTTTTCCTTTTACCGGTGTGGTTTGGTAGAAAGAAGCGGAGAGAATGAAGTTGAAAGGTGGAGGCTAACAGCATTTCTGTGGTCCTCTGTCAGCATCCTGTCCAAACAGAGACGGAGACGGCAGCAGAAGAGCTTCCACTCATGTAGAGAGCAGGTGGCCACTTCATTTCTCTCAGTCAAAGACAAATGAATCCAACCGAACAAGAGACTCCACTGGCACTCATGTCAGATGAATAAACTGACTCACTCTTGCCAGTTGTGTGTCCTTTTCAAATCAAATCTCCCCTTTAGGAGGTTGAAGTCCTGGTCCCTCACAGATCCGGTGCATTATTGAGGGTTTGCGCATTGCAGAACCCTGGTGGACCGTATCTTTGAGATGCCCTTCTTTTCTAAAAAAATGAATAACATGCACTGTCACCATTCACAGTCAAGTTGATCTGGGCGCCGACTGACCAAAATTATTCCTTTTTTTGCTTTGTTCCACGACTCCCATGATGAAGAGGAGGACATCCAAACAGTGTGAAGTTCTGCTGAACAGCTGCTTCGCTATGATTCTCTTATACAGCAATCAGAGCAAAAATATACTGGTTTTACTGAATTAATTTACCATCACATGTGTTCTGATCTTCATCTATATCACATTAATAGACAAACACAATGTGCCTAAACTGATTACACTAAATTATACAGTAATTACTTGTTTACTGAGCATATAAATCAAACATTCATAGCACAGGATGGAAAGAAAAAAAATAAAAGTAACATCAACCCTTGGTGGTAAGAGCTGGTTGATCCTCTTGTCAGTAAAGATTTCAAGCAAGTGCTTCCAGTAGCTCCGGATTGGATCTGCACAGAGCTCAGAAGTTATTTTTGATCATTGTTCCTCACAGAACTGCTTGAACTCAGACACATTTGAAGGTTGTCGGGTGTGAACAGTATCTCTATGGGAGTTAAGGTCTGGGCTCTGACTGGGTCACTCCAAAAGCTTTTAAGTTTTTTTTTTTTCCCGCACTTCGAATTTTCCGAAGCCATTCTGTGGTGGATTTACTTTGATTTTAGAGTCCATTATCCTGCTGCATCACCCAACTTCCATTCACTTGTATCAAGTGGACAACCACCCAGTCATCCTGGAGGACATCCTGGTCAACTTCAGAAATGATTTTCCCAGTAATGATGGTGGTAAGTGGTCCATGATCTTAGGCAAAGAACCAAGCCCGAATCATGACGCTCTCTCCTTCCATACTTCACAGCCAAGATGTAAAAAACAAAAAACCCATACACACAACAACAAAAGAAATTTAACTCAAAAGGAACGTTTGGGAGTTTTAGTTCAGAGGTTCTCTCAAGAGACAAAAAGGAGTAAATAACTCATATTAAAATTAAATTGTTGCCTGTACTACACCAAGGAGGTGGTTTTTTTTTGTTTTGTTTTGTTTTGTTTTTAACTGGTTCAGGGAAACAGTGGGAGAAAACCCAAGGACAGCTGAACATGTTGCCAGGCCAGGTAGAGCAATGGGATTTTTTTCATTAATATAAAAAGTATTCCAAGTTTAACGTTGTGACATAAATTAAACAGGTGTCATAAGAGACAATCAGCACGGGGGTATAAAATTAATTTGGTTGATTTCTGCAGAACTAGAGCAAGAGCTAGACAATGCATCAATGCTGCATAAAATATATATTTTCAATGGAGTATACACAGACACTCACTTTTTATTCTAAGTATGTGTTAGGATAACACAGTTAATCTATATAATGTTTGTTCATCCACACTGTTGTCCTTTTTTAAAGCGTATTATGAAGGTGCTCTCTGGTAAATTTGGTAAAATCCTGGATTCTGGATCACTTTCAAATTTTCAATAACATAGTGGTAAATTGGGCCAAAAATTTTGTTTCTCAATATCTTCGTTAATTTTTGCCCAAAAACTCATGAAATTTGACTCAGGGATTGACAATGGGAACCTCTATCAAATTTCAGAGGCTGATCCAGAAGGCTGATTTTATCGCAATCTGTAAAATCGCTATACGGGGGAATTGTTGTGCTTGGCGGAGCTTTGCGCCCTCTGAGTGCTTTTCTAGTTCTAACATGTGCTGTTTGTTCATGCACACTGTTGTCCTTTTTTAACTTATTATGAAAGTGCTTTATGGTTAAATTTAAAAAAATACAATAGTTTTTCTGTCTTTTTTTCTTTGAAAGCAACGGCGTACTCGATGGCACCCCGCTTTGTCAATGAGCTACGTGTGGTGGACTCATTAAAATTCCAGTTCCAGGGATGTCTTCAAGACTACCTTGTATCCCTTTCCCCATCTTTTATAGATCAGCCACTTTTGACTGCCTGCATTCAGAGACATGATTCACTGCAGCAGATGCTTTTATGAACCACAAACACTTCTCAAAGTTCTCACTCTACTGTGTATTTGTCTGTGGTTTGACAGATGATGATCAGGTCACATTTTATGGAAAACTAATGCAGAAAGTATTTTTTCTTGCCACTGTATCTTATTGTGGACGTTGACATTGTTGGGGAGCTTCCACCTATTTAAATTATACTTTAACAACCAAAAAAAAAAACACACCTCTGAGGACAAGTGATTTCAGCAAAAACAAATCACAAAGATGGAATTTATGCAGAGTCAGAATCAAAGCTCAGATCACATCATCAAACCGAGCAGATGAGAAAGCAAATAGAAAAATAAACTAGAATCCAAAAACAGACAGTCCAGTAAATAAAAGCACTCTGATGCACAAAATGATCTGCTTTGGGACGATGGAAATCAATTAAGTCGGGGGTCCGTCGAGTGTTTGGGCGGGATGCTTGCTGTTCCTTCCTGATAAGAACATTTCTCTGCTTGATTTGGTTACGCCAGGAGAAGATTATCGCCTGGCAGGAGCAGCAGTGGGCCTGACTCATTAAGTGGTGCTTTTATTGCCAGTCCACAATGCGGCAGCCAAGGTTCTCATACATTGTAATGGGGGTTGAGTGAACACTCAAAACACATTGAGATTTTTGGCTTGCTTTAGTTCTGCAAGACCCAAAATTAACTGTTTTTTTGTTTTTCTTAAATCAAGGATTAATGATTAACCCTGATCTTTAGCCTGGCACAGACCACATCCTCCGATGGCACCACCCTGACATGAAGCGACATTGCAGTTAAGGAACAGGTTTTAAAAAGAAACACACAAATGAAATGAGGCATCGGTATGGGTAATTACATTTCCTTCCTTCCTGAGAGTAGCTATTGTTTCTTTTTAAATGATTTGTGGGATTTGGGGACTTTTTCTGCAGCAGGGTTTGTTTGAAAGAGAATCCATGGATGAATCCCACTGGCAAACAAGCTCTCCATTAGTTCAGGATGATAATTGGACTCACAAGTATCAGTTGTGGCAACCTTATATGCTTATGTCTGTTTCATAATTTTAGATATGCTTATTTGGTTATACAGTGGTACCTCTACTTACAAACGTCTCTACATATATGGACTTTTCAGGTTACGACACATCTCAACGGGAAAATATTACCTTTTCAGGATACGAAAGGCAAAAATATAGTACGCGCTGCTACTCGCTTAGCCGCATATACCTGTAGCGGCTCTGCCATTGGCTATCAGCTAGCATCTTCCTGGCATCCCTTTGACATTTTAGGAAAATTCCATGAAGTTTAGGTTTCGCTGAAAAGAATCACTAGTCAGGCTATCGCTCATTATGATGATGTTTGCCTTGCACATTTTCGAAGGATTGTTAAAAGCTGACAAAAGAAAAACATCCTTTGATCGGTTCTTTACAAAACATCAGACCAAAACCACTGCTGAGAGAGAAAAGGTGACGATAGCAGTTAAAAGGTAAATTTATTCGTTGTTTTTTTTATCATGTACAACTAGGGATGCACGATAACTGTTTTTTTTTAAAACCGATACCAATAACACACACATATACCTAAGATGATTACATCAATACTATGAACAAAATCAAAAATAGTTTTGACTTTTCATTTGAACAGATATTTATTTTTTCCAATGAAAAACTACTGGCAAGCCTCTCAAACATTTTCTTAAAACTATCAAACAAACCTATTTGATATCTCACATCAATTTAAATAAGGACTGATATAACTAAAAATAAAGGCTCCTTGAACTGATGGAAATACATGCATCAGAATTACAAATTGAAAAAGATTAACATTTAAAAAGGATTTTGACTTGTGGTTCCATTTAAATTAATACCTTTAATTAAAGTAAATGAGGTTCAGTAGTTTTTATTTTTTTAATCTCATGGAAGTTTTAGATGAGAGGAATGAGGGAGAGCAGAGACTGCTGCTGGCTTGCACACATTAGCATTAGCTTCTGTTAGCTCACGTTAGCGCGATTTCAAAACTCCATGGAAGCGATTGTTATGTTGTAGGTGGCCGGTCGGGTTTTACGTATTAAAATTTATGCTTGTGCTTCCCTCCTCATAGAATTTGCTCAGAGGATTCTTCAGAAATAACCAACGAAACTATCTTCTTCTGAAACTTTAACGAAGTTCCACGCCGCCATGTTTGTTGTGATCAGTACGCTGTGCTCCAGGCTGCATTCAAGGGTGTAATGAAAATTACCATGTTCCCTCGTTTGCTAGTCGTTGTTTCAGCCTTTTCTATTTTTTTCTTTTTTTAATATGTGTAACATGTGGGAAAATACTGCGAATATCAATTCAAGTCAGCAACTAACAAAATTATGACCGAATTAATGAGTTGTTTTCTGGCATGAGGTGGTATTCTTGATTTTCCTTTATGAGTAATCGTTTTTCTGATTATGCCAACGTCATTTAAACATAACATTCACTGCCGGTCATTCAAGGCTCAGAGGGAGCGAGGCACTGCGGTGTTGACAGAAATATAAATGTTATCGGGGCTATCGGGACATCATAATTTCCTGATATTGGCCCGATAGTTATCCTGCACCCCTTTGTACAACTCTCATTTTATGTTTATTGTGCAGTAATCTAATGGTAACATGTATTTGTTACATGTTTTGATGCATTTTTATGATTTATTAAAAAATTTATGTCTGAATTTTGGGGGGCTTGGAACGGATTAGAGCATTTACATGGAAAACGTGTCTCTACTTAAGGAATTTTCAGGTTATGAAACTACTTCCAGAACAAATTAATTTTGTAAATACAGGGTACCACTGTATACACTATTGCTGTGAACAGTAGCAGTGTAACTCATCACATAAACCTTCAGAAATGCCCCAAAAAAACATCAAAACTTGTCATCATTAATAAAGTTTTAATTTACCTTTGACCCTGTATGTAAAATCCTGGTCTGCTCTCGCTCAGGTTTAGTAGAAACCTTTAAAAAAGTAACACAACGGCACCAGCCAGTTCCTTGAAAAAGAAAAAGCCTGCCACGTGTAATTGGTGTGTGTGGCGATGCGCTAAGCCACTGGGACACAGAGTAAATATGACCTGACAGTGTGAAAAAGGGGAGCGAAAAGGCCCTTTTGATCCCTTATTCATCTCTCTCCTGTCACTGATAAGGTTGATGGGGTTGGACGATGGAGGGATGATTTTCCCTCAGGAGTGCACAAGCCAACACCAGTGACACACATTTAAAAAAGGAAAAAAAAAACTGAGACTGACACACAGAGGGCGGGGGGGACGAAACTAAAGAACAACGTTAAAAATTAGTGATTATTTAAGCATTTTCTTGAGGAAACATTGAGCAAAATACGCGAGGATTAACCATCTTTCCTATTAAAATGGTATGATTCTCACGGTGGATGTATGCGACGGGCTCTGCTGTGTGTTGTTCTCTTCGCCTTTCTGACTAAACCACATAAGATAAATACTCTAAATTGGAAAATTCGACAGCAACGCTTTCATCTTTTTTTCCCCCCCCCATATGCTTCGGTGGTGTCGAGTTCTCTCTTGTAAATGAAAATGGGAAGAGGTGTGCATGCGTGTGTGTTAAAAGAGGGGAAAGAGAAGAAAAAAAACTGAGAAGGAGCGAAAAGGGGAGACAGGCCTGTTCATTCAAGCATAATTCCATTACAGTTGGTGGCTGCTGTGAAGAGGAACCATTAGAGGTGTAATCAGGATGGATGGATGAGGATGAGTAGAGACACTATGAGCGAGAAGAGATATACAGCTGATGCTGTGTGATTGAGCCGTAGCCTGTGACCCATAACATCCTGGAGGAAGGGCTTCAAGGGAATGAAAAGACACCTGTCATGGAGGGTAATAATGATGTCACCAATGCTTTCCTGCACCTGCTTTTGTTTCCTCTCTGACTCTCTTCCTTTCCGTCTTGTCGTCTCTTCATTGTTGGTTTCCTACAAGGCTCAAGGAGTGGAAAAATTTAACCAGGTATTAGCAAATATTCCTTGAAGCATTAAAAAGAGTCACAATGGAGAGGTATTAATGCCTTTTGCTTCAGAGTAAATAATACTGAAATGTACAGCCTTTACATTTTCACTTGGGTAAAGTGCAAAAGAATTACCGTTAATAAACTCATCATATTAAAAGTTAAAGCATTACTTATGAGCTCTACCTCGGTTTTATTTAATACCACCATGTTCTGAATTAACTACCCTCCTTTTAATTCAGCTTTTCGTCTTTTGCGTGAAATGACTATTACAAAATGGTTTTCAGAATATGTTTGCAATTTAGTCTTAATTAAAAAAAAAATATTACAGTATCACTAGCAGTTTTCAACCATAACGGGTCTTAGTTAAAGCCAAATACAACCTCAGATGATCCCTCTGCCCTTATTTAACAAGAAAAAAAGGAGGACTGTAATACTTGGCCATTTCAAAAACATCAGTTCTTTTATTTATCAGGCACACTGATGTAGATTTGCTGCTGTCAGATGCTGGTCGGTTCTGAGAGCTCTTAAACTGAAGTCCCATTGAACACCGAACAGCCGCGGTCTGGTTTTCCAGCAGCTTTGCTCCATCGTCAGGATGACCTCCAGTCTCGCAGGCAGTTTTTCAAAGTAGAGCGCTTGAAAGCGCCACCTGCTACGGTGGATTGGCGAGAGATTACAAGTTTACCCAAATGTTTTGAAATCACATGGCGATCGTGCAGTAGTCAGATTGTTTGAAGAAGTACATCTCACCATGTCTTGTTCTTTTAAGAATTACACATTCAGAAAAGGATTAGTGGTGTAAAATAAAATATGCTTTTTTTTTTTTACTTTTATACTAGGGCTGGGCAAGTTAATGCGTTAACTCATTAATTTATTAACGGCGATATTTATTTTATCGCGCGTTAACGCATGTTGCTCACATGCTTTTGTTTTGAAAAGTCTGTTACTGGCAGCTGCGGAACCAGAAAACAATTGGCAGGTTAACAAGTAAAAGCTAAAAAAAAAGACATGAAGAACGGTAAAAATCCATGAACTTTACAGTTCGGGTAGCAACTCAGGAAGCAATATTAACAATTCTGTCTAAAAAAAAAAAAATAAAATTTTGGACTGCAACAAAACTTCCGTGTCATTCCTCCATGTTACATCAGATCTGCTCCATGTGTTCACTGTCCTGCTGTTCTCTAGCTGGTTACTTCAGTGCGGCTCCATCTAGTGGCACAGATGTGTAATGACAACAGAAAGTCCAGTCTTCGATTATAAAACAAATTCAGTTCTGTGGCCCGTTTTTTAGTTTTGTATTTTTGATCCAAGTCTAAAATTGAAATAAAAAAAAAAAAAAAAAGGCATTTTTTTTTTCATTTTTTGTGTTGATTTAAAAAACGAAAAACGTAATAAAATGTCACTTTTTAATTTTTTTAATTTTTGATTGACAATTGAAAATGGAAAGAATGAATGATACGCGGATTGGTAAAGTTACTGAACTTTAACATGGACATTTTCATTTTAAAGTCCTCCCAGACGGAGGATTCAACAGAAACAAGGTTATTTGTAACAACTGACAAGTTGAACTCCCTGTTAAAAGTTTCTGCTGTTACCTCAGAAATTACCTGTTTTAATGTTCTGATTGTGCTGAGCCACAATCATTTTGTTGGATTTTGTTTGTAGACTTTGTTTTATAAAAACAGGATGACATTAATGCCCTGGCAGTGGCAATGAGCTTTTTTTTATTTGACATTTTTTTAAGATGAGATTTACACTAAATATGTGTTACTGATAAGTGCTGATGTTAAAAGTGTTTGAACAACAAATGTTATGGCACTTTAGTTCATATGGCAGCAGAACATTTCAATAAAAGTGCATTTTACACTACTTTTGAATTCATTATTTGATTTTGCGTATACAGTGCGATTAATCGTGATTAATCAGGGAAATAATTCGATAAATTGCGATTAAAAATTTTAATTGTTGCCCAGGCCTATTTCATACTGATCCTCTCTTCACACATGGTTCAAATCTCTTGTAAAACCCTCTGAAATGTTTACACACAGCCTCCACAGGTTCATGTAAATGGTTGCTTCTTCTGAACTGCTGCAGGGCGCTTCTAGTAAGTCTACTCTGTCTTGAATGGCTGCGAATGTGCAATTCACAGCATCTGGCACAGCGCTGCCATTACAATGCTGTTCCACGTTCTGTGGGACATTAGCTTAAAGGTTTTGTTTTTGTTTTAAGCATTGCATGCTCTGATTTGGTCTAAAGTTTACAGGGTCGTCCATTCCTGGGAAGATTGACAGCCATCTTGAATGTTTTCCTTTTATTAAAAGCCATTCTCACTGCAGAACATCAGCCCCAAATTGATTGGGAAGGATTTTATGAACCTTTAAAGCAACAATCGCTCCTTTAAGACCGCTGCCTTTGATTGCTTGAGGGTGTATTAACACGCGTCTGAATTCTCCAGACCAGCAAAACATCTGCTTTTATAGAGCTGAGCACACCTGCTGCTGACCAATTCATCAAAGGCGGATAACGAGCAGCACCTGGCTGAAACTTGCTCTCCTAAAACAGGTGGAAGCTGAAAGGGGGTATTTAGCTTTAGTTTTTTTTTTTCCCCCCTCTTTGTTTTGTTTATTTTTGCTAAAGTATAATGGCATGATGAAAAAAAAGATAAGTTGCTTTTTTCTAATATTGTGTTTTTTTTCCCTAATACTGAAACCCATAGTGGTCACATGATTAGTGTTGTTTTTTTCAATGATGATTTTTGAAATTAAGACAGAATAAAAGAGAGCTTATTGACCTTTGAACATATCTGTATGTGCAATGATAATGTCATGATTTTTACGCATTTTTTAAGAATTATTTTTTACAGAATTATAAAAAAGATCTGAAAATTTTGACACACCTTTTTTAAATACATTTCTTAATCAACATTTAAAGAAGAAAGTTAAATTACAACATGACATTTTAAACATCAAAATCTAGCTTGGCTTTGCATGAAATTCTGTTCTTTTTATGATTGTCAATTAGAAACTTAGTTCAGATCTGTGTTCAGATCTTTTTAAATTAAAACTAACCAAAAATATCTATTAAACAATCAATAAAGTATCAGGAAAGTTCCTGCCAATCATTATCTTTGTCGTATATTGTCCAGGTTTGCCTGTAAAATAAGGATTTTTCAGTGTAACCAATATTCAACTAATTTCTACTTTTAATAAAAGGACAATTTTGCATCCAAATTTTCAAGGCCCTCTTGAATAAAAGCAGGCCAACAAAAGGTTCAACTATCTAAAAGATCATAAAGTTCTGCTCTAGAAACATGATGATGCATTTCACCTCTATAAATCTTGAGAGGACCATCAATAGGATTAAAACAGGTGTGGATAATTGGATGGATGGCTGGAAATCTTGAGTACCTGCAACAGAAAATTAAAAAAAAAAAACCCACTGACATAACGTTTAATGCTCATTAAATTAAATGCTTATGACCTGCTAATGTATAACATGACAGATTATGTCATCTTTAACTCGCTCATTTATATACTGGATCTCCTCTAACAAATGAAGCCAACCCATAGATTCTACATGTATTTTTGCATGCTCCCATGTTAAAAGGTGTTGATGTGGGAAGTGTGAAAAAATGCCATCCAAGTCAGAAAGTCTCTGTGACCAGAAATGGAAAAATCTAAAAACTACTTTTGACTCAAAAGTGACCAAAAATAAGACCATCTTGGTGTGTTGATCAGATCTCTCTCGTAAAAGAGATCTTTGATATATTTATTGGCCGTTATTTAACCGGGTTCACAAAGGATCAAACAATCCTTTGTGAAGGTTTGTAAGCCACCAAGATCAGAAATGTATTCTGGCCCCACATTGTTTAAAGTCTGTTCTGTAACTGGTAGCCAGTATGAGGACCTCAGAACTGGAGGCAAGGGTTGAGTTTTCCTGGTTCCTCTTAGAACTCTGCCCAACAACAACCAAGCTTCGTCCCCTCTTTTCTTTTAGAATTATAACCACTAAAGTTCTTGCTTTTGTGGATTTTCACTGCCTAAATCTGGCTCTCTATGACATCACAGAGAGCCAATGTTCAGGAAAAAAAAAAAAACTCTTTGTTTTTTTTGTTCCTTCCCAACTTAATCAATTATGAACCTAGTAAGTTGTCAGATATTGAGTTGCTGTTTCTTTTGCTCAGGTTCAACTGAAAAAGAAAAGCTAGCATCAAGCTAAAAACAAGTATCTATAAAATGAAAAGGATTATAGAACATAACATTTCTAAGTTTGAAAATGTGATATGCTGTCTTTACGGTTTGTTTTGAAGAGGATGGTTGGTCGGGGTTATACTAAGAAATAGTCTGGTCCTCCTGGATTCGACTTTGCTTTCCAGGAGCAGAAACTGCCTCTTGATGGCATTGGACAGGCATACAACCAAGGAGAGAAATTAAACGCATGACTAGGCAGAGTGAAACGAGACAGGTATCGATGAAAGACATCCGGGATAGCATGTTAGGAGTGCTGGTGAATCACTGCTGCTGGTTTTGCAGTTAACAAAATTGCTGATTCAAGGTGCTATTAGCAATTTTACAGCCAACTTGGTTGGCTCAGTCGCTGCATCAAGCTCACCCTCACTGTGTCCTGTACTGGTCTGAATGGCTGTGAATGGGAGGGATACCAGACTCATTTTATGAGAGAGAATTTTTTTTTTTGCAAAATAAATGGGCAGCCTAGGTTATAATCGAGTAAATTATTCACTAATCACCGCATTTAATATTATGATTTAAATTTTATGCATCATTTCAACATTTTTAGAAACTGATATTTTGTAGAAAAAAAGCTACAGTAAATTAGTGTACTACTTCAAAAATACATTCAATTAGCCACAAGTTATTAAATTTGAAAAGCCAATGAAGTGAGACATGATCATTTAGAATTTACTTAACAGAACTCAATAGAGATCAGTGGTGTGGAGCTGGGGATCTACTCTTAGAAACACTTTTTTTTTCAAAAGTAGTTTTCTTTAAATGGTGTGAAAGCTCCCAGAGAAAGCATTAAATGTCCAAGTCAAAAGTCTCAGTAGACTTCAGTCATATTTTCCATTGGAAACATTGCAAAGATGCTGAAGAGCGATGATGTGCGTTAAAAGCAATGAATCTGCACTTTGTAGACCTCCTGGGTGTCACGCATGTGCCATTTTCTCTGGAGCTCAGGTTAAAGCAATGCAAGGCGTGGGGTTGCTTTGTCCTCCACGGTGCTTTTAAAACAGCCTGCCCTTTACAGAGAGGCATGGCCAGGTCAGACATTATGGTCTTGATTAAAAGTTATATGGTATCCTTAAGTGATTGCATTCATTAGTGATCACAGTTGCTTCCCTGAGCACACATGAAAGCTGGTAGGAGAGCACTCACAATGCATGTAGCCCAGTTCATACTGATTGCCTCCTCTACATTGCAAGTGAATATGTAAGCGAATCACTGTGGAAAATAAACTGAAATGAGACAGTCATGTATGAACAGAATATTCAAACAAAACAAGCACCAAAAAATGGAGCATTTCAGTTTAATTCAATTAATGTACAGGCATACAATGTACCCTGCCTTGGAGATAATTAATGACACCCTTGTTATGGTTTCAAATTAATTCATCAAACAAAACGGAAAGCAAATTAGACTTGTGTCTAATTAGACTCAGGTCATTTGCAGTGTTCACCTGAATTAAGCAATGGTCTTAACTGCATGGAAATTTCTTTTCTTTTTTTTTTTTTTTTTAACAATGGTGAAGACAGGAGTGCAGACTGAGAGCAGTGGGAATTCTACCGCCAAAGACCATGAAAGATTCTTACATTTTAAAGATATAAATATATAAATTCAACTAAATGTTCACAGCACTAAGATGAAAGTCAGTGAGATCCCAGTCAGGTTCAGTGTATAAAGTAAAGAAAAAAAGCTTCATCTAGGACATCTAAAGAACCCAGAGAGGGTGCAACTATTGAAATAAGGGCACCAAAAAAAGAAAGGAAAAACTGCTTGCAAATAGTTTCAAACCACCGTGTTCCTGAGATAGTGGTTTATAAACAGAAAGAAACACGGAGGAGGTCAGTGGGAATGCAGTACGCCAGTTTATCTCAGAGCAACAAAGGGAAGCTTATAGGAACAAATAACAGCCTATCGACAGTAAAACACAGCGGCGCCTCTATATACTGCGAGGCTCATTTTCTGCCATTAGAAGTAGTGCACACCGAGGCATCAAAGGAATGATGACTACTATTAGATTACCATGGCATTTCAGACTAAAATATATGTTACCCTATTCAGAGAAAGGAGGCTGGCAGTCAAAGTCTTTCAGCAAGGAAATGAACACATCCCAGAACACAAATAAACTGAGCGCCCACAGCATCCTATGTGACAAAAATATGGCCAGAGAACTCCACGGGTCAAAAGTTATGACAAGCGTCATGGATCAAGGTCGTCACCTGGCTTTGCCGTGGTAGTGGCACAGTTGTCTCTGTGAAGGAAATTCATACATTCAAAGTTTTTTCCAGAGTTCACATAATGAGGCAACCCCCTTTGGGAGGCAGTTCAGGCAGACGTCTCCAGTAGCTCCCTTTCACCACTCTGCATGGTTGATTCCAATTACTCAATCCCATTCATAGACCGATACGAGGAGCAAGAGGTACTTCTCTCCCATAGGCCTTCTGACACGTCTCGCCCACCAAGCTCATCCCACCTCCTCCACCTGTGGGCTCTGATTTTATGGAGCATGTTAAATTATGTTCCTCACCCCCTATATCACTATGTACGCCAAATACATGGGGATTTTGGAGCCACGGCACCAAAACTCAACTGTTTTATCATTAAGTAAACAGTTGAAGTCTTCATTGTGAGAGCTGATCGACTGAAGTAACTGAGATGAACGAGGCTTGAGTAATTGGAATCAATTATATTTTACCAAAGCAGATGTAACGCAGCTGTTGATTTGGTATGTGCTTCCAAATGAATCAATGAAAACCCAAGTTAGCCCAGATGTCCACTCTAAAAACACTCATTTATAACGTTTATATTGCTTGCTGCCTTGCTCCACGGTGTCACCATACACATCAGAGTTACATCAGCGTGACATTTCAGTTCAGTGCACAAGCACTGCATAATATATCTGTTTTATGGGTTTCGCAGGGGGTGGGGCGCCGGTCCCCATTAACCATGAAAAATAAGGGATCACTGTATAATCTTTTGTAAGATACAAACTCTTAATTACGATCCATCTCTGCTTCTACGTCTTTATGTCTGCATTGTAACATGCTTGAGAATAAGGACATTAATACACTATTAACAGAAACGTCAACACACACACACAAAGGCAATTTTAAAGTAATATGAAAGTGAAAGACTCAGTGAAGTTTTGAAAAAGTAATGTGTCCTGTTTGGTGGTCTTCAATTATGGGCCTGGGTGATATGAGCTGAAATCAATATTGATGACTCACACATTTTACATTTTATCTCAATGATAATTAATCAGAAGTTATTTCAGTTTAGTTTAGTTTTGCCCTCATAGATCACTGACATGTGCAAACTACTACAAACAGAACTAGAAAAACACTCAGAGAGCGCAGACCTCCACCAAGCGCAACAATTCCCCCATATAGTGATTTGCAGATTGCGATAAAATCCACCTTCTGGATCAGATCCAGATCAGTCCTTTGAAATTTGATAGAGGTTCCCATCGTCAATCCCTGGGTCAAATTTGAGTCAAAACGTGAGTTTTGGCCAATAATTATCGAGAAACAAAATTTTTGGCCCCATTGACCGCAATGTTATCGAAAATTTGAAAGTGATCCTGAATCCAGGATTTCTTTGGAATCACATCCAAAATGGAATCAGTTCTTCCTTTTCACATTTCTGACAACTCCTGAAAATTTCATCAAAATCCATTCCATAACTTTTTGAGTTATCTTGAACACAGACAGACAGACAGATAAACACTGACAAAAACATAACCTCCTTGGCGCAGGTATTAATATGTATAAGATTAATGGGAAACACAGGTGAAGCAATAATTGACATGGGCGAGATCGCGTTGGCTCTATGTTTTGAATAATTGTCCATTAATTGTCTCAGCCTCAGTCTCAGGAGTGGAATCATGGCCGAAACAAAAACTGCAGAATGGAAAAAAGTTACTGAAGTGATCCACTTTGTCAATTCAGTACAAAAAACCCAATCAGGGTTTAAAAAAAAAAAAATAAAAAAGAAAGAAAGAAAATGGTTTTACTTCAACTCAGAGGCCAAAAAAAGAATCATCTCACAGGTACAGCATTTGGGTTATGGGATTAGAACCAGCAACCACAGATTTACCTGTGCTGACCACAAAGAGTGTACACTAGGTCATTTCGCCACACATTACAAGTTCTATTTTTTTTTTTTTGAGTGTGTATTGCTCATTTATGCATCTGACCCCTGTTTTAAAACCTCTGCCCCTGTTAACCCCTGATTATTGAACATCCAATGCTAATGGAAAAATTATGGAGGAAGATTTCAGCTTTGGAAAAAGAAATTACAGAGCAATTATAGAGCCAGCAACTACATTTGTTCAAAGAGGACCTATGAAGGTTTCATACGATCTTGTTGCTCATTTGAATAATTATTATCACCTCCCCATTCGTCGGAAACACATATCTCATTGTACATTTACCTCCATTAAAATCAGACTCCTATACATTTGTAGTGAGATAATGGCCTTGGATTTAAAGAGCAATGTGCACAATGGCCCCGTGTGTTCTGATTCCTGTCACACACAAATATGGAAAGAGGATAAAGGTGTTGCTCCTGATAAAAGTGACTGATTCATGTGGCCGGAGACTGTCCATGGATTCAGCGGGGGTACACCAGCATCGCTATCAGATGACTCATTCCCAGCTGGCAGCAGACCTATGAAAAGAAGTCATAGTTGGACTGTGGGCAGTTACTTAGTGCTGTTTTCCTCCACAGGCTGATTCATTTGGCTGTAATCCACAGCTCCAAGGCAGCTGTCTTATCTCCACAGATTGATGAGTTTTGCTCACATCTAATCACAGTTGCAAAGAACTACTGTCTTAGAGTGAATAAAAAATATACACAAACACGCTCTCTCTCTCTGACACACACTTTATATGTAAAACTACACATCATTAAGTGTTCAGCTGAATAAGGGTAAAACCGTACTGTAGAACCCTGAAAAAAAGCTGGATTTTCACATTGAGTCACCACGTGTATCACCGGCTTCTCGTTTAATTGCAGGAAAAACCAGATGTGCAAATTTGATAAACTCCAATGATCATACAGTCTAGCTAACAATGTCATACAGCAGGTAAATTAAACATTGAATGTCAGCATTTTTCTCACTAAATATATTTCTAAAGGTGCGATTGACATGAAACTTTCACCAAATGTTGGAACCAACTCATGCAATCCACACATGCAAAGAAATCAAACCATAGATATCCATAAATCATGTGGAATATGTGATATGTCAAGAAAAAAAGTATTGAACTTGTGAAGAGAGGACAGTACCCAAAGGAATGGAAAGCCAAGACACCAGCTGAAATCAATCAGTAATTTAAAACTTCAGGTGAAAAAGAACTCTCCAGAACTTTGCAACCGTGTTGCTGCAAAACTTACTGATGGCATAAATACCTTCATAAGGAAATGTAATTAATAGGTACAACTGTTTGAAAGAAAACAATAAGCAATTCACTCAACCGCCATGGCCTGTATGCACACTAACCAAATGAGACTCCACTGCTGGAGAGCATGTCGAAGTTCAAGAAAGGTTTGGTGCACAGCATATGGATGAACCTGTGAAATACTGGGAGAAGATAGTCTGGCCAGATGAAACCAAAGTTGAATTCTTTGAATGTAATAATTAGGGCTGGGCAACGAATACAATTTTTAATCGTGATTAATCGCATTATTTCCCTGATTAATCACAATTAATCGCATTGTATATGAAAAATCAAATAATGAATTCAAAAGTAGTGTAAAATGCACTTTCATTTAAATGTTCTGCTGCCATATGAACTAAAGTGCCATAACATCACACTTTTAACATCAGCACTTGTCAGAAACACATATTTAGTGTAAATCTCATCTTAAAAATTGTAAAATTAACAAAAGCCACTGCCAGGGCATTAACGTCATGCTGTTTTTTTCTGAAAAATAAAATAAAAGTCGACCAAGAAAATCCTGAGCCACAATCAGAACATTAAAACAGGTAATTTCTGAGGTAACAGCAGAAACTTTTAACGCGGAGTTCAACTTGTCAGTTGTTACAAATAACGTTGTTTCTGTTGAATCCTCCATCTGGAAGAACTTTAAAATGAAAATGTCCATGTTAAAGTTCAGTAACTTTACCAATCCGTGTATCATTCATTCTTTCCATTTTCAATTGTCAATCAAAAATTAAAAAAAAAAACTAAAAAGTGACATTTTATTACGTTTTTCATTTTTAAATCTAACACAAAAAAATAAAAAAATGCCTGTTTTTTTTATATTTCAATTTTAGACTTGGATAAAAAATACAAAATGAGAAAACAGGCCACAGAACTGAATTTGTTTTATAATCGAGGACTGGACTTTCTGTTGTCATTACACATCTGTGCCACTAAATGGAGCCGCACTGCAGTAACCAGCTAGAGAACAGCAGGACAGTGAACACATGGAGCAGATCTGATGGAACATGGATGAATGACGCGAAAGTTTTGTTGCAGTCCAGAATTTTTGTTTTCAAACAGAATTGTTAATATTGCTACCTGAATTGCTACTCGAACTGTAAAGTTAACAGATTTTTACCGTTCTCCATGTCTGTTTTAGCTTTTCTGCATGTTTTTCCGCCAGTTCTCTTCCGGGTTCCGCAGCAGCCAGTAACAGACTTTTCAAAACAAAAGCATGTGAGCAACACGCGTTAACGTGTGATAAAATAAATGCCGGCTTTAATAAATCAATGAGTTAACATGATAATAATGCATTAACTTGCCCAGACCTGGTCATAATACACAACATGTTAGGAAGAGAAACGTCACTGTGTATCACCCGGCTTTCTGACGACAGTGCTCCTCAGTAAGCCTTAAAAATAAAAGCGATGGTTGAAATTTCAGCAACCAGCAACATTAGTTCAAATAATGTGCTCCACTCTGATTTGACGGAGCTCAAACACAGCATTTAGATCGAATCCATCGAACATTATTCAGCATACTGTTTATTGAACACAAATTCATCTGGACCACATTACGGTTGCTGATGAGTCCATGATCCCAGATAGCGGCTGAGCTTCACGTTGGGCGACTGGAGGTCATTTCACCTGAGAGGGATGGAGCTCTCCTGAAAAAGGTCGACGTTATTAACATGGTGGGACTCGGTGGATCACAGCGATGCTTGAGACAATTATGGAGTTTGACTTGTTTAAGCCACCTGTCCCACACTCTCCTGTGGCTCGTCATCATGATACCAGTGTGTTCAGCTGTGACGTGGTGAGCCACCGGAGGTCTAGTTTTTAGGATTTATACTACCTTTGACTGTCCTTGTCAGACTTGACGTCAAAGAAGTCTGCAACAATAAACAAGTTTGTTCTTGCAATTCAGGATCATGCGATCGACACGCATTTTGTTTGCAGTCATTGCTGTAAAAGATCAAAGAGGCCAAAGCATAACAGTTTAGTGTAAGACTGATTCATCAAAGCTTTATCAGCTGAAATTCTTTCAGCTTAGATGAAATTGCTTTAATGATTATATCTTGCAGCTGATCTGATGGCGCAGCAAAAGAATAAAACGGAGCCCATTAAAGTCCAGGGCCGGTATTGTGCATGCATTTTAATGAAGCGACTTATCTATCGGAAGGTTCAGTGCAGGAACATTGGAGCCTAATGTCATATATGAAAATAAAAAAACAAATGAAATAAAAATGGTTTGGTTGAGCTGATCCTTTGCTGATTTTTGAAATCTATAGGACAAGGCTAACCGGGTATTTGTGAGGGACTGAATGATGTCCAGCTTCACACATTAAAGCGTCCATCAATACAAGGAAGGACGCTGGAAAGGAAGGATGCCATCTGCTGCGAGAGAGAAATAGAATCACAGCAGGCTCTCGAAATGCTTTCTTGATTAGTATCAAATACCTGCACAGACAGATGAACACCAACAGATCAAATAAAAACACTTGAGTGTACATGCTTTTTCTTTTCTTCGATAAACCGAATCAGGGGTTTTCAAGAGGACTTTTTCTTGTGGTGAGAATATGGAAATATGCATGTGATGAAAGCTGAAATGTGCTTAATGTAGTCCAAGAATATATCAACCAGATAACAGCTTTTCTCCTTTCAATTATTTTAATCCTCAGAATTGTAAGCGGGTGCACTTCTTTTCAACATCACCATACTGTGTTTCATGCAGGAAATTGCCAGCTATTATTTAACTGTAGACATCTGTAGTATTATATGCTTCTGTACATGTGAAAGATGCACATTTAACCATAGCTTAAAGTTATTATGGTATGAGTCATTTTTAAGTTATTCGTTACCTGTTGTACTTGATTTTTCTCATGGTAGTATGAAGTGGCAGTTTTACCAGTACAGCTCCTTTCCTAATCCCTGCACAGCAAATGCAATAACTAAAGGAGAACAATGATGTCTCAGTTGGCTTTAAATGTGCTTTTATCCAAATCGTGCATTTATTATCTCCTCGTTTTATTCTGACAGAACTGTAAGGCAATGCTGCACTTAACGCGGGGAAATCTGCACAGGTTTCACTTGCGGACCAACAGAAATGTTCGAGGACCAGCAACTGGACTAAATAGTCACTTTGAAGCCTTCTATGGATGTCTCCTCTGTGAAATAATACATCCCCGGGCAAAAATAAAGAAAGATCACTTATCGATAAAAAACATGCCTTTTAAATCTTGGGGTATCTTGGAGTTTTATCACCGTGCGAGCGGTCAAGAACCTGTGCCGTCTTACATTTTGTAATTTTTCTGACTTGAAAAGATGCTGTTGAAAGGTTCAGCCGTCACACGGTACATTCACACTTACTCTGAGGCTGTGGTCTTAATTAGTCTCAGTCCTAGTCACTCCAAACTTTCCCATAATTTCCATAAGCTAACTGCTCCCCCAGCTGGGCTGTGAGGGAGTGGGTGGCAGGACACGCGCTTCCCACATTTTGTCGCCGTTAGTATTTGTCTCTGATTTATCGGCAACCTCGTGACCTCTTATTTCCCCAGAGGTACATTTTGATCAATATGTAAGACAAATGTTGGCGACCCTGGTCTGACCCCTTCTGATCCAGCCTTTTGGGCATGAATGTGCATGCAGGGCCAAGACTATGTTAGATGGACGGAGGTGTTGAATATTAATTTTATGAAATGATGGCTCAGCTTTTTTCCAGGTAAAGGACCTGACTTATCCTTCTACCCAGCGATCATATAAGATGATGACATTACATTACATTAAGTGATAGATACGTCTTGTCATTCATTATCATTCTTATTCTGAATGCAGAATGTCTTTGTTTGGTACTGTTTCACTCTCTGCAGTATCATGATGTGGTGGTTAGCACTACCGCCTCACAGGAAGAATGTTCCTGGCTTGAAACATGGCTAGAGCATTTCTGTTTGGAAGTGTATGATGGAAAATAGATAGAGATGGAGTTTTAATCTTCATTGAATAATATTGATCGCCTCATTATTATGACATTTTGCTCATACGCCTATGCTTCTAGCATTCATTTTGATACTTATCATTAGCATTGTTTCAGATCTAACTGTTTCTGGTTACGGTCATCCCTGGTGGCACCCTCCCCTAGGAAGCCTATGTAACTTGCCAAGCTATTCACTGTCTAGACCTGATACTCATCTATACCTAATCCTTCCTGTTCAGGGCCACAGGGGTCTGCTGGAGCCTGTCTCAGCTGTTCACCCAAGCACCAGCATCCCCACTTTGGGGTTGAAGCCAATCCCTGAATTGACAAAAAATTGTAATTCGTCAACTGACCACTAGGTGTCGTAAAGTATACAGTAAACCCTCACACTTCGTGGTCTCAGCAATCACGGTCTCAGTACATCGCGGAGGTTTCAAAAATATTCATCAGAAAAAAAAAAAAAATTAAAGAAAAAAAAGAAAAATGAAAATCGAGGTCTGTGATTGGCTGCTACGATGGGCATTACTGTGCCGTCGGTTGTCTGTACGCTGATTGGCTGACACGTGTCCCCGCATCTCCCATCTGTTCCTCTTGTGAGACAAAGCCGAGTTTAATGCCGATACACTTGGTGTTTCAGTTCGTCAGTTTCAAATATCACTTGCTTATTTCAGTGATTTAGAGCCGTTTTAAAGGTAACTCATTCACTGCCTTTGACATCTATAGACGTCAGTTGGATCTAAAATGTGTCACTGCGGTTGCTAGGCAGAGCGTCAAAATAAATATCAGTTTTGAACATTGTAGTTAGTGTTCTGATCCTTCAGATGGCAGCATCGCCACTCTCTATGAAACTGCCATTTCGTCCCCCCTCCCTCCGGAGGAATTGTGAGTGAGAGAAAAGATGGTATAGCAGCACATTTTACTGCTGATTATGGAGGAACGGAACGAGGTATAATCAAACTTTTTCTTTTTCGAAAAAGTGGAACTTCTCGATAAGTTGAGGCGGTACTCCACATCGCGGTTTTCACCATTCGTGTGGGGGTCACAGCCCCCATTAACCACGAAGTGTGAGGGTTTACTGTATCCCCATTGACCTACAAGTTAAACTGCCCAATTTACACCCTGGTACAAGAAACGTTTTGGTTTCTATAGTTAGATTTTAAATTCTGTTCAATAATACTCTATTGTTCCCTGAAGGGAAGTGAAATTGTTGCAGTAACTGTCATGATTAAGTCTCTTCAATGATTCATTGTAGATGGTTATTACTGTGTTCAGGAAGGATCTCCTGTAGCTGTTTGTGTTGCAGATGACTTGAAGAAGCCTCTGACTGAAGACACTTGTCTCTGATGTTCAGAGTTGTCCATGATGTCCTTCATTTTATGAAGTATCCTCCTTTGAACAAACTGATAAAGGAGGCTGGCTCTGTTCTGGGGATCATTCTGGAGCCTCTGGATCTGATTCTGCAGTTTCTTTACGTCACTAGATCTAATGCTGCTCCCGCAAGAGATGACTGCAGATAGGATTGAACTCTCCACAACAGACTTACAGAAGATATGCAACATCTTGCTGCAAACTTTGATGGACATAAGTTTCCTTAAGAAGTAAAGTCTACTTGGCCTGTTCTTATAAACACCATCAGTGTTGTGTCTCCAGTCCAGGCTGTTGTCCAGGTGAACACTAAGGTGTTTATCCTCCTCCACCACCTCCACTTCTACTCTCCCATGATGGACAACCTGTTTGTGGATTTTAGAAGGACCAGGAACAAGTCAATCATCCCCTTTGTCTTGTTCACATTTAAGATGAGATTATTATTGCCCACACCACACCACAAAGCGGTCCACCAGTTTTCTTTACTCAGTCTCTGGTCAGTCACTGATGCATACCACAACTGCAGTCATCTGGTGACTGGATCTCTGAGGTGTACATAGTTAAGAGGAAGTGAGAGAGTACAGTCCCCTGTGGTGCATAAAATAAATCCAACATTTCATTCTCTCTGGTGGAGCAGCTGAAAACTGTTGAAACATTGAAAATGTGGCAGAGAAAGAGAGACATGGTTGGAATCACCAGTAACAGCCAGGAATGAATTGTGTTGTTGAATCTGTAGCTTAGCAGCAAAGGGGCTGGTGATGTCACATGCAACGTTGGTTCCAGTTGATGGCAGGATGTAAACTGCCACTATTAATAACACTGGGGAACTCTCTTGGCAAATAACAAGGACGTAGATCCATGACAACTGTACAGGGTTTGCTTTATGTGCCACATCAGGTACAATTAGGTAAATCAATGAGATTCATGCCAATTAAATGGCCGGACACCATTAGCTGTTATTATTTCAGCTATTGAGTGTTTAGTGTGGGGGAGAGCGTGACTTGCCTCTTAGCCAATGAGAGAGCACGACAGGTGTGGAGGAAGAATGGAGCGGCGGAGCAGAGGACAACAAAGCAGGAATTTAAAATACGGTGGTGGGCACTGGCAGCCGGAGAAGTTTGGTGCAGAAAAGTTGTGTGGCGTTTTACAAGTGGACGTGTCTTATGCAGAGCTTAGGTGTTGGAACCGTGTGTGAGTGGTGACAGCTGGAGAGTCTCGGCGAGACGATGGCGCTGGGGTCCATGAACATCGGCTTGCTCCGATCCGAACAGGTGGAACGTTTCCTTCTCCATCCTCTCCCCTTTCCCGGGTCAGTGAGTATAGTTTTACGCTGTCCACCTGACTTCATCGAGGCAGCACTGCTTTAAGGAGCCCTTTACCACATTAACAACTGAACTTTTGTGCCACTACTGGACACAGTTTTACGGAACTGAGAGACGTTAATTCACTCCAAGGAACTGTGCTCACAATTGTGTTTATGGACATTCGGAAAACTGTAACCTTATTGTTTGTATTGTTACTTTATGGTGATGTTTGATTTGTATGCCTGCCTACGGTAACTTTGAGGGTATTTCATTTATGTGGTGGTAGCCTTCCTCTTTGATTGCCCTAGTGAGTAAATTAAGGTTGGCTGACCAGGGTTCTTACTTTCCATTTTGCAAACGAGGTTAACTGTTAAATGATTCAGTGTTTCTGTTTCAGGACACATAGGCTTGTTGACTTTAAGTGAAAAACTGCTTAGTTGAAATTCAAAAATAACAGTGTTGGGTTCATAAGGAACTGAGTGTGTTAAAAGTGCCTCTGGAGGCCCTTGGTGACAGAAATTTTAAGTTAATTACTTAAAACGACTTTTTATTTTGTTATTTTATTTATGAAAAAAAACCTATTTCATTATTTCATCCACACTTAGTAGTAAGTTTTGGAGCTTGGAGCTCTAATAAAAAAAATGGTTTATTTAAACTGGTCTTCTATTCTAAGTTGTGGGGTGGGAAACACATAACACACTGCCACACACACACACACACACACATACGTGCACGTCGGCACTTATCTCAAGTGAACCTACTACTCCTTCTAAGCCGCTACCCCTTATAGTACTAGCTGGGATGGGATTGTTGTTTCCATGTAGGTAAAGACTCCTACATTAGCATTATATTGACTTCTGAGCTGTGAATAAAACCCGAACAGATTATAGTTGTATTTCATAGGAGACTGTTTTGTTGTGCTTGTGTGTTGTGTTCATTATGACGCGGCTTTCCGAGGTGACGGTGCTAAAAATCATAAATATTATAAATGTTAAAAACTGGTAAAAAAACAGACAATGCGCACCTGGGAGTGAGCCCAGGACTCCCGAGGTTCGCAGATTCTTCGAAATCAGGGGTAAGCAGAGTTAAAAGAACCTAAAACGTCAGTTTAAAAAAAAAAAGGGTTTTATTAATTGGTGCGCTAAAAGTTAAAGACAATGATATCACTATACTAAAAACTACAAAACATGACGATGTCCATAAAAAGTGTTAGACGAATCCTGGGGTGAGTGCTCCGGGGTCTTCCAGTCCTCTCTCTCTCCTGGTCGATCCCTGCAGCCAACCACAGCTCGCATCTTGGGCCAGTTCCTCCCTCGTCTGGCGGCACCATCGGATTCCCCGGTAGCTCTTTAGAGGTCCTGTCGGAAGGAATGGAAAGACCCAGAGCCAGTATCGGGGATACACAAAAAATCACAAACACTATCCTAATCGCCTGGCCCCACAGCTAACCCCTCCAGTACTTGCACTTTTCCTGGTTCAGACCAAGTTGCCACCCAGGCCGGAGTATTCACGCCAAACAGGTACAGGTCGCTGCACTTCAGGCTAGAGCCTCCTGGCTCCGGGTCCTAACGGCCATCACGTCCATGGGTGGACAGCAGGACGACTGGGTCCTCTTCGCATCTCCTGGGTGGTGCACTTTGCCTGCCGGCAACTCCCGCCAGCATCCTCCCGCAAGCATCATCTCGCCGGCCGCTAGATGGTTAGCTTACTGGCTAGCACCCCGGCTTTGGCTCTTAGCTGGCTGTTGCTGGCTTACTCGGTCCTCTCTGGCTCTGGTGACCCTCTCGCATGGGTGTGGCTGGGCCCTTTATTCCTTCCCTACCTGCACACACCTGCTGCTTATTAGTTAATCTGGGGAGTTTACTGGGTTGCTGCCTTTAGGGGGTGAAAGACACTGCATGCAAAAGAATAAAATAACTAAGAACAAACGCATAAAAACATGCAAGCAAAAATTAAAAAACATGCATTCCCAAAAACACTGCCATGATTGGCTGAGAGTTGGTCTGAAGGGCTCAGGGGAAGAAGCTTAGCTAAGGAGCTATGCTAACCAAGCATCCGCTACAGGCAGAGGTCATTTCAGATGTCATTACTGAAACACTATTTCAGACTGGAGGTCCCACTGTGGATGTCTGGTGTCAGAGTGGCTTGGCTGAAGGAACTGGGAACTGGAGGAACTGGGAGCCACAGTGGATAATTCACGGTCCCTTACATGTGGAAGTATGCTGGAAACCAGTCAGCGACAGCAACAGGCTCATCTAACTGCAATGCATGTACGCAGGGAATAGACGGCCGGTGACCGGCGAATCCCAGCAGAGCTTTGCTTGTCCACATTTCAGCTCTGGCAGTGCTTGTTTTGAATATGGTTCAGATAGTGACACTTGAAACCAGGATGTTTGGACAGATTTGGTGAAAATGACACACAGAACCTGTATCTGGACATTTTCTTGCCTCTCATGAAATTCTCCTACAATGTTTTCTGACAAGCAGCTGGTGGTGCAGGGGTGAGTCTTTTAGCTCTGACATTCGATAGGGTGCCATAATCATCTGACACAAAGAAGCCAGAACTGGTTTTCACATATAAATGCAATGCCTAAAACTCTCAGAAGTGAAAACAAATTGCACATCTTGTATTAGCACAATGGTATTGCAAAATCTAAAAAAGTATAGACTCCAAAATATCGACCAGCGGATTTCATAATTATGCATTTGTCATGATTTCCTATTTTTCGAAAATGTCAATGCTACGTAGGTTGTAGCATTCACTGTTTTGTCAAAAACCAGTCCAGAATATAGCTTGGCGGTGACACTATGTGGCTGAAATCACTGTCAGTACTCACAGAACATCTGCTCTAGATCTGATTTCTAAGGAAATTCTTTGTCTGATGATGCTCGGCCGCAGGATGTTATCATCAGAAAAACCTCAAACCCAGGAGAAACGGACCAAAAGGCAGAGAGAATCATCCCAGGGATCCGCACAGTGAAGACATTTAGGATTCATTTCATCATGAGATCACAAGCCATCACAGGAACACAGCTCTGTAGCGAAGTACATGGGGGGTAACATCTGAGTGAGCCGCCGCCCGGCAGAGCGCGAGAGAGGAGGGACCTCAGAGAGCCGGGAAGAAATGAAGAGAGTAAGAGGTGACAGGAACGGAGAGAGGCTGCAGCCACCTGCTGACTGGACGGTATGGAGATGGTTAGAGTAATTATTTGGTGACCTTTTCATTCTGAGTCACGGCTGAGTGGTCTAAGAAGCTTTTACTGACAGTTATGAAAAACCGCCGCCGACTACAGTGGAGCCCAGTTCTTTACCCATAATCAAATACCATCAGCGTTCTTGTCAAGGTTTCTGAGTTCTTTGCTTTTAAAAGTCTAAATTTAATAAACAAATTTAACTTCAGCATTTTAGGCCACAATTATATCTTGCAGAGTCTTGTTACAAAAGGAAAAGGTGTAGCTACTCAAACAAAAAGGAGAATATTTTCTCTTTTTCCGAGTATCCTTTTGTTTGAATTATGTTTTTGCAGTAAACAAAATCCCTGATTTTCAGAAGGGTTTTGAAGCCTTATCTGTGGCATCTCTGAGGAGGATGCACTTTTTCCACAGCTCTCAACATAGGTGATTTCAAAAACAAGATAGATGTTTTCTTATGACCATACTGGTTCATTTGAATTACTTCAACCGTCCAGGCTCATCATTTACGTACACGCCTGAAACATCAAACTGGCACGTCTTTCAAATATTCCTGGCCCACAGTCTGAATGACAAAATATCTCTTCCCTTTTAAAAAATTCCCCAGCGAAGGATTTTATTTAAATGAATGCATAAACCACCTTCATTTTGCATCAGTTCTTCTCTAACGTTGAAAAGTTTATTCTTCACTATTGAAACTCAACTTGATTTCATCAGAAATGATTCTTACCAAGATGTGATCAGTGCAGTAACCTGTTAAGAACTCTTCCATATTAGACATGCGTTTTTCAACAAATTTCATCAAAATTCAACATATGTTTAACCACGGGTGCCATTTTTACAGCTCAAAAAGCTTTCTTTATCAAAAAAGACAACCTAAAACATGCATTTCCGTTTACTGCGTGTGTCTGCACTAGTCCATTGATTCACAATGAGAATTTTTTTTTTGGCAGTTATTACTTCAAATATGACAATTAGGTCTTTCTTTACCAAAACACACAAATCAGTGTCAGCAGCATAAGGAATGCATTCATAGTAATTGCTTAACTCCTCAAACACATGTCTTCTACTTTGTTCACTCCGAAGCAAAGACTGGGAAAATCCTGTTTGTTGACTGGGTTTTCGAACCGTGGAGTTTAGCATAGTCCACAAAGCTGCTCACAAGCAGGGTCTTACACAAGGGCGGATCCGCTCGGCTTTGAAGAGTGCTCAGGCTTTCTTTTCCTTCATTGTGACTGGCAGACTGTTTTAGCCCTTTTGAGATAAACTCTTCCTGTCCGGATAGCACATAAAAGATTACTGAGGATATGCTTTGGTGTTAACGTTTCATAACCAACTGAAGATAGGAATACTGTTTGAGGACTGTCTGGCCAAAGAGCATGGACTGTGTGCCTAAAGTGTTAATCCTATATTTATGCTTTTCCTGATATTCAGAAGGTTCAAAATTGACCCAGTCATCTACCTGTAATTTCTATGACTGATTAAGCAGCAAATAAAAATTTTGAAAGAGAAGGCATTCTGGGACCATCCATGATTTTTTTTTTTTTTTAATCGATTCTCTGTTCAGGCAAACAGAATTTGCATATGCAGATTGGTTCTCTAAACTCCAAGCAGATCAACCCATCTACCCCAGTGGAGTCAGCCCTGTCCCCCACCTTGGACCGTTAAGTTCAAAAAGAAACATCCTGTAATTGTCTCTGCTGCTGTGGGACATGACTGACAGAAACATATCTGATTGGGAGGGAAACAATGGGAACAGAGTGAGTGGGAGCAGGGGGAAAGGGGGAAGCCAACAGAGGATTTAGGGGTGTAAAACTCCAGTCCTCGAGGGCCGTTGTCCTGCATATCTTAGATGTTTCCCTGCTTCAGCACACCTGATTCAAATGAATGGGTCGTGAACGGACCTGTGCAGACCTGGATGACAAACTGGTGGTGATCCATTCATTTGAATTATGCGATCAGAATAAATAACAACCATTTTGGCACTTAATCAATATGAACAGGGGTCAAAACTGCATAGGATGGGACCTTCAAGAAACTGTCGACACATAAGAGTCTTGATACACTTGGTCTTCTTTTCCACAATGTAGTTTCCATTAAATTTAGTCTCAAATTTTAAAAACAGATATGTTGACACACCTTTCTATGACGGAGTTTTAGGGCCACACTGAGAAAAAAATTGTGGACAATGATTTTTTTTTTTCATTCCTCAGAGAGTAAAGTCGAAATGACGAGAATAAAGTTGAAATGTCGAGAATAAAGTCAAGATGCAGTTTCCGGAATAAAGACGAAATGTCGAGAATAAAGTCGAAATGTTGAGCAACTTTATTCTGGAAACTGCATTTTGATTTTATTCTTGACGTTTCAACTTTATTCTTGACATTTTGACTTTATTCTCTTAGTGAGGAATAAAAGAAAATCGTCCACAAATTATTTTTCTCACTGTGGCCCGAATACTCTGTCGTACTTTTCTCTAATAATCTGTACAAATGTATTTTTTTTATTGGTCATGGAAATGCAAACAGTTTTTTAAAAGAAAGTAAAGAAATGTTTTTTCAGCATATTAACATTGTGCATTCACAGCACCAGTCACAGCAGTGACATTCTTTGACAGCACCGGAACAACCATCCTTAGTTATCAGCAGCACCCTCCGGCTACTATTTATACCAACACAATATAACAAACAGGTAGATAAACAGAATACTCGATAACATTTTTACACACGCAAATGCTTGGTGGAAAATTGCACAGAAAATGTAAAGAATGATAATAAACTCATGCTCTGGAAAATTGGTTGTTTTGTATTTGTTTAATATTGTCTGCTTTTATTTTTCATTTCTGTTTTATTACTACATCAGACACTTCCTTTCTGTGATCAGACATTTGCCTGGAGGTGCGTAGCATGTGAAAGAGAAAATACACCTTACTTCTAACGTTTTACATTTCAGGAAATTGGGATGGGACCCGAACACTTGTTAGCTGGATATCCAGTTTTCAGTTTGGCCAGTGGATATTCTTATACACACATGGACGTTCATACCCTACATATCTATAGTTAGATTCTGCTCTCACAGCCAGGTGGAAAATACAGCGCTCTTACTCACTGCAGCCATGAATGTCACCTGCAGTAATGCTTCAGTTCACTTATGGCTGTTAAAAAGGAACACAACATGCCAACGACGTCATCCGTGTGACAACAATTTCAAATGAGCGATGACAAGACGCAGACAGTCTTCCACATAAGTGGCTGCAATCTGTCCTACCGCGGTGGAACACTGCCATGGAAAATCATCTGGATGCTATAAGGAGTTGATTTTACTCAACTGTGATGGTATGAACCATAGACTGTATCTAAATAAAGCATCTACGACATTACACCTTCCTCTGAAAACCTCTGGATATCAGCCAGACCTGTCTACGACCAAACCTAGTTAATCCAAAAATGGGCAAATGGGTGGAACAAGCAAACCTGGAAGTCAACTGGAACACGCTCACCTTAGCTCAGTTACCTCAACTTAGCTATTGTAGGTTTAGTTCATGCTGACCAATGATGCTTACTATTGTTATCTTACATTTATTCTAATCAAATCTGTCTATCCATTCTCATTTTAGCTGCTGCAACCTAAACGGCATAGGAAATAAATACTGAAATGAGCCGAAATAATGGAAAGCTCTGCGATTCTCTGCCGAGTCAACTCACAGACAAATAAATGGCTCCGGGTCAACCCACAGGTTGACTTAGCCTAGCTAGACAATCGGCTACCTGTTGCCTAGGGGTTCAGTTTGTCAACCTGGAAGGGTCCCAAAATGGTTCAAGGCAAAAGGTCCCTTTCCCGGAGGAACCAGCCGCTTCATCTGATGCAAGAAGTCAAAGCTGATAAGTTATTTGGCTGTCTTCTGGTTAACCTTGGCTAGCAGCCTTCAACCGGTGACAAAGATAGTTGCTTCAGGCTGCTTTGCTAAACTTTGTCCCTGGACTCTTGCAGTGGTCTGTTTGTACATTTTACACCACAACAAGTTACATTATCTTTAAAGTAGGAATGATTATGCTTTTTGGGGTCTTTAATAACAGCTCAGAGGTCACAGGAGTTCACTGAAGGTGCTAAGTAGCTGAAGTGACAGCTAGTTGCTTGACACCACAGACTGTCACTCCAAAAAACACAAATCTATGCATACATTTGTGGCTTTATATAATTTTACCAGATAGATAAAAATGAACCCAGAGTACAGTTGTCATTGATGTGAAAACTAGCTATGTAGACCAAAATGGCTTCTTTTGGCCTCAAGTGGTCATTGACAGAACTGTATTTACTGATTTGCTTGTAGCCCCTTGGTATAATTGGCTAGCTGGTAGCACACTTGGCCAATGTTGCAACAACTAAAAAAAAATTAAGCTGTTTTATTTAAATCCTCATAAAGATGTATTCATGTATAAAATTTATAACATGTAAAGGTAATGACTTTTTCATATTGGCAGTTATCTCTGCATCAGCTAGCTTACGCCATCACCCTGGCCTTGTGTTCATCATCCGTCGCCAGGAGCTGCTCTTGTGATTGAATCGCAACACACACAGCTTCGATGTGCTGTCCCTCCCACATCTACCCCCATCATACTTGTACGCCTCCTGAAAGCCTGCTCTGAGGGCTAAAGACCAACCCTCTCAGGATATTAACTTCAGTCTCGGACAGTCTCTGCCAGGCCTAAGGTGAGGACAGTTGACTTCATCAGCTCTTAACTATTCATTGTATACTTTAACTGAATCTCTGGAGCCTATTAAATGGTATTTGGACCACACGGTAGGGAACAATATGATGGTATTATATAATACCACATAAGGTGGGGAGCAAAACAAACATGATAAATTACACCATGTCATCATTTATTAAACAAAATCTGAGCCAAAATGAATAGGCAGTGTGTGAAAAATTAAGTACATCCCCTGATTTAGTAGTTTGTAGGACCACCTTTAGCAGCAATAAGTGGAAGTAATTGTTTCTGGATGATGTTATCAGTCCATCACATCATTATGGAGGGATTTAAACCCATTCATCTTTACTTTGGTTCAGTTTAATGCAGTCTATTTATAGTTTAATGCAGTCTATAGTCCACAGCAATTTATTTATGCAGAAACCTCTTGAAGTTTTGCTTCAGCAGTTATCAGTCCCTCAAAACATGCCTGTTTTCCTTAAAATTGTAAATTTTTAAGAATTTTCCTCAAACTATAAATCCCACTGGCCTTAAAATGGCTTAGGGTATGACTCCTTTTTTCCTAATTTTGTAAATGGGGATGATGAATATGTTAATCTGGCTCCAGCCACATCTCAAACAGATGACACTGCAAATGTGACTACTTCAAATGCCAGTTCTAATATTAAGGTAATTTAACTTTAAATGCTTGAATCAGGCATTTCTAAGAAGAGGAAATACTAATTTATGCTAGGTCAAATGCAGGTTGAAGTATGAAATTGGCAATACATACATTTTCTACTGCTTTTAACAATGTGAGAAACATAATAGTCCTGTTGTGAATCCATGCTTTGCTTCCATTTGAAAGTCACTTTGTTCAAGTTTTTCAACTGTTTCTTGACATCCTTTTTGTATCTTTGTATGATGACACGTCAATCACCAAATGAGATTCGGCTGAGTTGAAGAAAGAGCTGACCCAAAAGGCAGTACAGTCTGTTTCATAACCCCTCAATGCTCCAACCCTCACCTGCAGTCACAAACTGTTTAGTAGTGACCCAAGGGTTGCACACACCTGAAATGAGTTTCGTCCTCAGGATGACACATCTCTCCCTTAGAAATAGGGTGAGAGATCTGGTCATTCGCAAGCGCCTTGAAGTGGAGTCACTACTTCTCATATTGAGAAGTGCCAGCTGAGCTGAGGTGCCTGTAGATGCCCCCTGGGGAGGTGTTTCAGCCAGGGAATAGGAGGCCCAAAGGCAGACTAAGAATACACCCAAGTGGCCTGGGTATCCCCCTGGAATAGCCAAATATAAGTACAGTGGTACCTCTACTTACGAACGTCTCTACATACAGAATTTTCAGGTTACAAAACGCCTCAACAGGAAAATATTGCCTCTTGTTACGAAAGAAATTTCAGGATACGAAAGGCAAAAATACAGTACGCTCTGCTACTCGGAGCTCCCAAAGTTTAGCGAACATAAACATACTTGTTGGCTCTGTATGGCGGTGAAAGCGGTGCGTCCGAGCTGCTCTGCCATTGGCTATCGCTTAGCATCTTCCTGGCATCCCATTGGCTTGTGTTCAAGATAGCTCAAAAAGTTATGGATGGATTTTGAGGAAATTTTCAGAAGTTGTCGGAAATGTGAAAAGGAAGAATTGATTTAATTTTGGTTGTGATCCGAAAGAAATCCTGGATTCTGGATTACTTTCAAATTTTCAATGATTGTTGCGCTTGGTTGAGGTCTGCGCTCCGAGTGCTTTTCTAGTTCTAACATGTATTTCTTACAGGTTTTTATGTCATTTCATGTATTATTTATAATTTATTAAAAAAGATTATGTTCAACTTTTGGGGGGCTTGGAACGGATTAGGGCATTTACATGGAAAACGCGCCTCTACTTACGAAAAATTCAGGTTACGAAACTACTTCCAGAACCAATTAATTTCGTAGGTAGAGGTACCACTGTCTATAAGTAATTGGCCCGAATATAGGACAACTCTGATTATAAGATGACCCCTATTTTTCAGATATCATTTTGGGAAAAAAAAAAAAAAGGTTGAAGACAATAAGGTTATTCATACAACTTTTTATTGTACAAGTATTACAGAAAAACTCACACAGAGATAACAGTCTGCTGTTTTGTTAAACATTTTAATGATTTCATCTTTTTATGAAGTATGATACCATACTTAAGGTAAGATACGTGTCAGGTTTCCATGCTATTTAAGATCAAGGTATAGTACTATTTAATAAACTGTGTTCTCTTAAAATCTGAGACTATGACTCGGTGAATAATAAACAACCATCTAGTTCAATAACTGCATTAATTGAGTTATATTCGGTTTCAAGAACAACATTAATAATTCAGTCGGTAAAAAACAAATTCTGGACTGCAACAAAACTTTCAAATTCCTTTGCTCGAGTCGGTCACGTGGTTCCTCTATTTTACATCGAATCCTGCTCAAATGCGTTCACTGTGATGCTCCATTTACTTCCTGGTTACTTCGGTGCGGCTCCATCTATTGGTGCAGA
This sequence comes from Hirundichthys speculiger, assembly GCA_018398805.1. Taxonomy (NCBI): domain Eukaryota; kingdom Metazoa; phylum Chordata; class Actinopteri; order Beloniformes; family Exocoetidae; genus Hirundichthys; species Hirundichthys speculiger. The sequence continues at coordinate 447,126 of JAGFBZ010000155.1, forward strand.
TGTGTAATGACAATAAAAAAGTCTAGTCCTCAATCATAAGACGACCACCATTTTTGAGATTATGATTTCTAGAAAAAAATATCGTTCTATATTCGGGCCAATATGGTTAGTCAGAAAGCTATTTGAATAATACACGCCTTCATCTGAAAATGATTTTTTTTCCAAATTTTTATATATGCAACATCTTTGACTGTTGTTCAGATGCTGCCCAAATGTCTTCCTTTGTGTCATTTTGAGAGAATCACTGCTGTTCTGAGACTGCAGCATTTTGCAATCTTAGCGTCTTTAGCAGGTTAGCGCTGACTATCTCTCTGCTCCATAAGAGAAACACTCAAATGAGACAACGCGGACTTACAGTGGGTGAAATAACACAAATGAAATAATTGACAGATACGATATGTTTCCTCCTTCTTGCAGTGTACCTTAGATAAATGGTATGCAAAAGTGGCAGTTTTTAATAGTGAAGTTGCACTGATGTTTTTTTCAAGACTACATTATCTGATTTTGTGTCTGCTGAGTCTAATATTTCTGCAAACAAAGCAAAACACTCAAAGCAGCATCTGGTCCAAGCTTCTGCTAGCGTCTCCTCATCACTTGTAGTGGGTTTTAGGTGCCTCCACTGGTGAGTACAAACTCTTCCAATATCTTGAAGCAGCAATTAATAGTTTTTTTTGTTGAAATATCTGTTTCAGCTTCATTTTAAAGTATTATCTGACTGTTTTTAGAAAGTGTCATAATTTTTAGAAACTGTCATGGTCTCTCCTCTCTGCTTTCGGCAAAATCCACTCAAAGTAACCTCAGTCTCTCGTTGGGGTCATCTCTTGGTTCAGTTGCACATATCTTTACGGAACTGTGCCCCGTGTCAAACTTAAAAACTCCAGTGGACATTGTGGTAGAGGCGATGGAGAGATTTAAACAAGCATGACAGGAGACTGTGGGAGGCTGACTGAGCAAGAGACCAACGGAGTAAATCCTGGTCAGTGTCGTAAAAGATGATTTAATCTCCACACCATGGAGACCCTTTGAGCTAAAAATTGCAAAACCTCCTTTGTGCCACTTTAAGTGAAAAAGAGAAAAGGCACTTTCTCCCAGCATCCTTTCCAAACAAGCCAGGCCTGTTCAGTCTTTTTTAAACTGCACTGTCGTGAACTTGAACATACAACATGCTAATTTAGGCCTGTAGACTCCGAAATACAGCTTTTGGGTTTTTGAGGGGTTGCACTTTCTCTCACTCTTTTCCACTTGTGAATAATATTTCTCACTGTAGAACTAGAAAAGCACTCAAGCACAACAATTCCCCCATATAGCGATTTGCAGATTGCGATAAAATCCGCATTCTGGATCAGATCCGGATCAGCCTTTGAAATTTGATAAGGGTTCCCATTGTCAGTTCGTGAGTCAAATTTCATTAGATTTGGGAAATAATTAACGGAGATATTGAGAAACAAAATCGTCGGCCCCATTGACCGCAATGTAATCGAAAATTTGAAAGTGATCCAGAATCCAGGATATCTTCCGGATCACACCCAAAATGAAATCAGTTCTTCCTTTTCACATTTCTGACAACTCCTGAAAATGTAATCAAAATCCATCCATAACTTGTTGAGTTATCTTGTACACAGACAGACAGATAAACTGCGGCAAAAACATAACCTCCTTGGTGGAAGTAATGATGGAATCCAAGTCTTTTGAAAAAGGCCTTACGGACACATCCACGCAGAACTTCCTCTCCCAGCCAAACGGCAGCCAATTTCTAACTGATGCCATGGTCTGTGGTTTTTCTTACTGTCTTCTTTCATCTACTTAAACATTGTGTGAGAATTTGTAGGGTTATGTTTTCAGACAGTTTGTATCAGGGTATGTTCCCCGTTTCTCCATCTTAGTGTAGTCCTCATTTTTAGGAATCTCTTAATTTCTGTTGAAGTTGGTTTACATTTTGGACCTTGCTCAATTTTTTTTTATTGGTTAATTGACATTATTCCTAAGATGACCAGACTGTAACAAAGCTGATAAAGAAGGTGGTCTTAGGGTGCAGTCATTCTATCGAGTTTTTGCTGTGTCCAGTCATACTTGATCCCCCGCTGGCCTGCACTCACATTCCTCTCATCTCTCGTGTTTGGCGGGATTGTCGTTTGCACAGACACCATCACATCAGCACATAAATAAGATAGAAACACCACTTACTTTTTTTTCTGGTCACATACGGGTCTCTCACATTTTTATATTTCCAGATTACGCCTCTGCATCATCGGGTGCGTCGACAAGTGACCGTCGTATCGACACGTCACGTATACATTGCATACCTGCTCTTGTTTACCTACATGTGCAACCATGCCTTTATCCCAGTCACCTCTTCCAGCCGTCCCAGAGACCAGGAATTGTGCCATGCTTGAGCACAGAACGGAGCACTCACACTCATCAAATAAACCAGACTTTACGTGTCAATTGTGGTTTGGCAAGGTCAAATGTAAGTGCGCCCTTATAATAGATTTTGGATGAATTATTCGATTTAGAAGATGAATATTCCAAAGTGAAATCTTTGTTGTATACTCTGGAGGTCATTGTGTGTCAGCACAATGTTAAAGGAGCAATAAGTGGAAATCCATTATTTAAGACTGAAGGAATTAAAAAATCGCTACATGGAGAACGAGAGGTGTAATTTCATCTGGAGTATAGGATGACGTCACACACCCGCTCTCTGTGTTGATCTCCAGCCTCAAGTTTACAAGCCGGTCCGGCCGCGCGTTCATGTGCGTTCATGTGAAACTTCGCCTCCTCCCTCCTCCCCCCTCCCTCTCTATAAAACGCGACAGCCAGTGAGTAGTGACGGCGGCAGCATTTTCGAACTGAAATGGCAGACAGCGGAACAAAACCTTCCAATGAAGACGAGCAGGAGCAGACAAAAAAAAAACGGTCATTGGCAAAGAAATTGTCCGATAAAGAAGGAGATAAAACCAGAATTAACATTGGCCTGGCGTTTCCGAGGTGGAGGGAGCTACGAGAGCTAAAGGGGCTACAGTCGGACTCGGAGCTGGCTCTTCTTCTCCTTGACAGGCAAGTAACACCATAAAGTCAAATGTCTGTTTTATTGTCTGTGTTACAGTAACTTTACACACTTGCCGCTATATTGCATGAGTATGTAGCATGGGTTAATGTCCGGAGCTGGAGTTATTACCAGCTCGGTCCTCAGCGTTACAGTTGTGTTTGGTGAGTAGCCCGACAGGCAGCTAACATTTCAATTAGCATTGTAAAATATAGCCTGGGGGACAACCTGGGGGGCTCCCGGGCTGTCACACCAGGCTGAAACGTCATATTGTTACTAACGTTGAACTGTCTGCTAACGCAATTAGCGGCGAATAGATAACATTTGATGCTAATGGTGACTCACTAAATTAGTGACATAAAGATTAATTTACGGACAAACCAGTATAAACATTATAATGTTATAAATGACTTACTTTGTTACTCGCCATGGTGATGTTTTGCTCGGTGTAGGTAGATCTTCGAAGCGAGCGGGGGTGTAGTGGGGGAGTGTGTGGAGGGGGGGGTTGGTGGCGAGCAGAGGCAGAGGGAGGTGTGGATAATGGCACACTTTGTTTTGGTCTACAGGCAGTGCTCAACAGCAAACCTAGCGGTGAAATGATTTCGCTTTTTGCTCCTTTAACAGCTATTTTTTTTCCACTGCTTACAAGTAGTTAAGATAACTTTAAATCCAAGTTTGACCAAAAAGTGGAAAAAAAAGGAGTACAGAAATGAGGGGGGCAAGAATCAATTGTGGTTCCTGAACTATAATCCTCATCAACAGACAAGTCTTACATAAACGTTTGCTGTTTTTTTTTTTTCAAACAAGAAAGTTGGACAAAAGCGCTGGAGTGCCGAGTCATCACAAAAATCTCCTTCAGTGGATGACAGGGAGACATAAATTCAAAACCACGCATTTCAGCTTTATCTTTGCTGGCCTGCTGAGAAATGGGAAGACAATTATGGGGAAAGAAGATAATTTACTTGCCAGCATGGTGCCACAAAGTGAATTAACTTTGTCCTACAAACTTTTCCACCATGAGTCACAACTGGTTGAACCTCCAAAAGGGAAATTCACTGTATTTTTGGATTACACCTACAGAGAAGTTAAAGAGAAAAAAAAAAGGAGTATCATCAATGTGATGACATAAAAAATGAACATGTGACGCAAGCCAGAGAGTTTCTTGTTCACCACTGTCAGGGGTTTGAGAGTAAAAGACTACAGAGCTGAGATAAAAAAAAATACAGTATGTGCTCCTGCACTGTTTTCTAACTAAACCTCAGTGCGCAACGTGTCGTAATACAGGAATTGTTTCAATTTTATAAGTCACCACGTTATCACTGAAATCATTTTTTGAGAGAGTTTGCAGTATTAAAACCTTTAATTGTCCTCGTACCTAACCGCCCGTCCAGTGAGTCATACTTCAGAGAGAGTGGGCATAAAACTACACCTCTTGATGAAGAGCTTATTTTGGATCAGCTTCAGTCATGGCCATGTTATGACTGAAGTCATGCATGATAGATATGAGGCCAAATAAAGATCGACTTATGCAACTCAGTGATGCGTGCTCAGACCAAAATGCACAGATTCATCCCACACTTACACTCAACTTTCCTCTGCTTTGAGACTTGTCTTCATTACATATTGTACATACACAACACCAGAGCAACACACAGGAGTGTACAGAGCTCTGCTCTTCCAAAAGGTTATAAATGCAACAGCTGTTTATACTGAATACACTGAATAGGTGCTACTCATCTTAACTGGGAATTTCTCTTTTTTACTTTATTTTCATGTTTCCATCCATATTTAGGGTGCGTTGGCCATTATTACCTCCGCCAAGGAGGTTATGTTTTTGCGAGCATTTGTCTGTTTGTCTGTTTGTCTGTGTCTTTGTATTCAAGATAACTCAAAAAGTTATGGATGGATTTTGATGAAATTTGAAAGTGATTCTGGATCACTTTCAAATTTTTGATAACATTGCGGTCAGTAGGGGCCAAAAATTTTGTTTCTTAATATCTCCATTAGTTATTGCCCAAAACTCATGATATATGACCCAGGGATTGACAATGGGAACCTCTTTCAAATTTCAAAAACTGATCCGGATCTGATCCAGAAGGCAGATATTATTGCAATCTGTAAATCGCTATATGGGGCAATTGTTGAGCTTGGCGGAGGTCTGCGCTCTCCGAGTACTTTTCTAGTTTTTGATTTTTGTTGTTCAGTTTATCAACTCAATTATATCAATATAATAGAAGAATATTACAATTTTTTTTTTTTTTTATTGTATGCAAGAACCATCAGTCGTTGTCCATGCCACCTAGCATCAGTAAAAAGGCAGGAGACACTGTGGACAGGTTGTCAGTCCATCACATTGCCAACACAGAAAGAAACAACTACAATTTCCAATAATAGATACAATACCACAATTTCCCTGACGGAGACCTCCCAAGGGATTAATAAAGTTCTATCTAATCTAACTATAGACAGTGTTCCATGATCGGGGCTCTGCAGTTATTTTACTAGTTCTTGAACCTTTACTGACCATCAGCACCCTTCTCCACAACCAAGAAGGGTCATGCATCAAGAATTATCTCGAACTCCTACAGAGGCAAAAAACAAGTCACTGCCTTGTGCCAAGTACTTCAGCACAACCAGAAAAACTGCTGGAAGGGTGGTGGTGTTGACCATCCTCGTGTATTGAAACACAGCAAACAGAAAAACCATCTCAGCTCCTTCCACCTCCCCTCGGTGGAAGGAGCCTCCAAGGTTTAACTTCAAACCCTGCTAATGGAAACATGCGCCTGCCTTTGGATTGTGGGAGGAAAACCTATCTATAGCACATGTTTTTGAATAATTATTTAGGTCAAGACACATTAGAACTTAAGTATTTATTTGGCCACGTTCCTTTAATACTGTATAATAAATGCATGTCTGGTTACAGTTGTGACTTTTTCCCCTGCATCACACATGAATCATTTATGCACTGGTTTTAAACATTTATTGTCCAAAATCAGCGCCCTTGACTTCAAGCCATTGAATGTTAGCAGCCTGATGTAGAAGCACTAACTTCTTTTGCACAGAAAACATTAAGTGTCGGACACAAGCACTTCACTTTGTTATTTTATTTTGTCTATTTTTCTTACCTTTTTTTTTTTTTTTTTTTTTGCTGCTTTTTATGCTTCTGTGACACTCTAATCAGTAAAGGATTATCTTATTTTAAAGAAAAGAAAGGGGTATGTGGTTGAGATACAGCTGCCTGTGATTATATACCCGGCCAGTAGGTAGTGTCGTGTCCACATGGGCTTTGAGAGATGAACCCTTTCTCAAGCCGATTGGCTGAAGTGGTTCAATGTCTGATGAGGCTTCATCTCACCATTACTTGCAATGTCCTTTGTTGAATTAAAAAGAATTGACACAGAAGAAAATCTAAGGACATGGACAGTCAAGAGAGAAGAAAGCACTGCTGGGAAGCAGAGCAATATACACAAACAGGGTTTGATGAGACACGGGTGTGAACAATCGAGACTGCCGACTGGAAGACAAAGGGTGAAATGGGAAGGCCAGAAATATTCAAAATTATGCTCAGAACAAAAGCATCAAGGAAAACAAGAAACTCAAGACTAAGAAAACCCAAAATTATGACAATTCTCTCCCAAATAAACATGTTCCTGTCCTGTTAGGTTTCAAATACCGCCCTCTAGGCTTTGAGATTGTTTCAACCAAATTTGTCCACAAGTAGATTTCAAAACAAAGTTGGATGTGATTACATGTTGAGACTGTATCTTGGCTTGTTGAAGCTGAAAGCAAACATACACAGTCTGTACTTTTCTTTTCTCCATTTTTTTAACTCATCGGCTACCATTGCGTCAATGGCAGCCAATGAGTTGATTGTATCCTTTTTTGAAACGTTATTCCTTAATTTGACATTTAAATCCAGCCATCTGTTGCAAATTTCTTCATTAAACCTCTACTTAGGAATTTTCAGGTTACGAAATGCCTCAACAGGAAAATATTGCCTCTTGTTACGAAAGAAATTTCAGGATACGAAAGGCAAAAATACAGTACGCGCTGCTGCTCGCAGTTCCCAGAGTTTACTGAACGTAAACATTCTTGGAGTGGCTCTGCCATTAGCTATCAGCTAGCATCTTCCTGGCATCCCATTGAGATTTTAGGAAAGTTCCATGAAGTTTTGAAATTCGTTGAAAAGAATCACCCAGAAAAAGTGTTCACTAGTCAGGCTATTGCTCACTATGTTGATGTTTGCCTTGCACATTTTTGTTAAAAGCCAACAAAACGTCCTTGGATTGGTTCTTTACAAAACATCAGGCAAAAACACTGCTGAGAGAGAAAATGTGACGACAATAGCAGTTAAAAGGTAAATGAACATGATTTTTATTCTTTACTTTATTCTTTGTCATTATGTACAACTCTCATTTTATGTTTATTGTACAGTAATCTAATGGTAACATGTGTTTGTTACATGTTTTGATGCATTTTTATGATTTATAAAAATTTTATGTCCGAATTTTGGGGGGTTGGAACGGATTAGGGCATTTACATGGAAACCGCGTCTCTACGTAGCGAATTTTCAATTTACGAAACTACTTACAGAACAAATTAATTTCGTAAGTAGAGGTACCACTGTGTTGCGTTGCATACGTTTTTGGGCTCAGGCTCATCATACATTCAATGTTTCTGAAGTTAATTGTACTGAAAGTTCGGGGAAAAACATTGTAAATGTTAGCTTTTCATTACTGTAGATCGTGAAGTAGGTTTTTAAGTTTTCATAATGTATGCCTAACTGAACCTTTCCAGTGTAGAAAAAATAATGCAGCAAAGACTTTCTGCCTTCTATTTATATGGCTTTTAAAACCATCTGTGAGACTCATTGTCAGAGAAACGCTGTATATACGTACAGTAATACACAACAGTTGTTAAAGTTGTTTAAACTGTTTAAAATGAAATATTAAGTACAGGAAACACTAGTAGGGTCTGGTGAACAGCAGTTTCAGCCACTTATAGATATTTCACTGGTCAACAATGTTCCTTTGAGAAGGGACTGGGGTTTAAAAGGGCAGAGTGGCAGAGGATCATCACAAATCATTTCGATGGACTGAGCTGCCAGCAAGCTGAGCAAAAGGGAAAGTAGTATGAGCAGATCTAAATTTGGCATTTGTACTTCCACCACAATCAGCAGTTTCCACTGCAGGATGGTTGGGGGGTTCCTTAAGAAGATATTTAGTCAACAGGGAATTATCTTGACTTTTTGGTAGACTGATTTTGCTTTAAAGGAGGAGCCCATAACCAGATAAAGGATATATTTGGGTCTAATCTGGGCTACTCTTGGCACCTATGTAAGTTGGTGAACCAAACTTTTTGCATGTGCTGGTGCTGATATGGGGCCACGGACATGTTGTGAGGGCCAGACGTGGCCAAAAAGACCCAAAGAAAATTCAGAAATGGGGCAAGTCTGGTGGATATGCGGCACAATTTAAGCAGCCACATTCAACTTGAGTCGATGCTGTCGGCTAAAAGCAAATGTCAAAGAAAATTGCTTATATGGGCCGGGTTTGAACCAAACTGTCTTTGCTATCTGGTACGAAGCCATTTGATCCACTTTTTCTGCAGTGAACCATATTTTTTCCTTTTCATAAATGCTCTTAACAACACAGTTTTAGAAACAGAATGTTCTTCAACGTTTTCTGACAACTCCTTGATGAAATAAACACTGCTCAGTATGTCAGCTTTGTGTTCTGCTTGATTTAGGGTTGCTCGCGGATACAGAAGGAACATCTGTTTGAAAATGTAATCCATCCAGTATTGAGCCTCATGAGCATCTGCTGCAGCACACTCCAAAAAAGAGAGTCTGTGCTTGGGAGATGAGAAGAGAACGGGATCTAGCCATGATTTTTATTTGATTCCATCATTGTCGTTGAAGGAATATATAAAATTAATGATTTAACTGAAGGTTTGCCACCCTAAAGGGTGCTACAAAATGGCAGTGACATACTAGTGTCTTCAAGCTAACGGTGCGAGCCCGTGCCATACCAGCTGTCACCGTGCTCGTAACAATGCGGTGCGGATGCCAACCTCTTGGTCAGCCAGCAGCTGCCTTAGCAATGTGGTTTTGCAGATTAAGGCCGGTCCAATCTTCACTGACCTGTTTGAGGAAATGCATGATGAGGAAGGGTCAAAGTGAGACAGAGATAGCAGAGGCAACTAATCCTACACAGCAATCAAATCAAGGTTAAAAAGTCAACACAGATAAATGACTCTACTCCCTGTAAGTGTGAATATGAAACAGTTGTTCTCTTGGTTATCGTATCTGTTACAGTTTAATTTGAAGTTATGACGTGTTCTTTTGCTCTTGTGGTCTCCCATTCCTACTATTGGGGGAAAAAACGTAAAGTAAAAAACAAAACTAGTAACAATATGGCACTATGTCACACATCAACAGCAATGAATCTAACTTACAGAGCGACAGTGGACATTAGGGCTGAAAATCAAGAAAGTAATGACAAAAGAGAAAACAAGAACGTGATGAACTAAAAAAGTAAACTGGAGTAAATCTTTAACAGTGTCCTAAAGTGTCCTTAAAGCAGCTTGACCTCCAACTCCTGTGAGTGGAACAAAAATGAGGCAATCCTTTGGGAGCTAGTTCAGGCAGGCATCTCAAACAGCGTTTTGTGCTCACCTCTGGGTCCTAGGTCTGTTTAAGGGACTGATTAGACTGGAGACAAGATGCGCCTCGAACGTTTCTAGGAGCATTGGGGGAATTGACCAATTGAAATTCCTTTGTGTCCGCTTTAATTTAATGTCTTTTCTATCCGTTGGGGACAGACAACACCTGTTGTAAGATGTTTTAGGAGGGAATTAATTCATTTTACATCAGTCTTTTTACTAGGCAACTTCTGTCCATAACTGATCAATATGTTTAAATGAATTCTACAACATTTACCCCAAAAAGTCTTTGGACGAGAAAATACTGCACATAGAATTATCCACAGGGCTTAATGTTAATGTCTCCTCTCAAACTTTATATTTGACCATGTTGCATCAGTCTCTGTTCTTCAGTGTGCATACATCCCACCAGATACAGATCTGTGGATATATGGAAAGCCCTGCAGTCTGTAGACAACCCAGAGTTAACTGACTTCCCACAGGTCCTGGTCCAAACGAGTGACCCGGCATCCTCACAGCTGTCACTTTATCAGCTCACACATCTGGTTGTCTCCCTGACAGGAGTTTTCTGTCCTGACACTGACATCTTCCATGGTTTTACCTGTCTGTTTCCCTTTTACTACACTTCCATAATTTATTTCTACTTGCGCCAAATTTTAGATACTGCTGAATAGGAACAACAGGAGTTGAAATACGGTCTTGAACAGGTTTTTGAAATCTCTTTCATTATTTCAGCTGACAGCTGTCTTGTAGGGGTCATGTTTGCCGTCAGTCAGCCTGGTACGATGGAAGCGCTCACATTTTACCTGCATAAAGATTTGCATGTTTGGACTTCCTCTTGCATGGATTTCCTTTTGAAATGTAAATTACAAGATGACCCCATGTTTTTTTTCCTCAATATCGGGGGTTCCCGTTGTCATTTTCTCTTCTCAGTCAGAAGAAAGACATTAATTTCAACACTCTTCTGAATAGACTGTGTAATATATATGTACAGTGAGAGTGGTGTGACTGCATACTCTTTTAAAGAATTTGTAAACTCTCTTAACCTCCCAGGGTGAAATATGACTTCCAGGGACTTCCTATTGTAATTCCTCTTTTATCAAAGAGCAGCGCTATATCAATTTTCCTTACAGAGCTGTCTCTAATGTATTCTCTAAGTAATGATTTTGGCAGCAAGTGCAGCAGAATTAGATCCTCACCCTCAGCATGCCATCAAGTAGCATTTTTTTTTTTTTTTTTTTTTACCCCTTTCATTGTTGCAGTTGAGACAGAATCCTTTATGCATTTCTGTCATCAGGTGCTGTTTTTAGAGGCCTTTATATAGAATTACACCATGAACTTGTTGGAGACACTCCAACTAACAAGATGATGTGCTTGGCACGTGTGTAGTGTGACTGCAGCCGTACGCTGGCGTACAAGTGTTTCTGTTCTCGAGTTTCCTGTCAGTGAACTTGACACGTCAATGATAGGAGAATAATGAATCCTTCTTAATGCAAAAACTGAGCGTTCTGCGAACATGGTCTCCATTCAAATTGTTATCCGATGGGATGCCTAATGGAGGATGCAGATGGGGTCACCTTAGGCAAAACTTGTAAAATATGAACCTCCCACTTTTCACTACACAGAATCTTGTATGTTGGCTCGTAGAAAAGGGCATTAAAGACGGATGCTGAGTGGAATACTAATACAAGTCAGTGGTTTGTGCTGCATATCGGAAACAAGTGTGGTGCAGAGATCAATCTCAGCAAGTCTTGTACAGATGGTTGCTTCATCAATTTCAATAATAGTGGATATAACGATTTTTGCTCTCACAGCCATGATAGCACTGATTCTACACTAACAAATAGGATTTAATTCTATTAATTCTGTCTCTCTTGTGTCTTTTGGAGCAAATGTATTATCATGGGTGAGGGTGGAAGTGGACACAGAGAGAGGAACAGCCTTTTGCATTAAACTTAGAAATTGTGCTTTGACCTGTCACCCTGCATGGGACTAAACGGGGATGGATGGATGGATGGATGGATTGTGTCATGATTCCATCGCTGCATACGGCAAGACATTTTACATGCCGAATCTGGGGAAGAATAAATAAATCTTGAAAAGATGGCTTAAAGTTATGATGACATCTAATTATCGCTGTGCTAACATGTTTCTGTTAATTAATTAATTAAATCCAGATCTCACAACACAATCCACTACACAACACCCTCACACTTCACAACCCAGCACACACCACACCCTCACTGTCGTGTCTCTTTAACTGTCTTGTCTTTAAATGTTTCACTGCTGGTGTTTTTTTAGTCCTCTGACAAAATCAGGATTTAAGATGTTAATAAAGACGTTAGAATTTACTGCCAGAGAGGACTGGTGAAGGACACATTCACCCTTCACACCCACAAAAAAAAAATGTCTGCTATAAGATTAAATTGCATATACATACTAGATGGTTTTGCTAGACAATGGCACTAACCATGAATGTAAATGCAGACATACAAAAGAAAAAAATATTAAATCCAGATGATTTCACCAACAAGAAACATTTCAGGCTTCTTCTAAGCTGCTTGAAGATCTGAAGAAATTAAAAAAACATACAAAACCAAAAAACAACCAAAAAACAGACAAATGTCCCAGCAGATGGTGGATACCAGCAGAGGACAGTTGGCTAACCACTGGCCAGAGGTCTGTAAAGGGTCCTTGAATGTGTGTGTGTGTGTGTGTGTGGGGGGGGGGGTCTTTGGTTCCATTGGATATGATCGCTTCATTTTTCTTGTATGGAGTTTGAAGCACCGCAGAAAGCTGGCCACGGGCAGTCGGGGCCCCATTAGGGGGGCTCCAAACATGTCGCTGCAGTGTCTATGGAGGTTTCAGGTTGTGTCATTGATATGGATCGATATTGGCTGCGTCTCGGGGGTCCCTTAACACACGAGGCAGTGACAGCTAGTGGGGACCTTATGCGAGGGGGTTTTCAACATATCGTCGTTGCAGTGTCTAAAGCAGTTCAGTCATTTTGTCATTGACAAACGGACCAATGTCACCGCTGTCCTGGGGCCTCTTCCAGCTCGGGGCCCTAGGCAATTGCCTAGTATGCCTACCCCGTTGCGGCGTCTCTTATCACCATGATGACCACTTTTTAAAATATAAGTTAAGATAAGATAAGATAAGATAGAACTTTATTAATCCCACGACGGGGAAATTTGTGCATTACCACAGCTCAATATACAGAAAAAACAAAAATAAACAATATATAAACAATATATATATAAACAGAAGAGGAACAAATATATACAGTAGAAAAAAATTTGTAAGCAACACTATGTACAGCAGCAATCCCCTGAGGAAGCAATATATTTTGCGAAACGTTGGGACTACTGCTCTTGCGTGTAAGTCTGCTTCTTAGCCTCATCTTCCAAAAGATCTTTTTAGACTCTTGGAAATTGTTTTAAATTATTTTTTGTTTTTTTGGCCCCTCTCCAGGGCTCTTTTTAATTTTTTAAATATATTTTAACTTATTAATAAACTTTAAGGTGTGTTTGTTTTTAATTGGTGAGGGGCTCTGCTCCCCTTGAAACCCCTGGGAAAAAAAAAAAAGGGATTTTCTTTACCCTTTTCCACCCTCCTTCTGGATATAAACTGCTCCTGAAACGGGATTACTGGACTCTTTTCTCCACCTATCAAACAGTCATAAACAAACAATAAACTTTTCATCTTGGAGCTTACTTTATAGAACTGGGATCCCCCAGGACACAAGACTCCATCGACAGAGGCAGACCATGCACTGTCACACCAACCTCTACAACCCAAGGAATCAAGACCGACTCCAGAAACCGACCTACAGCTACAACAAGGTAAGAGCCCCTCACCATGCACACCAACAGGCTTGCACGCCGGAGCAGGCCTGAGAGCGGCCTCCAACCATCAACACATACACATATCCCTCATACCACACTAACAGAACCACCAGACCCCATCACCAGACAAACCAGCAAACAATACTTTAAGCTAATACAAGCTACACATCACAAATACATTATGGACAGGGCAGCTAATTCACAAACATTTCCACCGGGCATGGCAAGACAAGTCACAAAACTTACAGATTTCATAAAACCATCCACATCTAGCCTAAACACCCGTGACAGAATTCACCAAAACACTACATCCTGGATGATGAACACAATTCACATTCTTCAAGAACACTATTCTGACATTATTAACTCTGTTTCTACTTCTACTTCAAACCAACTAGCATTCCAAATAGCTTCAGGCTGGGCCCTAAAACGATACGGACCCAGACTCTCACCTACTACTCTTCAGACAGTTCAAAAAATTCTCTTTTCAGAAAACGGACCCGGTGAACCTGCAGGTAAGGGCCAACAACCTAACCCATCTCCTACTCCTCTAGCTCTCAACCCGGATGAATATACATCTCTTCCCCCAGCTAGGGACCCTCAGTTTTCTATTCTCTCTTCAGACCCTCACACAACCCTCATAGCACTTCGTAAACAACTTCAGACTACATTACCTTTCCGCTCCCTTTCCACTACTGCAACCATCAGAACAGGACCTAATAAACCAACCTCTCTTCCTCCCCCTACAGCTACCACTCTGGGCACTGGGAGCGCAGTCACCCCACTCCTACCAACAACAAATAATCCACCTCCATGTAAGTCTACAAACCCCCCTACCATTTCTCCAGTTCAAACCGTACCACATCGCCCAAGGAAGACTGTCCAGCTGGAGGTAGAACTCCATCCACCTCCTTCACTGGTATACCCTTTACCCTCAGCCCCCATTCTCCCTCAACCCATTTCCAACATTTCTGTTATTGTACCTGATAATATTCTCCCCTTTTCCCAACAGACTTCGGGGGCTCTGGGGTTATCTGGGGACCGGCTGGTCTCCCCACGGAACAAAATCCTACGCATGAGTGGGGAAGCTGTGATGACAACAGGGCTCAAAATGGTTAATCATGACCAAAACCTAACCCGGTCTGAGCCCTCCGCTCCTCTCCGTGTGGAGGCCGACCTGGCCCCCTCTCTCCCCAGAGACCCCACACCACCACCCACTTCACCATCGCCAGCCACATCTGCTTCTGACCAGGTATTAACCCACCAACCATCTTCCCTTGATGCTAATAGCCTACAGCCACTACCCTTAACTCTCTCCCCTTCCCCTCCACTTTCCCCTCTCCCACAAGACTTTTCCACCCACTCCCCTTGTACCAACAATCCTCCTATTAACCCTACATCAACCCTCAGTCACCCAGTATCCACCCAATCTGTTCCCATTACCTCTCAGGCCTCTCTCCTTCCACAGGCTAACCCGCCTACTCAACTCTACAGACCAATTTATCACATAGCCCGTCCCGGGCGCAAAATCCAGGACTGGTCATTCAAAGCCAGAAGACCAGTCCTGGTATTAGGCGACTCCAACATTAATCGCATCCCTCCCCATAATTACGACCAAATCCAGCTGGACAGTTACCCTGGTGCTAATGTGTATAATTTCTTAAAAATCTGCCAAAAAAACAATCCCATACCCGGACGTGAAAATTGTGGTCTTTTCCATCGGAATCAATAATATGAACCAGGACCCCAAGCAGACCACCACAAAACAACTGAAAAGTATCTTCCAGGTTAGTAGGACGGCCTTCCCCAATGCTTTCCCAACTTCTCGCCCAAACTCACCCCCACACAGCGCAATAACCTGAAATATGTCAACAACACCATGGTCACCACTTTCCCCTCACTTTTAGAAATCCCCCACAACCTCTTCACCACTGAACAAGATAATATCCACTGGACACCCACTACAGCCAAACTCATTCTAGATAACTGGTTAGCTCAACTAAATTTAAAAATAAATCCAAAAACCCAACCGGTTCTCCCCACCACCTCCCCACGAGACCTGGGCTCGAGCAAGGACTCCAATATCTTAAACCTCTCCACACTATTCACACCATCTACATCCCAATGCCAACTATTAGAGAGGGGGCTTACCTTTGTTCCATGGCCGCCACATCTAGACCTGGAGGAACTTCAAAGGGACCTACATCTCTTTCATAGACGTATAAAACTTATCGATCATTTTCACCTCAACCAGAACCCACAACGCATTCCGTTTACCACACCGTCTAATTGGGAACCCCCGGATACCAGTATTCACCCAAACATCCATAATCTAATTCGTACAAATGAACGGGCCCTACATAACTTTCACAGGGCCCTTACGCAACTAAAAAAAACAGCCAAATATTATCATTAAACCTGCAGACAAAGGCAATAAAATAGTCATTATGGATAAGCAACAATACCTCTTTGAATCTCACAGACAACTCGACAACAACAAATATTACAGGAAACTTGATCAGTCCATTCAACCCCACACTCAACAGACACTCCGTCCCATTATCCACACCCTTTACAATAAAAAATATATTTCAGCCAAACAACGAGATTTCTTACTTGGTCCCAATAACCCACGACCCCGGTACTTCTACTCACTCCCCAAAATTCATAAAGATCCCAACACCTGGACCATTCCCTTTGAGGTTCCTCCCGGTCGCCCTATAGTTTCCGATTGCAACAGCACTACATACAACTTGGCACAATGCATTGATCACTTTTTAGGTCTACTATCCAACCGACACCCCAGTTATGTTAAAGATACCCTACACTTTTTAGACATTATCCATTCCCTCACTGTACCTGCTCCAGCCTTCCTGTTCACTATTGACATTGACAGCCTATATACAAACATAGATACCCAACCTGGTCTGCAATCCATACAAAATTCATTCAAAAATAACCCGGACCCGCTAAGACCAGACCATGAACTCATTCAACTCATAACACTCTGCCTCAATAATAACGACTTCCTTTTCAACAACCAACACTACCTTCAGATTAGTGGCATGGCCATGGGCCAGAGGTTCGCCCCCTCCTATGCAAACATCTACATGAGCGAGTGGGAAAGGGAGGCACTACAGAAATGCATGCTCAAACCACAAATCTACCTCCGCTATCTAGATGACATTTTTGGTATCTGGCCACACTCTCTACAACAGTTCTCCGCTTTCCTTGACACACTTAACAACCATCATCCATTGATCAAAGTTAAATACACAATTGACCCGGTCCAAATTCACTTTCTTGATACCACAGTTTCCCTACAGGCCTCACACAATTCCACTCTCAAATCAATAAGAACCAAAGTCTACTTCAAACCCACCGGCACCCACGCCCTCCTCCATAAATCCAGCTATCATCCCAAACATACATTCAAAGGTATAATAAAATCTCAAATAATTCGTTTCTATCGTATCAGCTCAGACACTGCAGACTTCCATCAGGCCACCTCCACACTATTCAAAGCTCTCCGTAACAGAGGTTATTCTAAACGGTTTTTAAGATACATCAAAAACAACACACTGGCCTCCCTCCCTCCCACTCGCTCCTCCCAAAATTACCCCCCCCATGTCCCCTTCCCTCCCTTCCTTCTCTGTCTACTCTCCAGCCCAGGTCTCTACGCCTCCCTCACTAGGTTCCCTTCTGTCCCAACCCATCTCCCTTTCCCCTTCCTGCCCTTCACCACTCTCTTTTGATCCCCCTCACCCTTCATAACCCTTACCCCCCTCTCCTTAACTCTACCCCCTTAACCTTTCCTAACCCTACTCCCTTACCCTTTCCTAACCCTACCCCCTTACTCCTTCCTAACCCTACCCCCTTACCCCTTCCAAACCCTATCCCCTTACCCCTTCCTAACCCTAACCCCCCTCTCCTTAACCCTACCCCCTACCCCCTCACCCCTTCCTAACCATAACCCCCTTAACCCCCACCCTTCCCAACCCTACCCCCCTCCTCCTTCCTAAACCCTACCCCCTTACCCTTTCCTAACCCTACCCCCCTTACCCTTTACCTAACCCTACCCCCCCTACCCCTTCCTAACCCTACCCCCCCTCTCCTTAGCCATATAGCCATATATGCCTTCTCAATTAGCTTTAAACTCACAGCAGAGATGTTTATTCCTTATTGTGGTTATTTATTGTTGCCTGAATTGTTACTTTACTGAATCAGACATTTACAACTCTGTCCAACAATTCTCACATACTCATACTCTCATACAGAGCACAAAAAAAAAAAAAAAAACACTCAAAAGTTGTTACATCTGTACTACAACTGAATATGTAACATATTTTTTATAAGACAATTTTACTTATCTCAAGCTACACATTTCGTTTGAAACGTATTTATAATGCATTGTATGTTTCCGATTTCTTTAAAGTGAAAATGTGGTACCACCAGAGAGCGCTCGCGTAGCATTGGTGGTACGTGTACCACAGATCTGAGTTATCTTCAGACCAAGGCAGCTCTAAAGGAAGCCATGCGGTTGCAATTTGTTTTTTAATAGTTGATTTTTAGTCACTTCAGACTCCCAAATATATGCTCTCAAGCTCAGAAAAAAGTATATTTTTTGTTTTGTTTTTTTTCCCTCTATATGTCCCTTTGGGGACAGCTTCAGATCATGTCGAAGCAATCGTCAAGAATGATAAACGTCGGACTCAAAAGCAGGAGACTGGCAGGCAGGAGAAACACAGTCCTTTTATTTATCAGAAAGTACTGTCACAGCAGGAGATCCAAATCCAAAAGTACTGAGGTGTGGAGAGCAGCACAGGGAGCAACACAGGAAGTATGACTGACAGAATAGCAGACTAGCAGGGGAGGAAGGAGAGAACACTTTACTCACTGATAAACACTCGAGGGTTACACGGAACAGTTGGGGATAAAATCAAACTGGATACCACACATGAGGGGAAAACACTTTCAAAATAAAACAGGAAGCAATTTGGGTGTGTTCTCACTCGTAAGAATTACTAATATTGTGCGCCGGAGAGGCAGTCAATCGGGAAAAATAATCAATCGGCTGGCAACGACAGAGGTGCAAAGTGGAATTTATTCCCTAAACTGCATGCAAATTTAAAGTGGCCATTACAGAATGCAGGATTGTTCAGAATGACAAACTCTCAGTAGGAAACAGTCGCCTTTAAACATCAGATGAAAACATCAGGACCTTGGATAAGTTCTCTAGCCGTCTACGTGTCAAAAGTTAGCAGACTTGTTGGATAACGATAACAAAACTGTGGCCTTCGAACACACAGGAATCGGGACCAGAAGTCATGGACTCATGACACAGCAATTTAGCCCAAAATGCAATTTCTAATATCACATCAATCAAGCTAAAACATAAAACAGGAGAAAAGACAAAAGTACAGGAAACCAAAATGAAAACGTTAACCAAACGGGAAAAAAATGACGAGAAAATACAAGATCTAAACTCCAAAAACCTTAACAGCAACAGCTCTGAAATAATTTGTCACAAGGTCACAAATTTGTTCACAACTTGAACTAGACAGATGCCAAAATTAGCTTTTAACAGTTCAGCAACATTTGGTTAATCACATAACATTTATACATGGAACTGCATTTTATAGGTTGTTTGGTGCCAAGTTGACATAATATTGAACATGTGTTGAAGCCTTCTGGGAAAGCTGAATGACCATGTTCCTCATTACTACAGCGCACTGGAAACTCTGCGTGACCTGTAACTGTTCGGTCTAACAAGTTACCTGATGTTTAAAGTAGAACTACAGTCAGGGAATGCTCTGAAATGTGTGTTTTTTATGACATCAAAACTGTCTAGAGCTAAATACTAATGATAAAAAGTGGCTCATCTGCTCCATGGTATTTTAAATGCTCACAGGGAATCACCATCTGCCTCAGCATCAAGGTTCATCTATTCCAGTTCGGAGGCAGGTGAGCTGCTGGAAACGGGTCGTGCTGAGAGACCTTCTGTCTGTCTGACGAGACCAGGCAGTGCACATTTTCTGAACGTGTTTATGTAGAAGTTTTGGCAAGTTGACCATAACACAGTTATAACATTTCTGCCTTGCAACAGAAATAATTTGAACTGAACAGACAATTGTCTTTTTTCTAAGTCTTGAACTCTTCCATAAAGGCCAGATTTGTCCAGTGTTGACTGATTGTTGTCCTCTGGACAGACTCTCCCACCTCAGCTGTAGATCAGTTCATCCAGAGTGATCATGGGCCTCTTGGCTGCATCTCTGATCAGTCTTCTCCTTGTTCCAGATGAAAGTTTAGAGGGACGACCGGGTCTTGGTAGATCTGCAGTGGTCTGATACTCCTTCCATTTCAATATGATTGCTTGAACAGTGCTCCTTGAGATGTTTAAAGCTTGGGAAATCTTCTCCACAACAGTATCTGGGACCTGCCTGGTGTGTTCCTTGGTCTCCAGGAGCAGCTTTAACCAGAACCCTGAGACTATCACAGAGCAGGTGCACTTATACGGAGACTTGATTACACACAGGTGGATTCTATTGATCATCATCAGTCATTCAGGACAACATTGGATCATTCAGAGATCCTCACTGAACTTCTGGAGTCAGTTTGCTGCACTGAAAATAAAGGAGCCCAATAATATTGCAGCCCCACTTTTCAATTTTTTATTTGTTAAAAAAAAGTTTAAAACCTCCAATAAATTTCATTCCACTTCACAATTGTGTCCCACTTGTTGTTGATTCTTGACAAAAAAAAAAAAAATCAATATTTTATATCTTTATCTTTGAAGCCTGAAATGTGGAAAAACGTTGAAAAGTTCAAGGGGCCCAATACTTTCACAAGGCACTGTAGCTTCTGTATTATTCCCCAAATTGGAGGCCTATGTGAGCCAAATATGAGGCCCATGAGGGGATGGGCTATAAAAAGAAAAAGGAAAAAAAAGGAGGAAATTGTGTGTCACATATAGTTTAGTAACATGTGCCCCACGTTAGAAAATTAACCAGTTGGGCTCCACCTAAAGACCAGGTAGACCCCAGCATCCATGAGGGGAAACACAGGTAGAGCCACCAAGGAAACCTGCAACAAACCTACATGGGAACCATTTTGCAGCCCACTTTCAGTTTCTTTGGGGATTGTCCAAAACTTTCAGAATACAGACAAAACATGAAAAAAGATGTTTATTTACAGAAATAGCATTAACACCATTATATTCAATTGGGGATATTACTAAATAATCTTGAAGAAAATGAGTACACATATCTTTTTAAAAGCAAATAAAGTAATTATGGCCTCCTGGCTGAAGCCACATCCTCACACAATAGCACAATGGAAGGAACAGAGACGTTTACCACATGGACTGTAAGAGCCCAAGATTACAACAGAAAATAGTTGCATTAAAAAACAAACACTTCTTGAACTCTTCTTGAATAGACTTGGACATGAGCATTTTTAATGTGTAATTGTGCTGCTCTTCTGATATGATGCATATTGTGCTGATGCTCTCCATCATATAATATGGGAAGGATGACCAAAACCCATCCATGCACTGGCAGCCCCTTAAGACTCATAGCCATGGTATTTTATGGAGCTATACATAGTATTTATTATGTGGTTGCAAATGTTAATTCAATACAAGACGTTAGAACACGGTGAACCTGAACAGCTTAGAGTAGCATTTATAAACCAACCAATAAACTGTACACAATTCACAGTAAAACTGTGTCGTGGCGTTCCTGTCCTTGGTTGTGATGCTCGGCCCGCTCATACATTCCAAGCCTCAATTGCTGCATTGATTAGATGTATTGATTAAATGCATATTTATCAGGTTTATTGTATTGCGTGTGAATGTGTGTTTGTGCATAGGCTACATCATTCTTTCAGGCAGGAATAACTGTTTATACGCCATGACATTAAATATTCTCACTCTATAAAGCAGCACCAGAGAGTGAAAATTGAATTTCAGACAATCACCGAATGCCAAGT
Source organism: Hirundichthys speculiger (assembly GCA_018398805.1). Classification (NCBI taxonomy): domain Eukaryota; kingdom Metazoa; phylum Chordata; class Actinopteri; order Beloniformes; family Exocoetidae; genus Hirundichthys; species Hirundichthys speculiger. The sequence goes on from JAGFBZ010000155.1 coordinate 468,669, forward strand.
GGCTAATTTATGGATTTACCCCACTTCAAAATACAGTGCATATCTGCTTCTCGCAGTTGTTTTGTTTACAGTAACAGCATTTGTGTCAATGGAAAAACAAAATGTTTTTAAACAAGATGGGAAATTGAGAAACTTTTCACTATATGCATAACTAACCAAATGTTGTGCTGGTCTTAATACACATTTGATTTGAAATCTATATTTCAGTGTAGCTAACAGTTTAAAACAGTGTAGAACAGAAAGTATCTGGCTGTCTGGATGGTGCAACTGATGAATGACTGCGTGATGTAAAAGAAAATGTGGAATAGGAATATTTGTACTCGTCTGCAGAATGTAGTAGTGTTGTTATTCGTGATTAGAAATTCTGAGACTGGAATGTTTACCGAGTAATTATTTATGTAGTTTACTCTCGCCCACAAATGGTAGAATTTTAAAGTGGAAAATGTGTGTGACATGTCTTAAACTAAAAGGATATCTTGCATGCAAACCCAAGGACTAATGTCTTCCTCCTTTAAGTGTTTCCCAACCAAGTCAGCTAAGTATTCCATTTATATCGACATGTGGAATACTGAGCAGTGCACTTTCATGAATAAATGAGAAATCAGCAAAGGCAACCGTTCTCAGGGTATTTAGTACCATTTGTTTGTTTATATATTGTTTGTATATAAGCCACATACAGACACACACTCACCAACCCACTTTATTTGGTCCACCTGTCCAACTGCTCATTAGTGCAAATTTCTAATCAGCCAAACACATGGCAGCAACTCAATGCATTTATTTATATAGACATGATCAAGATGATCTGCTGCAGTTCAAACCAGCATCAGAACGGGGAAGAAAGTTGATTTAAGTAACTGAACGTCACATGGTTGTTGGTGCCAGACGGGCTGGTCTGAGTATTTCAGAAACTGCTGATCTACTGGGATTTTCACCACAACCATCTCTAGGGTTTACAGAGGATGGGCCGAAAAAAAGAAAATATCCAGTGAGCTGCAGTTCTTTTGGCGCAAATGGCTTGTTGATGCCAGAGGTCAGAGGAGAATGAACAGACTGGTTGGAGCTGATAGAAAAGCAAATGTAAATCAAATAATCACTCGTTACAACCAAGGTATGCAGAAGAGCATCTCTGAACGAACAACACGTCCAACCTTGAGGTGGATGGACTACAGCAGCAGAAGATCACACCGGGTGCAAGACCTGTCAGCTAAGAACAGGAAACTGAGGCTACAATTCACACAGGTTCACCAAAACTGGGCAATAGAAGTGTCAGGTTCAGCCAGCTTAAAATACTTTTTTAAAGGAAGACAAGAGACAGTTGATTATATTTTATTTGAGAAGAACAGACAGAGAGTGCTCAGTTACAGTCTCCAACCAGCTCTGAGTTACTTCTACCCGAATCCTCTTTTTATTCTCTTACTTATCTAAGTACACTTATCAGTACATAACTGTGCAGTGCTCAATGTTCTCTCATGCAGTTCCAGTTCCTGGTTCCTCTCCTTCTGTTTACATGATGATTCTGACACTCTTACGCAGCATATTATCCAGCAATTACACAAGCACATACTTAACTTCTTTCAGTAGTTCTCCACTTGGCAGTGTACAGTTTAATAGCAAATGTGTGATAACTGTATATTCCAACAAGAAGATTGGAAAAACGTTGCCTGGTCTGATGAGTCTCGATTTCTGCTGCGACATTCAGATGGTCAGAGTTTGGGGTCAACAACATGAAAGCATGGATCCATCCTGCATTGAATCAACGGTTCAGGCTGGTGGTGTAATGGTGTGGGGGATATTTTCCTGGCACAATTTGGGCCCATTAGTACCAACTGAGCATCATATCAACATCACAGCCTACCTGAGTATTGTTGCTGACCATGTCCATCCCTTTATGACCACAGTGGACCATCTGCTACTGGATACTTCCAGCTGGATACCACACCATGTCGTAAAGCCTGAATCATCTCAGACTGTTTTCTTGAACATGACAATGAGTTCACTGGACTCAAATGGCCTCCACAGTCACTAGATCTCCAATAGAGCACCTTTGGGATGTGATGGAACGGGAGATTCTCATCATGGATGTGCAGCTGACAAATCTGCAGCAACTGCATGATGCTATCGTGTCAATATGGACCAAACTCTCTGTTTGCTCAAGTGTTCAAGTCTGAGTCAAGTCACAAGTCCTTTAATTTGTACTTGTGTCAGATTTGAGTCAGAGTCCTGGACTGAAGTGCGAACTGCCTGGGTTCTACACAGGAACTACACTCGTAGCCTACGCATTGGATTGCATTGTTATTGCTGTTAAACCGTGGTTCACCGTGGCAATGCCAAGTGAACAGAAGAGATCCTCCTGCTCTCCTTCAGTCATGTGACTCCCTGCAGAAACGTAAAATGGCAGAAGCGGCAAAGAATAGGCAGTTGATATGGAAGAAATTGCATTTGGAAAAAAGAAACGCTGAAGTATGAAAGCCTTGACCAACATGAACAAAGAAAAAAAGAGCTCAAGGAGCTTCAGTTGTTATATGGGTGCAGTCAATACAACCGATAACTCCATTAATCCAAAAGGAATTTTCTTAATTCACAGAAGCAGAAGCAGGATACTAATAAACAGTTATTTATGAGCCAGGCCACTTTTATCAAAGCTCTGCATTCACTTTCTAATAGTCGAGCGTCCTCATTGCTATTGGGAAAAATGATGTTTGCAAATAAATAATAGCTCATTAAACTAAATAACCAAAAATATTTTGTGAAACATATGGGCAGAAGATGAGTCATATTTGTGATACAGAGAAGGATAAGATCACATATATAAGTTATGTAACTCTGGAGACAAAGGGTAGACCTAAAGCTATTATAAAATTAATCAAGGTACCCCAAATACAAGAGCTGGCTGTCTTGATCTCATTATTTATATCATTCAGATGTCTGTAAAATGTGCACAATACAATTGATTGATTATGAAACTGATCCCATTTCAGATTTAAGAGCCAGCGAAAGAAAGAAACTCCATATGTTGAAGTAAACCTGCTCCCGACCAGGTTTAGTTCATAGTCAGTTACTCTCTCCGAGTACGAGTTACCTCAGTTTCTGAAACCGACTCAAATGAACCCTCTTGCTCAGCTTAAGGGACCTCGCTTTGTGAAACAGAAAACTCAGTTTCCCTGAGCTTAGGTTCAACGTACTCAGAGTTCCTACATAACCCGCTTTCTGAAATGGACCCCTGGTATCAGGAGATGCTTAAAAGGAAATAAAAATGCAACCAATTGGCCCAATCATATTTGTTTTAGTCCACATCGAGCCAATGAGAACATTTCTTGGGAGGTGCACGTCAAGTTGTGGCATAGGGTACCTTGCTATGGCAAACGCTAGCTAGCCTAATATTTGAGGCTAATATATTTACAATATTTGAGTCCGTTTGAGAAGCTGCAACTTTTATAGGCGTGACTTTTTCTGTCGAGAGTTTGGGTTGCACAATGTTCTGATGAATGAAATCCACGTGAAAAGTATTTGTTCAAGAGAGGATTTGTTTTCCCTTCTCTTCAGGCTAATGAAAACACAACTGCAATGAGACCGAATGGTCTGCAGCCCAGTTTGTAGCTGATGAACAGCCCAACCTAATTTCAGCACCAGTTTGAGAAGTGTTGGGGTAGTAAGATAAAATCTCCTGCTGGCTCTGTATTAGTTCAGTGACAGAACTAGAGCATGCGCATGTGTGTGTGTAATGAAGCAAGTTGGAAAAAAGAGTTTTAAAAAAATGTCCTTTAAGAATGCATGGATAGATTGTACAAGATTAAAATCTGGTCCTGGATAAACATTAGCCGGTAGGGTCTGCCTCTGACAAATAAGATTAATGGCATGCATCCAAATGTGTTTTGGAGCTCCTTGATCAGACCTTCATCCATTTCACAGCAGGAACTCTCCAGACACAGTTCACCATTTCGCCCATCTGTCAATCAGCAGCCACAGGCGGACTGCCCAGGCCCCTCCTCTTGCTGGACTACACAACAGCTGCCACCTCATTGCTTTGCCACAAATGCCCCGGCCCTCACCTGGCTCTGTGGCCCTCACGCTCTCAGGACAGGTACAAATGAAGCATCAGGCCTCTCATGTTGGACGGAGGTCCATTATGCAGGACCATCATTACTAGGTTACCAATCACCACATGTTGTAAACACAAAATCAGTAAATTTTGGCTATCAAATATGTTGCAAATGATGATGATGATGAGAAATTAGCTAGCCATGGTGGGCTGAGGTACTTGTTGAAGTAAAACTGCTTCTGATCAGGTTTAGTTCAGAGAGTCAGTTACCATGGCTGAACTTTCAACCTCGGGATGAAGTAAGTTTCCCTGAGTTCCAGTTCAACATACTCAGAGTTTCTACATAACCTGCTTTCTGAAACAGACCCTGGGTCAGACAGCTGTTGAGTTGTTGTTTATGTAGGGAGTTAGTGTCCTTTCTTTTGCTTTGAATATTAGAATTGTAAATTCCAACACCAGTTGTCCACTGTTTTGGTTGAATAAATGTAATAAATCACCTTTAACTCCACCTTGAAATCCTGGCATTTATTTTATGTTACTCCTTCATTTCCTTAGCTGATCCAGGGGTCGTAACAATAGTCAAAGTACAGAAAGAATTTTGTCTTTTAAAAAAGCCTGCTTGTTATTCATGCTGTGGTAGCTAGTACTGGATGCTAGCACATAGCTACACTCAGAAATCCACTGCACGAGCTGAAATTTTAACTTGGTTCTCCCTTTACCACAAAAGAATGGTACCGCATTAGTGCAGACATTACATCGATTCGCTTCTTGCCCTTCTGCTACAATTTGAACAAGAACCCAAGATACTTGAATTCCTCCACTTGAGGCAACACTTCAACTTGAAGAGGGCTGTAGAGCCTACCTGTAGCTCTACTGGTGGGAGCAACAAGCCTTTTCTGTAGCTTTGATGCGTGCGTGTTTTTAACAAAAAATCTCAATGTCCAGAGTTTTCCTTATCTTTGGATATGCCAATCCATTTATTGCATATCAGTCCAAAATAATATCAATCACACTTAAAAATCAAACAAATATTAAATTCCAAACCAGGGATAACAAAACCCAAAACACGTATTCACGGTCAAAAAGTTTTTGCTTTCTTCCCATTGCTCAATCACGTCCGGGTTTAAATCAGTTACCGTGACAACCAATGGCATGATGTAATAGCAGACGCATGTAAACAAAAAAGCAGAGCTCCACCTTCTGGATATAGAAGGCAAAACAAAAGATGTATTTTGGCTCCAACAGAGGGCATAGTTTTAAATTGCATGATAACAGGGTTAGGGTTAGGGTTAGCCCGACTGAAATCAAAACTAAACTGATCTTCTCACGGTCAGACAAACACACCTTAATAATTTGGTTGAAGTCGAGCTAATCCCTACTTGAAGACTTGCAACTTGACAGAAACTGGCTAACACAATCTTCGATGATACAGTTCCTTCCCCAGACTTTGACCTGGAAGTACTGGAAGAAGCTGATAAAGAGAGGAGAGGAAATAAAGCTTACAGGACATACAAAAATATCCCATTTACCGTTGCTCCAAATTGCCTCTGCCAATTAAACCAAATATTTATCTGTTGTCTGTTTGTGTGGTGCAACAGGTCAATAGGAAAAGCCCAATGCAAATAGGCTGAAAGTGGGAAACCACTGTCACCTGTCATTCCAGAGTTTGAGATACTTTAGTCAGTAAATTGTTTCCCTTCGCATGCATGTATACTGGGAATTAAACGGCCTTGTCGAGCCATAACCATAGCTTGACTATGCATGTAAACTTATTGAGTGAGATCTCAAGATCCTGGCTCAATGGCACCACCAGGACCACATCCTCTGTAAAAAAGCAGAGATGGAATCCTGAGACCACCAAGCCAAATCCCTTCATTCATTTGCCCCACTGACAAATCCGATCCATGAAAGTTATGAAAAAAATCAGTCACGCAGAATGGAGTCAATCTCCACCTTAGAATGAAGCTGGCTTAGTACTGGCGTTGTGGACTAAACTCTCTCCATTCGTAATATGGACTGAATAGCCTGCAGCAACAGACTTGTTATTCCAACATCCCTCAATAGAATACCCCGGAGGAATTCCCCATCTCTACAAAGCACAGGTGGATGAATTGGGAAACTTCCATGTTTATTTCAGGCCCCAAGCAAGGATATAAAGCTGTTCCAGCATCCCACAGCCAGGACAGAACCCATGTTTAACGTGCAGAGCAGGTTTTGCATGGATGAAAATATGCAAGAGTTACAGACTAGTATGCTACTTTAACCTTCAAATTAAAATATACTGTCTTTTATCTGCATGACACCAAAGTAGTCTTAATCACATCATGGAACTGAGAGCTTAACAATGGGTTAAAAAAAATATGCAGTAGAAGTCAACAGGCTGTATAGGCAAAAGCCATATCGCCCCTTCAGCCTCATAGTGCAACGTGAAGCTTAAAGAAAATCTTTTACAAATCCACCTCAGGAGTACAGATATAAAAATAAAAAAAATGACTTGATAGCTATAAACGTGTGAGAGTCATCCAAAGATACATTTGTATAAACCCCAGTCTCTTCAGACTGATGGAAGCTTCCTTGGGTTTCTCAAATGCCACTCGGCAGTTGTTTATGTCCAATCAATCCTGAGACCGGATTGATTGGAAAAGCTCTCATTTTTCCATCGAAGGCTTCTGGATCTACCAGAAACACTCATCTCAAAATAACATTATGAGCAAGAAAAAACATCAAAGCAAACAAATAGCAGAAAATTACATTATTTACTGTCGCTGCAGTTTCGCCGACCCGATCTGTGGGCCGCTGATTGTCAAGGGGTTTGGGCGTACGTTATATAGCTGCAGCTGCTCCACACCTTAGGTGCATGCCCAAGCATTTCTTTATCAACTTTGTCAATAAGACTGCAGCATCGCCAAGGCAACAGGGAGATGGGCAGCCAGTCTTTAGGGCTTCAGCCTCCCCTGCGCAGAGCAACAAAGACAGGGGCTTTATCAGGACTGACCTCAATGAAACCTAAAACAGATTGGGCAATTCCCCCTGATTGCTCAAGCAAACAGCTTGAAGTTCTGATAAATATGCTGTGCTTTGAAGGGAGGAATGCATTACCCATGATGACCCAATGAAAACAATTGTTTGATTCCAGATGGGGGAAAAAAATATCCTATAATTTTTCCAACACTAATATAACTGATTATGGTACATGTGATTTCCATTTGTATAACATAAACAACTTTGAACTTCAAGCCATTTGATTTAGAAAAAAAAACAAAAAACATTTTTTTATGATGCTCTACAGCAGTTGTGTATTAAAGATTGACAGCATGAATGTAACAAAATGCAATAAAAATCAAAATAAATTAAACTACAACTTATTATATTGTTAAATAACTGTTTCTGTATTTATTATGTTTTCAAGTTTCAAATATTTAAGTCATTATTATATTAAACTCAGGGTTTGTGGTAAACATCGCTGAGAGTATCCATTACCTTGGTTTCAGAAGCGGAAGCGGTTCTTTGCTTTTATTGCAGGCTAAATTTAGCATACTTAGCTGTGTTTTTGCTGTTAAAATGCCAACGTAGATTATACTATTTCACGATAACACAAAAGACATACTGTTATTTCACCTTGAGATACAAACTTGTAATTGTTTTCCCATCGTTCATTAAACTACATTCCTTGTGCATCCATTTTTCTTTTCTTGGACATCATGGAGTTAGGTTGTAAAGGTTTTTCTTAAGTCCATCAGTTCTGAAAAATCGTCTTGCTCATAGCTACTGTTATCGTTGTGGGTACCGACGAAATGCATGATGGGAGATGTAGTTTATTGTCAATATGCACTTTAAAGCGGTGTAAGCTTATTTTAAGTCTTAAAATATTGGTTTAAAATTTAAGCCAATAATGAACTAGCTCTCGAGGGCCACATAAAATGACGTGGTGGGCCACATTTGACCCGCGGGCCTTGTGTTTGATACATGTGGTATAAAGTGACATATTATTATAAATGTGTTTTGTAAGGAGTGAATCTTAAAAGCTAGTTGTCTTTTATGTAAATGGCCAAACTCGCAGGTCTACATGTTTAGACGGACTGCACATTCATCATAATATATTTTCTCCCAAAAAATCAACTACAGCGTCAAAAGCCTCATCCATTTTAATACTGTCTTGTTCAAAGATGTGCTGACAGTCTAATCCTGTTTTTCACTTTGAGGATGGGAATTAGGGCTGTGATTCTGGTTTGGGAACTGTTGAGTTTTCTCAGCCTGTGAAGGGCTGAATGAAGCATACGTCTGTCATCTCATTCTACCTGCTTTTCTGCGGTGCTTTTGAGGAGGAATTAACTATTCTGACATTGTGGAAGCCTCAAAGATGACGGGTAAATAGTGATTTATATTTTATCAAAGAAAAAAAAACTTGCAAACCAAAACAGGTAAGTTTCCTTGTCTGTTTAAGGTTTTGAATCTTTTCCAACCTCAGATAAGCACTCTTTTTTGATACAGTTTAATATATACATACATATATATATATATATATTTTTTTTTTTATTTTTATTTTTTCTTGTTAATCACATTTTATTTATTAATGTGTATATTCTTTCTCACAAGACTTAAAAAGGCGTTCTAACATTGGTTACCATGTGATCCAGAGTTGTGTCTTGTTATAAACTTTGTCTTGTTGAAGAAATGCATGGATGTTCTTGGAAAAAGATGTCATCTTGAAGGCAGTGTACGCCGCTCTAAGATCTCGCTGTACTTTTCTGCATTTGTGCTACCATCACAGGAGAGTAAATGACCTTTGCCAAGCTCACTGATCCAACCACATACCATTCACAGAGCCTGGTTTTGTTGCTGACAACAGCTCGGATGGTACTTTGACCCTGAGCACACATTTCCACTGTGTGATGGTACATCGCTGTTGCATCTAAGTCCAAAGATGTCAACGCTGGACAGTTGACATACACAATGTAGGGCTACTGTTTTGGACAGTGAAGTTAAAAGTTGTCATGACTCAGGGATTTGGTTTGGCTTCTCCTGTGTTCCTTTTTCATGCTCTCCATTTTTGTGTTTTATTGTTTTGCTGCTGTGGTTGTTCATATTCAGTTTTTTGTTCTTTTTCAGGGTTGGTCATGATTTTTTTTATACATTACCCTATTAAGCCCTGTGTTTCAGTATAGTTTTTCCTTTGCCTGTTTGGTTTACTTCCTATCTTATTTTCAATGTTTCTGTGCCGAGTTAGCATCCAGCGCTAGTTGAAGTACTATGTCAGGGTCTTATTCTTAATTAAAAGCTAGAGTGGAGTGGGAGATGAACAGGTGGACTGGTGCCAAATCTGCAGCACTCTCGACCCTGGACTGGTCTGTTGTGGTGAAATGAGAGCTGAGCAAAAAAAAAAAAAAAAGAGGAAAAAATGAGAGCTGAGCAAAATTCTTTTTATTGGTCAATATTTTTTTAATCTTTAACCTCACTTATGGTCATGAATGGTGGGTATTAACCAAAAGAATGAGATCACGGGTAGAAGTGGCTAAAATGAGTTTCCTCAGCAGGATTGCTGTGCCCTCCCTCAGAGACGGGCCAAGAAGTTCCCATCAGTTCAGGCTCCTCCACATCAAAAAGAGTCAGTTGATGTGGTTTGGCATCTGTTTAGGATGTCTCTCCAAAGCCTCCCCAGGGAGGTGTTTTTTTAATGTTATACAATGAAAAATGAAAATATGGATATGGTATTATATAGGGCTGTCAGTCGATTAAATTTTTTAATCGCGATTAATCGAAAATCTTTTGGGGGTTAACTCGTGATTAATTGCACATTAATTGCATTTTTTAATGTTCTGTTTATCCATCCATCATCTATACCCGTTTTGGTCATGGGGATCTGTTTTTTTTTTTTTTTAAGCTTTTAATTCTTAAAAAAAATCCATCCATCCATCATCTATACCCGTTTCATCCTCAGAAGGGTCATGGGAATCTGCTGGAGTCTATCCCAGCCGTCTACGGGCGAAAGGCAGGGGTCCACCCTGGACAGGTCGCCAGTCCATCACAGGCCCACATGCAGACAAACAACCACACACACTCACATTCACTCCTACGGGCAATTTAGAACCACCAATTAACCTGACATGCATGTCTTTGGACTGTGGGAGGAAGCCGGAGTACCCGGAGGAAACCCACGCAAGCATGAGGAAAACATGCAAACTCCACACAGAAAGGCCCCTGCTGAGGTTCGAACCAGGAACCTTCTAGCTGTGAGGCAACAGTGCTAACCACTAAGCCACCGTGCTGATTCTTTAAAAAAAAATTGCAACTTTTCAAACATTTTTGTTCAAAACAATGGTATATTAAGTTATACATTCCATTTGGTCTTGACTCCCCTTCCCTTTAACATATTTGCAGAGCCAGTTATTACGTTATTAGATGTTATTACTTTGGATGCATTATCATTTAAAAAAGTGAACCATTACATTCAGTATTTTTCCATGTTTTGGGTGGTTGTTTCATAAACATTCAGAGAAAACCTACATCCTTTGAGCTGATCAGACGGACAAGGCAAGTTTATTTGTATAGCACATTTCGTGTACAAGACAATTCAAGGTGCTTTACATAAAACAAGGACGTTTCTTGAACCCTGGTGCGATGTCATTTTTGTTCATATAACTGGTATGCTGATTGGAAACGTTTTTTTTAAAGCGTTTGTGTCAACCGCTACTTTTTTTTTTTTACATGTACGAGCGGTTGAGCGATCGTAAATGATAAATAACGAAATAATGTTCCGCAAAAAACGAGCAAAAACTATTTTCTAGTCACAAATAGATGAGTCATCGGGGCTGCTACGTCTGCTGTGGCTGTTGCTCCCGGTTAACGGCTTGTGTGTTGGAGCGCGTGGACTGCTGCTTTATGCCCATTGTCTCCTTTGTGACGGTGAAGAGCTTTTTTACCACTAGTTGCATAGACTAGCTTGTTGGAGCTCAACACACAAAAACAGGTACCAGGCTTCTTTAGCTTCTGGCACCCAAACGGCTAACTGTCTCCACCCTTGTCCTCTATCTATGCTCAGAGACACTTGTTGCCTCCATTCAAACAACTACCAGCTCACCTTGGATGCTGAATTCAAGACCACTCAGAGATAACGGGTTTGTGTGTGTTTTTTTCCTGAATCACAGTCAAACCCCAGAATACTTTAAGCCCTGAGTCTAAAGCCTGGGGGGAGACTAGATGTCTCTGTCATGATTCTTAGGGTGTGGACACAAGTGTAAGAGATGGGGAGGCTGTACGTTATATACAGATGGGCTGACAAGACACAGATGACAATGATCAGGGCCGGTGAGACCAGGGATGTGAAACAGAACTCAATGAACAAAGAAAGAGACTTTCAAAGTTAAACAGGAAGTAACAAAATGGGAGGCAAGAAACAATGAGAAGCCTGAAAAATCTCCAAAACAGACAAACCAAACCACCGAACCCTAAAACTCTCCACAGCTACAAGACCTTGTCATGCATCAATAAAACAGTGCTGTCCTACAGACAGCGTTTCTAGCACTTTCTGTAATCTTTATGCCCCTGCTTAAATTCATTGTGATAACCCATTTCAGGGCTCATTCACCAGGATCTGCAACTTGCTGTCTGAACTCCTTGCTTCATGACAACTCAAGAGAGTTTCAAGTCTTTGCTTTTAGTCTTACTTAGAGATGTCGTGACAAAGAGACGTAATTTTCAATGACAATGAGGCCCCGGGAAGACCAAGGTAATGCTGGAGAGATTACGTCTCTCGGCCGGCTCGGGAACACCTCGGTACTCCTAGAAGAGCTGGAGGAGGTGGGTGGGGAAAGTGAGGCCTGAGCCTCTTTGCTTAGGCCGCTGTCCCTGTGACCCAAACCCGTGTAAGCTGAAGTTAAAGGATTGATTCATGGATGGCATTGTAGCTACTTGTTTAGACTTAGAAAACCACCCTTGGCCTAAAATAGAACTTCTCACAAAAGACTACCACGTGTTCGAAAGCTCACTTTTGTAGGATACGAGTGACAAATGAGTGTAATTCTTTTTGACTATTCTATGATTTGGCAGGGCTGAGACACCTGTCATCTTCGGAGAACGGCCTCGTTTCCGAGTGTCAAACATCACTACAACACGGCGCACGCAAGACATTTTTCACCGACTTCTTTTCATCCTTGTTTACATCCTTTCCGTGGAGACATTACATTAAACATATCACGCAAGACAAGGGATTTTATGGAACGGGAATGGATGCACCGGCACAAAAATCTCACGAGGTAGTGCAAAAGAAAGCCGATGCCTGAGAATGGATGTTAGTCGATCTTTGCATGTTTGCTCCTTCCTGCAAAGCATCACGATGTAATTAATGCCCAGGGACAGAGAATCAATACAGATATAAGACTGCCAATCAACGGGGATTTGACTCTAAAGATGTTTTATACATTGGGTACGTGCAGTGTATTGGTCTTGCTTGAGAACACTGATTTATTAAAGAAAAAGACATGGATAAGTTGAATATTTGGAGGTGAGAATTTTTCGTTCGACTCATCAACTGATCCCAAAACAGACAAATTTCTTTCATTATCTATGAGCAGAAAAACTGAATTTGCCAAATGAAAACAAGAAGGAAAAAAAATTGTTTCGACATAAAGAAGGAATCTCCCATCCGTGGTGATATATTGTTGATTCATGTCCGGTGAAGTACAGCCAAGCAGCATGCAAATGAATAAACCAACTCCCGCGTCCACATTGTGATAGATTGTCATTATGGATTTATCACTTTTGGCAAATCGGTGATGCATCACATACCAGTCCTGTTTGGAGCTTTGATTAATTTTGAGGAATTGTCCCTTTAATTTAGGAGTCATTTAACAAGAAACCTCTATTCATATTGACACCTTCTGATCCATTGCTTGTTGATGATTGCAGCCAGTCCAATCGGGAGTATACCAAGCTGAATCAAGCACTAAAAAGATGTTTTTCCTTTCTCCTTGTGACCACAATTACACCAGACTCTGACAAGCAGTTCACTAATAAATGCTCATTTGTTCCAGATTACCAGCCAAATGACCCCCTTATCTGTCCTGGATATTCTTCGGGGACAAATGAAAGACTTTTTTTTTTTTTTTAGACAATGGGGTGAGAGATATTGGAGAACAACAATATGAATTGATTGGAAACTGGAGCACCACAAGCGAGGCAAAGAAAGGGGGGTGAAAAGGGATGAGCTGGCCGCTATCTCCCTCTCCAGCTGCCCACTTAGGAAACTCTTTGGAACACAAAAAGGTAGGATGGTGGATGCTGAACAGCCCGAGGAAATGTTACACCCAAATGCATCCCAGTTGGAGGATAAATTATTTCAGCTCCGCTGTTTGCTCAGGGTTTGGAAAAAAAAAAAACAACAACAAAACAACAACAGAAAAAGATTTTAAAGCAGGTGGTTGCGAATGCACACTTAAATAAATTATCAACCAAAGCTCCTCTTTACAAAGTCGAGGCTGAACGTCACATGAGAAGGAGCTAAGAGCTGTCCCAGCGTCGCGAGTTGCTTATTTTTTTTTCATTGGCGGTTGACTGATGCAGCGCAAAGAACAGATGAACGCCAGGCGCTTGTGATCGAGGTACAAATTCTCAACAGACTGAAAAAAAGGGGCTCCGCTCGCTTCACATGTACACATCAGAGAGAAATTGTTGAATTAACCTAGAACCTCAACTGGCAAATACAACGGCAATTCAAAAAGAGTTGGGATACTGTGAAAATTGTAAATAAACACAGAATGCAATACTTTGCAGATCTCATAAACCCATATTTACTATATGATCTTGGGGGGAGGGGGGGGAATTCATTTTTTTCTGCTGCCATCTAATTTACTTTGAGTCGTGCTGCTGCTGATCACTGTGCGGCATCCCCGCTTCTTTTATCAACAAACATCACACTTCTGGGAACTGAAGAGACCAGTTGTTGGAGTTTTGGAAGAAAAAAATATTGTCTTGATTAAGGATTCAAGCAGCTCACCAGTGCCGGGTCTGTACTGCAGTTAGTCCGGTTTTCAGCAGCTGGACTCTGCTACATTGGAACCATGCATTTTGAACTGAATGCCATGTTTGGTTCAGTGTTGTTTTGCAGAAAGATGAAAAAATATGCTGTTTTCTGGATGGGATCATGTGCTGCTCTAAACCCTTTAGGCATTGATGCTTCCTTTCCAGAGGTGCAAGATGTCCTTTCTACAGACCGGTACTTCTCCAAGCTTTTTTCAAAGCATGGCACAGTTTTGAGAACTGAGGGGAGCTGGCAGGATGAGATGGTTCCTGTTGGGCCCGGATGGAAATCCATTGCACGGGTGGAGGTCTGGTGTGATCCAGCCGGTTGTTCTGGCGGTAATCACTGGTTGATGCTGAGCAAGTGCTGGAAGTCAATATCCCCATCATTCACGCTTGTGCACAAGAAACTTAACATCTGCCATAAGAGAAATGTGCAACTATATCTGACTTTAAAAGGTTTTGCCAGATAATGGCACGGACCATTAATATGTGCAGACAGTTGTTTGAAGCTGGACGGTACCTTCCTGTTTATAATGCAGCAAAACCTGAGGACCTAAAGATCACAAGCAATCAGTGGTGATTTTCGGCCTTACGTACAATAGATGATACATGCTTTTGCTATTTACACGGAGAAACTGTATTCTGAAACTGCTTCAAAATTTGTAGATGCAGTTTTTAGCAGATTAGTGAATCCCTGCCCGTCTTTCCTGCTGAAAGGCCCAAATCGTACACTTCCCTTTACTTGTTAACGCTAGCTGCTACCCGCAAATTGCAGGTATAGGAACCTCCGCTAACCGCTAATGCAATTTTCCGCTCGCTAAAGCCGCTACCCGTTATGCCAACTCCCTTACTCACTTTGTAGGTGTTGTAATGGGCGTGTCTTTTGCCCTTTCCACAAACTCGGTATCTTGCGATGGTGGGTTTAGGGTTGCGGGTAGCGGGTGGTCTGACCACCTGCAACCTACATGTCGGCACGTACAAGAGTGCGTCCAAATGGCATCAATGTGCGTCCACCTGGTCACATGTGGACGTGGACAAACAAATTTGGCCTGAGTTGAACCCCTGAGAAAATGGCAGAGATTGTCTTAAACGGCTCGCTTGCCAGTTAAACCACAGACGACCAGAGTGTGTTTACCGGGAACGCACTGACTATCTGGGACTTTCAGGTAGCCGATAGGAATTGTCTGTGTAGAAATATTTATATGTATTTATCAGCGCAGAAGAGGAGGAGGAAGGAAGAGGAGGAAGCTCTACAGCAAAGTCCAAGATGAGCTGCGCACAAGAGCTGCTCCGATCTGGATGAAAAGACGCCCCATAGCTACCCAGAGGTTTCCGGGTAACGGTTTGCGGGTAGCACAACCTGCTCTTAAAAGCAAGGGCTAGTGACGCACTGATTGGTTTAACAGGTGGAACGCCCTAACCACTCCTATGCATAATGTAGCGGGTAGCGCAGGTGGGATAGCGGGTTTAGCAAGGTGGAAGATTGCGTTCTTTGCAGGGAAACGCCTCTCCCATTACACGCTATCCCTAAATAGCAGCTTTAGCAGATCTGGTGGAAGATTGGGCTCTTTGTCTCTAAGATTCTGCTTTTAAACCCAGTCTGTCACTGATCTGTTGCCAATTAACCTAATTAGCTGCAAGACAGTCTTCTAGGCATTTCTTTTTACATTTCCAGTGTTTTGTTGTCCATGTCCCAACTTTTTTGACATGTGTTGCTGACACCAAGTTTAAGATGAGTTTATGTGTTTTCCTGTAAAAGTAAAATGTCTCACTTTTAACATTTCAGATGTATCCTATGTCTTTACATTGTGGGAGGAAGAGAGTGTTACTGGTCTGGTAAAGCTTTTACCCGATGGGACCATTCTTCACCAAAGCTTCAGTTTTACCTTGAGGATGGTTTTGGATCTGTCCTGTTTGAGGAAATCTCACGTAATCACATGTATCTGTGGTAACTTATATAGCCTCTGAATCTTAGGCTGAAAGCTGACCTGGTGTTTGAGCCATTAGTACTGATCTCTGAGGTGCAGACATTGTTAATATCTTAGGAAATCTCTTTTGGAAAGTTTCAATTTCAGTGTTAGGTCTTCAGGATGGTAATAGTACAATTAACCAAACAAAGTGTAAAAACCCTGTGACTTCAATAATGTTCTGAACTCTTGCACAACCCAAAACAACACCATTTCACATTAGATAAATCTTTTTGTTACCCGTTAGGTGTGTAGAGTGCGACAAGACAAGAGAGAGAGAAATAAGTTTCAAAGAAGGAATAGAAAGAAAGGTCAAACTACTTAAAAACACAGCACGAAGTCTCTTTAAGTGCTGAAAACTACTTAATGTTCCCCAGCTCCCCCTTTGTGTCAACACAAGTTTAAAATGAAGAACTATTTGGTCGTGATTTTTTCTTTTTTTTTTTCTTTTAACAGGTTTGTCAACAAATGTGGATTTAGTTTTTCCACACGCAGCTTGTGCATTTTGGCTCAGTGCTTGTTAAATAAATAATGACAAAGCATAAACTGTCCTATGTCCTCCAACCGGAAGGTTGCCACATCGATCCCCGGCCCCGACACGGGCTGCAGAGTGAAGAAATCCTTACGATAGATTGTGTTGTTATATAAAAGTTATACTGCTAGAGACTCTGCATTGCATTATTTGCTTTTGCCAAGAGTGGAATGCATCCCATTAAATGAACATGCTTGACATTAAGTATATGTATTACTGTACTAGAAGTCTGCAATTGCAGTATGAATTGGATGAGGACGTGTGACACCGTTAGTTCAGCCGAAGGCCAAGTGGTAGGCGAAGAGAACCTTGTAAGATTTGTACAGGTCCAGACGGTACATGACACCAGTAGACCGGTTAAAAGTAGCTAAGTCAGTGAAGTTTCAGCTGGAAGTCTACCAATAGGGAGAGACTGAGTGTGACACCGTTACTTTAGGGCTTAAAGGAGTCTCTTTTGTTTTTACGAAAAGAGGCAGGAGATTTTCAGAAATCTAAGGTCTAAGATTACATAGAATTAATTCTGTTTCTGGATCTGACTCTGGTTTTTTCTCCTGTGTGTTGCCAATCAAGTCTAGTCCAGAGGTGGCCAACCCTGGACTAGACTGAGTGTGACACCGTTAGGTTAGGGCCTAAAGGAGTCTCTTTTGTTTTTGCGAAAAGAGGCAGGAGATTTTCAGAAATCTAAGGTGTAAGATTACATAGAATTAATTCTGTTCCTGGATCTGACTCTGTTTTTTCTTCTGTGCGTTGCCAATCAAGTCTAGTCCAGGGGTGGCCAACCCTGGTCCTCGAGAGCTGCAACCCTGCATGTCTTAGATGGTTCCCTGCTTCAGCGCGCCTGATTCACATGAATGGGTCATTAACAGGCTTGTGCAGACCGGAATGACAAGCTGATGGTGATCCATTCATATGAATCAGGTGTGCTGAAGCAGGCAAACATCTAAGACTTGCAGGGTTGAGGCTCTCGAGGAGCAGGGTTGGCCACTCCTGGTCTGGTGCATCAGGTCTTGAGGGTGATTTTTTTAAGTTTTGGAGAGTAAACCCTGAGTCGATGGGACTCCACACTGCCCCTATTGCTCCAGCCACTGATGGAGTCACAAGCCAGTGTTCTCAGTGCAGTTCCCGAGTCTGAATTAATGGGAAGGTTTGAGTCAAGAAGGGCATCAAGGTTAATAGATATATCAACTACAGCGAATCAATATGCAGAAGATAGTGATCAACTGTAGTGACCCGTAAAAAAAAGGGAAAAAGCTAGAATAAGTTGCCATTGTGTGTTTCTTTATCATTACGATTAAGTCTTTATACATAAAACCATAGATTTGAAGATGGTTGCACTTACATTTTCATATAACTGTTGACTGTTCATCTAAACTACAATGACAAAAAAAATAAATGTTCCCTCTAGACGACGACTGTGTCTAGGTGACTACTGTGCTGCAGGATTTGAAGTGGATGAATTAGCTTTTTTTAAAATCAGCAGAACTAAAGTTATAAACACACACAAATCGTACAGTGCTGTCAGAAATTATGAAGGTATCCACCGTTGAAATGATGATGATGATAATGCATCCTCTACAAAGTGAGTTATCGTTCATATACTGTTTTACAACAGTAATGGAACATTTTTTGAAGAACAGTTCATATCTGTCTTTACGTAGCTCCTTTTAACCTTCTCCAAGTTCCACAACAATCTTTTTTTCATTGACACTTTTAAAGCATGGAAGTGATGTTTTTCCTCTTGCAATCAACGAGCATATTCAGCGTCTTCAATGGCCTGCCTGTTGAGCCACATCTAGAACTTAGGGGTGCACGATAATTAACAGGATAACAGGAAATTATGACGTCATCCAGATAAGTCAGATATCATGACAAATAGCCCCGATAACATATAGTTTTGTCAACACGGCAGTGCCTCGCTCCCTCTGAGCCTTGAATGACCGGCAGTGATGTTGTGTTCAAGTGACGGCGGCATAATCAGAAAAACTATTTCTCAGTAAGGAAAATCAAGAGTACCCCCTCATGCCAGAGAACAACTTGTTAACTTGGTCATAATTTTGGTAGTTGCTGACTTTATTTGATATTCACAGTATTTTCCCATATGTTAAAGATAAAAAATAGAAAAAATAGATAAGGTCGAAAGAACAACTAGAAAATGGGGGAACGGGGGAATTTACATTACACCTTAACTGCAGCATTGCTGAACAGTGCGCTGATTAAAAAAAAAAAAACAAAAAAAAAACATGGCGGATTGTATGGAACTTCGTCAAAGTTTCAGAAGAAGATAGTTCGCTGGTTATTTGTGACAAATGCTCCAAGCAAAGAAGGGAAAAATGTAGCACAAGCTTTAATACGTCAAACCCGATCAGCCACGTGAAACATAACCATCGCTTCCATGGAGTTTTTAAATCGCGCTAACGTGAGCTAACATGAGCTAACGTGAGCAAACCAGGAGCAAGTCTCCAGTAGCTGAATGTTATCGGTTATCGGTTTTAAAAAACAGTTATTGTGCATCCCTACTAGAACTATTAAGACAGTAACAGAAAAAAAAAGCAAGTTTAACAGGCTTCACAAAGATCAGATATTTATGATCTTATTTGTGTTTTTTTCCATGCAGATGCTTTCCCACTTCACTACAGCCACTTCCAGTTGTTGTTTGTTTGTGAGCCTTTCTGAATTTAGTTTTATCTTCTTGTCCTGACTGTAGAGCGTGACCAGTTGGGTGAGATCAGATGACTGATTTGACAATCAAAAAATATTCAATTTCTTTACCTTGGGTTGCTCTTGCAATATGTTTAAGATCCCTATCTGTCTATGGAGGGCCATCCTGTCACTTTCATAGTGTTTTATTCTGTTTGGCTGAATGAAAATTCTAACAAAAATGGTCAAACAATTGAATTAATATCCACTTTTAAATATCAGGGATATTTAATTGATGCATGATTGTCTTCTGTTAGGATTTTACTATTGAAATTAGTCGTTTTTTTTTTTTTTTTTTTTGAAACAGAAATTGGTGGAAACAACCTTCATGCCTCTTATTAAATATGGAGATGTGTTGTGGTCCTCTTACTCATCATCGTGTACTTTATTCATCTGGACGTCTTTATGAGTTCGATACCTCGGTCGCTGGATGTTCATTTTCAAAACCATTCTGGATCTCATTCCTTCCCATTTGTCCTGTCTTTTACCTCGGAGGTCTGGAGGTCTTGGTCTCCAATCCATGGATGCTCTACAGTACCAAATGCTTGGAATAATTTCCTCTCAGAATTGAAACTTCAAGCTTTTGGGACACTAAAGGAGTTTGAAGCTCTGGTTAAATCATAGCAATTGTTATAGAAAAGTGTTGCCTTAGGTCAGCGTGACCTTTTTGTTTGAATAATGTTAAATTCTATGAGGCCATGACATTTCCCTGGAATGTGAAATATCATCACTCAGATGTTCATCGTATGATTTTGGGACACGTAGCCGTCTGGAGAAGTTAGTTCAAGGCTTTGTTGTTATTCAGACAATGTGTTTAAAGTGATTGCACCTGAGTTTCTGACATTTCCTGACATCAGGTCGTCCTGTACGTAGGTAAATGATCTCTTCGCTTGTATAAAAATGGAGATTTAATACATTCTGCACTCTCGTCCGTTGCCCAGTGTATTGTGTAATTGTTGTATAACTGCCTCACCAGAAGCTCATCCAGTTACAGGTAAAATAGGACATCCAATTATTATTTTGCCAATACAGCAATCTAACTTGCCTGTGTGCAAATGTTTAATGTGAGCATTTTATGCTGTCTTTTGTGTTGGATGTAGCTGTGCTGCTGCCCTCTTGGACACGACTCCCTTGTAAAAGAGATCCTTTGTCTCAATGGGACTAACCTGTTCAAATAAAAGGTTAAATGAAACACCCGCTTCATTGGTGCTGAAGTAAAAAGTGAATGGACCACACATGGCCACTTAACTTCTTCAATCAAATGCCCAAACACTTTTGAGTTCCTTGGAAATTGAGATAATTTGCATAAAGCTAAAAATACCATATTTTTGGGAAACATTTTAAATTAAAGCTGGACGTCTACACTCTCATTGTCCAAATACTTCTGTACCTAACCATAACTGACATTTGCCAAGGACACTGATCCAACCCCAGACCATCAGTGTTACGCCCCGGCTCGTGAGGGAAAAGATTGCAACATGAAACCAGGTAGAATTGGTAAATAAAGTTATTTAGTAGAGGTAACAATTTAAGAAAACAAAAAGAACAATGAATACAACAAAAAACAACCTCTCAAAAGTGTAAAGAGGAGAATCGTTATTAATATAAACAAAATGCAAGTAGGACTTAGCCTAGTCAAACAGAAAGGATTTTACATAGGCTTCTAAAGAGAAAAAAAAAAAAAACAATAATCCTCCAGAACCAAGTAATGCCAAAAACAGGACTAGCACACACACAAAACAAAAAAAATGGAGCTACACAGAATTCTAGTTGTTGCGAAGTTCTCAAGTGCAGCAGCACAAATGGCAAGCTAGGAGGACAGCCGCCTCAAACTCTGGACCAGACAGGATTTTGAATCTTCCAGACCATCTGGATTGGCCATGCGGAGGGATCGAAGGACCAATCGGCGGCGCGGAGGCAGGATTACCACCGGTGGCCTGAGAAATAGCCAATCTACAGCAAGGGACCACACAGCACAATATGCATTCATAATTGTTATGGTGTGGGTTGGGCACGGTGTGTTTTTGGTTTAAGTGAGGGTTTAGTCTCGTCTCCCCTGTGCCGGGTCTCTTGTTTCATGTGTTACTTTGAAGTCCCGTCTTGTTCTAATTGGGTTCTGCCCCGCCTCCCCTGTGTTGTCTTGATTTCTTGCACCTGCTCCTCGTTTGTCCCTCTGTGTATTTAAGTCTGGTCTCTCCCTGTTCTGTTGCTGGTTTGTTTGTTCATCACCCTGGATGTCTCAGCCCCTCTCCCTCCCGTGTTCCTGCCTGGCTGTCCCGTCATCTGGTTTCTAGGAGTTGAGTTAAGTTTGAGTTGAGATTTTTGCTTTTTGTGTCAATAAATCACGTTTTCTGGAAACTCCTGCATTTGGGTCCTCTATACCAGTGGTCCCCAACCACTTTGTAACTGTGGACCGGTCAATTGGGGAAAAAAAAAAAACACGCAGAGCGGGCTTGGTTCGTAGGAATCACCTGATGTGATAAATCCATATTTCAAGTAGGACTCCTGGTATTGTCTGTTAAAAGTTTTCTTTTTCATGGAAGTCGTAGGCTGTTCTTCTTTCTCTTAACTATTCATTTTCCCTTTCACGAGGAAACTTTCCAAAGACGTCTGTTTCTTACTCATTTTGCTAGCTGGGTTAAATTTTGGCGCTCAAGTGACCGAGATGTAACCGAGAGAATCCGATCATTTTTCAGAATAAAAGCTCGTTCAGACTCATGATAAATAAAGCTTAAATAGCTATTTTTTTCTTTTGCGGCCCGCTGCCGGTCCACGGCTCGGGGGTTGGGGACCACTATACCACTCAACAATGCAACAGATAATTCACTCACTCACTCAACGTTGGTTTGGCGCACAGGTTGATTTCCAATGAGAATTATTCTGAACACAGAGCATGTTTCTACTGTGTTATGGTTGATCCCAGATTTCTTCAAGCCCTTCAAGCCCCGTGCCCCAAAATTCACCACAGAAAGAAATTTTGTCTACATCCCAACTTGGTGAGTGTGTCGCAGGTCTAAAAAGAAGACACGGACATGTACTAGTACATGAAATGAATTTGACAACATAAATGAATCCACCTTCTACTGGTTTTTGGTCACGTTTTCCTATGGTTATTTTAGTTAGCTTGATGTACAATACAGTCCCTCTCTTACTTTGAAATAATTTTCCTCTTGTACATTTCCAGTTAGATTCTTGTCCTTTTTGTTTCACAATCTGTTTTCATTAAAGTTGATTACCCACACCTGTGTTCAGTTCGTCATTGCACTCCTCGTGTAACTGGCTTTCTGTTCATATATGCCAGATTGACTTTCTGCTAGGATGCAAACAGTTATGGCATCTTTTGTGTGTGTACGTGTGTTAATTATCCATATTACACCAAAATAATTTCCCAGAAATGGATTTAAATTCTTTCGCTCACAATTTAATGCATCACCTGTTTACAAAGTGTGGCTGTGCAGAGATGAAATCAACCAGAGCCTGTAACTCCTCATGCAAATCGAGGATCTTTCTGCTAACTTTTGTTTACGGTTACATTTGTTTTTGCTTGCCTGCAGATGTAGGTGGGATGTTGGACACGGGTGCCATCTACCCCATGTTTTATTTATTAATACCTCTTGTAATCACATAGTCGCATTACAGGGAGACTTCTATTTTGCATGAGATCTTTGTTTTAATGAAACTCCGCCATTAAAAAATCAGAATTTACCCAGAACACACTGTTCAGCCCCATCATTATTACCTCCGCCAAGAAGGTTATGTTTTTGCCGGCGTTTGTCTGTCTGTGTACAAGATAACTCAAAAAGTTATGGATGGATTTTGTTTAAATTTTTAGGAGTTGTCAGAAATGTGAAAAGGGAGAACTGATTTTGTTTTGGGTGTGATCCGGAAGAAATCCTGGATTCTGGATCACTTTCAAATTTTCGATAACATTGCGGTAAATGGGGCCAAAAATTTGTTTTTCAATATCTCCGTTTATTATTGCACAAAACTCACGAAATTTGATCAGGGATTGACAATGGGAACCTCTATCAAATTTTAAAGGCTGATCCAGATCTGATCCAGAAGGCGAATTTTATCACAATCTGTAAATCACTATATGGGGGAATTGTTGTGCTTGGCAGAGGTCTGCGCTCTCCGAGTGCTTCTAGTTGTAGATGTTTTTTTTCTCTAAAGATGGAAAAAAAACCTTTTAAATGCATCATCGTTCTTTATATAAACATCAAACACCCCTTTTCTGCTCTTTTGAACTGAAAACATTGAATAATAAAAAGCATATCAATATCAAACGTGGCCATCAGAAAGCGCTGTGAGAAAATGCTTATTAAAAATGTTCCATATTGACTTGTGAGACAAACATCCATCTTGCGTATTTGAGTCCATTAAAGGCTTCTATTGCTGCAGGGCAAATGCTGTGATTGAATCTGTTAGTTCCAGTTTTCAGTGATCAGTAGAGCTTCCCAGAGGGCAACAAGTCAAACAGATGGTATCCGCGCTGAGTAGAGTCTCTGATGATGGTCGAGGCTCTGCTCAGATAGCGGGTGTTAGCTCTCTCTTCCAGGGACGGGGGAGGACAGCTGATGGAGGTTTTTTGAACCGAGCAACAGACGGGCGTAGTAGACAGGATTTTATTTTTGCCTGCATCACTTCTAGATTCTACTGTTAACCAGTGGCGGGCTGTGCTTTTCACACCTAGGCCTTCAGTAGTGCTCCATCTGAATCAATCCAACCGTCAGTAACTGCTGGTACAGCTGGGACACACATAAAAAAGCATCAATAATAATCTCATAAAATTGCAATATTATTTAGGAATATACCAACATTTTACTCACCAAAAATCCTGATTATTTGTAGGCAAAATCCATCCTCCTTTCTGTCCTCAAGAAGATTTCAATTACTCTGTCGTGCAGATTATCTGTGCATTTCAGTTCAATCAAGATGTCCTTTTCTATCACCATTGAAGGTAATGCTGAAAGTCGAGCCTGCCCTGTCTTATTTCTGGCATAAGTTTTAATTCGCTTTAGGGCTGAGAATATCCGTTCGAGAAGCAGTGGACACGGGGATGGTCACCGACAAACACACAAATGTGTACAGCTGCCCCATGCTCTCATTCAGATTTTTCTTCTGCTGAAGGAAGTCAAGGAGATCAGTGGGAGATTTTCCTGCAACATCATCCATTCTAAACCACGAACATCCGTGCCACTGAACACATCCGGGCATGTGTGGGCCATAGCAACCAGGCCAAGGGGGTATACGAATGCTCACTATTGCTAGCGAAGCCGATGCATTTTACATGTGTGCCTGTTCTGTCTGATTTTGTCGTATTTTTCTGGTGATATCTAAAACATTTGTGCAGTTTACTATAGGGGGGAAAAATGGTGAAGAACTGTTGTCTGTTCAACTGCACCAACAATGTTGCTTGCCAGTCACAGTTGTCATTTTATATGATTCCTAGCAAGGCTACTGAGCCTGAAAGAAGAAGAAACTCGTACTTACGAGGAGTTTTTATGAGATAATGGTTCACATCTGGGTACTTCGTCCAAGAATTGGCTGTGTGCTTGTATGGACTCAAATCTAGGCCGACTATGTCAAATTTTGCTTTACACCTCGCTAAAGCCTCTGGCTTCAACTCATCCTGATATTGGTAAGCCATGCTCGCCACCACAGGCACCAGTGACAATCGCCAAACTAAGTTAAACTAAGTCAAACTAAGTTACGCTAAAATGGAAATAACTGAAGGAACTGTGAGTGAAAAACACCTGACGCTTTGAAATCTGCAATTTTGTATGCCCCCTGACGCTAAAACCAGAAGTGTAACCATGGCTGATCACATGGTGCGTGACGTCACACCGATATTGAGAATGGCATACATTACAGTCAGTTCTGTTTTTAGGCGAGGCAGATCGAAAATGTCCCGTGGCTCTGTGTTAAGCTGGAGAAAGCTGCAAGCGGGAAATTTTTCTTGTATTCCCGAAACGTCTGGGGGTCGAGGAGGGTGACAAACATCAGTTTTTCGTGGTCTTGAAATCTGGTCTGTGTCTGGCCAATAATATTTTCCAGAATCCTGCCATGGAGTTGGCGGTAGTGCGCGCGAGGATCTTGTGCGGGACCTCTTTGTGCGCTGGGAGCGCCTGCGGTGCGTTCAGTGGCCTTGTAGATTTCCTTGTATCGGCCCATCTCTCACTCAACGGTGTCACAAAACTCCTTTACCCTTGCCAGACAAAACTGTACATCCAGTTTTTTGTCCTGTAGTATTGAAAAGAGCACGTCTGGCTAGTACGCTCTCTGACTATCCAATCAAAGCGTGTGAATACGCTGACGTTTCCGTACGCCTGCTAGAGAAGCTTGGTGTTGCCAACTCAAAATCTGATTGGTTGAAACAGTTCAAAACAGTTTGATTGACACTTATTTTATGCTACAGGGTCTGCAGAACTGATTTTTGAAAGTCTCTGGCAGATTTCTTGGACCCTAGCAACAAATGGTGGCTGAAATATGACTGGTTAAATGCTTAAATATGAAGATACACATCTGGAAGCAGCGCAACCAGGGGACAAGCAATGAAAGCAGGCAGACCATTTTGAAGTATTCATGGACAAAATATAAAACATCAGTCTGTGATTCAGATATTTTTATGCCAGCAGAGAAGGTCTTGCAGGCCGTGACGGCCCACCACTGCTGTTAACTACTGCTTTCTCTGCCATTTACTCTGACTGCATTAGGCCATGATGGGGTACACATTGAATGGATAGCCCTGATAACCATTTTTAGCCTTTTGTTTAAAGGAACATTGTAGAATTAAGGACTGTAGCCTTTCATTTGTGAACCCAAGCTGTTTTGAGTGAGAGAAAAATATGTTTTTTGCGGTAAAATGTCAGGTAAGGTTAGCACTTGGAGCAATCGACTTTCGTCAATATAAGCTGCTATTTTCAGAGCCACATCTGGAAGAGCTTTTAACGCTAGCGTGCTTTTAAACACTGGATTTTCCCTGGTAGAGAAACTTAGGGTTCTCAGACTTACAGTTACACTTACATACAGTTAATAAAATGTAAAGAGATCAAAAGGATGTATAAGTGATGTCAATACAGGAGAGTGCACATTCTGACTACACAATGCATGAGTATAGTTTTTATTACTTTATAAGGATGATAATAATGCAAGTAATATATGTTTTGTACATAAGTTGTAAGGAATACTGTTCAGTAAATCTGAATACTGGGAAAGTTAAGTGTCCATGAGTGAAAAGGTTTGTGGAAATAAGCCGCTTTTTTTTCTTTTGTCTTGATGCTCTGGTGCACATTGTTCTGAAGACCAGAGGGTACCAGATTAACAACACTGCATCCTGCATGTTCTAGAAAAGAACAAAACCTGGATGGAGGGCAAAGGGGCACCTTCAATCTTCTCAAAGATGTCATTCCACTTAGGTGGTGGTGTGAACAGGATTCCTACAGGCACACAGATAATTTTACCTTTGAGTGTTCAGAAAGTGAATAAACTTGTATGAGCATCTCCTTCCAGTCACTGCCACCTTGTTTGTTCCTGCAAGTTGACTACCAGTGTCACGCAGTCTTCTTTCAATAGACGCAAAAGGAGGAGAGTCCATGTCCTCTGCTTTCATAAAACTGAATCAGTACTTGAGTGAATATATATATATATATATATATATATATATATATATATATATATATATATATATATATATATATATATATAATGAACCCTCCTTCTTTTGCATCAATTGACATCTTTAGTAAACGTTTACGGCCTTATAACAAGGTGGTATCAGAGACTGTTAGGAGATGCCTTTTTTTTTTTAAAAATAAATAAATTTTCTGCTCACTTACAAAGTTAAAATGTCCTTGATTTCTCTGTAGGGACATTATCTTCACTATCACTTAAATAGCAAAACATTTTTGAGTCTCATCAGCGGCTTAAAATTGCCATTTATTTCGAAGTAGGTCATCTGCATCAACTGCTATGCTTAATTGCCATTTTGTGGTAAATGCATATTCAATTCTCACTCAAAACCGCTTTGATTGATGGAATTTTGGTCCCTAATGAAAGTTTACTATCCTTATATCTGATTAAGGGCCTCGAGTGTGTGTGTGTGGGTGTGTGTTTGTGTGTGTGTTTTTGTTTTTTCTTTAACCCCAGAATGTTCCTTTTTAAGGTCTACAAGGACCTTGACATTGCATTTCTAATTCAGTTTCAATATACAGCACTTCTCCTATATATACACACACAAATTTAGACAAATCTAACCAAGAAGATGTGATTAATGGTTTGCAATTTGTGTTTTGTGTATTGGGGACTCCCTTGATGTCTATATCTTGCCTGTGTGGTTTAATAAAGAATGGTTTAAATCAGTTGTCTTCATTCTTTTTTTGTTAGCAGCATCAGGAAGTGAACATGTTTCTGAGCCTTTTACACAGCACCTGAGATGTCAACAGACCAGTGAAAGTCATCACAGATGTAAGAGTCAAGAGGTCCAAAGGTCTGAACCCTCTCCACATGTTCACTACCTGCAGATTGTGCTGGAGAACTGTGCCCACTGACATTAACAAGTTCTTTTCTGGATGTCTGCTGAATGTCTGGAAATCTGCTTAATGTCAGATTTTTGATGTATAACTTAACTGGCCGCTGTTATGAATGTATCCAGTGATGCACCGGTCACAGACCAGCAGGCCAAATAATTTTTATCTCACAAATAAATCACAAACAGAAGAAAACATACAGTTTTGTGAGTGATGCACCTCTTTCAAATTAATGTCAAGCATTCATTGTATCCAGGAGCCAAAAGATCATTAGCACTATTTTATCTTCTTTGTGCTGACAGCTTGTAACTCGGGGGTCAATTCATTTCTTTTTTACTGACCTTTTAATATTCCCTATGAGCAAGGTAAAATTCATGCCTATGTGGCTGAACTAAATGTTGCAAAAAAAAAAAAAAAACACTGAAAATTCTTTCAAAATTGAATGATCCACAGCCCTATCACTGTTACATCCCAAGGTCTTAAACAAAATCATTCCTCAACCTCATTTACCTGGGAGCTAAGGTCATACTTTTGCAGGTTAACTCACCGTGATCCGTCTTCTCTGACAGTACATTCACTGCACACCTGCACCTGTCCACCAAACAATCACACGCTGCATTATCTGGAACAAAACCCAGGACCTGCAGTCCTGCTTTCCATTACCTTTCCACAAGAGTCCTGGGAGTTGAATTTTTGGACTCGGTCACATTATCCCGCGGCTAATGCAGCTAGGAACAAAAACAAGAAAACACAAGAGCAAAACATGAAGCTGCAGAAGAAGGTAAGCAAAGTGGCGTTAGGGTTTGACAATTGACAAAATAAAGCTGAAAGGGTTTAATGGTCAATGAGAGGCAGGGATCATAAAGTCATACTTTTTTGGCAACATTTACAATCGTGTTATGCTAATTTGGAATTGCTAACATTTACAAATTAACATAAAATAGCCTGTTTTTGATTCATGTATTTGACCATTAGCCAGAAAGTGAATTTATACGGGGAATCAGAGACTAGTCATGTTTCCATTAAGGTTTTTTTGAAAGGCAATGTATTATGAATAATAGCTTTATTTTTGCATTAAATGAATATAATTGTCATTGATAGGATCAGGCATGTTAAGTTTTCATCTTTGTACTCTTAGTTTGGTCTGCTTTTCTTGAGTTCTCTTGTGTTCTGTTTCCTGCTTTAATTTGAAGGTCCGTCTATTCCTTGTTTTGCTCCACTTTACTTCCTTCTGTTCAACTCCCTGATTATTTATTTGCACCTCATTTGTTCCCTGGGTGATTCAAGTCTTGTCTTCTTTGTTGGTTTGTCTGTTGTTTCTCCCTTCTCCCTTTCAGTAAGTCTTTTTTTCTTTGCCGTCATCGTCCCGTTGTTCCTGGCTCCTGATTGTTCCCTGCGGGTCCTAACACTAAAACTTGACAGAACGAACCAGCCGTCGTGGACCCAGTGGGAGGTGAGAGGATCTCACATTTTGAATTCTTTTGCTGGGAGGCAGCAAAGAACTGGCTGCACTACCAGGAGGATTATGTGGAGGAGGAACATTCCTCGTTCTAGGTCACTTGGCTTGCACTCAGGGGCCCCAGGAGTCTGCAGAGGAAAAGACCCTGCAGGACGAGACGAGGGATGAGGCATTTCTCCAAAGTGTCTTTTTTACCTGTTGTCCCACTCTCTGTGGTAGTCCAGGAGGACGTGCCACCTCCCGTCTCCGTGGTGGCTTGGGATGCTCACAAGTCCGTGCAGGAGGAGCTGCAGTCCTTTCTTGATCTCTACCGCAGACTCACATCATCCATGATGGGGACAACTGAGGTGAGTCGTGGAACCTGTGTCTCTGACCACCTGCTTTGGACTCTGACCACCAAGCCCCCAGCTCCTCTTCTTCCCTCCCATGGCTCCCATTATTTTGGACCTGACCAATTTCAAGAAGGAGCTGGTGCACCCTATCCAGTCTCTGCGGTGGTCGCAGGTGAAACACCCTAGCTGCTGCTGCCACCTTTATCTCGGCAGCAGCACCTCCTGCAGGTCCAGACAGACCCCTCTCTTGCTGAGGAAGCCGTGGGCTTACCATCAGTCCCTGCTCTGGTGACTGGTTCCCTGGCATAACCTGAACTGCCCCTGGCTTCCACCCAGTGCCACAAGTGCCCCCCAGGACTGTCTCTGGCCTTCGCCGGTGCCGCGGGCGCCCCAAGAGCTACTTCACTGTGCCAGTCTGACCTGGTTTGCTCTCGTTTGTTTTGTTCGCCAGTTTCGGTTAGTCTGTTCTCTGCTGTCACGTTCCTGGCTCCTGATTGTCCCCTGAGGTCCTGCCCTGCTGTCTCTGTTTACTCCCAGTTAAGTCTTGGTTTGTACGTCTTGAGTTATTAAAGGATTTTTTTTGGTGGACACTGCTGGCCTCCCACTCTCCTGCACTTCGGTCTCAACCCTAAACCCTGACAGTAATTGGTCTGGTCAGTAACTCCAACTCTAACTCAGATCTGTCACTTTGGTTTGATGCCAAATGTCTTTCGTTGAGCTGTTCAGAATTTCCTAGCACTGTAACATTCTTCGGCCCAGTTCATACCAGGTATTAAAATCAACCGTAAGTGATCTGGTCACAGGTGGACAGCTCTCAGCATAACATGCGCTGCCACGAGTGGCAACTTATGATCAAATCTCACTCCCCCTAGCTGAGCTAGCCATACTTTGCGAAGATTATCTCTTAACAAAAGAATCCCTTCTTTTCACAGCCATTTCCACTGGTACAGAGTGTACCAAACCAGTTGCAATCAGGAGTGGGACAGGCATTATGCAATGAATCCTGAGTAACGATTCAAAACGATCAAGGTGGCCTTGAGCTAATGACACCTTTACCCTGGTCTTTAACTGAGAAACTGACAAGTCATTCACCAGTGTTCCCAGTCCACTGCAAACCTATCTCTGAAGACTTGTCTGCCACTCTGCCACCATCACCCAATTCATTTCTGATTGTTTGAATGACTATCCAACGGCATCCAGAGGCAGTTTGATCTAGATCCAGAGGAACCAGACTAATACTTTGTGATGGGATGCTGAGTCAGGCTACACCCCCCACCCCCGAGCATACACACAGATGAAATGGAAACATGATTTCTAAGTCTAAGTTGGCAT
The DNA here is from genome assembly GCA_018398805.1 of Hirundichthys speculiger. Classification (NCBI taxonomy): domain Eukaryota; kingdom Metazoa; phylum Chordata; class Actinopteri; order Beloniformes; family Exocoetidae; genus Hirundichthys; species Hirundichthys speculiger. The sequence goes on from JAGFBZ010000155.1 coordinate 499,575, forward strand.
ATTGTTAGGAGTTACGGTTCCTGGTTGTTGTTTTGCACTATAACATGACACCTGTAACGTGCAAGTAAGTCCTTCCACCTACAAAGAAGACGTTGTTTATGTATGTGGCCTGGGAAACACTGCGTTTATACTGCTAAAGGCATGTCGACACAGATTTGGCTCAGACTACCTCCAGATGTGGTTTGACCGATCACATCTCAAAGCATCCTGTGTGCGTACTTGAAAATGTCCACTTGTGATTGTACCAGACCAATCTCAGACCCATCGTCTGGCACTGACATCCTTCTAGCTGAACTGGTATGAGTCCAGGCTGTCCACATTTTGTGGTTCCTTGATAAGCTACCAAATAGTATCACAGCAGGGGCGTCCTTCTCTACGTTAATGAATTTCGTACCATTTTCTAACACCTGATCATGTCTACCCAGCATTAACCTTCAACTCCTGTAACAATTTCCACGTCAACTGTCATTGAAACTGCTTTGCCTCGCTGAATGTTGTACATTTACTATAATTTGCCGTCCACAGATTTATAAAAACCTGCAATATGAAATAAAAAAAGGGGCGAATGAATCCAAACCTTTTAAACTAAAATTGGGGGAGAAATTCTTTTTTTCTCCTTTACGTGGTCACTCATAGTAGCCTACACTGCCACCTTGTGGTGATTACATATCCTAATTTCCATACTTCCGAACCAGTAAATGGAAACGTATCAAAAAGGGCATTTTTCGTTTTGCAACATTTTTTATATTAACTTTGTGTGTACGAAAAAAAGTGTTTGGGGAAAAAAAAGAAACAAAAAAAAAAAACCAATATCACTGTGTAAGTGGCGATGTTGTTTGTGGAGCAACTGCACTTGCTAAAACCACTCAGAACATTATTAAAAATGCAATATGCGCACATTTTCATCTCATAATTGCTTCTATTTCACTGGTGAAGAAGTCATTTTGGACTGAGTCATAATGACAAGTTAGGAATCTGATTTGGTTGCTGAAGTGAATGATGGGGAGGAGTGCGGGGTGGCTGCACAAATTAACTCAGAAGTCATGCTGTCACAAATCTTGTGACAGCAAAAACACTGCCGAAGGCTGCATGTGTATGAAATGGAAACGCCAGGGGCCTGATACATCAATGACAATCACACAAACTTGGATGTTCCTCTTCTTCACGATCTGGAATTTTTAAAATGAGCTTTTTAAACCCCAAAACGATGAAGTAGAAATAATAATAAATGGCGAAGACACTCGTAATGTATGAGCTATTTTCTTTGAATTTGTTTCTTTTCATTAGGCGTGTGGGTGCTATGAATAATTGCAGCCCCGCGTAACGACGACTGCTCTGGAAGCGCTGCTGCTTGCTTGCTAATGCGATTTTTTATAAAGACGAGAACAAGTTTTTACATCATTTAGATTCGCTGGCACAAGATGAGAGCTGGCTCATGCTCAACTTTAAGCTTCCAAGCGCTGCAAAGACAGTCAGCATACCATGCTCCATCTGTGCATCCGTGTCTCCCTCTTGATCTTTCCTGTTCAAGGGTGACCCAGTGAACATACGACGCACTCATCCATCACAGTTAAAGCAAAAGTTGCCTGTCCAACTCCCATGATGCTTTACTTGTGTGAGCGACTGCAGTTTTGACCTCCTTCGTTTTTTCCTTTTTTTTTTCTTTTAATTTTCCATGAAGCGTTTTTTTTTTTTGTGTTCACTATTCCAGAAGTCTCATCTTTTTCCTTTACTTCAGTTGATGAGTGCCTCAGTTTCACATTTGATAAAAATTGCAGTTCTGCTAAAAGTGGCAGTTGAAATAAATGTCATAATTATTAAAGTTTTATATCGAGAAACCAAATATCAATAAATTGTGATCCAGTAAAAACACAATGCATCTTTTTATGCATTTGTTTTATGCATCTGCACCCAGGTGTTTCAACAGTCAGCTCGAGGCAAGCGGTGGAGAAAATCAGAGGTTAAATGTTGAAATGTTTGACCTTAAAAAAGAAAGCAGAGTTATATCTTCAAAAGGCTGAGGAATTTTGTGGGAGGCCAGTTATCAGACAGAAGCTCAGATGGGGGATGACAGAAAGCTCGGCAAAGTTCCCGGAGGGTCTCTGATCCCTCAGGGGACGTCCTGCACCACAGGCCAAGTGCAAAATCTAGTTTTTTTTTAGGGATTAAAATTGTGTATTTCTGGGTATGACTAACAGCAGAGTTGCCTCAAAGTGTGCAGTCCAGTCGCCTCCAAATCACAATCAACACTGAGGGATTTAATAAATGTTTTAATTTCTTTTTTTTTTTTTTTGTCTTAATTTTTTGTTATTCAGTGCTGTAGTAATAGGTGTAAATATACATATGAGGTATGTTTCTCATTGGGGAGCTGAGATGAAGTTTAAAAGTGAAATGGAAGAGGAAAGTGTGGGAAGCTGGAACGTCGTGTTGCTCTGCAATCGTCTGTAGAGACCATTAAGGAGCCTTTTTTGAGTTTGCAAAGCAGCAGAGACATCAAAGAAGTACAAACCTGTAAAGCAATTAAGTTCTCGCATGCACTTTGATCTCGGATTCAAAATCACAAGCCTTTAATTTCCACAACTGCACGGCTCCAAACATAAAGAGAGAAAAAAACGTATGCATTGTGTGTAATATTACAGGCCTTTTAGTTACGCCTAAGACGAATAGTTATTTAGCTAATTACCAGTTAAACTACACTGAAGGAAAAAAGAAACGCACCATTTTCGTTTTCTCAATTTTTCCAAAAATATTATAGACAGTGAAAAATTACAGACTACAATGAGTTTAGTACAATTTTGAGTCAAAATGAAATCACTGTTTTCCTGGTTCCGGTTGATTGATTTTGATCAGCAATAACAATTGTAGTTTTGTATAATCACCTATGTCTGGGTCATGAGTAAAACTCAGAGATGAATTGGACCTGTCCTCAATTGTGCACAACCATTCCCTATAAAAGACACCAAAATGGATAAAAAGCACATTTGTTCACGATGCCACGACTACAGCAACCAGAGAGAGATCGTGCCATTGGCATGCTTCAACCTGGAAGGAGCACACGGGCTGTAGCCAGGGTGTTTGGAGTCCATCACTCTACTGTTGTACGCCTTGCTGAGCGTTTCCAGACCACTGGATCCTCCAATGACCGTCCAAGATCTGGTCGACCACGTGTCACAACGGCCGCACGGGACAGAGCGAATCGGCTGTCACATCTCCGTGACAGGTTTCGACCAGCAACAAGAACTGCTGCTGAAACCATTGGGACCCATCAATTATCAGTGTCCTTGAGGCGAATGGTGGTCATGTTAATTACTGACAATCGAATCAAATAACTGTGTTTTTGTTTACTGTGATGCTTTATTGTTTGGTCATGTTATTGCTATTGAAACTGTCACAAGCATTGATTAATTGGGTCTGAATATCAGGGACAGGTATATGGTTGATGTGCACATGTAATATTTCCATTAAAAATAAGTAACCGAAAGAAAATGTGGTAAAAAAGCAGTGGTGCGTTTCTTTTTTCCTTGAGTGTAGAATAGCACTCGGAGAGCGCAGACCTCCGCCAAGCACAACAATTCTCCCATATAACGATTTACAGATTGCAATAAAATCCGCCTTCTGGATCAAATCCGGATCAGCCTTTGAAATTTGATAGAGGTTCCCATTGTCAATCCCTGAGTCAAATTTCATGAGTTTTGGGCAATAATTAACGGAGATATTGAAAAACAAAATTTTCTGCCCCATTGACCGCAATGTTATCAAAAATTTGAAAGTGGTCCAGAATCCAGGATTTCTTCCGGATCACACGCAAAATGAAATCAGTTCTTCCTTTTCACATTTCTGACAACTCCTGAAAATTTCATCAAAATCTATCCATAACTTTTTAAGTTATCTTGAACACAGACAGACAAACAGCGGCAAAAACATAACCTCCTTGGCGGAGGTAATAAATGTGTGGACTGGCAGCCATAATCTTACCGTTTCTGGTTCCATATGTGCTGGTTCATTGGCACGAGCCGATAATGACCCAGTATTGTCACAGATGTAGTAAACAGTGGTTTGAATCCTCTGGTTTCCCAAACAGGGTGCCAGGATGAGACGGCACGGCTGTCTGGCTGGAAGACAGCTGCAGATGCTTCAAGTGTCATTTACTCACAGCAGGTCTGGATGGTGCTTCAGGTGACAGGAAAGCAGTCTGGGAGGGGTGAAAACAGCTGCTTTTAACCCTTAGTGACCCCCGATGCAACATATGTGTCCGTTTCACCCTTGCAGCCTGGAGCAAAGCACATATTGCACAAACGTGAGCTTGACGTCGCTCGTGAAGCTCGGTATTTTCGTGCTCGACTGATGTTTCCCACAGTTGTCTTTTTGCTCATGTCATCACATCAGCTCCTGATGAACAGCTGGCATTGATGCAGTGAACGTTTTCCCGGCGGATGTTTTTGGCCATTTACTGATGTGTATACAAGCAAATGAAATGAAGTTAAAAAGAGAGAGAGAAAAGAATGAAAGATGCTTATACAGACTGTTAACACATAAAAATGCAATTTATTTCTATTTGCATTATCCACACAGTCACTTTATTCTTTTCTCCCCAGTTTTGGGGTAGTGAGTGAGCCATAAAAAGTCCCTAGAGATTCATAATTCTCTCACAACGAAATATCACCGCCATAAGGATTCATAGCCTGCCAAGCATTGGAAGAAGCTGAAAATATCACTTCTCTGAATGTTCAAGCTTATTGAACAGCAGGTGTTATACACAAGAAACACATTTTGCTTTTTCTTTTTAATGAGGATTTTAATTGCACTGCTATTTACTTTGCACTTTTCTTGAGCTAATACAATCTTTTCTCCTTAAGGACAACTTCTCCACCATCGCTGCTCTTTAATAATTCTGATGAGAAGCCATTTAAAGCAAACAAAACATGCTGCACTGTTTCAAGCAGCGTGGTGGTGGTTGGGACTGGCTGAAAACAACGGGCTACGTCCAGCTTGCTAATCTGACGCGAACCTGGAAGAGGGGAAAAATTGCAGTTTTCCACAGACCACTAACTTTACAGCAGAAATAAACATATTTACAGCCTGGTACAAGAAAAAGAAATGTGTGCATGATTAGGAGAATGTTGTTGTTTTTTTTTTTTTTTTATTTTGTGAGTGACGTTGCAGTATGTGGTGGTAACAGCTAGCTGTCATCAGTTTAGCTACTTAGCATTTACAGTGAACTTGACTTCTGAGCTGTGAATAAAGGCCTTACAGAGTATTATCAACCTTGTCTTAAAGATAATATGGTTTGCAGATTGAACGCAGGCCCAAGGATGCAGCTTAGCTCACCTGTAGGCAGCAGCTACCTTCACCCACAGATAAAGGCTATGACTTGAGCTAACGAATGAACAGCCTCGAGTTCACCGAACTGCCCTGATAGCAGCTGGAACAGTCCGGCTCTTCCTGCCAACCCACCCTTCAGGTTGGCCTGGACCCTCTCAGACGGAGTAACGTTCTCCACTGGGACAAAAAAGAAAATGGACAAACCCTCCATGATGTTACACATAAGTGCCGTGGCACAGACAACCCAGTCTTTCTGCTGTTTAGCTACGCTTCGTCCTCTGACCCTTCCAGAGGCAACCCACAGCCGCTCACTGGGATGCAATCAGCAGCACAACAAAATGCATTATCTGAATGACTGATTGGTGCAAGTTAAATAGCTAGCAGCCAGTCAGCAAATCCAGGTAGTAACAGAGGGCTGTCGCACGCTAAGTAGCTAAAGCGACGGCAGCTGCTCATCAATCTGTCTGCATACAATCATGCATAAATCTGTGGCTTTATGTAATTTTACCTAATATGGCATATAAAAATTCATCCCCCCCTTAAATTTTCTTGAATGCAAAACCCTGAATAGAAGCTTTAGATGCTTAAACATTTTTAAAATAATTGTATCTTACTCATTTGTATCGGGTAATAACATGAAGGTGTAAATTTTTGACAATGCTGTTGTTCATTTACTTGGTGTGATCTGCTAAATAATCCACCGCTGCTGTTGCGTGTCGTTCCATTAATGTGACTGCTGTAGCTCAGAACTGTCGAAAATTATATGTGTGTTTCATTAGGTTCAATCTATTCAGATTGTCAGCTCAAATATTATGTCTGAATGTTGTTGTTTTTTTTTTTTTTGTATGACCCAGACACAGCTGCAATCCTGATCAACAGTAAGCAAAGCATGTCTGAAGGGATTTAATTGATTTCCTCGTTAATAACCCGTTCTTTTTCAATTTTAAATTATGTTTGGTTCCTTACTCGTCCTTACTTTGCCTTGGGCAATTCTCTTACATCCTTAAAAAGAAAGCAATTATCTGATTTTTAGCCACACATATGCAAACATTTCCAAATGTACGTAGGTCCTGAAAGCTTCAGTCTGATATTTTGACCGCTGAAACTGGAGCGGTATTCGGTTTCAAGGGCACCTCAGTAGCTGCAAGTGTTGTGTTTTTTTTGTTTTTGTTTTTTCAAACCACCCAGATTTATTCTGCTATTAGGAATCGAACCAACAGCTCCTCTGGCCACAAACCTGTTTCTGTAACACTTAGTCGTGATGTAATACATGCGAGCGTGCTGTGGACAGCTGAACTGTCCTCAGTCAAAATTTAATTATATTATAGACTGAAATATAAAGTTTGTTTGGATGCTCGAGGCACTATATATGTAAATGCATGTGAGCGAGTTCAATAAGTCCTATTATTCAATAATTAGACATGCAGTGTGAGGACTCCGTGATGCGACATGCATACACATTGAGCAGCATACAGGTGGCTTATGCCAGGCTGGAGCACAAAAGAATTTTGCCTGAATATTATATTATAAGACCGTAGTGTTTTCACAGATAACCCACCTGGTTAATTAGTTTCTTTCTTTGTGGTTGTTGTCATAAAGCTGAAGCAGTGATGCCTTGACCTCCCGACCACCTCGTCCAGCCAGGGGACACTGAGGCTTTCTCTGAGCAAGCTGAGAGATGGGATGTATCCACCTGGGATCCTTACCACCTCAACTGGCTCCTTTTGATATGGATAGTTAGTGACTCGACCCTAAGGCTCCTCCCAGATGACAGAGCTCCTCACCTTAGTTCCTAAGGCTTAGCCCGACCACCTTTTGTGGAAGAAATTTCAAATTTTGGCAGTTTGTATTAGTGATCACTCTCCACAGTTCATGGCCACAGCTGAAGGCTGGAACATAGATCAACTGAGAGTTTGTCTTTTAACTCAACTCTCTATTCAACACACACACAAAAAATATACAGTATAGCGTCTGCATCACTGCAGGCGCTGCACCAGCCCAAGGGTTCAATCTCCCACTCAGTTCTACCCCCATCCATGAACAGATACTTGAACTCTTCAGGCAGCAACTTATTCCCAGCCCAGAGAGGCCGTTCCACGCTTTTTCAACCGAAGACCATGGCCTCAAACTTGGAGGTGCTGATTTCCATCCCAACCGCTTCACACTTAGCTGCAAACAACCTCAATACCTGCTATAGTGAATAAATAAATGAGTAAGTAAAAAGTAAAGACACAGTTAAAAAAAAAAAAAAGCAAAAAAAACCATGTTGTCACTGATATTACCTTTATTTTTCTCTAATTCCTTAGTTCTTCAACATAGGCTCAGAATTAGCATCAACTCTTCCAGCTCTCAGAGCCAATGCTCATTCTTAACATAAATCAGTGAAATCCTGGATGTTAAAATCATTGAACATTTCTCTTTTTCTGTTTAATACACCACACAGATCATTTGATATATCTGAATAGAAGCTTTTGGTAAGAAACATGACAAGAATGTTACCTACTTCCATTTGTCTTTTGTCCGATCTGTGTGTAACACATCTTTTTTAAACTAATGTTTATGTGTAATAAAGTAGGTGGGTGGCAGCTCTAGTATTTACAGCGTGACTATGAGATTACTCTCATTAAAGACAATCTGCTGACCTTGGTAAGGCACAAAATAGATCTTTAAGAGACAGCCTCTTCTATCACGATGAAATGGAGCGCTCCCCGTCTCACAATGCTGCTATTAAGTTTCATCAAGGCTCATTACATTCTGGCTCCATGTCATGCCTATGTGCAGTACCATCCTGCACACAGACAGGACTACAATAGGTATCATCATACAAACTCTTCTTATTGGTGAATGTTTCCTGTAACAGGAGTAAAGTCTTTTTGGGAGGTTTCCCATAGAACAAATGCACAGTTGAGTAGCCTCTACATAGAAGTTTTATTTAGGGATCTCAGTTATCTATAGTCAGAATTTGTTGATTGCCTTGATTGTCATATTCTTCCATAGACAGAAGAGGAAAGTGTATGTTCATGAGGAGGACAGCTTCCAGTTAAGTGTGATGTCAATGGGCCAACCAAAGGGACACGTCGATATAGCTGGTCTAGTGTTTAACCGAGCACGAAGGAAGGAGCGATCAGCTTTCACGTCATCTGTGAAGAAACATGTATCTGGTTGTGAGTGCACAACAAACATTTCCAGCTTTGTCTGGTAAAAGAGGCGTCAGTGTGTAATCTTTGATGTTGCGGTTCCTTCCAGCCGATGACTTTTATACTTCAGATCCAATTCTGGCACAAACACGTATGGCTGGATTTCTGGACTCATCATGGCTGGAAAGTGAAAACGATCTTCGAATATCTGCTTTTCTCAGATGATGTGGTGCAGGTGGGTTCATTGCCTTGCAATCCTTAGCTCTCTCTGAAGCAGTTTGAAACAGGGTGCAAGGCGGCAGGGATGAGAATCAACACCTTCAAAACTGAGACCATGGTTCTCGGTCAAACAAGGGTGGAATGCCCTCCACAGGTTTGGGATGAGCTTTTACCTCAAGTGGAGGAGTTTATATGTATCTCAAGGTCTTGTTCATGAGTAAGGGTAGAATGTTGCACAAGATCAACAAGCAGATTAATGGAGCATCGGCCTTAATACAGACAAATGTGGTAAAGAGGGAACTGAGCAATAATCTGAGGCTCTCCGTTTAACAGTTCCCGACCCTCAGCTTTCCTCACAAACTGTGGGTAGTCACTGAAAGACAGAACACGGATTCATGCAGCTGAAATGAATTTCTACTCAAGGTGATTAGACCAGAGATGATTAAATCGAGTCTTTTGAAAAGACTCAGTTCGTTTCAATTCCATTCACTCAAAATACCAGTTGGTATCCGTTCACCATTTCGTTCTCTGAGAGTTTCTGTTAAAGGGCAGACTAGTCTCCACCTGCACTGGAACCAGGGTTAAAAAGTACAAAGGGAGGTGTGTAAATCCTTCCACTACACACCGGTCCAGAGAACACATGCTTCGGTTCAGTTTCTTTAGACTATTGTTTCATTCAAAAACAAGTTTTTTTTTTATGTATTTTTTGACAGCATACATTTTTTTTTCAAAGGAGACCTTTTTATTTGTGCAGGCAATGTCTTGGGGCTGTTATCGTAAAATGTATTGTCTTTATAAATTATGTCATATAAAAACTAAACCAAAAAGTCGCCAGTTAAAGATCCCAAAGAAGCTACACATCTATCCCTCCATGGTCGATTTCATGCAGGTAAAGTAGCTGACAGATCTGTCTGCACAGAGAAGATGAAAGGCACGGATTCAGCACGAGAGGAAAGGGCAACATGGGAAAAATTGTTGAAGTGCTGAACCTCACGGGAAATTCCAGGCAATGTTCCCGTTCTCATTTTGAGAAAGAAAAGATCAGCACTGACAGCTACGTGATCGACTTTGCCTGGAAAAACTGGAGGAAGCCACTGGCGATAGGAATACCGGAAAGCCAAAAGGCAAAGCCATGGATGAGACTTGGGATAATCCACTCTACTCAGGTAGCTTCTATTGGTTGCTGTTACCATCTGAGCCCTCAACTCATTTTGTTCTTTGAATCAGTCAGTTCATTTGGAAACAACACATGACCTCTCTCAAACATTCAACCAACTTTGTTGTTCATAGTTGAGTCTATAATGTTCTCATCATGACACTCAAGAATTATGTGTTGCAAAAGGTTTACACCATGCATTTCCATTTTAACTTTGTTTCTCTTTCCATCACAGAAATGCCAGTTATTCAGTTCTCATGTATTCTTGAACAACAAATGCTTTGACTTTACCTCAGCCAGTCAGCAGGATCCTCTCCAATGAGTCACTGGGAGACTGAAGAATGCAAATCATTCTGCACCATTCTCATCTTGAGGTCTTCAACCTGTAACAGATGAGAGGAATAAGAGCGACTCATCTTGGCAGAAATAATCTCTCTTGTTCATTCGAAAGATTAGGTTATCCGGATCAGTTTGTTCACAAACGACCCAACAGTTAATTGGATTCTCCCTTAGCGGTGGGGTGAGAAGGTCCGTCATTTGATTGGGACTTGGTTCATCATTAAATATCAGTGTCAGTTGTCTTATAATGGAACATTTGTTTAGTTTTATTAACTATTATTGAGGCCTCAGGCCCATCTGGACCTGCTGTCTGGGGAAACTTACAAAGCAAGTTTTGATAATTTCCTACCATTTCCTCTCATATCAACAATAAATTGAGGCTAACTCACAGAACTAGTTCAGTTTTGCACGAGAGAGTGGTCAAGCAAAACAATTTTTTTTTTCAAATTTCCAGTTAGTAAACAGCCTAAAAAAAAAAGAAAAAGAAATTGAGCCACACTGAAATACCCGTAAATACACGTTTCTTTGCATCTTTGCATAACCTTCTAAAGGCAGCAAAAATGCTGTTGAAATCCAGGGATGTATCACTGACTGCTATTGCAAAAACATTATTCATTATTCAAGTCGACATCTTGGGCAACTCAAGGAAAACTTTTCTCCCTGCTTCCATTTACCAGCTTGAACAAACACATTCATATGTAAAACTTTTACTCTCGTAAAAACTGCTGCCCCCATCATGCCAATGGGGTGGCTAAAAATTTCAACTTGTTCTGGATTCCTTTGAGACTAATTTGTTTGCAGGAAGTACTGTTGTGGGTGATGTTTGTGGAGTAAGACAGCTGTTAAAAACAAAGAATGTGCACATACAACTTAGCATCTGTGTATATTCATATAAACTTGTGCAACAATATAAAAAAAAAAGTTTAATTTTATTTTGTGATTGATTTAAATAACTACAACCTTAAAAATATTACGAATACAAAGGCAAGGCAAGTTTATTTGTATAGCACATTTCATGTACAAAACAATTCAAAGAGCTGTACATAAAAGAATAAAAGCATAAAAACAAAGAAAACAGTAAAAAGGAGTTTTGAAAAGGCTGTGCAGATTTTAGCTCCTGAATAAAATCTTATTTAAAGGCAGCTGAGATGTGGGACATATAAACTGACTTTAAACTTCATACTGGGTCAGGAGGTCACTGATGTATTCTGGTCCTAAATCATTCAGAGCTTTATAGACCAGCAATAGAACTTTAAAGTCTATCCTTTGATGGACAGGCAGCCAGTGTAAGGACCTCAGAACTGGACTGATGTGGTCCACTCTTCTGGTCTTAGTGAGAACTCGGGCAGCAGAGTTCTGAATGAGCTGCAGCTGTCTAACACGATTTTTTTTAAAATAAACCATTAAAAACACTGTTACAATAATCGAGCGGAATAGAAAATGAACGTGTGGACTAGTTTTTCCAGATTTTGGTGAGACATCAGATCTAAGTACAATTTAATGGCTACGGTTTCTTATGATTTTACTCATATGAGAATTAATGGGATTTTATTTTATTTTTTTTCTTTTATGCTCAACTTTAGAGCATAAATGAATACTAACTTGTAGATGCACAGGGTCTTTTTTTTCTTGTATGTTGTATATATCTTTACTTAACTGCTTAGAGATGTGGAGATACGTACTAGCTTAGATAAAAAACATGGCTGGTAGTGGACATTAGGGCCCCGATCATACACTTCCCGCTTAGCCGCTAACCGCTAATTCTGTGGATCTCATTTATCCAGGTAAGTTCCATTCGCGCAACAATTGAATCATAGGCAACTGGACTTAGATGTGTCTAGAAGACGTTTCACCTCTTATCCAAGCAGCTTCATCAGTTCTCAACGCATCAGTTTGACTAGTCCACACTAGTCAGACAAACATACTCCACTGTTTGTCTGACTAGTGCGGACTAGTCAGACTGATGCTAACCGCTAATGCAAACTTCTGTTTCCCTAAAGCCGCTACACGTTATGCTGACTCTCTTACTAACATTGTAGGTGTGGCAATGGGTGTGTCTTTTGCCCTTTCAGGCAAACTCGGTATCTTGCGATCGCGGGTAGCAGGTAGCGGGTAGCGGGTAGCACAATCTGCTCTTAAAGACAACGGCTACTGACGCACTGATTAGTTTAACAGGTGGAACGCCCTAACCACTCCCATGCATAATGTAGCGGGTAGCGCAGGTGGAATAGCGGGTTTAGGAAGGTGGATGATTGCGTTCTTTTTGGGGGAACGCCCCTCCCACTACCCGCTATCCCTTAATAGCGGCTTTAGGAGATCTGGCGGAAGATCAGGCCCTTGATGTCCACTTTAAGGTAGAATGACAATGATGAATTTCATTTCACTATTCAGTGCAGTGTCAAGATACAATAATCACAAAGCAAAGTTAGCTGTCGTTTGTGATTGCTGGTGATCAAATATGAGTTTAAACTGCCTCTTTTCGATCATCTGCTGATTGTTGCCAGAACTGAACTATTATCCCCGACCAGTGCTTTCAAGGGAAGATGGCAGAGCACCAAACAGGAGAGAGAAACAGAAACAGAGAGAGGGGGCAAGTGTAAGAGACAGGCAGGATTGTGGGCAGACACAGCAGCCTGCTCATATGATCCTGACCCAGCAGTCGATAGGGAAGGGCGGTGAAACCTGATTACAGACAGCCCACATCCCAGCCTGCTGATTTCATTTCCCTCACTCTGTTCAGTTGGGTAAAAAAAAAAAAAAGGAGGTGTGATGTTCTGCACCGCTACGCTGCACCAGCTTGATTAAACCTTAAGCTCCTTCTGCTCAGGTGTGGCGTTTCCAACAATGTGCACATCTGTTTTGCTGTCAGGTTTATCTGCTTTTCGGCTTCACACTAATGAAAGAGTAGATGAACATATCTGGTCCTTTCGCAAATGAGAGAATGGAAAGTGGCGTGCGTTTCCAAACTATTTATGTTACACGAGGCCAGGTAGATAAGTTGAAAGGGAATTTCTAAAACAGAAACTGCCACGATACTCAGTTCAATGTAATTGGCTTGAAAGAAGCGGGAGTCGAGCAGAGTCCGAGGGTGTTAAGATGGACATTCAGCCAGCTGATGAGATTTGAATTAAGGCCCGTGACACCTCATCAAGTGCACTTCCCACACCTGAGCTGGTGCTCGTGTCGCTCGCGGTTCTTTTTCCCCTCGACTGCACACACAACTCGCATTTGTCAAGGTAGCCTGTCACTTGTGTCTCCTTTATTTCCATCAGTCTTGACTGTTGCTTGCTAGAACAGAGAAGGGAGTGAAGTTTTTTTTTTTCCTCCTACAATCCGTATAAGTTCACACATACTTATATTACTGGCTGATTGTAGAAAAAGAGGCTGCAGTTAGAAGGTAATTAGCTTTGCTCCCCTCCCATAAAAACCATTACTGAAGCTCAACATTTTAATCATCCTTGTAATAATCAACAGGCCATCACTGAAATGCACGTATTCATGAGCTACTAGAAGACGATTCTGTTAATCACACAAATAAAAACTTCAAAACTCCATTAAGGGATTTTTCAGCACAATAGAGCATAAGCCATCTGTGTCATACATTGTTCACTTTAAGAGAGTCTATTTCTGTGATACAAGTGTTTTGGAGAGTAACAAAACTGCCCACTTGTCGGCCATCAAATCAGTCAGTGAATAAAATCAATTTGAAACCATCAGACTTTTTTATGCAAAATTACATTCTCCTTATTGTTATCCCCACAGAGAAAAGCACTTTTAATGCTACGTTTCCCTTCCATGAAAGGGAGAATGCTGTCTTGTAAGAAAGCACATCTTACGAGCACATAGTTACTTTTGTGTACCTCCACAATGAGCAGTTTTGTTCCATTCGCTACTATATAGCAATTTCTCCCACTGGCCTTGTTTGTACACAACTCGATGCTGTGTTAGTGGATTTTACCGTACTTCAGGTGGTCTTATTGATTTTGTTGGCTGAGGTTTTGGTTGTTCTATTGCCAAGTTTTATCATTATAGTGCTTTTATTGTCTTGTTAAGTTTGTGCTGTCGAATGGGGGTCTGTGTATTGTGAAATAACACACAGTCATCTATTTACATATAAAGAGCTGAATTAAGAAGGTAAAATGTCACAGGATAATTAAAAAAAACTAAACAAAATGATGCTGTGATTAGATGCTGTGTTTGCTTCTGTTTTTAATCAAAGAAATATTCATAAGAAAACAAAGAGACGGGAGCACACTGTGCCTATTTTATTCTTAATTACCATTTCTTTAAGTATCTAATGTGTATTTGTGTGTTTCAGCTTTGAGGTAATACAGGTGAAGTAAATGAAGGTAGAGATTGGAGAAAATAGGAGCGATAAATAGCAGGAATTTTCTGTGTAAATGTAATTTAAAGTGCGTAAAGGTAGTTAAATAGAGTGTTTTACTTCTCACTGCAGGAGGTACTCGCTATTTTCAAAATGATATGGGAAAAAAAATTGATGAAATTGAGAGGATATGGGGTGATTTAATGGAAGGAACGTAGCCAAAACAAGGCCATGTTTTTGGAAATGATGTGAATGCAGACGCTGGGGAAATTGTAGTTTCCTTGAAAGACGACTGGGGGCCGGCTCTAATAGCAACTTAATTTCTACTGAACCCCATGTTAAAATGCCCAATTTAGCAGCATGAATAAACATATTTACAGCCTGATACAACAGTTTTGGTCCCCATAGCTAGATAACTGTACTTGTGAGTGATTTTTATTTACGTTCGGTAAAAATTAAAAAAAAGATACAAATCCATGGTGGTTACAGCTAGCTCTCATCACTTTAGGTACTTAGGTCTTGATACACAGCACATAACTGAAGTCTAACCATTATTAAGCCAGTAACCATTCTTATTTGAAAGATAATATGTTATGTTGTGCTGTTACCTAATCGAACCACCGTGACTAGCTCTGGGTTCAAAGATAAAGCTTAAGCGAAGCTACCTTCACCTATGGATGATGGGTGGTGCCTGGGCAAGATGCTGTCAGTGGATGGACGGACCTCATCCGAATGAGTGTAAGGTAATGTTAGCTGGCATTATAGGTTAGCATGAGCCCAGCTAACTTGCCTAAACTGAGCTATGATGGGCATGGTCCAGCTGGTTTCCAGGTCCTGCTCATTTCACCCATTTGGCCATTGTTTGATTAACCGGGACAGGGCAGAAACAGTTCCTGCCAACATGGCGCTGTTCATACAGAGGCTTCAAAACCACTCTTCAGTAAACCTGTGAATGATGTCGCAGCGAGTTTTTAAATACTGTCTATGGGCTAAAACTACTACTTATTTACGTGACAAAGCAGTTTTAATAAGCTACGTGTAATGTAGCTTACAGCGGCACTTGCTAACAACGTTACTCAGCCTTGTAATTATTTACTGTTATTTGATGTAATCCAGTTAGGGCACCTTTATGCTATATGGAATGTAGCCTAAACAATTGTTCATTGTTCTTGAAGTCATTGTGCTGTTCAAAAGACTCCCAATTCCAAGACAGCACAACAATCTGCCATTACAGAAAGTTGTCTGATAGCAGCCTTATTGTTAACAGCCCTGATGTGCATGTCTGTGAAACAATACTTTAAAAGTTTTTGAAAATACTTTAATAATCCCTGAGGGGAAATTGGCTAAAGTATGTGTCAGAAGTGGGATTCGAACCCACGCCTCCATTCGGAGACCAGAAGTCCCGGCTTATCGGAAGGCTTGAACCTTGAGTCTGGCGCCTTAGACCACTCGGCCATCCTGACACAGTTTAAATTCACTTTGTAATTAGATAGAAAGCACTGCAAGTTATTTTGGACTACCAGGTCTGTTTCGCATCTACGGATGATAAAAAAGGTCTGAGAACTTGCTCCACATTGGTCAAATAAATAATTCTCTGAAAGTGATCCAGCATAATTTTCTCATTGAGACCAGTTGTTGAGAAAATATGTTACTTCATTTCCATTTTGGGTCATTACCACCAGTGAATGACAGCCACACCAAAACCTGTTTGGACTAGGTGGCTGCTAATGAGGAGAGCAACACGTTTTCATTTAGAATATATCAGCATTCCATATGAGGACACTGTCACCTTCTTTTTCTCAGCCATTCTCCATCACTGTCCATAGCAAAGCATTTTTAACCTCCCATCTCTCTTCATTCCTCTCCTGTCTTTACATACTAATAGTTGTGCAGCTTAAAGTTTCCAGTTCAAACATATTTGTTATGCAGGCTGAAGTGAGTCTGGAAGTACTTAACAAGTCCACCAGCACAGATGCTGGAAATTATAATCCCACTGGTGCTTTTTTGAAAGTCAACTTTCCTCCAAAACCTCCACTTTTGTTATTCAGTCAGTTCAGTCCTTGGTAACTAAATTTGGGATCCTGTCTTAAGCACGCCTGGCCAGTGCTTCTTCTCTGGGAATCAAATACAAGTACTACTTTTGCATATTTCATATTTTGTTTTGTATAAGCATTAGACACAAACCAACCAAAGTTAAAAAAAAAAAAAAAAGTGAAAACTTGAACATTTAACCATTACACCAAGGGAATCTAGTGGTTTTTTTTATGATTTGGGGGAAACTTTCTGGCACCTTTTCCCTTGAAGGATGGGCTCAGAGCAAATCAATGAAAAATCACAGATTTGGTTACCTGTGCCTTGACAAAAATGCTGAGAATGTCCAAATAGTTGACTAGTACACTTAAAAAATGCTTAGAGATGTGTAGAGGTCCCTTAGCAATTAAAATGACCCCAAAGCTAAAAGGTTAGCCTAAATGTTAGCCTAAATATACAGGCTTTGCCACGATTTAAAATTTTCATTTGTAGCTACCCAAATAAACACATTTAAAAGCTTCATTGTGAATAACTTCAATTATGCCTGGTTTTATGTTTTGTCCTTTTCCCTCACGAGCCAGGGCGTAACAGTCACAAATTCTGAATTCTCTTACTAAATTATGTATATAATAATGTGAGTTTTTTTTTTTTGCAATTTTAAAAAACCCCCTCAAATTTACAAGAGAAAACTCATTCATTTACTTCCCCTTAAACAGTCTCACGATTTTGCCAGTTCAGCAAGGTTTAGCAAAATGTATGTAGTTTTACACATCAGGAGCCCCCAAAATAATTGCAACCTTTAATTATATTCTGGATCATTACAACTGGAGTCACCAATTGAAGAAACCTTTGAAAGAAGATTTTTGGTTTCTCAATATCAATAATCGTGCAGAGGTTGTGCAGTGTTGCCAATAGATGGCTGTTAAGAAAACTGTATTCTCCACCACAGACTAGAGAAGGTAGATGATGTTGCTGCAGACAGTGAAGGACCTATCCTACCTCAAAAACAATAAATGTAGTGTTGGATCTCCAGTTCAAGTCCATATCTGAGGTCCTCATACCCGTTTAAACCTAGGGTCATGGGGATCTGCTGGAGCTTATCCCACCTCTCTTTGGGCGAAAGGCAGGAGAACGACCTGGATAGGTCGCTAAGTTCAACCTCTTCTCCCAT
Source organism: Hirundichthys speculiger (assembly GCA_018398805.1). NCBI lineage: Eukaryota > Metazoa > Chordata > Actinopteri > Beloniformes > Exocoetidae > Hirundichthys > Hirundichthys speculiger. The sequence goes on from JAGFBZ010000155.1 coordinate 517,274, forward strand.
AATGGAAATAAAGTTTAGCTTATTCCTGGTCCTCCTAAATTCTGAATTAGTCTCTTTCTAGTTTCATAATATGACACAATGAGAGTGCTCCCCGTGCACACTGATCAGCAAACATAACTAAAAATGTTTTCGTATGAATGCCAGACCACTCTGGAACCCAGTTTCAGAACTCTTTTATGTGTCTCCAAAATGCTCTTGCAAGTTGAAACCACAACTACATTTTCCAGTTTCATCCCAAAAGTCACTGCCTGTGTTAAAAGATCCCTCAGCCTTCTATCCACCACTGACTAACACTTGAGAGACATCTGTCCACACTAATTAAATAGATCCTTCATTTGCTGGAGCACCACCTTCACTCCAAGGTTCATATAAATTGTGTTGGTAGTTTTTGTTCAGTTTTGATAACAGATGAAAGAATAGACCAACAGCAAAACGGAAATATGTCCGCTCATGACAAAGGGGATTTTAATAGAGGGTATAATATTTATTTCACCTAATTAGTTTACTGAGGTATTAAAAGGGCAGTAGAGGGCATAAACCCTCCCTCCTGTTTGAAAACATCACATTTCAGGTGTTGACCACATGCTGAAGAATTCACATGCAGACTACAGGTCTACAGGTAGGTAGGTAGGCATCGTGTAGTGACGTAAAATGTGAAAATGACAACTACGGCCCATACAAAGACAACATCAGGAACAACTCAATAGCAGGTATGGCAAGGAGATAAGTTCATAAGCCATGGAAACATGGCAAATTCATGGATGGCCTGGCAGGAGCAGGAGGGAAAGGCTTATAGAGCTGCAGGAATGATTGAGGAATCAATAACAGGTGTGAAAGGGAGTGAGAGCACAAGACTCCCAGGCAGGCAGCTGGAGGGAAGAGATCAGCAAAACAGGAGGCCTTAGGGGAGAGAAGTTGAAAAGGAAAGTTTCCAGAGACCTGGAGGTGTAGAGCTTGAGTGGATGAAAAGCAGAAAGAAAAGGAAGAATGATTAAGGAGAACGACCAGGTGGAAGAGAAGATGCGTGGACAGAGATATTTTGGAGGCCAGCTGAGAAGCCATAAGCCATCCATCCATCCATCCATTATGTATCCCATTTAATCTTATGCAGGGTCATGGGGATCTGCTGGAACCTATCCCAGCTCTCTTTGGGCGAAAGGCAGGGGTACACTCCTGGACAGGTCACCAGTCACATGTAGACAGACAACCATGCACACTCACAATCACTCCTACAGGCAATTTAGAACCAGCAATTAACCTGACATGTCATGTTTTTGGACTGTGGGAGGGAAGTCGGAGTACCTGGAGGAAACTCTCGCAAGCACTGGGAGAACATGCAAACTCCACACAGAAAGACCTCTGCCGAGGTTCAAACCAGGAACCCTCTGCTGTGAGGCAACAGCGCTGACCACCAAGCCACCCTGCTGCCGAGCCATAAGTCAAATGCTATGATATTCTAGTTTGTCCCAAAAAGAATGACCTTTGGGGAAAGAAGTGTTGTGATAGTCGTCAGAAACCATTATATAGTCAGAAATCTTGGCTAATCATCTTTTTGTATCCTCGTAAGACCTGAGAGTTCATTTTTGTCCTCTGTTGTGGACAAATGGACATTTGATCAGTACATTGATGACACGGTTTTTCAAGATATTGTGTCGTTTACAACTTAAGTTTTACTGGATCTCAGGAGGCTACGACTGCTGCTGGTTTCTGTATTGACAAGATTTTTTACCCCATTTCTGAAATTTGACATACAGTGTCCACTGCCAATGGATTGTTTGGACTGCCAATGCAAATTAGCCTTCTGGCTATAATTGGGTATATTTACATTTTAAATGTTCATTGATACATTGTACATAGAATATACAATGTCCCTCTACACTAAAAAAATAAATAAATAAATAGTGGATTAAAAAAAGGGAAGGATACTACTTAGACTATTGTCATGTGTTAGAATACCTTTTCTTCCCCAATCAAGGGAGAAAAAGGGTTTAACAGCTTTTTAATAATGTCACCAAACAAATGCAGGACTGTAGTTAATGCTTTTAAGTTACAGTATCCATCCATCCATCCATCTATCCATCCATCCATCCTTAATGACATGCATGCCGCTCGCCTGCTATAAGGAGAGACTTGGCTCACTTCTACATGCAGAGCTGGGGATTAAACCTTCTGTCATTAATGTTCCTTATCTGCAGCTCAGATGATTTGTTTTAATATAGTTTAGTTCATTGGCAATGTATTATTCTCCAAAGGGAATTTATAATACTACGATAAATGTTTAAATAAAAAAAGATAGCAAAGTGAACTGATAGTCATGACGGGTCATTCCTAAAGTCGAATGATTTAGTGTACAGGATGTAAGTCAAACCTGCTCTACTCATCCCTGACAGTTAAAAGCAAATATAGCCATCTCATAAATATTCAAACTACTGTAAGTATAAACAATGAAGTATGTTCTTCACAATGAAGATGTAGGATACAGTAAATACACAGAATGAAGATGAATCAGTATTTCAAAGAACTAAGAGGCATGTCTGACGAGGACAAATTACTCCCAGGAAATGGGATAAGAGTGTTTGAACACTGTTGACTCTGCAAACACAGTCGCCAGCTGTGACACTGTGTTATGTTTCAAATGCAGTATATGCTGTGTGGGTATGAAGCTTTGCTTCACTGCTTTCACTCTTAACAGCAACTTAAGTGCATTAAGTATCCAGACTTTAAATGATTTACTGAAGAATATAGTCTTCCTGACTATAGGAAGCACAGGTTTGTACACTCTCCATTTGATTCTATGGTTTTTGTAAAAACATAATGAGGATCATTGGAGTGGGTCTGAGTATTAGGCAGATGCAACCTAAGGTGAAAATCCACGTATTTTTTCACCAAACCATTATTTTAAAGAAATTAAAGCCAAAGCCAAGCACCCCCTTACTGCTTCAATAACATTTAAGATGATGAGTTACAGCCAGGTGCTGCTAATCATCAGCCATTGAAGACTTGGTCATCAGCAGGAGTGGAGACCCTCATAAAAGCAGGACTTGTAGTAGTTTTTTCTGGTCTGAAGCATTCAGGTGTGTGTTAACACAATGCCAAGAGGGAAAGTCATAAGGGATAGTCTTGGAGAAACAGATGCTGCTGTGCATCAATCTGGAATGAGTTATAAAACCCTGTCCAAAACATTTAGAGTTCAGCTTTCTGGAGTGAGCTTTCCTACAAGAAGAAAGGACTCTAAACAGTTGACAATCTTCACAATATTGGACATTCCACAAACCCCAAACCATACTGTGTACTGCTCAGAGGAATACAAACCCAAGAGCTCCGTCTCAGACCTTTACCAAGCATATTAAATGTTAAAGTCAATGACAGCACAGTGGGAAGAAAACTGAAGGAGTGCAGTTTGTTTGAAAGGGTAACCAGCAGAGAGCCCCTTCTGTTAAGATCAGCAATGATGGAAAACTCTTCTTCTTCTTCCTGCTGCTCCTTTCATGGGTAGCCACAGGGAATCATCTGCTTTCATCTAACCCTATCCTTTGCATCCTCTTCTCTCACACCAGCTAACTTTATGTCCTCTTTCACTACATCCATGAATCTCCTTGAATGTCTTGATTTTGGTCTTCTACCTGGCATCAGGTCATCCCTCATCATCCCTCCACATATTTATATTCACATATTCACTCTCCATCCCTTGTATACATCAAAACCATCTGAGTCTGCTCTCTCTGACTCTTTCTCCAAAACATCTAACATGCTGTCCCTCTGATGTACTCATCCCTGATCCTATCATCGTTGTCACTCCCAAAGAGAACCTTAACATTTCAGGTCTCACCACAGTCTTGTATACCGTCCCTTTCTTTGTTTGCTGATAGTCTTTTATCATACATCACATCTGACACTTTTCTCCAACAGTTTCAACCTGCTTGCAGACACTTCTTCACCTTTTTTTTTTCCACTCACCATTGCTCTGGACTGTTGACCCTCAGTACTTTAAAATCACCGACCTTCTCTATCTCTGCTCCCTGTAGCCTCACCGTTCCACTAGGGTTCCTCTCATTCACACACATGTATTCAGTCTTCCTTCATTCCTCTCCTTTCCAGGACATACCTCCACCTCTCTAGATGTTCCTCCATCTGTTCCCCACTCTCACTACAGATCACAATGTCATCTGCAAACATCATAGTCCATGGAGATTCCTGTCTAACCCTCATCTGTCAGTCTGTCTATCACCATAGGAAACAAGAAGGGGCTCAGAGTTGATCCTTGATGAAGTCCCACCTCCACATTGAAGTCCTTTGTTACACCTACAGCACACCTTAGCTTTGTCAGAGAGCTCTCCTACATGTCCTGCACCACTCTAACATACTTTTCTGCTACACCAGACTCCCTCATACAAAACCATAGCTCCTCCCTTGGCACCCTGCCATCTGCTTTCTCAAGGTCTACAAAATCCCAATGCAGCTCCCTGTGACCTTCTCTGTACTTCTCTATCAGTATCCTCAAAGCAAATGTTGCATATGTAGTATGCTTTTTTTGGCATGAAACCATACTGCTGTTCACAAACACTCACTTCTGCCCTTAGTCGAACTTCCACGACACGTTCCCCTTGTTCTTAAATATCGGCATCAGACATCCTCTCACTCTCTAATATTGTTGAATCTCTGGTTCAAAAAATCTACTGCTACCTCTCCTCGACACTTCCATACCTCCACAGGTATATCATCAGGACCAACTGCCTTTCTACTCTTCATCCTCTTCAATGCCCTCCACACTTCAGCCTTACTAAACTTAGCTATCACCTGGTCCACAATGGTCACCTCCTCTACTCTTTGCTTTGTTCTGTTTTCCTCATTCATCAACTCTTAAAAGTACTCTTTCCATTTTCCCATCACACTTCTGCCACCCGTCAATACATTTCCGTCTCTATCCTGAATCACCTTAGGTGCATGTTCTTCCTATCTCCATCTCTCTGCCTCGTCAACTTGCATAAATCATTCTCTCCCTCCTTACTGTCCAACCTAGCGTACAACTTACGCCGCATTTCCCTGTACTCCTGTATACTCTCTTCATTCCTCTCAGTGTCCCACTTCTTCTTAGCTAACCTCTTTCTCTGTGTATACTCTTCCAACCAGATGACACATCAAGTCCTCTCTCACCTGTCTTCCTGATCGCATTAGCTGTAGTTGTCCATTCATCTGGAAGCACCTCCTGACCACTCAGAGCCTGACTCAACTCCTCTCTGAAAACCACACACTTTTCCTTTTTCAGCTTCGACCACATTGTCCTCTGCTCTGCCTTTGTCCTCTTCATCTTCATCATCCTACACACCACCATCCTATGCTATCTGGCTACATTCTCACCTACCACTACTTTACAGTCACTGATCTCCTTCAGATGACATCATCTTCATAAGATGTAGTCCACCTGTGTGTTCCTACCTCCACTCTAATTCTCCCCATGTTCCTGCCTTTTCTGGAAGAAAATATTCACTCCAGTCATTTCCATTCTTTTTTCCAAAGTCTCCCACCACCCATCCTTCTGCTCTCTTATCTTAGATAGCAAACCTGCTCATCACTTCCTCACCACCTCCGTTGCCTTCTCAAACATGCCTTTTCTTTTATCCCTGGGGATACTCTCCATCACGTCATCCATCTCACTCCAGAATTTCTCCTTCCTAACTCACACCCTACCTGTGGAGTATGACAGTAACAACACTGAACATCACACCTTCAACTTCTAGCTTCAGACTCATTACTCTGACACTCTTCACCTCCTGAACATTCCTAATAAGCCCTTTAAGACATCACCTGCTCCATTTCTCTTCCCATCTACACAATGATGAAACAGTTTGAGCCCTGCCTAAGCTTCTTGTCTTGCTACCTTTCCACCTTTTGCCCTGAACGCACTGAATATCCACCTTTCTCCTCTGACATCATGTCAACCAACTCTTTCGCTTTTTCTGTCATAATCCCAACTTTCAAAAACCCTACTCTCAGCCCTCGTCTCTTGCCTTTTCTCTTTTCTCTCTGCCTACAGACACGACTTCCTCCTCTCCTTCCTCGACTTTTCTTTGACCAACAGTAGCCCAATTTCCATCGGCGTCCTGTAGATCAACAGCGCAGATGGCAGTCTTTAACTCAAGCCTCGACTGAACGGGGTTCATGGGTCTTGAGTTTTGGAGGGTTAATTTGGCGTAGGTTTTACGTTGGATGCCTTTCCTGACAAAACCCTCCGCCTTTATCCAGGTTTGGGACCCCCTGAGGCTGCGATGCAATGATGCACAGCTAAGGCTTGCATAATAGGATCGGACCAAGTACACCAGCAAATCTACAGCATTGCTGAGAAGAAAAATCAATAAATGAATAAACAAATAAAAATGACAATCAAGGTTTTGGAATGGTCTCCTTGAATTCCAGACCTCAAATCAATTGAAAGGCTTTAATGGGACCTTGCAAGACTTGTGGACAATCAAAAAGCTCTAAAACTTAATGAAGAGGAGCCACAGAAGTCACGTACATGTATCATGAAATGGCTGTTTCAGATTATTGCTGCTAAACATGGGTTTACAAGCTATCAATTGGTGGCAGTATTTTTTTTTTTCTTTTTGGGTTAAAAAAGCACATACTGTTACTATTGAACACCAAGGCGACCATTTTTATTTTTTTTCTCATCTGTATGCTGAGAATCCATAGAAGCATCATATTAAAATTAAAGACATATCCTATATATATTCAGTCTCTGCAGGCTCCAGCCTCTTTAAAATTCATGTGCATGGCAAACCACGCAGAAGGACATGCAGTCACGTGAGGGTGACTGACGTGAGCACAACCAGCGATCAGTACACTCAAAAAAAGCAAACTGGGTGTCTGTTACCGTAACCTAAGTCCAGTATGTAGCTTGTATTATATAAAATCATGTTTTATAGTTAAACATTTCTAAATTATGCAGTTTTAACACAATACTACAACAATTTAAATTTACTAGACTAATTTATGTTAATACAACATAATTCTAATGGATTAAGATAACAAATCACTTCTGTTTACAACTCCGGAGCAGTAGGTGGCAGTAATGAGCAAATTCCTAATCAATAGTTCCTTCTTTAATCATTGTCAAAGTTGGAGCGGCAAAGTGGAGCGGACATTATGAGACAGCAGGCGTGGAAGAAGGTAAGCTTAATCTTTTCTCTTCAATTGAAAAGAAGGTAATAAAAGTACAGAATTGTTATCGACAGTTAGTTATTGCCGTCTTTTGCATTTTGAATGACTTTTTCTGTTCAGCGTGTTTTATTAGAGTGCAGGTTCGACTGTCGCCATGTGCAGGCTTGTTAACTAAGGTGAACAGGTTGACGGCGGCAGACTCATTTACATAACCGCTCAAACCAAAGACAGTTTTGAAAACGTTTTAAAAAATAATAGTGGTAAAGTTAAATATTCCCACAAGTAGCGTCTTTCTTTCGCCTGGAGTCCGACAGGGTTAGGGGACTTTCTCAGTTAACTCGCCGTATATGTCCTCGGCCGGGACCACTGCTCTGGTGCAGCTAGTGATGGGTCGGTCGCGAACGAGAGCCGTTAAAGAGCCGGCTCTTTGAAGTGAACGACGGGAGCCGGCTCGCGATAGAGAGCGATTTTTTTATTTTTGATTTTTTTAAATTGTCTTTTAAAGCCGCATTAACATGAGTGGCGGGGGGGGGGGCAGGCAGGCAGGCAGGCACATGAACAGAAGGCAGACAGGCGAGAGGAGCGAAAGAGGGTTGGACCATTTCACCAAAGATGAGTGACAACAGGAAAATGAGTAAAATTTGGACACATTTTAAAGTGTTAGACTCCAGAAAGGCAGAGTGAACACTTTGTAAAATACAAATTTCATATCGAGCAGACTCTACAAACAACCTGCACAGGCATATTCAAACTAGTCATCCAACAGTGCAATTAACAGAGTTGGAGAAAAGACCAGCATGGGACTCTGAAGGTTTTTCACTATTTAGAATTTATTTATGTATATGTTAAGTTTATTAATAAAGCCATATAAATACTATACATATGTAATATTTTAAGTTTTTTTTCTTTTTTTATGTTTTTTCCCAGAAGAGCAGAAGTAAATTACTGCCCCAACTACCCATCAGGTGAATCTGCAGACACTTGAAAAACAAGAGAGACCCTGCTTTTAGAAGTAAAGAAAAGGAACAACCAGGACACAGTGGCAGCCATGATGGAGAAGACCTTTGCACACAGAAGGCAAGAGGTTATGGTGCACCCCTCATTGCTGATTTCAAAACCAAATTGCCGGCTCTCTTCTGTGTACGTGAGGTGAGTGAATAAATACAGAGCACTCATTTACTTCTGAAATATGTCTTCATTTAAGATAAATGAATCTTACACACTGTGTAAGATACAGTGTGATTTGGTGTAAGCTAAACAAATATGGGCAAGCCTTTGAAGTAACTTGTAAGGTGATTGAAGATTTGATGATGGTTCAATTAGTTGGTCAATTCAATCAAATTCAGTGTTGTGTAACTTTTTTTTCTTCTCTCATTTAAGCGAACTGCTGAATTCAAGAGGATTACAACCGTCAGTTTGCTGCCAAAGTTCTTCTCCAAACTGGATGTTCTATCTTCAAACCTGATGAAGGTGTTTTCTAGGAGAGGGGGCGGTCAAGGAAGAAAGATCAAGAGCATGGTACCCATCACCCAGGTATGAGGATAAAAAAAAGAAACTGAACAGCCATAATATTTATATCGTGTTTGACATTTAAAAGGAGAATGTAAAAGGATGAAGATGAATAAAACTAGATGGAGAGGGGGTAATGTCCTTGATTGAAGAATGATTTGACAAAATACAAACGTTGGGCACAGTTGACAATGTCCACTGACATTACAATGGTAGTAATAAATAAACATGAATAAATGTCTTATTTGGAAATAAAACCAAACCACCTAAGGATAATGTAAGTTCACATATCATACAAATATCAATCACGTTTTTACATAAAAAAAAGTTAATGTCAGTGTTTGTTCAATGTTTGTGAAATCTTTTTTACCTGTTGACTTTAAAATTGCTTTTTGTTGTCTCTTTTATTGTCCTACACATTCAGACCGATGCCACTGATATCAGAAGAGAGAGCATCATCAAAGCCCTGTGTGTCTACTTACATGAAGAGCCAGAGAAGCTTGTGAAAGAATACATGGTATGAATTTAGTTTTGATTCTCCATCTGTAAACAACCCAGATACACACTTCACCCTCCTGTTGTCCTCTGGGTTGAAACTGACCCGATCTGTCCTTCCTCCCTTCCTTCTGTCCCTCCATCCTTTCTTCTGTCCTGCCACCCTTCCTTCTTCCCTCCCTCCTTTCCTTTCTTTCTTCCTCCCTTCCGTCTGCCTTTCATTCCTCCTTCTTTCTCTTGCCTTTACTGCCTCTCTTCCTTCTGTCCCCCCACTCCTTCATCTTTTACATCCTCTCTTCCTCAAATCTTTGTCTCTCCATCCCTCCTGTCTAATTTGCTTCCGTTCTCCCTCTCCTCTTTTCTCTCGTTCCAAATTGTTCTTGTCTTCTTCTGTCCCACCATCCCTACTTCCCTCCCTCCCTCCCACTCCATCTTCTCTCCTTTCCTTGATTTTATTTCTCCTTTCCTCCATCTTTCCTTCCTTTCTCCATTCCTTCCTTCCTTTCTTTCTTGATCCAATCAGTTCCCCTCCTCCACCTTTCTATCTTTCTTTCTTCCTCCTTTCCTCCCATCTTTGTCTCAGGACAAAACGAGGGTAAGAAAAGACAATGTAATATTAGAATCTTTCACATAAGATAAGTGACAGCTGCTTTACAGAAATTTGTGTATTTAAAAAAATGGTACTACTGTAACATTTTGACATACATATCCTCTATTTCCCCCCTTTCTTCTGTGAAGAACACAGATGGTGAAAGCAGTGAAGCTGCGATGATGAAGACTACATTTGGAATCTTTGTCATTCGCAAAGAAGGTGCAGAGCCAAAAGATGGACCGGAAGAACTAGGTATCATTCTGGAGGGTGTGCAAGTTCTGGATGGGCTTGGAAACGTACCACTTGCTGTGGGAATGTTGTTCCTCAGCTATCCACCAGAGCTGCGATACACCTTCGAAGCTTTGCAGAAGCTTATCATGGAGCTTGATGGAAACAGACTCTCAAAAGAAATTCAAACACTGAAAACACTACTTGCACGTTAGTCATCCTCAACAGGGTAAACTACTGTTCAGGTAGAAGTTACTCTGTATGAAGCCATTCAGGCATTTACCCTCAAATATGATAAGATGTTGTTAATGTGTTTTGATACTTTAAAATGTTGATATCTGGAGGTTAGAGTAGAATAATGTTTAGAAGTGTTTCTTTAAACAAGCGAAGAAAAAAAGTGTCAAACAACGAAGTTTTCTTTTGAATCTTGAGATGATTGCACAATACTGTATTTAACATTTTTCTTTGCACACAGTTGCCAGACGTGTTCTGCATATAGCTTCATAACCAGCTTTGATTTGTTTTTTGGTCATCAGAAAGCTCCAAATGTAGACACCTAATATACTGGTTGTTTTAATGGTTTACACTTGAAATTTGTATGTGAAAAGGAATGTATGTTGCACTGTGATTTCTTAAACTTGAGCCACTTCATGGCTACCTAGAATCCAGTCTTAAATTTTCATAGATGTCAGTTTTTATAGATTTGTTTGACATAAATTATAGGTTGTAAATAAATTATAGATGTAAACTGGGGGTAAACTTAACAGTGTCTGTCTGTTGGACTGAATTTCATGCTGTGTGTATGCTAACCCTAACCCAGAAACATGTTTTCAGCCAATTGCTTGTGAGTGAGTTTTGCAATTTCTGATAAAGTGTTATTCCAAGAAATCCAGTTTTCTTCATGTTTTTCTTTGCCAAAACTTGACACCAGCTTGGGGAATATAGATTGACATTTGTATAAATTGCAGAATTTAAAAATAATGTTAAATTATTTGTTTTATTATCCTACAATTATGTTCCTGTTAACCTAATGAGTTTTGTTGACTAAGCACAATTAATTAATGTAACTGTTTTAAAAATAATGGTTGCAACTACCCATTTAAATTAAGTCATAATTATATCATACAAGTTAAAATGGCCCAACAAAAATATGTTACTATGTAACATTTACCCTTACAAATGTAGTTGGACATCATCCTAGTAATTACGTCATAGTAACATAAATGCATCATGTTGATCCAACATATTTATATTTAGGTCAGTCGACAAAATTGTTTCTGGCAAAATTAACGCAATTTGTTTGGGTGGAAATTATTTCCATAATTTTATTACGTTCTGCGAACAAATAATTTTTTTGAGTGTAGCAAGCTTTCGGGAAAAAAAAAAACCCTCTTTTCCCACTATTAATCCTACAGGAAAAACAATAGCACAGACATGAAAATGTTCGTCCTGACACACTTGAGCGGTCTTTCTCTGGTGAGATAATGAAAGCAGTTTGAAGTGTTGAACCTCAGAGGAGCTGTGCCTGACCCCAGGCTCCACACCGAGTGTGTGTTTTAGTGTTCAGGCTCCAAAGTGTACGCAGCCTGAAGTAATGAGAATGTGCAGGCGACAACGGCGAAAATTTATGGGACCACAAGGTAAATGAAATAATCAACGACAGAGATTGGAAAAGTGAGGATGGAGGCAGATTCATTTTAAAATTTTGACTTACGTGTTCATGGCAAAATGTCTCTCTTTAAAGAAAAAAAAAAAAAAAAAACACCTCATCCCACAAAGAATACATGTCTCTGAGGCATCTGCACAGCCAGAAAGAAGGCCTGTCTTGTTGTTGAGAAGGCAACTTTTATAACATAGTATTAACAGCACTGTCAATTGTTATTGTCGCATTTAAATTAATGGTAGATTTTACTACGGGCATCAGTTTCACACAATCAAATTAAAATAAAATTGTGTCAGCAACATGGAAGCATCTGAAGTAGCAGATTCTTTTTTATATGTTGCATAAATTAATTATGTGGTTGAAAAATACAACACCATTAGCTTCATGACACTGATATACCAAAGCTTATACAGGTGATGAATAACACTGAAGCAAAGTGGCTTTGCAGAAAGTTATCACGCTTGGCGTGTCACAGCTCATAAATGTATTGTGAATTGCAACTCCACAGGTATAAATGTTTAGAACCCAGCGTCCATGTTTTTTTCTGAGTCAGCTCATCTATTCCTGTCTTGCCTGTCCAATAGACTCCATCACTACATTCCCCTCTCTGCATATTTCTGTCATAGTTCTTCATCTGGCCCTAACTTCCTCCTGTCCAACCCTTCATTCCTTGTCAAGAAAATTAGCCTCTCTGTGATGGATATTATTGCCTCAACTTCCTGCCTGCCTTGATCATACATCAAAAGGAGTCCAAACAGGAATGTGACTCATCAAAACAACTCTTAAATCAGAAAAAGTTAGAATGATGTGGAAAAAAGTTTGTCTTGTAGACATTATGACCTAAATATATATCTTTTTGTCCAAAAAGAGGTTAGGGAAGTAAAGCTTTTACTACTTTATAATGTTGCCATTTCTTCAGACAAGTACACAGTTAAAGTCATTTCAAACAAATACAAAATTTTTACCCACTTGAACAGCGGAATGACGTGTTATTTTTTTACAGCATCTTCAACTGTGACACATGACTTCCTCCCTAACTGGCTGTAGCTCGAATGGGGTTACCACAGTGACTCAATGTACATGGCATGCAAAGATATCCGCTGGCAGTCAGAGGTGGCTCACTACCAAGTATTGTACACTGATGAGCAACCGTCGACTGTTCACCAACCTGCCTCCGTCCAGTTTGTGGGTTTGGCCTGAACAGTCTATCCGGTCAATGCTTTCACCATGATTAAGATGCGAATAGTAGTAGAATACCCTATCAGCCAGCATAACTTCCTCTTCTTCATTTGAATAAATGAAAGCTAAACCAAGCACTACAATGACTTACACCACCTTTAGTGGACAAATAGCTATTACAACACTCGTCAGACAGTCCCCACACTCAGCACAGTATTTTCAATGGTTCTTTCCTCAACACAGCGGATGAACAGTATGTATGTCAGCAATATATAAAAAGAGCTGTTTTTCTCTGAACCATTTATATTCATAAGGCAGATTTTTATAACTTTAAAAGTGTAAAATCTTTCAGCTTGTAGCTTTTAAACACAAGCTGGTATTAATGATGCCAAGCAATGAAGCTTGGCATCATCGCAATCTTCCTGCAAGCAAGTCTTAAGGTGTGCTGCAGTATGGGGTCATTGTGATTTGCAATTTTTCATTTCAAAACAGTCGACACGCCACCCTCTCCTTCCTCAACCATATATTTGAAAACTGTGCAGAATGTGATTTTGCATTATTCTATTGAATTATGCATGGACCTTTTAAGGAAAAGATGTCATCTTAAAGGCAGCATATCGAATAGGTTTTATTGTTATATGCACAGGATAAACAAGCAGTTACCCACTACAATGAAATTCTTGTTTGCCATCTCTCTTTTCACAGCAGAGTAAAAGGTATTTAATTTTATATTTGCATTGTGCTGGTTTCTGGAGAGGTAGAGGTAGAGCGCAGAAGAATGAAAAGGATGTTCTCTAACAACCTGTCCAAAGTTTACTTTCACTAGCAGGGCAGTGAGGTGGCAGCAGACCCACTCCAGGGCTGAGACAGAGCAATAATGGAAGACCATCTGGGAGAAGGAGGGAGACACATAAGAGCAACGCTCAGTGGTTGGTGGCTCTACCATCAGAGCAACCTCCAAGATCAAAATCCAGTAGTAATCACGGTGGCAGACATCCAGAAAAGAGAAAAAGGGTGTCAAAAATAAAGCTAACTACACTCTATGAACACCTGGCAGCACAAATGCACCTGCTGCTCAGGTCAGGGACCCACTCAAAGTGGCTAACCAGACAATCGGCATGAAGGACCCCCAGAAAAGAAACATACCAGCTACTGGCCTATAACCAGCCTCAGCATCAAATGGAAGCTCCAATAGCGGCTAAGGTGAGTAGGCACATGGATCAATATATGAGCAGGGGTCAGAAGGAACTGGTAATAACACCAGAGCTGGCCAAGCACCAGCTACTGGTCGACAGAAGCAATCGCCCGAGACTGCAAGTCTGCGAAGCACCAACCTGTGCACTGCCTGGATTAATGACAAGATGCCTATGACTCAATGGCCACACACTGCGATGGTTGAAGATGTATAAGATCAACTGGACACTCTCTGCCTTCATCCAGAACTTAAATGAGGCTGTGGAGGACAACTCTAAGCCTGTGGTGACAGGTGAGCATCAAATGTGGTAGATACCAAGGAGATGCTGTTCTGCATAGGCCTCAACAAGCTCAGTCAGATCACATAGAGAGTGGCTACGGGTACAAACTCTGAAATGTGGCGACCATCAGCCACCTCCTCTACATGAATGACATCAAGCTTGATGCCAAGAACGAACATGACACGAACTCACTTCACCAGGATCTACAGCAACGACATCAGGATATTGTTCAGACTAAATAAATGTGGATGGACGGTATCTAGGAGAGGAAAGATGATCAGAAGAGGCGTGGTCTGCTTTTTTTTCCCTTGTTTTCTTTTTTCTCCAGCATCAGATCTCACTGGGAGCATTTCAAAAATTGGAGGTGACATAAATTGGGAATTGAACCAAAAGGCAACATAGTAGATGTTCAGGACAGCTACAAATACCTGGGGAGCCCACACCCAAATGGCAATCATGATGAGACAGCTCGGAGGTCAGCCAAAGCCAAATACGTACATGGGGGTGAGGCAGGTCTTGAAAAGTCAGCTGAATGAGATAAAAACAAGATCCAGGCTATTAACACCTTTGCCCTACCAGTAATCAAATACCCTGCTGGCATAATACCCTCGCCGTTGTAAGAGATGCAAGCTGCCACTGTTAGGGCAAGGAAACTCCTTACAATGCATGAACGGTTTCACCCTAAATCCAGCATCCTGAGGCTGTATGCTCAGCGAGCGGGGGGGAGCCTGAGGACTGGTGAGAGTCAAATCTACTATTCAGGAGGAAACAGCAGGCCTCCAGGAATACCTCAAGAAGATGGCCCCCCGCTGATGACCTGCTAAGTGAATGCCTCAAGCAACTGAAACCCAGCATGGAGGAGGAATCCGAGGGGTCATCATGGATACACGAAGCCCCTGCATGACATGTACCACCGCCAAAATGAAGATGTGACTGACATCTAGAAAACACGTTCCTCGCTCTGTACCTGAATACCAGTAAGCTACGTAGTCTACTGGTATTCAGGTACAGAGCGAGGGAAGACATGGCGTCGACAGTAAGCAGTGACATAGAGATAAAGGATGCTCCGAGTAGTTTTTTCAGGTCAACGGTATGGCGGCATTTTGGATGTACACAGAAGAAAACGGTGAGAAAGAGATAAAGACAGGACCAAAACAGTGTGCAAATATTGCAAGAAACATATGCAGGTAATACAAGGAACATGTTGCAGCACGTCACCCGGCACCACAAAGAGCCACTTCGACCACAGCCTGAGCGAAAATTACTAAAGGGGTGAACCACCTTGGTATTCAACTTTGAATCTCCTCTCTCCCTCAACAACGCGAGGGCACAAGAAATTACCAGGATGATTGGTTATTTTATTGCAAAAGATTTGAGGCCCTTTTCAGTAGTGGGAAAACCAGTTTTTGAAAATGAGCTTTTTTGAGTTTTTGTTATTTCAGATGTTGAATGACATCAGTTAAATAATTTTTTTGTGATAAAAGGAGATAAATGATGATGTGCAGTATTTCTTTCAAAAAAATAGACTATATTTAAGATGATCATTTTAATTGCACTATTTCTTATGAATAAAAGATAATTTTATTTGGTCATAATTTGTCTGTAGTTCATTTTGATTAAAAAAAAAAAAAAAAAAAAAAGGTGACTGAATTGTACTGTGAGCAAAAAATCGTGAATTGACCCGAAATCGTGAGTTGAGTGAATCGTTACATCCCTAACACTGATACAAACGACTGCGATCTAAAACCATGACTTTTGGACTTGTGTCTTTTTAATACTTTGACTGTGCACAAAGCATCCACTTCCCTACACAACACGTTTCAACTGTATGATGGCTTATCCCTGATTCCTCCAGAGAAGTCAACAGTGCTTCTGAACAGGACTGACATGAGGCTTCTTTATTTTAAGTGTAACTCCATATTTCTATGCTTGAAAAAGCAATTGTTTGCCCATAGCAGCTATCGATGAATGACAAACCTCCATCTTAGCTTGTATGGATGCACAAAGAGTGTACTTTGTTTTTCACACATTCAGGCTGTTCAATAAGTGAATTGAAAGCGGTTTGATATGATTTTTGGATGGAAGAAAAAAGAAAAAAACTAACACATTTCTCTATAGCATAAAACCCCTCTGCTGCAGACAATAGTAATCTGTCTATTATCTGAGAAACCTCTATCAGGAGTCCACAAAGGCAACATGATACCATGGCTGAGCTCTGGAACAGCTCAGGTCACTACGTGGGTGTCTGGCAGCAGATCAAGTCCATTCAACTGACCCACTGACACGTCAAGAAACACAATCTGAAGCTTAATAAATAAATAAATATGTGAAACATCAATCAATTAAGATAAACATGATATATTTCAGGTTTACTGTCATGTTTAAAATGTGGTTTAAAAGCACATCGTGAGAATAACAGTCCATATAAGCACTAACACTGTAAAGTTCAAGACTGACAGCAATATTTATGTCCGCTGCTCATTTCTACAACACAGTCAGAGGCAGGAGTTGATTTAGTTAGTAGCTACGACGGGAGTTTCAGAACTACTTGCATTTTCATGAATACCGAAACGCGTACATTTCGCACTCCTCACAGTTTACACATGAACCCGTTTTGCTCACGTTTCATAAATGAAACCCATTATGTTTGCATGTGTTTGCATTAGTAGTTATTCAATCAAGACTGTTTTTTTTTGTTTGTTTGTTTGTTTTTTTTCTGATGTCTGAGACTGAAAGAGGATGACGCTTTTTTTCACATGAATATCTTGGATTCATCATGTCTGAAATGTATGAGGTCAAATAATTTTTTTGCATTTTCTAAATTAGGGTTGCATTAATCTGGATGTAAAGGGTGGAAAACTTCCTCCTGTTATAATTCAATCAAATCTAATAGTCAACCTATTGTTTTTTTCTGAAACATTCAAAGAACCAATTAAATACAGCTCTGTGCTGCAACATTTGCTGCTGCATATTCATGAGAGTGGGTGTCACTGTAAAACCAGCCCCAGTGATGAGCACCCAGTTCAAGCCTGTAATGGCTAAATTGCACAGAATAAAAGTGGTGCTTGAGTCGATGAGCTCCACAGCCATCCAGAACTGTGTAGCAAAATCACTACTGGCCCAGGACCCACGAGGTTCCAGTAGCCTGGCCAGCCTCACCCATTCACTTTGCAAAAATTCACTCTTGTGAAATGGTTTTGGTAGCCCCCCCCCTTTCATAGCCAATGACACAGGTACAAAACTTCAGAACCAATCACACTGGGGGAGTGGAAGACTTAATACAATAACTCGAATAGGAGCATCCAACAGCTACTGTTAGGATTTAGGATAAACCCACTAGATAATGTAACTGTTAAAAGCTAAAACTTTATTGCCTGTAGGAAGGCTGGCTGTTTTTATGACTGTGAGTACTCAGTTTGCTGCTTTAGGTTTTATGACCTAAACAACTGAAACATCGTGGACTCGTGACCCACCCAAAAGTTTGTGACTTCCAGATAAACAGCTGGTTTATTATCCTGCACTGTAAGACTGAAGAGCTGTTGGCCAT
The DNA here is from genome assembly GCA_018398805.1 of Hirundichthys speculiger. Classification (NCBI taxonomy): domain Eukaryota; kingdom Metazoa; phylum Chordata; class Actinopteri; order Beloniformes; family Exocoetidae; genus Hirundichthys; species Hirundichthys speculiger. The sequence continues at coordinate 535,120 of JAGFBZ010000155.1, forward strand.
TTGGATTCTGAGACAAAGAGCAATAAACTCAGAAGAACGCAAGGATCCACCTCTATAAGAACTGAGACAATCTGACATGCTGTGTGCATTTTCCTGGCATCTCTCGTGATGTTAGGAAGGTGTACCACCGGCCTATTAAAATATTCTGCATGGCATATTGAATCTTTTGTATTCATCATTGTATATTAAACTCTTTGATTGGTCTTTGTTTCTAGTCTCGTCAATGGCACCAGATAAAAGAACACGGAGAATTACTTTCACTACAATTCAGAACTAAGATGGCTGTAGAACTGCTAATAACATCCTGGATAAAAAAAAAATGTTTTTTACAACGTTCTTGCTGGCACGTCATCTCAGATGTCAAATGTTGATACTTGTCTGTTTCTCACTCTGCTTACTTCACATGCTTAATTTCTCCCATGCTGATGTTGTATGCTGACCCAGTTGTGTCCAGAGGCAGTTTTATTTATTTTGTTGAATTTACGAATTATCAACTGAAGTTGAACCCTGAGAAACTATACTAAATCTATGTATCAAAGAGTAAAAGAATCAGGATGGCTGGCCAGGCTAATGCGTGAGGCAGGTAACACACATAAAGTGTTACATCACATCAGTTCAATTCAATTCAGTTTTATTTGTATAGCATCTATTACACTGCCAATTCTCTCTAGGCATTTTACAGAGACCCTGAGCAAATATCATTAACTAAAATTATAATATTAAACCCTAATCAAAGATAATGGCAAGTTAAAAAAAAAAAAAACTCCCATAGTGGGAGGAAAAAAAACCAAACAGTGGCAAGGAAAAAGTCCACTTTGAGGAAGAAACCTTGAGCAGGACCTGGCTCATAACGGGGGAACCTTCCTGCTGAAGACCAGCCGGGTAAAGAAAGAAAAAGAGAAGGGAAATAGGACAGAGAGAGGAGAGCACGTACACCCTGGCAACACTACACTAGACAAAAAGGTATAAATTATTATTATCCATTAGCTTTAGCACTGCGAATTCCAGCATTTATATTCTGACTGGTTCATTGTTATTACATGAACTACAGAGATGACTATATAAACAGATGTAGGTAGCAAAACTGAGATGAGATGGTCAGAGGACTAGTTTGCAGTATTTTGAACATTTAGACAGTTATGGAATGTCATATCTTTGACACCGAGTTTTAATCAAAAGTATCTTCTGCAACACAGTCAATAAAACTACAATAATGTCCCCTGATTTCAACCACTGAGTTCTGTTCCCACAAAAGGTCATAGCTGTCAAGATGGCTTATTGATCAGCATGCTTAATGTGCATCATCAAATTTCAACAATGCAGAATTTCATAATCGAAATTTATTGAGCGTTATACTGTACCTGTTAGCAAATCCAAACTTCCACCAAAATTAGTAAATATGTTCATCTAATAGAACACTTAATTTCTTTAAATGATAGCCATGCCTCTGATAAGCATCACCAACCAACATATCGGCTTCATCAATCCCTTTACATAAATATAGTTTGATGTTATTCCTTAAAGAGGTAAAGAGGAAACATTGTTCAGCAAGGAAAGCAGTTAATACTTCAAAAGAACTGTATAGATGTACCAGTATATGAAGATCATGCGTCAAGGTTAATCAATGCTCGCAATCATGCACATGTACTGGGACGAACTTCACAAGATTTATAAAGAAATGAAAATCTACCTCCTAGACTTGTATATGCTCCTCAGGCAGAGGAGGCATAAGCATGGATCAGCAGACATGAGGGGGGGCAAGGACGGTACCATAGGGTGTTGACTCTTCTCCATACATTCATCCAAAGCAGCATTTAAAAGCGCATCACGTTGCCGCTGACTTATTCCACATTAGCTTGTCCGAGAGCTACGGTGCCAACAAAGAATAACAAAGACAGGATAGAAGCTTGCCTCAAAGACAGATGGTAAAACTAGAGAGGAAGGACAAAACATGTCAATACTTATCAATAGTTCAAACACTTCGGAGTTCGATGCAGTGTCTGCAGTGAAGTGCATGACAGGAATCCACCCCCAAATTACTGCATTTTACAGCGTATGAAGTTTTATTTCTTTTGCTTGAGTAGGCTTAAAATGGACACTGTGAAAGCTGCAGTTTGTTTTCTTTTATTGATCCACTAAAAATCTTTGACCAAAAGTTCATTGGAAGTTCATTCAGCATTCATTTGTGTAAAGCTTCCTAGCAGTCCATCAAAAAAAAAAAATAGTAGTTGAAAATGATCTTTAATGTTAGTCCTTTGACTACATACAAGATTACATAAGCCAATAAAATTCGTATGCACCGTGGACAGTTACTGAAATAAAAAACACAAAACTTAACTTATTTATTAACTTATTTATTCTCAAAGTATATACAGACAAAAGAAATGAAAGGAGACAAATTTGTTTCTCACATGGAACTTGTACCATTTTCATTTAGATTTCATTGTCACTATTTAAACGTCAGTTTGGGGGTCAACAAGCATTAATCTGTTTCAAACAAATGCGTCGGTTAAAAAGTGAATCACGTTTGACCTTATATTCAATTTACCTTTGCATCTTTTTTTCTTTGCCACAAAAACAAAAAAAGTTTCTGCCTGTATGAAGCCAGTCTTGCACATATCTTTGCACTATGACAACAAGATAAGACTGAAAGGCTTCGTAGGGAGTTTTATTGCCATCCAGTTCTACACTTACATTCGAACTTGCATTTGGGCTGCTCCCTGTTTGGGGTCGCCACAACAGAGTTATCTGCATGACTGGTCTGGCACAGGTTTCATGCCGGATGCCCTTTAGGACCCTACCAGGACGTGAACCTCCCATACGGTAGGTGACAGCGCTACCACTAAGCCACCATGGAGGCCCCTGCACTTACAGGAGAATAAAGTGAAATTTTTTTCTCTTCTAACTACAATAGAATAAACAATAGATGAAAACCAAAAAGATGAATTTAAAAATGCAAAAAAGAAAAACAATTGCAAGTTTGAAAAAAGAAGAAGACAGTGTATCCAATATTAAACATAATCTAAGGCACCTCTGTCACACCAAGACCTGAGCAGAATACTAATGTAATGTGCAGGAGGTTTAGGTTTGTGAAGTGGCCTCAGAAGTGTGCAAAATGGCTCAGACACAAACAGAGCACATACAGACCACCACCAGTATTCATGAGTGTCACAGCTGTTGGAAAGAAGATGTTTTTCAGATTGGTGGTCCCTCCATGAAGGAAGAGGGACAAAGTCTCACATTCCTCAGTCTCCTGATGACGTTTAAGTATCGGTGAGTCTTCCAAACTGAACAGAACGTTTAGTGTGAAATTACCGGTCCCTGCTGAGGTAAAGTATTAGGTACCTGAAGCTGGAGACCACTGCCATAGCTGCTCCTCTGGTGTAACTGGGGGAGGGGGTGGTGTCTGCTCCTCTGGAAGCCCACAATCATCTCCTTGGTCTTCATCTTGATCTCAAAATTGTTTTTCCCTGCACATTCCTGTTTGTGTGGGTTGATGCTGATGGTGTTGAATGCAGAAGTGAAGTCAATGAAGAGCAGGTGTACATAAGAGTCTTTGTTCTCAAGGTGGGTGAGGACTGTATGGAGCATTGACGAGATGGTGCCATCAGTGGAGCGGTTCTGCCGGCAGGCATACCAACGGGGATCCTCCTGATGAAGTCTTGATGTGGGTCAAAAGTAGCCTCTCCAAGCACTTTTGCTATCGGGGTGAGGGACACAGGCCGGTAGTAATTCAGGCTTGTCACCGTGGAGCCTTTGGGGAATGGAACGATGATTGATGTTTTCATACGGGTTGGGACGACTGCCTGAGAGGGGGAGATGTTGTAAATGTTTGTTAACACCATTGCCAGCTGAGAAGCAGAGACCCTCAGTACCCACCCTGGGATGTTGTCTGGGCCGGTAGCACTGCAGGGATCGATCCCAAGCAAGGACCGCCTCCATGTGATCTTGGGAAACTGCAGAGGGGCAGCAATGTTCTCTTTGGACAGCAGGAACTTCTTCCTTGCAACCCTGTCTTGTACGCCATTGTTTTTAGTTGTTCTTCTGATGGTGTACTTATGAAATTTGCCATTACACAATGGCACAGGGGCCATTAGTTGCTTAGAAGTTACTCTAGATTCCTCTGTGACTTTGTGGATTATTATAAACCTTGCTCCTGGACTGACCACTCCTTTTGATAAAAGGTAATACATATCTTGAATTTTATAAATTTTCCTCAATTTGAACAGATTCTGATTGTGAATTGGCGGTAAGCTAAATTTTTATTTCTAGTTTGACAGACTTTGTCGGCTTCTACATTTCCACAAATGGGTTGTAAAACCATTTTCTTTGAATAAAACAAGCAGAGCACCTAATAGCATCTCATTGTCATTAATTTGATAGTGGTTTTGTCTAATTTAGCTTTAAAATAAGATGCTAATCCTAGAGGTTTTTTACAATTTTTAGCCACTAACGTGTACTAGATGAACACTTTCCATAATATATAAATCAGGGAGACTTTAATTTTTCTTTGCAGACAGGATAAATTTAGTATATTTTATGTTATTTTTTTTGTTTGTTTTTAAATAATTGACTTCATTAGGAGGTGATCTCAGCAGGTGATTGCAATAATTTGATGCAAAAGCAAGTAAAGTTGGGCAGAGGATTTCCATTTTGTTTACAAGAAATGTGAATAAATCATTGAACTGATTAAATAAACAGATTAAACTAATATTAAGGTAGATAAATAAGTAAAAATCTGTAACAAAATATTTGAATGGATTTACTTATTTCTTGTTCTACACTGCACATGATTAAACAACTCAAGAGACGAGGAGCAATTTTAAGTTAATGGGCAAAGATACCAGGCTAAGCTGGACAGGCTTAAGTTGTGATCCCTCAGACGATACCACATCAAGAACTGAGATTCAGCAGATGATATGGGCAAGAGGTTACTTTGGAAAATCTTCTTCAAGCACTACAATATGGTGTTAGAATCACAAATGCCAGTTAAACCTTCGTGTAAACCTTGTCCAGGAGTGTAGTCAGCATCTCTTTGGCTCAGTGGTATCTGGGATGTACAGTCACGCACTGGAAATGTGTATTTCATGTGAGTTTCTTCTTTTCTGATTTTTTTTTTTGAAAAAGAAACTGCCACATGCTTGCCAGACGAAGGACCATCCAGACATTTATCAGCAATATGTCCAAACCATCCAAGCTCTGCAAGCTGTCGTTGAACAGGTTTGTATAAATGCTCCTGACGAAGGTCATGCACGCTTTTGTGACGGCAGTTTTAAAGCACAAAAGTGCGCTGAGATTTTAGAGTAACATGCTGCCTTCCAGACCACATATTTTTCAGCGACTTACATGCATTTTTCAACAAGATAATGCAAAACCACATTCTGCACACATCACATTACTTTCCAAAGACACGGCTGAGTGCAGATCCTGTACTTGCCTGCCTGCAAAGAGTGTGGTGGACAATATATGAACAAATTAGATTAAGATAATTGAAGAAAAATAAAACATGAAGTATCTTGTGTTTCTGTGCCTGCAGGGACATAGAAGTCAAAATAATCTTTAAAAATGTTGCTTTATTTAATTTGTTTTATTTAGTTTTAATTCCAACATTATTTCTGACATTTTTGCTACAGTTCACATTTATGCAGAAATATAGAGCAATTTAAAAGTTTTCAGAAACTATTAAACACCACTCCATATGGCAAGACCTATCTTTTTCCACATCTATATATATTCTAATTTATATAAAAACATATTTAAACTGTTTGATGGAATCTCTTTTTCTAGACAGAGAAATAACACATGACACATGACAATATAGTACAGTGTGATATGTTACAATATATTATGATACTCTCATATCAATTAACACCCTACAGCGTCTGCATTTTCAAAAGTTCTAGAAAATATTGTTGCTCTTCAGTTGATGAGCCATTAAGAATCAAATAATCATCTACACCCATTTCAACTAAGCCACAGTACTTATTATTCCACAGACTGCTAATAGCTTTTAGAAAACCTTAAATCGCTATTTGATGAAGGAGAAGTAAGCATTCACGCATTCAGTCTTAACATTCTTATTTTCAGGCAATCACAATTCTTACATTAGCTTGAAAATGGAGGCTTTTCTGAATTATGTTTATATGATCTGTTCTTTCCATGGCAGAGCTGCACCATGTCTGCGCTGTATGTGGAGTTAACATGCCTGCTTCATTTTTACATTTTCCACTTTAGATGCTGGTCATGAAAAACCGCGTACTGACTTGATCTCAAGTGCTGGATTTTTCCCTTTTAAACACAGATTCTATAATTCTTTTATTCTGCATGCACATTCCCTGAACTTAAACAAAGATGTAACATCTACTGCTGAAAGAAATATGCTAAGCATGTGGGTATGACTTACTCTTTTCCGCGTCTGTGTGCCCACCTGCATAAAAATGCACGTACGAGGTTCTACCTATTTCAGCTGTCTGCTCTAAGAAACTAACTGTCACATCCGATCAGGAGACATATCACTCATGTTTCCCTTATTCAATTAGCAGAACCTGAGCAAAGCTACCCTTGGGAAGTCAGTTTTCTTTTTTTAATTAATTGGTGTATTAATGAGATCAGAAAAGCACATTGTGTTTGCTCACTTCAAAGCTGACACCGCCGAGACATCTTATGACTGTAGTTGAGACTGAGCATGTAAATATAAATGCTAGCAGGAAAATACATTGTACCTTCAAAAGAGAGGGCAAGACAGGTTAGACTGGTGATGGTAACGCGTCGTCATTTGCAAATGTTAGTCCCCAAGCTTTTAAACCTATGTTCTTTTTTTAATAAGAACATAATAATAAATCATCTGATCATAGGGGTTTTAGTATTAGGCATATGAAACCTTAGAGGAAAACAATGTAAAATCAATAAGCTACAATGAAAAAAGTTAAAACAAATGGGCAATACTGAGTACTAGTAGCATGTAGATCTACCTTTAGCAGCTGTAACCTGAACTAATCATTTGCTACATCACTTTTATCAGACTCTCAGGTTGCTGTGGTGTTGAACCACAAGTTCAGACAAGTTCAACGTCCAATAAATGACTACAAGGTCCTTGACTTTGAGGTGCCCAGGTCACCCCTCCACCGCACTGACTGATTGTCTGAAGTGTTTCTTTTGATGTGCTGTGTTTCATTTTTGCCAAACATGGTACCGGGCAGTAAGGGGAAACATCTCATCTGTCTATGGGACATTGTTCCAGAAGCCTTGTGGTTCATTCAGATGCAATGCTGCAAACCTCAGTGGGGCTTCAATGTTCCTTTTTGACAGAACAGAAGAAACGTTCTCCTGGTAACCCTACCAAACAAACCATATTTGTTCATTCCTGTCAGTGTGTTGTCATGTACTTGAACATCTAACAAGGTCAGTGAGGTCTGTAGGGTCTGAGATGAATATCCTGTGTTTTGTTTTGTTTTTTTTTTTTTTTTTGTACGTCATGGTCCATTTGACGTTGAGGTAAATTTGCTGAGATGTCTACTCCAGATTGTTTAAAAATGGTTCTGTAAGCCTTTCCTGATTGATGTGCAGCAGCATCTCTGAGACCATTGCTTATGTCTTTCCCTGTTGACATTGGGTTAACACACAAACCTGAAAACTCCAGAGAAGCTAATGTTTGCTATTAGAGGTCTGCACACCTGCTGATGATCACTTCATCGGGTGCATCTGGCTGCAACTTACCTTCTTTAATCCTCTGGAAGGATTAAGGGGTTCTTCTTCACTCAAATAAATCCGACCACCTGCCTTTTAGACCCAATTCCCACCCATTTTTGAAATTTTTTATAAACATTTTAAGGGTGAGCTTCCAAACATTGTGAATTGCTCTCTTCGCTTCTGCCTTAAACAGCCATGGCAAGACTCTTTCTGAAGAAGAGCAATCTGAATACTTTTGTTTTAGTAACAATAAACCAGCATCCAACTTGCCCTTTTTCACCAAAAGTTTTTTATTCGTTGAACATTTTTTTAAGGAAGAAAAATACTGTTGGTGAGGGATTTCAATCTGTTTAGGATGAACTACAGTACAGAGACAGCCTTGTTAAAGATTGTCAATGATCTTAGGTGCAACAAGGACTCACACAAGGTCTTGGTGCTACTTGGTGCTACTGTGCAGCCTTTGAAACAGTAGATAACCCAGTCCTTCCAAATAGACTCAGGCGCCTGGATGGCCTCTCTGGCATTGTTTTTTACTGGTTCAAGTCCTATCTCGCAAATAGAAGATTTCTGCTAAGTATGGATACATGCTCCTCAGGAATCCATTAAATCAAATGCGGTGTGCCCCAAGGCTCAATTTTAGGCCCGATGCTTTTTAATTTATATATGCTGTCAATAGGGGACATGACATTGATTTCCACAGCTATGGCGATGACACACAGCTGTACATTTCCATGTCTCCTGAAGACACACAGCCAACTAATTACCTTTTTAATTGTATTTCAGATATTAAATCATGGATGGCAGAAAATTTCCTGCAACCCCACCATGACAAAACTGAAGTTTTGGTTATCAGGCCTAAGGCTAAGATGGAGAAACATTTGTACAAAACTACATGAATTAGCTTTAAAGACATCTGATCGAAAAGGGCAGGTTCTTACATTACACCATGTTTTAATAATGCAGCATGCTGCATGCATGCTTTTGGCTCTATGTGTCTCTTAGGATGAATTTAAGGAACTTTTTATGGTTTTTAAAGTCTCTGTTTTAAACTTTGTTTTCCCCTTGTAAAACACTTTGTGCTACATTTTTTTGTACAAGAAGTGCTATATAAATAAAGTTTGATTGATTGAAGGGTTTACCTAGTATTGCCCACAATCGTTTTTTTTTTAAATATTCTTTTTTGCATCACTTTGTTAAATAAATAGTAGCACAATGAACAAAGTTATATGTATCAAAAAAGCCAAAAGAAGTTTCTTTGCAATACGGGGAAAAAAAAAGTATAAAAAAAAATTAAAGGATGGGGCACTAACTATGGGACATGTCTGTATGTGGTGGTGCAACCAAACCTCAATACACAAAAGCCCCGGGCAACACTGAAACCTTCTTGCTGTGACTGTGTAACACAAAAAACCTAAACTGTCACAATAAATCCACCTCTATTCTGTACTTCACTTAGCCATTACAAAAGCAAACCAACTGTCTATTTTGACTTTACTGCAGTGCAGTTGTGCTACGTTCACAGATCTACACATGTGCCATGTTCAATCATGCTCCAGGTTTTCAAACAGAATGTTGAAAAGGGTCCATAGAGTCCATAGAGATACCGCATATTTTGCTTGGGCCCATTGCAGCCAGATGATAAATGCTCTCAAAAGCATCACATGAAACCTCAAGGCAGGACACAAATGAACTTCTTGGAAAGTGACACATTCTTGTGCTCCTTTTTAAAATATAACATCCCACAATATCTTTACGATGTGTTCTTGCTCAAAAAATTAGTCAGCAGTATTTGATTAGATTGTTGCCTTGTGTAATATATAATTATAATGCAAACAGCATGTGTCCATGATAGAGAAACAAACTCATATTACTGCAAAACACAGGGTAAAATAAAAAACACTGCCAAAACAGAAAATGTAAAAAAAGAAGAAGGAGACTGTATATTGTATGCAAATCTTAGTAATGCATTGATGCCAGAAAGACTAAGGACCCAATCGTACACTTCTCACTAGCCGCTACCTCACAAACCACAACCAGCTACCCACAAATTGCTCGTTTAGGAACCTCTGCTAACCGCTAATGCAATCTTCCGCTCCCTAAAGCCGCTACCCATATGCCGACTTCCTTACTCACATTGCTATTTTATGCTTTTAGTCGTTATCTTTTAACTCCAGTGTTTCCTCAGGGGGGTCCTCCACACTGGGAGCTGTGTCAGGTGACTGGGGGTGCTGTCCTTGGGTCCCTCTGGCCTGGCTGGCTGGGGGTTCCTCCTACTGATCTGGGGGTCCGCCTGTCAGTTGGAGTCGGGGGGCCCAGGTGCTGATCACCCTGATAAGGCCTGCGGCTCCTCCCAGTGTGGATGGCCCAAAAGGTGGCGTTTCCTTAATCCTCAGTGCCATGCCATGTCGCCCTATTGGTTGTGATTGTGCGTGTGTATGTGTTTAGTATGGAGGGTGGGAGGGAAGGGGTTTTATTGTGATTATTTGTTTTTAATTCTGTAAAGCACTTTGTGTTGCATGTTTTGCATGAAAAGCGCTATACAAATAAAGATTGATTTGATTTGATTTGATTGTAGGTGTGGCAATGGGCGTGTCTTTTGCCCTTTCCGCAAACTCGGTATCTTGCAATTGCGGGTTGCGGGTAGCGGGTAACAGGTGGTCTGACCACCCGCAGCCCATGTCGGCTTGTACAAGAGCGCAACCAAATGACGTCAATGCGCCCCCACTTGGTCACATAAGGACGTGCACAAACGGCTCTACCTCTCGAATTAACTCTTGTATAAAAAGCGTTATTTGGCCTCAGTTGAACCCCTGAGAAAATGGCAGAGATCGTCTTATACGGCTTGCTCGCCAGTTAAACAATAGACAACCAGAGCGTGTTTACCGGGAGCGCACCAACTATCTGGGACTTTCACTTGCCGATAGGAATTGTCAGTGTAAAAATATTTTTTATGTATATATCAGTGCAGAGGAGGAGGAGGAGGAAGGAAGAGGAGGAAGCTCTACAGTAGAGTCCCAGAGGAGCTGCACATGAGAGCTGCTCCGATCTGGATGAAAGGACGCTCCATAGCGGTTTGCGGGTAGCGCAACCTGCTTCTAAAGGCAATGGCTACTGACGCACTGATTGGTTTAACAGGTGGAACGCCCTAACCACTCCTATGTATAATGAAGTGGGTAGCACAGGTGGGATAGTGGATTTAGGAAGGTGGAAGATTGCGTTCTTTGCGGGGGAACGCCCCTCCCGCTACCTGCTATCCCTTAATAGCGGCTTTAATAGATCTGGAGGAAGATTGTGTTTCTACACAATGCAACATGAAAGACCTTCAAATAGTAAGTTTTAAGACACAGCAATTTTACAAATTGTGGATGTTCTTTCCACAGCTGTATTTACAAAACTAATTTTCCTGTCATGACTTGCTTTTATGTCTGCAGCAGATCTGATTTCCAGTCCCAAATGCTAAACGTACTCTGACAGCGCTTCAGGGTAGCAAGAGTAACTCTGCATGCAGATTTCTCCACATACAGAGAAATGACTGCCCCCATTTGTTTAGGTCAAAATTAACAATTCACCAGTCGGAAATTATGCTCTGACTCAAAATTGGCCTCCTATATGATAAATTTTTCAGATGGAAAGAAAGCGCAAGTGGATTTTAGTAATGTGTTCATGTTTTTCATCCCTTCCAGTCACTTAACTTTAGTCTAATGCTTCTTTCCACGTTCTTTAGTTGCTCTGTATTAAATATGGTTAAAATAGAAGCTTGAGACATGCCTCAGTGCTCTCGCAGCCTTATCAGTCATCCTGGAGCAAATTAAACTCATTATAATCCATTAGTGAGTGTCTTGGGGTTCCCTGTAGGCTGAAGAAGAGCATCTCTCATCTCAAACCTCAGTGAGCACTGGAAGCCTTCAGAAATACCATGAAGCCCAATGTTTTCTGAAATTGGTGGCGAGGCCATGAGAGCAGAATCACTAGACAGCAAAAAGCGTCATTTGCTGAAGAGCCCGGCAACATAGACGATGAGAGTAACAAGCACTTGATTAAGTCTATTGTGGGAATGCCAGTTTGAAACTTAAAAAACAGTTAAAATTGAGAAGCACAGAAACTAAAAGGGGATATCGCAGACAGTAAAAGTAATGTCATTCAGTCATTCATTCACTTTTCTGGGAATGATCTTCTCATGAGTTCGTCTCACAGTGTTCTCAGACCAGCGTCTCATTTTGGGATGAAAACTCACATCATGTCAAAAAGCGCACACACATACAGTGTAGCCTAGCGTTAATTATTATTACTTTAAACCCCATAAACTTTACAGATGGAACTGTTCTGATTAATGCAAACTGTATAGCTAATTTTAAGATACAACTGATGAAAGGATCTGAAATGGGAAGCAGACATCACCTCTCTGAAATGAGTAGAGAACAAAGCAGATGTTTGGGTCGCTACAGCTACTAACAACCAATTTTTCCATTTTAGCATCAACCCTTATTGGCCCATTTTGACACGGGTACTTTACAAATCGCGTCACTTCAGGCACAATTCAGTCAGAACAATGAAAGGATCGTTTCTGCAGCAAAGACCTTGTACTTCTACTACTTTTGTACTTCAGTATTATATATGATGCAAAAAAAAAAAACAAAACAGAGGGCCAAATCCAAAGCTTGGCTGTAGAAAGTAAAGTTTATTTTATTCATTTAGCTAGCTTATTCCTCAACTGCTGATTTAGTGAGGTTTTATTGCAGAGCGGCCAATCCTTATGTCATTGCAGACTCTTAGCTGAGATCTCAGCTGATAGGAGGCCTTTTGCGTTACTTTGCAAGTAGCTCGTTTGGGTTTTTTTTTAAATTAATATTTTATATGGAGTTTTTATTGGCTTAGAGCCGAGCTTGTTCTCTCATGTTTGCCTGCTGCATGTCGATCATTACGTACAAGGTGGGGCTGCAGTCCCGACAGCGTCCCACTTCTCACATTAATGAAAAGTGCTAATGCTAATAAAAAGGCTGAAGCTTTATTTACTTTGACCATTTGGAGTACCTTTATTAAAATCAGTCCTTTGCTTCTACAACAGTGCCTCGTCTTGATGTCTAAGCTTGGTATGTGGAACAGTACACATGAACACTCTGTGTGTGTGTGTGTGTGTGTGTGTGTGTGTGTGTGTTCCCATTCAATAATCAGTCAGTTCAGTTCTCTCCACTGGAATTCATTATAATCTCCATTAGTCTTTGCTTTTGTCATATGAAAGACAAAGAATAATATGCTTGGACTACCTCCAAAAATGTCAATGTTGGCTGGAGATTTTGGCCAGAAGTTACACTGTGAACTGATAATAATAATTTAGCAAGTAAACAAACTAACATGATTATCTTAACAGTCAATTTCTGCATTTTTCTGCATCTCCCATCCCATCTCTGTAACCCTAACCCTTATTTGTTTGTAAAGACTGCGCATCCAGCCGTTAAAGGGGTCACCCGATTAATTAATTTTTTATTTTAGGGAGAAGTGGTATGTTACAAGGTTCCACCTCGTCAGATTGCCGTTGGAAAACGTTACGTAAAAGCTCGAGAGGGTTGGATTTAAACATACTACAGACACAATGAGTCACATGCCATTAATGGAAAGCAGTGAATGTCTGAAAGGGGCTCGCCAGTGCTAAAACGTGATCTTTCAGTTGTCCTTCACACCCGCGCACACACACACACACACACACACTTATAATTGACTCAATTAGCTATCCTCACTGTCCCAATCCTCAAACCTGGAGACCGGCGGGAAATGTGTTCAAGTTATTCCATCTAAACCTTTGCCCGCCTACAAAGGCAGACTCCCTGAAAACTGCCAAGAAATTAATCCCTGTGTTGGGATCAAACTACAGCTCAGCTGGAGAGAGTAAGTGGAGATCCAACAGTCTTGTCATGTTCTATTTTATACTCCTCTACCCTCTTCTTCTCTCACTCATTTTAAAGTGCACCATGCCTGTAGCTGTCTAATGCAATGCCTCATTATCAAGTGCACCCCCTATCTCCATCTCCTCTGTCAGCGTATTCATCACGCAGCAGGCTCTGCTGCCTGTTAACAGGGATTTCCAATTGGAGAAATGTGTTTAAAGCTGTCTTCCAGTTAAATGTTTTTGCACACATTACTGGAAATCAGTGCTAAAACTTTTTTGCTTAAAGAAAGTTTGGACTGTGAACAGACCAAATATCTATATTAATATAAAATCCTAAACTCAAACTCAGTACATAGTTAAAAAAAATAAAAAAAGAACAGTGTGCAACAATCACTGACATCTAGTGGTCAAGATAGAAATGCCAGTCTTCTCCAATAAAGGGCAAAGAGGTCATTTAAGCCGTTTTTAATCACACAAAGCAGGATGTGATTTACACATCCAGCGAAAACAAAGAAAAAAAAAGGTCAGCTTTAAATTTCACAGTGACCATTCCCACCTAATCAACACCACGTTTCAAGACCAAGCAGCTAAATGAACTCTTTCCAGCAAGATGAGATTGCAGTGTGCAACAGAAAACCAGCACTTGCAACCAGCTGCTTCCTCCCAAAACAACAGCCTGCTGAATCAAGTCAATAAAGCTAAGCTTAGATTTTAGACACTCCAACAGTGGAAGGATGACCACGCATTAAAAGGCATCAAGTGGCCAGCGTTTCGCTCTTGTTCACACCTCGCGTTGAAAAGTGTCATGAGTGTTTGGACCTGATTTTAACCACTTTTGTCTGCAAACACAGGGTGGATTGTCATTTTTAATCGCGAAAAGATTGCAGCTGGAAATTAGTAGGTGTATTCATTTGCACACAAAATTAAATGAATTATGGTTTAATCTAAAATATAAATCTGGATATATCTTATTTATAAGTATATACTCTTTTCCCTTCTGCAATTCTCACAGCCTGTCCGTAACTTACGTTCTACTGCCTTTATTAACCTCTCCATACCCAAAGCCCGAACTCTCTTTGGACGTAGTGCCTTCCGTTTCGCTGCAGCCTACGACTGGAACAAACTCCAACACACCCTCAAACTCTCCACACTCACCTCACTCTCTGTTTTCAAACATAACCTGCTTCACATCACACTTGACTCTTGCACTTGCTAGCACGCCCCGTCATGCCATAATTGTTGTCTGACCGTATTTTGCTTTGCACTGTATTTATGTATTTTTTTTTAATTTATATTTATTGTTATTATTATTATTATAATTGATGTTCTGTTGTTGATGTGTACTTTTACATAACCTTGTTGTTTTAGGTTCCCCACCCCCCTTTCCCTTTAACGAGCCTTGGCTTGTCAGGCTGCTGTTGAAAATAAGAATTTTGTTCTTAATTTGCTTGCCTGGATAAATAAAGGTTAAATAAAAAAAAATAATTGTGCTCTAGTGAGGCAGATAATTGTCAGTTAAACGATACACTGACTACGACAGAGGTGCAAAGTGGATTTATTCTCCAAGTCGTATACAATTCAGAGGTCACATCACAGAATGCAGGATGATCAGAAATGACAAATTGCCAATAGGAAACAGTCGTCTTTAAACATCACATGAAAAACATGGAGACCTTGAGATTAGTTCTCTAGACGTCTACGTGTCAAAACTTAGCGACTTGATGGAGCCAGAATGATCAGAAGCGGTGGCCTCCAACAAACCACAATCTATAACAAAAGTCATGGACTTATGAATCAGCGTTATACAATAAGGCCCCAAAATGCAGTTTTAATATTATATTAGTCGGTCCCTAAAGTGGAGACAGGAACTGACCGCATCAAAATTCAAAAATTATAATGCAATTAAACAACTCAAAGGCAAAAGATACATTTGGGATTGATGTTTTGTTTTTGAAAAAACATAGTGCTATTTTGATAAACCCATTACTCCACTTGATAAATTTGTCCATTAAAGAAGGGAAATTTCCACAAAGTTTTAAAATGGCTATTATTACCCCAATTTATAAATCTGGTGCATTAACTGAGGCCAGCAATTATAGGCCGATATCAATTCTTCCAGCAATATCAAAAGTACCTGAAAAGGTTATTGGTAATCAATTAATGACCTATCTTGAAAATAATCGGTTTTATCATTCTAAACAATTTGGATTTCGTAAAAAATGTTCAACTGAGATGGCATTGTGCCATTTCACTGAGAGAATAAAATGCTCCCTTGACAATGGAAATGTGGTTGGTGCAGTGTTTTTGGACTTAAAAAAAGCCTTTGACACTGTAAGTCATGAGATACTAATCAGTAAATTAAGGCATGAATTTAACTTCTCTGCTCTTGCTGTTTGTTGGCTAAGCTCATATCTGAATTATCGACAACAGTGTGTTCGTTTACAGAATGTGAAAACATCTTTTCTGAACAGTAAAACTGGTCTGCCACAGGGATCAGTCTTAGGTCCTATTCTTTTTTGCTTGTACATAAATGATTTACCTACCATTTGTACAGACACTGAATGTCAGATGTATGCTGATGATACCGTGTTTTATGTTTCAGCAAAGAATCCCTGTCAAGCTTCAGATATCTTAAACAGACAGATGGTTACTGTTTCAGAATGGCTACAAAGGAATCACTTAACACTTAATCACAAAAAAACTGTATCAATGTGTTTCTCAATAAGAAAGAAAGCCTTAGAAAAAAATTTCACATCACGATTGATAGTAAAGACATTGAAGTGGTAAATGAGTTTAAATATCTAGGTGTAACTTTAGATCCTCAACTTAAATTTGAAGCACATATAAAGAAGCTGTCTAAAACTGTAAGAACTAGTCTAAACTGTTTCAGACTTATCCGGTCTTGTCTCTCTTTCAGAGCAGCTCATTTATACCTACATGCTATGGTCCTTTCACATATGTCCTACTGCATCACTGCCTGGGGCCAGGCCACTGACACAGCAGCTAGACCTTTACTCTCACTCCACAAACAAGCTTTAAAAATTTTAGATCAGAAGCCACAAAAATGCATCACTGTGGCATCACTGTAAAATCATTGAGAAGTATCATTTGTTATCTTTTCCAAACTTTATAAAATTCTCTTTTTTGAAAGTTGTTTTTAGGTGTATCAGCGGACTGGCCCCGCAAGCAATGTCACAGATATTTATTAAATCAGACAACTGTGGGACAATGACAAGGAGCATGAGTAACCAAAACTGTAAAATAAGAAGATGCAGGACAACATTTGGTCAGTCATCTCTCTCAGTGCTGGGCTCACACCTATGGAATTCTTTACCACCAGAAATAAAATCTCAAACAGAATTAAAGATGTTTAGTGCCAAAGCTAAACACTGGCTTAAACAGCAGCAGAAATGTGAACATTAACTTCTCTTAGGTCACTGTCAGTACAGTATTTTATTAATGTTTAATGTATTTAACTTATGCAATTTTAATCTAAATTTTGTAGCTGTGTGTATTTGTTTATGTTATCTGTTCACTGCATTATTCACTATATTTGTATTATTGTATTTTATATTCAGTATCTTTTATCTTTCTTTAGCCTGACCAGGGACAAAGACTGCAAATTAGCTGAAGCTAGACGTCTTGTATGCATCACATTTTTCATTTTTTTGTGACAATGTTGTATGTATCGTCCCTGTTAAATAAACATAACTAACTAACTAAATAACTTTCCTGTTCAGCGTTAAAGAGAATGTGGACACAAGAGTCTTGGACCACCTCCAGATCCATCCCGAGTGATCGGATCTGAATCCATCTTGGAATCTGCTAAAATGTGACAAAAATAAATAAATTGATAAAATGACAGACATTTTCATTTGTCAAAGAGACTGTTGCTGATAGGAGCGTACAAAAGCAGGCTATGGCCAGCCAGCAACGTACAGTCTTTTCTTTGTTCTAATGCAGTTTCTTTATTCTGTTTCTGTTCTTACTGAATAATAACTTAAGTGACATGGGTTTGTCAACTGCACATGGATTCAATTAACTGGGATGATTCCATAGATGTGTCAGTCACCAGTTATCCATGAAGCTATTCCTGGGATAAGGCCTTGAGTATTCACAGCTAAGCAGCTGTTCCCCAGTGGGATTCTTCCGTTTCCCCCCTTCAACAGTTTTCTTTCTTTACATATCCTAAATGGTGGTCGTATGGATACTCTACTGTGCAGAAGGACCTGCTGCACAAAAACAAATAAATAGTTCATTTTAAGGGGATAAAATCAAAATGGTTCATTTTGAAAAGCAGAACAATAGAAACTTTTTTTCCCCAATAATACAAATCCCTTTTTCTAATAGATCTAAATAAATGTTTGTCACACACTGTTCCTTTAAGTAATAAGGTTGCTGGGACAATTTCCCTTGGGAACTGCAGGCAACAGCATTATAGATATAGGTGGTAAATTCTTTCTTTAGCCTGCAAACCAGACAGTTTAAACTACCTTTAAAAGAAACCGTAGAGTGATGCTGAATATAAAAGAAACAAATCATTCTCCAGCTTTAAATCCACAGAGTCTGCAGTACTAAGTACTGCCATAAAATCCCCGTCCAGACAAGTATAAAGTAAATATGGAAAAAAAAAAAATACTGTAATATTTTCTTTCACACAATTTCTAATCTTAAGAGGAAAAGTCTGGCAGAGCAGATCGAGGTGACTACTTGTTAAAAGCCTGTTTAAATTTATGTAAACTACAAAACATTCTTTTTTTGGCCGAAGAAAGCTCTTACTGTTACGGTTTGTGGGTTTGTCACAGCCTTTGTTTTGTTAATCATCACCTTCCTCTTTAAATATTCTGCCCGGTTTTGCAAGATGATTGTCTCACCTCCCGTGTTACTTCCACCCACTGAGGTTTTTTTTTTTTTTTAAAAAAATTGTTCAACCACTGCTTACTGGATTCGTGTCCGTTTCACCGTACCTTCATGATATATCTTGGAAGAATCCCAGTAAAAGCTTACGGTAAGAGCAGGACAAATGCCGAGGCGCACATTAACTGTTCGGGGCAGATTAGCGTGTGGCCACAAATCAAAATAGATGGGTTTCCATTAGCAGGGGGGTCTGGGGTCGTTTTATGGGGGCTTGACTGTAAGATTGCGTCTCCAGTTCCTGAAACTTTTCACAGGAACAGGAATTTCCTCCTCACACAAGGAAATTACAAAACCTCTACCGGGTCGAGACAATTGACGGCCGATGAACACGAAGAGAAGACTGGGACTCGAAGGGGACATCGTGACATCTTCTTATAGCACACCCCGTCAATACCAGGTCAATACCTTTCAGGGCCACGACAAAGTGGCCTAAACCCAGACGGGGACTTGTCTTGGCCCTGGAGGAGTTTCTGAAAATTCTCTTCGTGCAATGGAGAGACGCGCCGATGGTCAAGACTGCATTAAAGTTCCTGGGACCCCTGCCAATGGAAACACAAAAGCTGAAAAGACTAAGTAGTTGATTCTGTTTTAGCCTTGACCTGATGTAAACTCACATAATGGCATCCGGAAGACTAATCAGCATGGGAGTAGTCTGAAGGAGACCGAGAGGGTTATTCACAGGCAAAGCACAGGAATGTTGATGAAACCTAAGTGCCATGAAAATACTTGATTGCTGTTTTCAACAGAAAGGTTCAAGCAAAAAAAAAAAAGGAAGAAGTAAGACTTGAATTTGAGACAAGACTTCTGCTGAAAGTGAATTTTGAAAGAAGATTATTTTTTTCTCTCTATCCACCACCAAAGATGATGATTATTTCTGATGTTCCTTTGGGCTTTTATATTCTTTATTTGTTTTGATAAATTGCAGCTTCCCACATCATCAATGGCAGCGCCTTCCCTTTTAAACCTTGCCGTTAATATTAAGTTCTTTCATGTTTGCTGTGCAGCTCTGATTGAGCATAAATGCTGTTTATTGGGCAGGAAGGATGCAGTTTATTACACTTTCGCGGGTCTATAATTTCATCCTGGTTGATTGCCAGCCATTTGAGCTACGTTCCCAATAAAGATCCCTCTTTTTCTCTGATTGGCCAGCCTCTGGAATTTCAGCTTCTTAAAAGGTCTCAGATCCATACATGATCCCGACTTAGTTTGTTGCTCCAGCTCCTTAAAAGCAGCAAACACGCAAACGACCGACCGGTCTCCTCAGCTTGTGAAAAGGCTGTCGACATGGCGATGCCGAGTGAGTCAGCTTGGTTAGTAATCCTTTTGCTTGAGGCCAACCTTTCGTAATGAACTGAAAACGCGACTGTGACTTCTGGACATGTTTCTTTAATGAGATTAAATTGCAAACAAATAAGCAGTCGGATCCACGTTGCTCTGATCAAAAGCAAACTAATTCACTCTTGGCATCCATCCACCTCCGTGAATGATTGTGCTGACTCCACAGACGTCTTTCCCGCTAAAAATAAAACGCTGCACTCGGTTTGATCTTGTGTGAATGTTTTCTGATGTACATTTTGATCCCCCGGCGCGCTGTTGCGTGCACGATGAAGCCCGTTATCTTATCAGATAACCAAATGACAGACCCACCCAACAGTCTGCTAGCGCTGCAGTTTACGCCGAACCGTTGAGAATTGTGTCCAGAACTACACTCATCTGTGTCATCTTTATTCTTCGGCAGAGACCTTGAGCAGCCTACTCACGCTGCACATTTTCTGAACACAATGAACCATTTTTGAGACCGACTTTAAAAAAAAGGAGAAAATAAATGAATAAAAAAAATTATACCACCGGTCTAAAATGCAAGCTGATTTTTCTCTCCGGGGGTTATACGATGCGGGAAGGATCTCTGAGGGTAAAACTTACATTTACTTACCAACACATTAAGGTCACATCATCTGTGATGTGATGGAGGAAGTGGATGTCTGTCAAAACAGCAGCTTATAGTGCTGCTCTTGGGTCCATCATTCACACGATTTATAGCAGATACCCCCACTACACATTTAAAGTTAGTGCACATTTCAAATTACATTTTTATGATGGCTTTTGCTAACGCTGACATTTACTAATGGATGTTGAATGGCAGCCAAGGTTTTCTTTCTTGGAGACAGGGTGCATTCAGCCAGTTCACATCCCATTTACATCAGTGCACTGACCATGGGGAGAATTTTCATACTATACTGGCCAACAGGACGAACATTTCTCTCAGGAAAAGCTCAAGACAACAGACCTGGGTTTAGTTCTTTTTAATTACATATATATTCCTGTTTTATTAAGCTTGTTTAGTTGGTAGTTTTGTCAACATTTCTTTTTTTTTAAAAAAAAGGCCCAACTAATGATGATCTTGATTATACCCTTTTTTCAAAAGTTGGCACAATTTCCTGAGATTTTCATGAAATATCTATGAAAATACCACAAAAGTTGCAGTACAACAGCTCCCCTTTCTGTCAATCATCCACAGCTCTGTCCAAAGCAGCTAGTTTGGGAGGTGGAGTCAGTCACTGGACTCCAGTCCACCTCCCTCTAATTCACAGCAGTTTAATTCTCTTTATTTCCATAATGTCCAATTAGCGACATACACTATGTTGCCAAAAGTATTCTCTCACCTGCCTTGACTCACATATGAGCTTTAGTTCATCCCATTCCTAATCAATATGACGTTGGTCCATGCTTCACAGCTAGAACAGTTCTAACTCTTCTGGGAAGGCTGTCCACAAGGTTTAGGAGTGTGTTTATGGGGATTTTGTGTCCATTCTTCCAGAAGAACATTTGTGAGGTCAAACACTGATGTTGGACCAGAAGGTCTAGTTCTCAGTCTCTGCTTTAATTAATCCCAAAGGTCTTCTATCAGGTTGAGGTCAGGACTCTGTGCAGGCCAGTCAAGTTCATCCACACCAGACTCTTCCATCCATGTCTTTATGGACCTTGCTTTGTGCACTGGTGCACAGTCATGTTGGAAGAGGAAGCTCCAGCTCCAAACTGTTCCCACAAAGTTGGGAGGATGGAATTGTCCAAAATGTCTTGTCTTGTCTCTGCTGAAGCATTCAGAGTTCCTTTCACTGGAACTAAGGGGCCAAGCCCAGCTCCTGAAAAACAACCCCCCACCATAACCCCCCCCTCCACCAAACTTTACACTTGGATCAATGCAGTCAGACCAGTACCGTTCTCCTGGAAACCACCAAACCCAGACTCTTCCATCAGATTACCAGATGGAGAAGTGTGATTCTTCCCTCCAGAGAACGTTCCTCCACTGCTCTAGAGTCCAGTGGTGGCTGCTTTACACCACTGCATCTGACGCTTTCCATTGTTCTTGGTGATGTCTGGCTTGGATGCAGCTGCTCCACCATGGAAACCCATTCATGAAGCTCTCTGCTCTGTTGTTGAGTTGATCTGAAGGACACATGAAGTTTGGAGGTCTGTAGTGATTAACTCTGCAGAAAGTTGGTGACCTCTTCACACTATGTTCTTCATCATCGTTTGACTCCGCCCCCTCAGTTTACGTGTCCTACCACTTCATGGCTGAGTTGCTGTCGTTCCCAAACACTTCCATTTCCTTATAATCCATCTGACAGTTTGACTGTGGAATATTTAGGAGAGAGGAAATTTCACGACTGGATTTGTTTCACAGGTGTCATCCTATCACAGTTCCACGCTGGAATTCACTGAGCTCCTGAGAGCGACCCATTCTTTCACTAATGTTTGTAGAAACAGTCTGCATGTCTAGGTGCTTGACTTTATACACCTGTGGCCATGGAAGTGATTGGAACACCTGATTCTGATCATTTAGATGGGTAAGCAAATACGTTTGGCAATCTAGTGTCATCTCAAAGGAAACTTTATCAATCAATCAGCCTTTATTTGCATAGCCCTTTTTAACAACCTAAGTTGACCAAAGTGCTTCACATCATTTAATAAAGTAGAAAAGCACTCAGAGAGCGCAGACCTCCGCCAAGTCCAACAATTCCCCCAAATAGCGATATACAGATTGCGATAAAATCTGCCTTCTGGATCAGATCTGGATCAGCCTTTGAAATTTGATAGAGGTTCCCATTGTCAATCTCTGAGTCAAATTTCATCAGTTTTGGGCAATAATTAATGGATATATTGAGAAACAAAATGTTCGGCCCTTTTGACCGCAATGTTATCGAAAATTTCCGGATCACACCCAAAATGAAATCAGTTCTTCCTTTTCACATTTCTGACAACTCCTGAAAATTTCATCAAAATCCATCCGTAACATTTGAGTTATCTTGAACACAGACAGACAAACACAAAAACGCCGGCAAAAACATAACGTCCTTGGCGGAGGTAAAAAGAAAACAGAAAAGGTT
This sequence comes from Hirundichthys speculiger, assembly GCA_018398805.1. NCBI lineage: Eukaryota > Metazoa > Chordata > Actinopteri > Beloniformes > Exocoetidae > Hirundichthys > Hirundichthys speculiger. The sequence goes on from JAGFBZ010000155.1 coordinate 557,998, forward strand.
CAGTATAATCCAGTTAATGACAACAATTTAGTCCAACTGTATTCCAATTTAATCTGGTTCACTGTCATTCAGTTAATACAATAATTTCCAAAATTCACAATAATAAATAAGTAAATAAATACATAAATAAAATAACAGCCTTGCTAAGGAACTTGCGGATTCTTCTGAATCTTCAGTGAATCATCTCGATCTGGCACAAGGTAACAATGGAGAAGAAGAAGAAGAAAAAAATGACAACAAACAGATTTTGATAATAATAATAGTCATAATAATACAATGTCAGTTAGATGCAGACCCGTTCTACCCAGGTCTTCACATAGCGGCAGGTTTAGGGGGTGGAGTTAGTCACTTCATGCCACATCACCCTCTTCAGAGGAGTGTGCATCTTTCACGACCCTTCATGGAAGTTTTGCACAAATACCCCATAATGTGAAGTTCAGTGGAGATAAAATACAGAGATGCTTAATATTGTATTTCTCCTGTTAAAAGGCCCTGGGCGCTATGCAAAACATGACCAGAGGGCGTCTATTTTAAACACTGTTCTTATATCATTTACACACAGACCACCGTGAGTGGCTGTGGTTGGTCTGCAGGGGTCTGAGGATGAAGCTTAGCTCAGGTTATCCGTGCTGGCAGCAGTCATTTCACGTAGCCTGTACAAACTTGTAGGTCATGTGACTGCATGCTTTGTCCAGTTACACACACAGTCTGTGGTTTAGCCTCATTTATATTTTGTCAAAGACCTGGGGGTGCTATTGTTCGGAGCAGAGCATTTATGAGAGGACATACGGGAACTACTGACTCTCACAGAACCCTGCTAATTTAAATGGCTTACTGGAAATAACATATTTTCAGACCGAGGTGACTCCACAGGAATGTATTATGTCTGAGTTTTTGAGTTAAAAGTAACTTCAGACACTGAAATATATACTTTCATGCACAGATTCTTTTGAAGAGTCCCCTTTAAAATCATTCTGAGAGGGCTTTGGAAAAGATGCTCCCCGTTTGAATCTTATGATCTTCTATAACCCTTAAGATGCCTTTGTGAGCAGATTTACTTTATATTTCTGTCAGTTACTGGAAAACCTTCACTTTAAATTATTTTCGAGCACTTTTATTAAAAGCCAGCACAAAAGGTAGTTAAAACTATTCCTCATCGAGCTGATTCATAAAGCATTTGTGTGAGATGTTTAAGATAAGAGGAGGAAAAAGATTAAAATATATTTGTGTCATTCATATTGTAATCAACAGCATAATTATCCCTCTTTTATTATCTTCTGCTGTTGCTCCTTTCAGCCAAACTAGTTGTCATTTTCTGATTCATGTTCGGTCATATCAAAGAGTTGTAAGAGCTGCACAGAAAAAAAAAGTCAATGTGTCTCGCACGGCTGGCTTCGCGGTAACGCTACTGAATGTGAATAAGCTCGAATCAAAGGTGATAAACATGCATCACCACAAAGCTCCTTATCTCTACAGGGAATAGCTTAAGCCTCACATGAAACATCCCTGTCACGCATTTGGGATCTGTGAGGAATGTGATGCAAGTCCACAGTCACAGTCGTTTTAGACTGTATGTCACTCATCCTGTTTTTATGGTTGAGTTTGATGATTTAAAAATAAAAAGAATGCTGCTCTATCACCAATGGGGATCAAACAGCACCATGCTATCGGCAGTGTTTTCTCAAACGAAGTCCCTTATTGTAGTCCTGTACTTGTCTGCATAATAGTAGAGATGACAGGGCAAACAGGCTTGTCTGACCTGAAGGATTTTACTTTCCATGATATATATATATATATATATGTATATATATATATATATATATATATATATATATATATATATATATATATATATATATAGATAGATAGATAGATAGATAGCCCCGTGACCCTTCAATGATGAAACAGGTATAGAAAATGGATGGATATATATATAGATGCTTTTTTCCCTTATCCATTTACAGACATAATCTGTGACAATATGTGTATATTACCACAGAGGTTTGAGAAGAAGGGGGCAAAATCTACATTCATTACCTGTTGAATAAAGCTATCAAGGACATAGGTCCTGCTATTTCACCGTTTCTCATATTTTAATGTCTAAGTTCCGCGGTTTTAATTATTTGTGGATTTTTCAGAAATATATAATACAAGAAAAAATCAAGAAAAATTGTGGATCTATCCCACAACAGACGAGAGGACGCAGCTGCCAGCGAAACGTCAAACGATGACTCACAGCCTCCTGTAAGCAACACGAGAAACGCAGACGGCCCAGAACTCTAGAATCTGTGCGCTGATTGGACGAGACGCATCACCCAAGAATCACAGGATGTTGTGCACCTTCTCTCACATCAGAGAAATGTTGTGAGCCAGCCTGGCCCCTTTAAAAAGGTAGCCTTATGGATAATAGTGTGGCCTTATGGGTAATGGAGTGTGTGTGTCGCGGGACGGCAGAAAGAAAACCGGGGTTAGATGAAAAGTGTAGTGAGCATCAACAGCAGTCCAGCGTGTATAGATTTACATTCTCTGTTAACCGACAGGAGCCAAACAATACAACCTGTGTAATGTTACAAGTTCCTGCAGTGCCAGAATAAAGTGCTCGTTCCATGCAGAGAAAACCAGACTTTTTCTTCTGTTGTTGTTAGCGTGTTAGCCGCTAATTATGAGCCAAAAATAGCACAATACCAGCGGTTTCTTTACTACGGTTCAGAGATCAGAGGCTGTGGTAACAGAAGGTAACAGAAGGTAACAGAAAAACCACAGTTGAGCCTTTGTCTTGTTTCGCTGCAGTGCCTCGCTACATTTTTGCGGTTTTTAAAACATATTTTAAACATATTATTTAGGCTCGAGAGGGTCCGGCTCCAGTTCACGGATTTTTATTTTTGTGGGGGGGCCGGGCGCCCATTGACCGTGAAAAAATAAAGGAATCACTATATACATATATATATATATATATATATATATATATATATATATATATATATATATATATATATATTATATATATATATATATATTATATATATATATATATATATTTTATATTATATATTATATATTTCATTTATCTATTAATGTAGTGCTTAACATATTGTCAGTTTTTTTTTAAAATAGGTTTAATTGCTTATTTACATTCTGTTTTTGTTACGACATACTGGCGAGAGTTGGTGAGAAGGGGAAGGATGGTAGTGGGATGTTAAGTGGATGGGTGGGGGGGGGGGGGGGGGGGTAGAAAGGGGACAAAGCTGTAAAATGGGGGCCGGGATTTAAAAAAGAAGAAAAAAAAGAGAAAACATACTTTCATGATTATATTTATACATAGTATAATATGTACACCTTTCGTCGATCATAAGTTCTCAACAAAATGACTCCAGTGTTCCTTGTTGATGCATGGACCAAAAACACACAAACTGTGTGGCCACTCCCATCATCAACAAAGCTACCATCAACAGTGGCAGCCATTGACTGTGCAAAGCGCTCAGCCTTCCACATTCAGAGTTTCTGACTGTTTTACACGCACCATCGAGGTACTTGTAATGTGAAAATACACTGTGACTCAACATCGTCAAAGTAAGTATAAGTGCACAAGTATGTGGAGTCCCAGCATGCATGTAGAAGGAGATAACTGATCGATGACTCCATTTTGGAACTGTTATCCATTGTAACCATTTAAATGACCTGGCTAAGGGGATATAGCATCTCCTTGGTCTAATCCCAATCTCTCCGGTATCTATGTTTGTGGTACCAAGTCATCAGCTTTATTATCGTTAACCCCGTCTGTCTCATATGAAACGCTACATGGCCCCTCTGATTTCTTTTCTGGGGATCCTTCATGATCAGGATGTAGTCCTCCAGTTGTTCACTCTGTGTGGCTCCTAACAAGTAGAAACTGGTTCATTTGTGATACTCTGTGTTCATGGAGGGCATTTAGCGTCTTTAGCCAGTAGGTGTATTATGTCTAAGGCCTGGTACTGTCCAATTCTTCATGCCAAAGTCTTTGTTTTGGCTGTCTGCCATTGTGATGGTCTCTTGCAACCCCTGGAAGACTGCTGCAGTCAGCTTGCAGATCCACAAACCACCAAGCACTCGTAATGTGTGAATTCTTTTCCTCCCATGTGCTTTTTCGGCACTAGTTTGTTTCAGCCTCGGGCGGATCTATAAGCATTTTGCGACCGCCATCACTGACAGCACGCTTTTGGGGTTGCGGGAGATGAAATTAATGGGACTGGGACACAGATGTAATTAAACAGGAAAAATGATCAAAACAAAATCTTTTAAAAAAAAAAAGAGAAAGCACTGAGTTCTGCAGGATATAACACCCATAACTTCAAAAATACTAAAAAAACCAGAGTGGAAAAAAAATGTAAAGGCTCAACACACAGAGGTTCCTCTACCAGACATCCTCAGCAATCACTCACGAGATGTTTTGCCTCACCAGGTCTGTCCGGTGTTCTTTGATGCATAACCGTAAATGACAGTCAGTTCACCGACCCGAAGGCTCAGGGAAGCTACTACCCTCTGATCCACTGGGGAGAACCCCAACATCCAGGCTCCCTGCTGGGAGAAATAAGTTATCAAACTCCTGCTCAAAGCCTCTCACCGATCCATCTCAGGCGTGTTAACTGGCCCTTTAAATGCTTAAAACCCTCCAGATTCTTTGAATCCTTTAATGATATTTTACAGTACAGAAGGAGAAATCTGAAAATCCCACAATCTTTCTTAAAGATAAAAAAAAAAAACATTTCAAACTAGAAAAGAACTCGGAGAGCGCAGACCTCCGGTAAGTGCAGATTTCTGGATCAGATCCGGATCAGCCTTTGAAATTTGATAGTTTTCGGCCCCATTGACTGCAATGTTATCGAAAATTTGAAAGTGGATTTCTTCCGGATCACACCCGAAATGAAATCAGTTCTTCCTTTTCACATTTCTGACAACACCTGAAAGTTTCATCAAAATCCATCCATAACTTTTTGAGTTATCTTGAACACAGACAGACAGATAAATGCCGGCAAAAACATAACCTCCTAGTTGGAGGTAATCAGCATTGCAATCACCTGAACTCTCTTGCCTTTAAATAACACACACACACACACACCACACACATACACAAAAACATTTGCCTCCAAAGTAGGTCTAAAATGTCCTTGGAGCAGCTGCTTCTGGTCTTCAGGTCTGAAATGCAAAAACAGGATTTATATAAACACAATTAATTGTTCAAGCTTTTTTAATAATTGCCATGGGCCACAGAAAAACCCATTTCAGTCAGCATCTTGATGACGTGTCCACAAAAAAGAAGCACACAGCGTCCAGAACAAAATGACTCTGCAGGTAAAAGTCGGGGTGAACTTTCTCAGAACCGAGCACAGATATAAGCCTTTGAGGAGACCGTCCCATTCAATGGAGATATAGAAGTAAAGCATGAGGTTTCATTTTCTCCCGTCTCCCCCCACTGGATACTAACAGGTATGAGCACCCTTTCCTGGGGCAAAAGCGTTGGGGGAAATTGACTGCAGGGTTTTAATTAGATTCCATTAGCTAAATAATTGCATCAGTAATGCTCCTAATGAACTCTAATTACTTGTGGAAGTCTAAATGAGAAAAGTCAGTGGCGGGCAGTGGTGGGGACGGGAGAATTCAGGCATGCTGCAGGTGACTTTCCTTGGGGAAATTTGCGTGACAAATGAGTCAAGATTTATGTTCACTTACCCATATTCTAACTTGGGAAATTAACGGCCATGTGGCACATTTTCTATAATTGTCTTGTTTGAACCGGTGCGGTATTTTGCTGTTTTTCAGCTGCTTCTTAAACCTAGTTGACAGAAATCGATGTTTTCTCTCTTTTGCATGCTGTCAATAGTTTTATTCCTAACTTCATTTTTGGTCTCAATGACTTCTATATGCTGAGGCTAAATGGCAGCAGTGTTCCTTAGCCGGCCAGCTCCTTCAATCTCCTTAGGCTCTGTCCTTATGTACTTTCAGCCTTGCCATGCTGTCAGAACAGGAGATTAGTCATTCAATCAGGTTGAAGAGGGGTCTTTTTGCAGATAAGACCCATCTGAAGCAGCCCCTGCTTGAGATTGGTCCCCTGCTTACAAGCACAGAACATTTGCATCTTTCCTGCCTTTTCTTCCCTTTTCTCTCTTCTTTTGCAGCCCTCAAAGTCACCTCATCTCTTAGTTCTCCCTTGAACCATCAGTCACTTTTATTTTCTTGACTTCTTCTGCTGCCTCTCATTCGGTTCCCATGCAGCTATTGTAAACAAATGCTCGGAGAAATTAATCTTTTATCCGGTATCAAATGCTCGAGATCTGAATGAATGCTCGTTTTTTTATTTACTGCCAGCAGAGTCAATTAGATCAGTTTTATATTGAGTCGCTGAAAAGACAACGCGAGGGAGATTGTGGAGCCTGCAGCCTCGCTCGGCCCCCTTCTGTGTATCATAAGGAGCCATTTTTGTCAAAGTGACTGCTCAGCATGCCTCAGCTATTCATGAGGAAATAGAAGGAGATGTGAACATAAGAAAATACATGTGCAAGTGACACTGAAACCGCCTATAGGGGGAGCTCTGCTCTCCCTATAGGCGTAACTCTAGTAGGTAACTCTAAAAGTTGTTTTTACAGAAAAAACTGGGCCTCATTTATGAAATATTCATAAATCTCAGAGTAATCTGCACATAGAAATCACCTCCTCACTGAAAATCTGCTCCGGATTGATGAACGTAGCGCAAAATTCCGATTTTTTTTCATAAGTTTAGTTTCTAAGTTAACGAATGCCCAATGATCACAGGTGGGGGGTGCGCTAACGAAGCTCATTAATTAACTTAAAGGGACCACCATAAAAGGAGGTATAAAGATGCAGACTGTCAGGCAGGGACGATTGTAGGGTCAGAGCTTTAGGGGTGCTGAGCACCCAATGAGCCCCACCACAACCCACGAGTAACGTTAGTGAGAAGAGGACGATACCATTAGGCGGGGTCATTTTCATTTTTGTTCTTAAAATATAAACTAAAACCACAAACTATGGATTAAGTTTTAAAAATTATCTAAGCCTGTCAAATGCGAACTAAAATTTTTGAATAACAACATTTCTAACTCCAGGTTTTTGGGGTGCTGAAGCACCCCTAAAAAAGGGCTAGCCTCGCCCATGCTGTCAGGTGATTCAGGTGATTTAAAAACCTTTGGCTAAACTCAGGATGTAACGAATCCAGCTGAGGAGGCATTGCTCACATCCGCACCGCTTTTGAAATGCTTCAAGTGACACTTGCAGTTAGAGCAAAAAAAAAAAAACACAACAAAAAGACAACAATAAAGATAAACTTTTTCAAGCATGCAGTTCAAAAGTATATTGTGAGAATAGCAGTCCATATAAGAATTATCCTCGTGATCAGACGCAGGTGTAGATTTTATTCACAGCTACGAAAAGTTCAGAACTACTAACATTTTCATGAACTCCACAGCACACGTAAATTTTGCTTTAGTTTTTGCACAAATCTATTCTGCTCACATTTCATTATTTTTCTTTTTAAAATTGTAAACATACAGATTATTCACTCAAGGTTTCTTGATCACAGCTAGCCTGACCAGCTCTCAGACATCCCTGCATGAGCCACTGCATAAAGTTCACTCCCACCCTGCCGAGTGTATTCTGGTTAGTTTAATATGTTCTAGTTGGTTTAGTGTATTTTGGTTGGTTTGGTGTATTCTTGTTGGTTTAGCATATTATGGTTGGATTGTTGTAATTTGGTTGGTTTGGTGTATTTTGGTTGGTTTGGCGTATTCTGGCTGGTTTGGTGTATTTTGATTGGTTTAATGTATTCTGGTTGGTTTGGTGTATTTTAGTTGGTTTAGCGTATTCTGGTTGGTTTGGTGTATTCTAGTTGGTTTAACATATTCTGGTTGGTTTGGGGTATTCTGGTTGGTTTGGTGTGTTCTAGTTGGTTTAGCGCATTCTGGTTGGTTTGGTATATTCTGTACCGGTGAAAATGACTGGGAGGGGCATCAGAGCCATTTCAAGAAGAGAGGATTCTTGCAAAGTGGGTATGGATGGCCCAGCCACGTCACTGCACTTTATATGACAGCGAATCCATTTTATTTGCCAGTGACAGTAAAATTAGTACATCTTATAGAAGGAAGGAGAATTACAAGGTTTTATCAGTGACCTCTTTGTAGTCATGCCACGATCATCCCACACCACATGAAGCAGTCTTTCAGAGAAAACACGTTGAAGCCACTGCCAGCATGTACATCTCGCCACATCTAACGCCCTCCCACTCTCGGATATTTGTTTCACTTCCATCCTGCCAGGGCCAAAATTACCTATGAGCTCAAGCGAAGTGCTGATTAAATATGTATATTTTTAGGGGTCGTATTTGATCTTTAATCCGCCTGTAATGTGTTTTGCCAATATGTGTGTGGGATTACCGAGGTGAAACTCTGGACTCCCTTGTAACTCCAGGGAGAAATGATGATCACCACATGCGTGAACCAATACCTCTTTCTTTTCGTCTCCTGCACTTCCTTTTGCCTCACCTTCTCATATTCCTCTGTGACCTACTTCTTACCTTCTGGTTGTGTCTCTCTCTTTATGGGTTTGTGCAGCATGAAATATGATATGGTGTTGCAGAGAAAGGCCCAAAACAGAGCAATTTGTCAGAGTTACAGACATACAGGAGTAAGGCACAGAGAGTACAGCCTAAACAGCCCTTCTCAATGGACCCAACGGCTATGGGTAATCAGTGGGAGCACCCCATAATTTCTGTTTGTTGTGCTGCGTGTCAAAATGACTCCTCCATTGGAGAGGTGTGCAAGGAAGCAGACACATGTACATGGATTCAAGTCCCGTCGTTTTCTTTTGCCATTCCCTTCTCGCTTTGCCAGCCGCCTCCTACTCTCATGCTTGCATCTCCTCTTTTCTCTCTCCCCCTGTTTCTCTGTTTACTTGCCTAGCCGTATCCCAAAAGTCCTTTCTTTATTCCCCTTCCCTCACCAGCTAATCTGTATTTCCCTCACATCCACTGTCTGAGCTGCCAGTTCAGAGAGCACAAAGGCACCAGTTGGCTTCAAAACAATCACAAGTAGCCCGAAGACCACTGTAGCCTCAGTGTGCTGTACTGCAAAGATGTGTCCGTGCTCTCCCCAGTCTTACAAAAAAACAAGCACATATCAAAACTAACATTATTGATATCCTTGCAATTCCGGCTTCCCAAGAGAAGCCATGCTTTTAAAAACAATGTGGGCTCCTGACTTGAAGCAGCACAAAGGAGCCTTTGCAGTTTTTAACTCAGTGGGTCCTCCTACAGAGGTTTAACAACACGGTTCAAGTTTAATGCAGGTTTTATGGTTCCATAGTAACGATTCATGTGCCTGTGTATGTTGTATCCAGCATGCATGCTACTGTTTGTGTTGCTCTGTTATTACACTAAACTGGTTTTCTACTGTACAAAGCTTGCAACTCTGACGGTCGTTTTGCCAACAGACAAAGAACTACCGTATTTTCCAGACTATAAGCCGCTACTTTTGTCCAATGATTTAAACCATGAGGCTTATACAGAGATGTGGCTTTTCTATGAATTTTTCTTCAGCCCTCAGGGGGCGCTCTAGCAGGAAGTCCAAAAACAAACCAAGTAGTTAAAGGATACTCTGTTTTTGTTAAGTAGCCTATGTTGGCTATGCTACTCTACATTCATTTTGTGATCATCAATACCTGTTATTATTGGACAAACTAATTAATTCAGGTGTGTCTAAACATTGTAGCTACTCGGACACACCTGGATTTATCAGTTTGTTGGTTCCCCAGCAGATTTCTGGGTTCTGAGCAGACCTGCCATGGAGGTAAGGTTTTAATCGCAGATGCGGACCGGACGCAGCGTGGAGCCAGAGATCCGGCTCCAAAGCGGATCCGGCACTGAGTGCAGGTGGACCCCGATACGGGTCCGTTTCGCGGGTCCGTTCCGGATGTCTTTGCTGTGTGGGGTGGTTTCAGTACACAGGAGGAGGAAAAATAAAGCAACATGGTTTTAGTGTACAGGAGGAAAATGAATAAAACCATCAATGACTTTTCTGTTTTGTTTGATCAGCACTTTCACTGTCGTGTTACAGGCACTGTTCAGGCACGGTATTTGAATAAACACTTATTTACATCTAAAGATTTTGTACCATATGTTATTTCTCAGCCTGGATACCGTACATACCGGATATGTGTGTGTATTTATAAGTACAGTGCATTGGTTTGGTGAAAACCCACATTTACGGAGTTCTGAAGATCCCCACCATGTTTCTTATATTATCCCTGATAGTTTTACAAACATTCACTGGACACAGCCTGGATTAAAAGGAGATGTGTTAACTCTTTTTTCAAAAGCTGACAATATCCGGAGGTTTTTAATGAAATTTCTGACATACATTAGTCTCCAAAAGATTCTGGAAAAGTTCTTTTGGAGGTTGCGTGCATTTTTTTAAATCTGTGCCTCAGCTTTTTGCAACCCACTTCAGGAGGTCCAGCAAATACAACATCATGTGAAGTTAGGAGGTGTTGACGATGAGGAGGCTGGAGAATTTCACTCATCTTAGTTTGTGAAGCACAGAAAACAGCAAATCACTCTTTTTTTTTTTTTTTTTTGTATTTTGTAGTGACTTCAAAAGACTCACATTAATTAAGTCAACCACGAAGAACACACACGATAGCAAACTCAAAGCTGCACTTAGAAGCCGTCTACGTCAGAACAACAAAACCCGACATTAAATCTCCTACCGAGGTGGTTTCACAGCCATTCACACCCTGACTCATGCGCCCAGAACCAGGTAAAGAATTTACAGAGAACAAGACTAAATGACCCACAGCAGTGATGATCAACTGAAACTTCCCACCAGTCGTTTTGAACTGATGATGCCTTCAGGATGAAATGTGAAACGTCTTTAAGAACCATGAATAGGAAGTCTTGTTGCCTTGATTTAAGCCTTTTAAGATTTTTTTCCCCTCTTTTTTTTTTTTATATCATAGCTCTTTTAATGGAAGAATCTTTAATACAGTAAACATTAATCATCGCCTGCATAAAAGGCAGAATAGGAAACCCTCGTTTTCCCATTTTACTGATATCTAATACTGCATCACTGAGAGGATATGCCTGTTGGTTGAATGCATGGTACCCTTAGTGGTTTGTGTAATATTGTAGCTCATTTTGTTGACATCTAGAAATGAACAAAAATCAATATGTAACTGTAGGCTACATTTATACATTTCTAAAAACAATTTCAATGTCAGCTGCATTTGGACTCAAGCTAACGTTCATCTACAATACTGCAGTATCACAGATATTGTAATAAAGGTTATTCCTCCATTATCAGCACAGTTTTTGTCCTAGCATATAGAAATGCAAGACAAAACAAACAACACCAAAAGTTCCACAGTGATAATGTAATGTATGAACACAGAAAAGTAGTAGATATTTGCCTTATCCCTTTACAAACAACTTGTATCGACCACTGTCACGAGTTTAACCAACCACCCCTTACCTGTTTAAAAAGTACAATGAGCTACTCTTCTGACAGCACTGGAACATCATTTTGTTACAGTTGTCTTCCCCTCGAGGTGTGGGGGGGATAAAGCTCAGTCAAACACAAAGGAGAAAATTCTCATTATTCTGCAGCAACCACCACTCCACTTGTCTAAGTTGTTCCACCAACTAGAAATCCATTCAGTGTCTTCAAAGGCCGGCAATATTGGTGGCTGGTTCTGTTTTAGAAAATACAGGAGCTCACATGGTGGAGACTCCTGTTGTCAAGGGGTAACTTTACATTTATGTGCAGACAAGTTAAATAGTTCCATTATTAAGGTTGGTGCAATATGCTAGTCTCTGCAAAGCGTTTCAACCAGTACATGGTACAAAAAAAAAAAAAAAATCAGGAAAAGCTTTTTAAATGGCTTGAACCTAGCTGGAAATGTTGTAAATATCCATTTGGATATAGGAAAGAGGAACAAGTTGTAAAAATACCCACACTTGTTTGGACAAATTCTATGAACTGTCAGTTAGTGCTGTTGACAGAAGACAGGCCTTATGATTTTTGAAATAAATTTGTGTGTTTAGTTTATTTGTATTGCTCATGTTTGATTGGAGAGCGAAGGACATATTTTTCTCAGAAAGGACGTATTACTGCTGCACTTTAAAAGTGTCGCAATCGTCCCCCATGGGCATGGAGGTTGAATCATTTATATTGCATTGAAAATAAAATGTATTCTGGTACAGTACCTTGCTTGGTCATACTTTAATTTCTTTTCCATCATTACTTTGAGTCTCTTAATGGGTTTCCATTAGCAGGGATAGTGAATAGTTTTATGGGGCCTTGACTGTTGGCACATCTCCATTAGCAGGAACTGCCCTACAACAAGAAATCTATCCTGCGTTGGGGAAGGTGGAAACCTGCTGGGTGGCGTGTGATGTTGACTCAATGCTGACTGGGTATGCTGTAGGCGGGACATGGATGTCTCCTTCAAATCTGAGTCTTTTTTTGTCCTTTGCTCCTTCCCTTTGCTGTTCACACCTAATTATTACCTCCGCCAAGGAGGTTATGTTTTATGCCGGTGTTTGTCTGTGTACAAGGTAACCCAAAAAGTTATGGATGGATTTTGATGAAAATTTTCAGGAGTTGTCAGAAATGTTAAAAGGAAGAACTGATTTCATTTTGAGTGTGATCCGGAAGAAATCCTGGATTCTGGATCACTTTCAAATTTTCGATAAGATTGCGGTCAATGGGGCCAAAAATTTTGTTTCTCAATATCTCTCTTATTTATTGCCCAAAACTCGAAAAAAATGAAATTTGACTCAGGGATTGACAATGGGAACCTCTATCAAATTTCAAAGGCTTATCCGGATCTGATCCAGAAGGCTGATTTTATCACAATCTGTAAATTGCTATATGGGGGAATTGTTGCACTTAGCGGAGGTATGCGCTCCCCCAGTGCTTTTCTAGTTGTTTTTGTGACAGTTTTGATGCAACATAAACACTGATTTAATCCAAGTTTATATTTGACAAAGAATGATTACATAACTAACAGGGTCATGGCATTAATCAGTGTAATGGAGATACTTCTAGCCACCTAGATTTTACCCCCAAACACCCACTGATGGCTAACCGCCTGTAGTCACTTCTTCCATGATGTCCACCGTGGTGAGTTGGTGTGATCATTGTTGATGTAATATTATGAAGCATTTCACTGCTGTGAGAGATGATCGGTACAAAAGTCTTTTTTTTAAAGGTCTTATATTTCTATAATGCTTTTCTAGTCTACTGACCACTCAAGGGCTTTATAGCATGTGTCACATTCACCCATTCACGCACACATTCACACACTGATGGCCGAGGCTACCATGCAAGGTGCCACATGCTCACCAGGAGCAATTTGGGGTTCAGTATCTTGCTCAGGGATACTTCAACATGTAGCCAGGGGAGCATGGAAATCGTACCAGCAACTTTCTGGCCACTAAAGCCATTAGTAGGGAGGGGAGACCGCAAGGGCTTGATGATGCTTCCTAAGCATAATTAAATTCTCCTTCAAATCAAACTAAAACTGATATTTTAACGTGGAAAACAAATTTACTTGCTTTAAAAAAAACACCTTTAAAATTTATTTTATCTAAACTTTTTCAAGAGGAGCAATCATATCCTTTCTGTATTCTGTAGTAAAGGATACTTCTAACAAAAACTAAAGAAAATCACTCAACCAAATCAAGAGATGAAACAAAGTAGAGATGCAGTAATTAGATGGAATATGGAGACTGTAAAAACAGGAAAATCCCTTCATAAATTAAGACCAGAACTAAAAATGTTTGTAAAATTAGAACTGCTAATAGTGTACGAGTTTGGTCTGGTGGGATTTTTAACATTCAGCTCAACAGGTTTGTCTACATACAGCGAAAGAAAATGCAAAAGGAATGAATAGGTAAAAAGGATTACACTTTTTAATCTCGTTTTGTATTCAAAGCGCCTTCTAGAGCAAGTTATGAGCTGAGAAAGAGTGATATATCGGGGTTACACTAAGCCACCTCTGTGGCACTGAAAACTCACCGTAGGCACAACAGACCTCACAGCCATTGATTTTGCTTCATGTTACACCCCTCTGAAGATGACACTGGGGGAAAAGCCAAAAGATCGTGGGCTGATTCTTCTACAGTACAGCCGCCAGATTGCTTTCTTCCTTTTCCCTCCGACACAGCGGCAGTGTAATGTGCCTCAGTTGTAACGAATGCAAATGACGCCTTCGTACACAATTCAGCTCGATTGCTCGCAAATTACAACATGGACAGTCGGTCTTAAAGGTCAAATTAGAGACCCAAATTGGATTTTCCAGAAGCAAATAGAGTAATTGTGACGGCGATCTAATTGTTCATTGTCTTTGGTGCTCTTAGGAATAAATGCAAGGTTTTGTGTGCTCATGGAAAAGCATGCAAGATTTTCACCTTTTAAAAATCAATTTCCAACTGAGTATTTACAGCTGAGCCAGGGGGGCAGGGGGCCAGGGGGCCTACCTATTACACAGTTTACAATTGGAAAGGGGGTTACTTCTGCACAAGGTTCTTTTACAGGTTAATTACCCTTCCAGCGTGGTTGTAAGCAAAACCTATTAACTGGGGGACAGAATAATCCCTCCTCCTGCTGCCTATTTAAGTTGATTGCACTTTGTTAATTGTATTGGATGTGATGCAATGTTTCACTTGTTTCTTACTGATCTTATGGACACTTCCATCACAATCAATGCTGGCAGTAGCCTGTGATGTTCAAGGAAGTGTCAAATGGCCATGAACATCCTGCCGTGTTGCAAGATGTGCATGACCAGATGATACTTCATGTGTGAACTCCAACTAAATGTGCTCATCCATCAAAGTCAACAGGAGCGGAAAGGCAACAATCACGAAAAGGGCAATTCTGTATAGATTTTATGCTGTTGCAGGAGGAAACTGGCAAATGAATCTCAACGACTTGCAATTGCAGTTGCTGTATTTACGTGCCAGAGACTGGCGCGGATGAGGCCGTTACGACGGTGAGGCTCCTTCCCCAGGTGCTGGCTGGGTTTTATCGAGAGCCAGCTTAATGATTCCACTGGAAACACATCTCATCCACCTGAAATAGGGGTCCCAGCGGTACCAGTCCAAACTACACAAATCTTTATCAGCGGTGTCTGTGCCGGGTGACTTCATTTACCCTTTGAATAGCCTGCTGGAATTATGTATTCATATGAGCCCCTGTTGTCCTGCTTATCTAAATTATTTTCACTTTCATGAACATCAGATTCACTCAACACTGTTGACTTTAAAGAGCACTGCCTATATGTAGAACATTTACAAAGAGGCCCTTCACTTCCAACAAAAACAAATGTTTATTGAACTGTTGCATTGTTCATTTGGAATGTAATTTAAGACTCCTTTAACGTGAGCAGGTTTTCTTATCCACTAATGCACACATACAGAAGAGTCGCACAGCGTCAGAGAGGGTACAACTGAGGTTGGAATAACTATTTGGTGTATCATCACTGAACAGAGATCCCGTCCATTCATTTTCAGGTGTTGGTTTAATGACAGCAAAGGGTATGGAGTTAGCAGACATCATCGATGCAACTGCCAGGGTCAGACGTCTTGGAGGTAAAAGTAAGAGAGACTAGACTGAGATGGTTTACCCGCAGAAAAAGGAGCGATAGTAAATGCATGAGCAGAAGAATGTTGCAGATAAAACTGTCAGGTAGAAGTAAAAAAGGGTAGTTCTGAATGTGGTGAAAAAGGATATGCAGCTTGTTGATGTGACAGAAAAATGCAGGAGATGGGGTAAGATGGAAACGAATGATCTGCTGTGGCAACTCTTAAAGCAAAAAGGAAACAATAACAACTTATATTCATACTTTGTTGGAATCACTGTGTAACCTAACATGCAAGGTTTTGGACCATTTAAGCCAGGAGGCATGAAGGAGACTCTGAACAGAAAGGCCCAGGCTGAGATTCATGGAAGTCACTGTATTTTATATGATGCTTTCATGGATTTATAAAAGAACGTCACGCAGATGTTTTTTGAAGAGTGACTTTTTAGTCATTTTTATTTAAGATCGGGTCGACACCATAGTGGCAGAAGCTGACTCCAACCAACCTGGATTAATCCAGAAATGGGGTAATGTGCGAAATGAACGAGCCTGGTAATTCAAATACACCAACCTGCCCATTTGACCGCGAGCCTAACGGGCTCTCCTGTTCTGCGAGCCTCCATGTCAGTCTAGAAGGGGTCACCCCCAGACCCCTCCAGGGGTTGACCTGGAAGGGTCCGGGCTAGGCTAGGCTGCTGGAGCTAGCGCTGGGTGGCTTCTGGGTAGCTTTCACTATTAGCACAAACAGCAGCACCAAAAGGGCACGTTATATGAAGCAGATTACAGATATTAAATCACAGTCAAGCTTATCGAAAATAAGAGTTTTAAAAAAACTGACCAAGTCCTAAACATGCATGAATTTGTGGTTTAACACAATTTTAACTGACAAGTAGATACAAAAATTAAATTAAATTAAATTAAAATAGGGCAGAACCTGATCCTTATGTACTGCATTAGTGTCTCTCTGCCGGTTTTCCAACTCAACAGTGTCTTGAGTTTGTTTTTGTGTTACACTAAACTAAATTAAAGTTTTTTTACCCTTTATCCTGCATCTCAGTCCTCCCCACTTGAAGAACATTCATGACATTAGAGATTGACCTCAGGGTGAACTTTTGGAGATGCCTGCACCTGGTAAGACTGGAAATCGTCGAAGGTTTTCCACTTGTGAAATAACCTTCTTACCAGAGAATATTGGACTCTTGGTTGGTTGTAAATCGTCTTCTCAGATTGATGAGCGGCAACATTTACGTCTCTAGGTTTAGGGACGATCTTTCCCCCTTGGCATTGTGTTAGCGCTAGGGATGCACATGGTTAACCGTTTAACCGTTAACCGATAACAGTAACTCTAACCGATTAATACTAACGGTCAATTTTGTTTTTAAGCTACGTAATTCAATCAACTCATGGGGGCGTGTCGACTGGTGCAACAGGCCTCTGATTGGTCAATTCTACATCCACGTAGAAAAGAGCGTGTCATCGAAAAAATGAGGAAGTACCCACATCTGTACGATTCTGGTTCTCCACACCACAAAGGCAGCACATATTCTAGTAATTCATGGAGGGAGATAGCAATGAATGTGGGTCTGGATACGGCCGAGATGGTGAGGAAGTGGAAAAACGCAAGAGATAAGTTTAGTAAGTTTAGCTAGTTCGTGATTGTCGCTCTTGCGTTGTGGCGAGGAATAACATAGCGGAGACCGCGCTAGTATAAATCAAAAGTGACGGCGGCATCTCTGCGATAAGCTGACGGTGACACATTGCCGCGAGAGTATACACGGGGAAGTGTCCGCATGCGTCCACGACAACGTGCGCAACATCACGGCAGCCAACCCTCCCGGACTTATCAGTTAACGGTTATTAATTGTTAAAGGGCGTCGGTTAACAGACATAAAAAAAAAAATCCAAAATGTGCATCACTAGTTAGCGCACATCTGAATGTTCCAGGGGGAAGAAAAAATTGTCCGATTGCCTAATACCTGACTCTTAACTTACCCTCCAAACTTCTATAGAGGCCCAAAGCCCCTCATTCACACACTGAATATTGGATGACTGATCAACTCAAAATTTGGAGAAAATAGTTTGTCTTTATCAAGCACTAAAGCCAAGGAAGCAGAACATTTCTTCTGCAACGATTTGATTGCTTTAATAGTGAAATTCACAGATGCAGTCAGGGTTGCACAACGTTTTTATCTGAATTCATACGGTGTGGAAAAATTATCATATTTCTGTCAGAGAACGTTTGAACTCTGCAAGGTTGGAAAAAGGACAGAGCGCAACACATGCATTGAAACAAATAAAAGGAATGGAAATATTGAGAAGGCAAGTGAGGCATTGAGAACAAAAATGAATGAAAGTAGAAAAAATAAAAAAAGATTTCCTTGGCCAGTATTTGCACCGGCTCAGCAGCAGCTGTCATCAGACTTGTGCCACTCCCTGCAGTGCCACAACGGAGCCCGATGAGGAATAATGAGCTTTAGAAACCCACAAAGGTCACTCACTGTAAAGATCTCCCTCCTCACTCCAGCCCAATGAGAAATGCCACAAGTGGAGCTTAAAAAGAAAAACTCTATAGTTATGAGAGGGGTGGAAAAAAAAAAAAGAAAAGAAATCTCCCCCCCCAAAAAAAAGAGAAAAGCCAAGCTTTCAAAAGAAGATTTTCACCTTTATCTGACAACCTGAGAGCAGATGAGCAGCAGGAGAGAGCAGTGGGGGACCACAGTGGGAGATGAAGAGAGAATTGAAGAGGGAAGGAAAAAAGGAATTAACTAAAAAGGGGAAGAGGAAAAGAAAAATTTAAGGATGATGTGGGGTTTGAAGAGATTGTATTCTGAAAAGAAGGCAGAGATTGTTGAGCCAAGACCGCAAGACATTGATAGAGCGGAGAGAGAGAAGGATGATGGGACGGAAATCATTAGAGGGTCACTGGAGCGAGAATGAAAATCTCTGCTATTCGTCTTATGCATGTGTACTTTGGAAGGAAATACCAGTAAAGGTCATCAGAGCTCTTAGTACTGAGTGTTATGTACCTTCTGCTCAATTAACCACTCATAATCAACATGAATTGGGGAAGAAAAAAAGACAGGGAGATGATTATCTTCATCCTCCAATACATCCGTCTCTCAAACTTTGGAACAGCTGAGCTCCGGCATCACAAAAAAAGCACAACATTTTAAAGCTGGAATATGAAATTAATGCTGAGGACTGTTTCTGCTCTGCTTTTAATGTCTGTGTGCTTTGAACTCAAAGTGGTAATTGATGCAGTAGAGAACATGGCTTGCCTCGAAATACAGAACACCTGGGCTGTAGTTGGAATACAGATCACTTAGAAAACTCTGCATATTCTTTTACTTTGCATATTTTGTGAATTTCAAAAAGGTTTTAAGAGCTGGATGATTTGAGGACTCCATTTGAAAACAGTGTTCACAAAAAAAAAAGGAGTTAAAGCGTGGGCAGAAGATAAACATCACAGGACAAGTGAAATTTTCCAATACGCTTGAACTAACTAACGGTTTGTGTCCTTTTACTCATGACTAGATCTTATTCCATAAGAGTTTCAGCACCTGATTTTATGCTTCGTTTTCAGTCACTGTTTTCTTAAAGGAGCAAAAAGCGAAATCATTTCACCGCTAGGTTTGCTGTTGAGCACTGCCTGTAGACCAAAACAAAGTGTGCCATTAGCCACACCTCCCTCTGCCTCTGCTCGCCACCAACCCCCCCCCCCCCCCCCCCCCCCCCCCCACACACACACACACACTCCCTCCCCCACTACACCCCCGCTCGCTTCGAAGATCTACCTACACCGAGCAAAACATCACCATGGCGAGTAACAAAGTAAGTCATTTATAACATTATATTGTTTATACTGGTTTGTCCGTAAATTAATCTTTATGTCACTAATTTAGTGAGTCACCATTAGCATCAAACGTTATCTATTCGCCGCTAATTGCGTTAGCAGACAGTTCAACGTTAGTAACAATATGACGGCAGTGAATAGCTTTCCTGTTTTGTTCCGCTGTCTGCCATTTCAGTTCGAAAATGCTGCCGCCGTCACTACTCACTGGCTGTGGCGTTTTATAGAGAGGGAGGGGGGAGGAGGGAGGAGGTGAAGTTTCACATGAACGCACATGAACGCGCGGCCGGACCGGCTTGTAAACTTGAGGCTGGAGATCAACACAGAGAGCGGGTGTGTGACGTCATCCTATACTCCAGATGAAATTACACCTCTCGTTCTCCATGTAGCGATTTTTTAATTCCTTCAGTCTTAAATAATGGATTTCCACTTATTGCTCCTTTAAAACTTCATTAACTATTTCACCCCCTTTGGGTAGCTTTGGCCATTTAGCCACTGTTTGGCGAGGTTTAGCAACAAAGCCTTCTGGTAAAGTTCAGGCAGTAAAGTAGTTGGTTGAGGTCAGGTTAAAAAAAATAAAGTTCTTAAGCCAATACTGTCGCTAGCTTAGCTAAGGGTTTGAGTTTAACCAGATCTTAAACCGCTTATGTGGTGTAAGAAAGTCATGGGGCATCTTCAACCTTGCTCCTCTGTCAAGACTGTGGTTTAACTGACACCTGAAGGTCAGCTTTATCTCAATGGTTATGCCCCCCCCAAAAAAAAAAATTTCACATTGGGCACTTGAGCTCTTTTTTGAGAGTGTTTGCTTAAACCTGATTATAAAAGATACAATTTGAACAATTTTGTCAAGAGAAGGAGACCTGTCTCACCCTACACGCCAATTTTGTTGACGTGTGTCATCATTTAAATCGATGCAGGTTGGTGCTTGGTCCAATCCCATACTTGGTCCATTCTTTGTTCAACAGGATCATTGCAGGGATCTACAAATGTGCACAAACACACATGTCTACTCTGAGCTGATGTTTATTTCAGCCTGATAATTATTTCTGTTGTTTTTGTGTAACTTTTGGCCTCATTTCCAAACTGCAAAATCATGTGATTGAATTGAATAGCTCAATGAGGCTAACTTTCAGTTTCCAGCTAGATTAGACTGTTGTGAGACAGATTAGTTTTACCCGACAGATGAGTTGTTGCAAAAGTAATTGCAGGTCTGCAGTTTCCAGTGACTTTAACTGCAGATCAGAGGAAGCCATGTTTGTTGTCACAAAGATTAGAGGTTAAACAAGTAAAAATGTTGTGGATTAGCTAGTAGGCTACAGTGTTAAACTGCAGATCCTAACCCAACTGTGCAATTTAAGATAAGGAAAAGATTGCGGTTTGTAAACACTGCTTCATCACATTGATCTGGCTGCCTTAGATCTGTGTTTATTTGTTGATGGAAACTGCTCCTGATAAAATAGCAGCATGCAATCCTAACACAAGAAATTGGAATCTCCTTTGGAAGAACATTAAGAAAGAGTGGAAATGTTTTGTGTTTTCCACAATATGTGCCCAAACATCAAAAATAATGATGCTTCCAAAGTTGGCACTTCTAGGGTACGCTCCTTCAGATCTCATTTTACATACCCCTTAAAAACATGAGTTGCAGTTCCTTGACCAATCACTAGGGGCTAGCTCCACTGATGCCCATGTGAAAATGTTCAAATTTTGCAGCAGAATTAAACATATTTTTAATATTTTTCAAAAATAAAATTGCAGCTCTCATCACTTCTGCTGTTTAGTGTTCAGCACTACCTTTGACCAGAAAATGTAATAGCATCGTCATTAAAATTTCAAAGAGAATACATTTTTGTTCTCACAGAACACCGTCATGGTCTGAGGGTTGGCCTGGAAGGGTCTAATAACAAAGCTTCGTTCAGTAGCTTGTCCCAACCGTCTAAATGCTGCAGTCATTTCTGATGTTGCCACCAAAATGACTGCAGAAATGGGGGTTCCCACTGAGGACCTCCCTTAAATCGTGCAGCACAACTCGTTAACTGATGAAGGGCATCTGTTCATCTGCCCATTAACTTCCACTTACCCACGTTATAGGAGGAGCAGCCTATGCCTTCCTCTTCCCAGCCACCACCATTATCCTGGCCAGCATGTCCCACATGTGCACTGGGGCCTCCATCTGGTCTGACAGACCTGCAGCATCTCACCAGGTAGGTGAACCAATAAAAGGCAACAATGATCACATAGCCATGACAATGAACATGATGATTAACATAACTTTTTATCCTCATTTTTATCCTCATTTTAGTCCTCATTTGAAGTTTATTTTTGTTTAAGTTCTGCACATGACCGGAGGTTTTAATGTTTTGGAGAAATTTTATTTGTCAAGGGAAGCCACTATGTGTACAGCAAAGACAGCCAAGTGAGTTTTAAATCCATCCAGTCTAATATAGGACAACTGAGTAAAGGAGAGCAACATCCATCTTCAACTTTTGTGCAAGCTTAAGCCATTTGTCTCACGTTAAGTCATCCGTAGTACTTCCAAAGAAAGGAAGGGAAACAAATATTGTGGAAGGTTTTCCCTCATTACCTCCACACTCAAGCTCAGACCTCTACACATCGCTAACAGTCTTCAATAGTTCCACTCATACAGACTATGAGGCAACACAATACTCCAACTCCACTGCAGGTGCATGACACTTGAGTCTCCTCTTTTAATTAGAAGCAAGAGAAAGTAAAATATCCTTTTTTTAGAGGGTTGGTTTAAATCACAATTCCAGTCTTTGAGACCCGATATGCATGTCAAAAAATTTAAAAAAATACAGTATATACAGTGGTACCTCTACTTAGAATGTTTCTACATACGGAATTTTAAGGTTACAAAACGTCTCAACGGGAAAATATTGCCTCTTGTTACGAAAGAAATTTCAGGATACAAAAGGCAAAAATGCAGTAGCACTGCTACTCGCAGCTCCCAGAGTTTACCGAACGTAAACATACTTGTTGGCTTCGTATCTCTGTTTGAAAGCGGTGCGTCCGAGCTGCTCTGCCATTGGCTATCGCTTAGCATCTTCCTGGCATCCCATTGGCTAGGAGAGCCCCTTGTCTGTATGAGCGTAACCCAGCAACCCAGGTAAATGGACAATCTCCACCAAGGAGGTTATGTTTTTGCCACCATTTATCTGTCTGTTTGTCTGTCTGTCCTTGTTTAAGATAACTCAAAGTTATGGAAGTTATATTGATGAAATTTTCAGCAGTTGTCGGAAATGTGAAAAGGAAGAACTGATTTCATTTTGGGTGTGATCCGGAAGAAATCCTGGATTATGGATCACTTTCAGGTTTTCGATAATTGTTGTGCTT
This sequence comes from Hirundichthys speculiger, assembly GCA_018398805.1. Lineage (NCBI taxonomy): Eukaryota > Metazoa > Chordata > Actinopteri > Beloniformes > Exocoetidae > Hirundichthys > Hirundichthys speculiger. Next base: position 580,823 of record JAGFBZ010000155.1, read on the forward strand.
GGTGGAGGTCTGCGTTCTCCAAGTGCTTTTCTAGTTCTAACTAGTTCTAGTTCTTGTTCATGTATTTCTTACAGTTTTTAATGTCATTTCATGTATTATTTATAATTTATAAAAAAAAATATGTTCAAATTTTGGGGAGTTTGGAACGGATTAGGGCATTTACATGGAAAACGAGTCTGTACTTACGAAATTTTCAGGTTACGAAACTACTTCCAGAACCAATTAATTTCGTAAGTAGAGGTACCACTGTATTACGGCTCTTCAAACCACTGCTGTTTCATAGTTTTTAAGCACAATGGATGAAAACATTTATCGTATTTTAACTCTGTCTCCAGGCACTGACGAGCATGCCAGCGTCATGATGCAGCATAACTTGCCATAACCAAACCTTTCCTGGTTGCTAACCGTAGAACCTGCTCAAACACTCATGTCTTCAACCCAACTGTGCCACCAAACAACCAATAATCCAACAAAATATCGGATATTGGTAAAACTGTCAAACAAAAAAATGTATTTGTGTCCTGTGACAGGGATGGTGAAACTAGTCAAAAAATAAGTGATAATCATCTTAGATATGTGGAAGCACATTTGTTAGTGGTTGGAGTTGGACATTTCATCATTCAATAGTTCATCTTGGGCGAAGGGGTCGAGAGCACACCGTGTGTTTATCAAGACAAGAACAGAGTTTTGTGTCGTTACATTTTGCCTGGTCATCAAGTTGAAGGATGTGTTGTAAAGCTAATATAAAATATGGACAACACTTTATTTGACGCCTATCTTTGTAACGCATTATAACTATAATTATAATGAGTTATAATTACCTTATACCACTGTATAACTATAGTTTTAAACACTTATAAATGATCAGAATACTTTATAACAATAATCATAACACACTATGAAGCCTGTTATAATCACTTATAAGGTCAGGTATTATAGTATGGTATAACTGTTAGAAACTCATTGTCAATGCCCACATAGATAATGCATTATACATATATTCATGGTATGCTTATAAATGTGTATATTTAACATTATAAACACTCATAAATGATCATATTGCTTCCCATTCTTTAACCACACCAGGTGCTGCTTTGCTTTGCCACACTTGTGATGTGTTTGTCTTTATCTCTCTCTCTCTCTAATTATGTACTATTACCATGTTTCAAGTCTTAATGTAATTTGGAGTTTACAAAATTTAGATTAAAGAAAAAATCCCAGATATCCTAGTATATCACTTTGGCAAGGTACGACTCAAATAGTCAGATTTTTGTAAACATATACTTAAGACTTTTTCTTCAGACTGTCCATCTTTAACAAAAAAAAAAAAAAACCCAAACAACCTCAGTCCCCAGAGTCACATTATCAGCTCATGCGATAAATCTGATGCCTCCGGTCCCCAGAGTACCTCAGTAAATTGGATTAGATAAAAGGGACCCAAAGCAAGTCTAATCTGTTCTGCAGAAACTCTTTGCATTGACACAGTTCCAACCGCCATTATTGTCAGACCTTAAAAAAAGGTTGCTGTACTGCTATACCTTACATTGGCTGTAAAGTATGACATCAATTGGGTCCTTCAGATAAAGTTCTCATTGTTGTTTTCTGTAACCATTCAACATGCTGAGCTGAACAGATCTGCTTTCATTCAACACATTCTTCAAGTGCTTCTCCTCCTTTGCCTCCCTCAGAGAGTAAATGGTTATCAGTCCATTCATCACCTGCTCCACACTTGACTATACATCTACTTTTTGCATCTTACTCTAAAATGTAGCTTTTTGAACTATGATGGTGAAAGCGATTTGTTTGAGGTTAGGACAAGATCATCCTTTTGATTTTCCAATTTTTAAAAATTGATTTTTTTCTTGTCTGTAAAGTAGACCCCCAGATCTACTGCCTGTCTTTTCTAAAACAGGTATTTCTTCACTGCTGCTCCTGCCAGTATTTCTGTTGATAATTATGTTACTTTTTTTGGCAGAAAGCCTCTTCTGATCATATATTCTGATTAGATGTATATTTAAGACAGACTTAAACTTGACATAAGTATGAAAGATAAGGGCAATGACTATGGCTGAATAGAGACGAAACATGCAGTCAAGTGCAAAAGGCAGTACCCTATCTTTTCATCTTGCATTAAAAAAAAAGATTTAAAAAAAACATCTGATCTTTGTGGGTCTTAGTTTTACCCAAGAAGCAACCATCCCACTTCCAGATAGAAGCTCATCCAGGAAGTACCTTTTGTTACAGTTCCTAGACTGACCACTAGTTACTGGCTCCAAAACAGAGCAAATCCCTATTGAACCCCCATGTTAAAGGGGGGCCAACTTTGCAGCAGAATAAATGTTTTTTTTTTTTAATTATACTCAGATTCTGCATCCATGACAACTGTGTGTGGGTCAATGGGGGTGGGGGTTCTTGTGCCACATCAGATAAATTTATCTTAAGAGATAAAGCCGATCAATCAGATACCAGGACATCATTTGACGCCATTTGGTCGATAGCTAGTATTTTAGCAATTTCATGGTCAACACATCATGGTCATGTTTTAAAGAGAACAGATTTTTTGTGCTCAGTAGATTGTACTAACAGACCACCATGACTAGCTGTGATTAGGTCTGATAGGATCTGAGTATGAAGGAAAAAGCTTAGCTTAGTCATGCTAACCATGGCAGTCATTTCAGGTCACCGCTGAAGCAACATTAGAGACCAGCGGTCTCTACTGGTATGATTTATTGCAGGGACCAGCACAGTTCCATCTGTTAGAGCTCTGAAATGATTTTCCTTGAGCAGCTTGGATCAGTCGCGTACTGACCGACGCACAGAGCTGTTGGCTGAGAGCTCACTTGGCTCCTTAGCCGAGCTGAAGCCCGGAGTGCCTTCAGCTGACCCAAGTAACAGCTCCGCGTCGAACCGGCAGCTACACTTGGCTAACGGATTGCAACTTGATTGAGATGGACCTTGCTTGTCTTCCTATCATTTATTTCTCACAGTTTGACAATTAAAAAGGGATCAAATTAACCAACAAAATATGGCTTAATACCACCTTATCGTGCTTGAAGTGCATTACCTAATTACTGACTTTGCCTCAGCTAAATAATGAATAATGATAGCAGAATAATGATAATTTGTGAGCCATCTTGAGCCTTTATGCATCCATCCATTTTCGACTGCATTTACCAACCAACCAAACATGCATTTCTTGACTGTATGAGGAAGTTAGAACACTTCCCACAGAGCCCCAAGAAGAACATAGAATACCCAGAAAAAAAAAGGACCCAGTTGCCGGCGCACAAAAGTCTTTTGCTTTTTTTTGTTTGTTTGTTCTAGACCTGTTGGTTCAGGGTTCTTGGTATGGATGAGTACAATACACACAAATGTAGTATATAATTTACACAGGAGGTTTGATCCTGAATGAAAGATAAGGTGAGGATATACAACCTGATTAGTAGGAAAGTGATAGATGAGGTGAAGGAAGGGAAGGTGGAGGGGTGAAATGCTAATGAGATGGCTAAGTATAAGGATACACGCTGATATATGCTGGGGCATGGACTGCCCTCCAGTTGCGCTGTGTGACTTTCTTCCTATGGCACACAGCAGCATCTCTAATGACTCTAACAACAGAAGTGCTTAGTTCATCACAAGTTTGCTCCAAACTTTGCGCTGGTTAAAAACACCCACAGACTACATGAGTCAACGCAGGACTGGTACACAGGTTTAAGTATTGTACCCTTTGAGCTGAACCACAAAATGTCAGTAGGTGAGTTTGGATATTGCAGTAAAAGTAAAAAATATGTTTATATTTGTCCTTCTCCAGTGGTTAAACCAAATGTAACAATTTCACATGGTGCTATCTTCTTATAACTAAATGGAGGGAGCGTTTTACAGTTTTATTGAGAAGTGCCTTGAAATGGATGTTCAGCCTTGTTGGTCCTTGTCACGACCGCAGCCTCCAGAGCGAAATAAAACAATTTTTTTCTTCTCTCCACTTTAATTAAATTTACCTGTGCCGACAGGTCTGAAGAATCTCTCTCCCTTGCTCTCATTCTTGGCAAGTTTTTAACGTGCGGCAGGTAGACATGCAGGGTGCTGATCCGCCTTTTACACCTCCTTATACGATGGTCCCCGGGTGGGAGATTCATGCAGATTAATGAACTTCGGAAGTGTGCAGCCAGCTTGGGATGAAACGAAACGCAGGAAACGTACGCGCACTCCTTACAAAAAAAATCAAGTTTTACGGGGAATCTAGAGTTGGTTTTTATTAAGGAGGTGATTTATCTGCTCATAGATTTCATGAATGAGGCCCACTGACTGGCAATGAAGCCCTCTTGTAGTGAACAAAATCTTATAATTGATAATAGCTTAAAACATTCATCACACATGTTGAAACAAAGATACTCTTATAAATTAGTGAATACAGCGAAAAGCCTTATTCAGATTAATACAAACTATTCATGCCAAGGATTCTTGCCCTCAGCTACAATATCATCACAGTATACCGTCTCTCCCTTTGCATAAATTCTTATCAAAAATAATCAAAAATAAAAAACTGAATGGTCAGAGAAATATTTCAAACCAATGACAGGAATATCATTATCAGCCACCCCAGGCTTTGTGTCCACACAATCAATTTGATTTAACACAGAAGAGGAGAGGCAACGATTAAAATTTTAATCGCGATTAATTGCATGATTTCCCTGATTAATCACAATTAATCATATTGTGTACGCAAAATCAAAAAATGAATTCAAAAGTTGTGTAAAGTGCCATTTTATTTAAATTTCTGCTGTCATATGAACTAAAGTGCCATAAACATTTGTTGTACAAACGTTTTTAACATGTCAGTCGCACATATTGAAAAAGGTTATTGATAAATGCTATATATATATATATATATATATATATATATATATATATATATATATATATGTTGGCAAACTTTTTTCATTTCAATTTTATTTATTTTAAGGCAAAGAAATGTGTGCTGTGATATCCTTTAAGAGTAAAAATTTTCTCAAGCGTTCCTAGCTGACGGTGTTGGTGTCATCTTCTTGTTCGAGTCCACGATACCACAATCACATCTAAAATGCTCAGTGGGGCCTGTGGGGTCTGAGAAGCAGCTCTTGGGTGTTGTTGTATTTCTGTGAGCGTTGCACAATCTAACCTTGGGGTGATCTTGCTGGGACGTCCACTCCCGGGAAGATTGCCAACTGTCTTGACGATTTCCCACTTGTGTGTTTCTCATTGTTCAGTGAAGGACCTAAAATTATTTGAAAATAGCCTTATAACCCCTTCGCAGGTTTATGGGTGGTAACAATTACTTCTCTCAGATCATTGCTCACCATCGCTTTGACATTGCTAACGTTCCAGAAGAGCAAACAGCTTAAACCTCAGCTTTTATAGCAGTGATGATCAGTCACTGATGATCAATTTATCACCTACATTTAATTACTAGTGTCTGGTCGTTACTTTGGAACTTTGTCATGTGTTGTTGTTTATTAAAAGTGGGGGTTTTTTCGATTCTAAGGTTCATTATATTAATTCACAATATTTCCTACCCTTACCAGGTTAAAAAAAAAAAAAAATTCTTATCAGACAATAAGGTTACCAGACTCAGAAGGTTTAAATGAATACAAAATAACAGTAGCCTGAACTTCAAAAAATAATCTCTGTCAGTAATAATCCCTTTGTTCTCATCGTGAAAATGTAAGATGCCACTGTAAATGAGAAATACAGGTCATTGTACAGCTTTCATTTATGGTCATGATTTTCATGTTGTTCGGGCTGAGAGCTCAGGCAGTATCAGTTCCTGGTTACACTCTTTCATACATTATGACACAAGTTTTGTGTCATAATGACGCAAGCAGATTAAAATAGATGAGTCGCTGAAAAAAAAAGAAAAAAAAGAAACCACTGTAACCTGAATAGACCAGCGAAGAACATCACATTATTCAGGGCACCTGCATGGCCTTGTTTACACATACGCATTCTCCCCCTACAGTGATGGCCCCGATCTAGCTGATCGAGGATTAATGTTCTTATTTGCACCAATTTGTCACACTCCCCCCCCCTCACCTTTTCCACTCCATCCATATGTCCTGTCTTCTAGTGTTTCTCTCCCCCTCCCTTTCTGTAGTCTCCTGCCTTTCAGTATTCTCATATCCTCCCAACCAAGTCCCTCTCCTCCCTTCACTGGCTGTTAAATGAACGGAGAGCCAAATGCATATATCACCAACTCCATTAGCAGAAACTGTTATTGTTGAGGTGCATCCGTGTACCTTGTGCATTTGTATGAAGGTGTGTGCATGCAAGATCAGGTTTGATGATACATGATCTGCTCATAAAGTGAAAAATAGGGGAGGAAAGAAGGAAAAGGCCAATGGAGGGAGGGGAAGAAGTGTCTGGTTCTTTATATGCCTGGCCTGTTAAAGGCTGCAGTCATGTCATCGAGCGGTTAAGTTTGCAAGAGCTGAAAATGACCACCATGTTCCCCTTTCTATCCATGATATGAAAATAATACATCCATGTAAGAAGAAACAAAAAGTAAAAACCTGCATAATGTAAATGATTTTGCTAAGGATGTGATACGTTCAAGGGAACAGCATGCAATCTATTGTAATCTATGATTCATAAAATGCTTCAAAGCATTTAACTGGTTTAATCAGATTTTTTTTTCCTTCCTCATTGGTGATATTCAAGATTCTTGAAGCTTAGATATGGATATACTGTTCAGCATCAAATAGGGAAGGCAGAGACTGTAAAGAAAGAAGTGGACAAACCCTGTGTGCCATCACCCATACGCTTTCGTGACAGTTGTTTTTAGGGCTCTGGTCGACATCAGTAGCTGACTCCACCCAACCCTGGTTATTTAAAAAAAGAACAACTGGGTGAAATGAACAAGCAGGGCACCTAGGTTGGAACATAACCACCTCTCCTCAGTTACCTCAAGCTAGCTGACTTTGCTCAAAGTAACCTATGATGCTAACTAAAATTGCATTTATTCTAATTAAATCTATACCATCCATCCTTGCTACAGGAATGTTGCTTCCAAAACATCTGAAATGAGGACAGCTCAAGGTAGCTAACCCAATGTGGAAGTGATGGCTTTGGACAAACCAGGGGGAAGGTGGCAAGACTGGAGGGTGATGGCAGCTCGTAGGTGGAGCTAGTGGCAGACAAGCTACCAGCCAGGCCTCCTCCAGCTAGCACCAACTAGCAGCCTCCAGTTGGAGAGTTAAATCACCAGCCAGCAATGCAGCCATCAGTCATAAAACCATGACCCTAATTATGCATACACTTTTAGTTTGATTTAATATTAAACTGATGAATGTGCAGAAAAATTCTCCTCACATATATCGTTCATGCATGTGATATCTAGCTATGGAAATGGATTTTTTCTTCCCCCACCACCCTATAAGTACGTTCATTTCTGCTATAAAGGTGGATATTTTAACCCTTTAAGTGCCAAAGTCGCAAAATTGCGACAAGCAACATTGCTGAATAAAATAGGCTGTATCTATAAATGTGGTGCCGAATCTTGTTACCACTTTTCACCAGGAGATGGCGGACAGGTGTGCCTGTAATCTGAGAACCATTTTTTGGAGGTGGCGCTATTCAAAGTTTTCGTGTAAAATGAGTTTGTAAACCACCCTCCGGCACAGAGACGAGCGGCGAAGCAGTGGTAGTAATGCTGAGCGTAGCCAGAGCAGAGCAGAGCCAAAGATTTTTTTTATTCATTTACTCACGATGTCAAGAGGTTGGTTTACCGTCCACGAAGTACTTTGTCAGGAACTGGCTAACTCCGATTCTGAGGAGGAAGACATGCAGTTGTCCAGTGAAGCAGAAACTGACATTAGTAGTGACGGCGACTCCGCGCGCCATAGTCCACAATCAGCATAACGTATAGCGGATGCTTCACCTCAGTGTGGCCGAGGGTGGAAGCTTTCTGCGATAGCCAAGCAGGCTGAGGTGTCAGGGAGGCTCATAACACCGCAAATATGGAACAATGTAGCGGGGATGAAAACAACAGTGGTTGTCCTGGCAGACGTGGGAAAAAGCCGCAGGAAAAAAACACACCGCTGATGGCGCACCGGAAATCACGGTGATGATGATGGTGGCGGCTTAGAGTTCTTGAGAGAAGAGGAAGAGTATCGAAAGTGGAGCCTAAATTTTGATGAGCCTGTTGGTTTTTGTGGAGATGATCTGACAAACTCAGGCCCATTGATTTCATCCCTTTTCCAAATGATGAATTCTGGAGCCTCATCAGCCAATCAAACAAACATGATATTTATACAATGTGACTAATCTGACCAGTTATTTGAAAGGGAAATATTGAAACCATATTTCATGACTTTACGATGTGATTGTCCCTGAAATGAAAGCTTTCATTGTGCATGGGGCTTGGAGGAAAAATCTGAAATTGAGGACTACTGGGCAGGTTTGGGTAGGTGATGTCACAATTAATCAAATTAGATGACAAATCTACCTCCATTCCAAATTTTGGTTCATACTGAAGATATTTCTCATTTACAGTATGCCTTTATCTCAAACCACTTTAAAGTTGTAGCCTTTTGAAACCTGTTGACATCAAAATTGAACATTTTCCAATGTGGCCACCACTTTGTGATGTCATAATATGCAAATTATATGGAATAATTTCACTCCCATCACAGACTTTGAGTCATACTGAACAATTTTCTCATTGACAGTATACCTTTATCTCAAACTGCTTTAAAGTTTTAGCCTTTTGAAATCTTGATATCAAAATTGTAGTTTCTTGAAAAATTCCGGCGCCTAAAAGGTTAACATGTAGTCAATAGAAATTGACTTGCTTTTGGAGCCAGCTCCTAGAGGTCATTCCATGAACTGCAATTTTTCATATTTCTGCAATGCCTTTAGCTTTGAAAAACAGTTGTTGCCCCTTGGAGGAAAGCCCCAGTGTTCTCTTTGATTTCTAAATTATGTGGCTCCATCATATTCTGCTTCTTCTATAATAACAAAGCAGTTCACATTTTTCCCAATAAAAGGTTATGAATATTGTTTTGAAACAACAGCGGAGGAGATAACCACAGAGATGACCTTAAGGCAACAAATAAGCAGTAGTCACCTGCATCTCAATGATTTTTTTGTTTTGTTTTTGCAATCTCCCATGGTCAAACAAAGGTGATGATGATTTGGGCACATTTTTTTCTTTACTTCATGAAAAATGCCAACCAGCTAAGTGGATTATTAAAAAAAAAAATGTCTAGGGGCTTGCCGCTAAGCTGCAAATGAAAGTTTTAGTCTGTGGAGTCTTCCTTTTGCTGAATAGAAAGAGGTATGAATTACTCTGCAACAGTCTAAAAAGTCTAAAAACAACATTTTCTACAACCCAACTCTGAATTCGGTCTTATCTTTAATATTTTGCCATAATAAATCCTATTAAACAGAAAAACTCTACTGGATTGTCACTGAACCCTCTGTTACAAAATAAAATATTTTTTTTCTGTCTCAGATCATTGTTATCAGGTTTCGCCCTAAACTCAGACTACAGAGAACCATCTCAAGCAAACATACAATCTTTGAGTTTATTCTGGTTAGATAATTTAGTCATATTCTGAAATGATGTGGTTTTGTGAATTGCTATGAGTTGTGCTGGTTGGTCCCTCCCTGGATTCTGGGCTGGTCCCGTCACTGTACAGTCATGGCCAAAAGTTTTGAGAATGACACAAATATTACATTTATCACAAAGTCTGGTCTTTCAGTTTCTACAATGGCAATTTGCATATACTCCAGAATGTTATGAGGAGTGATCAGCTCAACTGCAATTAACTGCAAAGTCCGTCTTTGCCTTGAAAATAAACTTTATCACCAAAAACACATTTCCACTGCATTTCAGCCCTGCCACAAAAGGACCAGCTAACATGAATACAATGACACACAGCTGTCACACACATTAACACAGGTGTGGGTGATGATGAGGTCAAAGCTGGAGATCAATCTGTCATGATTGAGTGGCTGGACACTTTAAAAGGAAGATGGTGCATGACACTATTGTTCCTCATCTTTTAGCCATGGTTACCTGCAAGGAAACACGTACAGCCATCATTGCGTTGCACAAAAAGGGCCTAACAGGGAAGTTTATAGCAGCGAGTAAGATTGCGCCTCAGTCAACTGTCTATCAAATTATCAAGAACTTCAAGGAGAGGGGTTAAATTGTTGCCAAACAGGCTCCAGGACGCCTGAGAAAGTCCAGCAAGCGCCAGGACCGTCTCCTGAAGTTGTTTCAGCTGCGGGATTGGGCCGCCACCAGTGCAGAACTTGCTCGGGAAGGGCAGCAGGCAGGTGTGAGGGCATCTGCACACACAGTAAGGCGAAGACTTTTGGAGGAAGACCTGGTGCCAAGGGGGCAGCAAAGAAGCCACTTCTCTCCAGTAAAAACAGTAGGGACCGACTGGTATTCTGCAAAAGATACTGGGGGCTGGACTGCTGAGGACTAGGGTAAAGTCATTTTCTCTGACTCCCCTTTCCGATTTGTTTGGGGCATCTGGAAGAAGGCTTGTTGGGAGAAGACGAGGTGAGCACTACTATCAGTCCTGTCTCATGCCAACAGTGAAGCATCCAGAGACCATTTATGTGTGGGGTTGCTTTTCGGTCAAGGGAGTGGGATCTCTCACAATCTTGCCTAAAAGCACAGCCGTGAATAAAGAATGAAACCAGAATGTCCTCTGAGCAACTTCTCCCAACCATCCAAGGGCTGTTTGGTGATGAAGAATCCCTTTTCCATGATGGAGCACCTTGCCATAAAGCAAAAGTCATAACGAAATGTCTCGGGGAACAAAACATTAAGATTTTAGGCCGTTGGCCAGGAAACTCCCCAGATCTTGATCCCATTGAGAACTTGTGGTCAATCCTCAAGAGGCTGGTGGACAATCAAAAACCTGCAAATTCTGACAAACTCCAAGCATTGATTATGCAAGAATGGACTGCCATCAGTCAGGATTTGGTCCAGAAGTTGATTAACAGCATGCCAGGGAGAATTGCAGAGGTCTTGAAAAAGAAGGGTCAACACTGCAAATATTGACTTGTTGCATGAATTTTGTGTAATTCTCAAAAGCTTTTGAAACTGATGAAATGCTTCTAATTGTATTTTATTGTAAGATAGGATCACCTGATAAAAACTCTGAAGCAGCAGACTTTGTGAAAATGTAATATTTGTGTCATTCTCAAAACTTTTGGCTATGTCTGTAAGCTCTGGGGTGTGGTGGGCTCATCTCCTTGGACTGGTGGATCTCTACTGTATGACACTGAACCAACACACCAGGGCCAACAGTGATCCAGCCTGTAGCGCTGGTTGTGGTCATTGGTTGATGCGGAGCAGGTGTTGGAGATCAAAATCACTGCTTTATGTCTGGCTGATGGGTTCCTTAGACTCTGTTGTAGATTGGGGGGAGGTACATCAAGCAATGCAACACCAACCGCCACACATTCATTTAGATGCATCACCATACACAAGCAGATCACCGTCTGTCTTGTGTCTTTGTCTGCCCTGTCCTTTCGTGCTTCACCATCTGTGATTTTAGTCCTGCCTGACTGAACCAGGGTTTCAGGTTTTGGTAAAGTATGTTAGATCAGGTTGTCATAGAGGCCTAGTAAAGGACACTCATAAACATGCACAGGAAAATGCATATACATATCAAATTAATCTTTTGACATACGGGTGCAAATGACCCAAATCTGTCACGTGCTTCCTGAGATATAGTCTTGAACAACTAAAATGCCCACAGCTCAGTGATATTCAGTAATACGTATCAAATAAAACCATTTATATCGTTTGGTAAGTGGAAAAAAGCTCAGTGACACTGGTATGCCCGGAAAGTAAGTTTAAACATTCCTCTTCAAAAACCTCTCTAGAATCTCTCTGTTACACGACAGGGAAATCAATATTAGTAAATGAATGAAGCACAATGTGAGTTTAGATGAAGATGAACAAGAGGAAGCTGGATGATTCCACTCGCATCTGGAGCTGTGATGTCCCAGTATCCTGCTGACTGAAACATCTTTTCAGCCCCAAACAAAGAGACAGGATTATGTTGTGTCAAAATGTTTTAATAAGAATAAGGAATAAGGGAATAAGAGCATTTATTGTCATTGAACCAGCGTCCCAGTACAACGAAATTGCATTCCAGTACATCATCTAAAAAACAACAACAACATTTAGGACATGGATGTCGATGATGACTGAGGCTAAGCAACTAGTGTCGCTCCGCGCTAACTTAGATTGAAAAAGATAACATTGCGGAAGGAGGGTGGAGGTTAAAAAAAGAACATCTCCCACTACGTGTCAAAAGGACACGTCGTGAGAGGGGAAAAAAAACACCTCAGCACATTTAATTAAGCATGTACAGACTTAACACAGGACATTGATAGAAACATGATGGCGGATAACCCAGTTTTGACAGTCTGTGCATGCGCAGCCAGCCTTGGGCGCATCGCGCAGTCAGTCCATCGCCACACGGGGGAGAAGGGGGAGGTGCGCAGGGCGGGAGGGGGGGGGGGCAGCGAAGACGTTGAAGTGGGGGAGGGAGTGCGTGTTGATCAGTGTAGTGAGAGTGTAGTCATGTAGCCTGAAGATCCTGGTCTCCAGGTGCAGAGGGGGGAATGGGGGGGTAGAAGCGTCCAAGCCACACAGCATCCAGGAGAAATAGATAAGGGAGCGGCCTTGAAGGCTGCGCTTCCAGGGAGCCAAAACAGAAAAGGATTGTTTGGGGCAGGCTGAGACACACTCTCCGTCCAGCCTTGAAGTTCTGCTGGATTTCTCTGGTGGGAATACTTCAATATTCCGAATTTATTGGCCATTCTCCCTGATCAAAGCGTGAATCCTTCCAAGATTGTTGTCCATTCGCCCAAAGAAGTCCAGAATCATCCCTTGGGTTTGATTCAAGTTCTGAATCGCTCCCAATTTCCGATCCATGTCTTCCAGTCTTTTGATCACGTTGTCAACTTTCTCACACACGTCCGGCGGGGTGGAAGTTTTCCTCGAATCCGAATTTGTAGCCTCCGTGCGTTTAATTTTCCGATACACCAAGAATCCACCCGCGCCGATCAGTAGAAATCCTGTGATCATAAATCCAAAAATGAATGCGTCTTCGACATCCTCCACGTACAGTGGGCCGAGACAATGAAGTTTCCATTTGCCCCAGGAGTCCATCACGTACCCCGCTGCGTGCGTACCCCCCGGGCACGAAGGCTCTCCTTTGCCTTGTCTTGTTGTTGAAAAAATTTGATCAATTGCATTCAGAGACCAGCTTACTAAATCCATGGTTGATTCGGATATTCTGCAGAAAAAACGCTTCAGAAGCACAGACGAGACAGAAGTGCAGCTGCAGGAACAGATAGATAAGGGAGCTCAGAGAAATGCGTCCGCCTTCGCCGAGAGCAGGAAGAGAAAGTTGGTAGTCTCTTCAGAGTATCAAATAAATGCTTTCAAAAGATTATTTTTTCTTATTTTATATATATGCATCCTTTAAAGAGCGAATAAGCAAATCAGGCAGAGCTTAACCAGGTAAACTAACATTGAAAGTAAATAAACTCCTTAATCTTTCCCCTTTATTCCCTATGTAGAAGGCTACAGTGGCAGGAAAAAAAGTCCAGAAGTATTTATAACTCAAAAAAAGTTGTTTGCTTCTTTTAATGGGAGGCCAGAACGTCGGTTCCACTTGCAAACCAACTTGAGCACAAAGCAGCTATGTCCAATTATGGGAGGAGCAAATTTAATTTTCAAATTGCAGTGAACAAAAAAAAAATTCAGAGTCAAATTTAAAAGTAGAACTTGAAGTCAGGCTGCGTGGAGCATTCTAATGAAGCCATTGAAGGGGATTAATATGCTGGGTAATTGCTGGCTCTCTTCTTTTTCTCTAAAGCCTCTTTTAATCAACAGTCAACTAATTACTAAAACTGGGGATGTTATGAATGAAAAGCTGTTGGATTCAAGAAGACGTGTGGACTGAGAGATAAGAAAATGCGGCCTTCCCTGCTGTCTGTTATAAAAATACCAGAGTACCAGAAGTAGCCTCTGAAGGATTCAAGCACCAAAATCGGTCTCTGACAGCACCTTAACAGCTCAGACAATAAATATCTACAATCCCTGCTTTGTATCAGGCCTCTGTCCATGTTTGTTTCATTAAAAAGACATTTCCCCCCCAGTGGCATCCCAGTGCATGCATTACATATTACCATGCTTATATTCCTCAAAAACTCTAAAACCTCTGGAGAACATGTTCTATATTAATCACGTCTTCCAAGTGGTATAATGGAAATTCACTGGTGGTAAACTGCAATGAGGATTAATAATAGTCAGAGCAGTTAGATTTTAAGACATTATCTCCTACAGACAATACATTTACAACACTAGGGTTGTCACAGTGGGCGAGCAAGGTCTCTACACGCAAGAAGCCTCCCGATTTGAAACTGGCTCAGGCTTTTTCGTGTGCATTCCCTCCAGGTTTTCCCACTTCTTCCCAGCGTTGAGAAATGTGCAGATTGATTTGTGAGTCTAAGTTGATGGTGTGCGGGTTGATGGTTTCCAAAGTGAAGTCTACCCTCCTCCATTGTTTGGTTTCTTTCAGCGGTATCTGCAGTGGTGCAGAGTCTGTTATGGTGAAGAGAGAGTCGAGTCAAAAGGGGATACTCTGATCCATGTTCCTGCCCTCACCTACGGTCTCAAATCGTGAGCAGGAACCAAAGATGGCAAATACAAGCGGCTGAAATGAGTTTCTTCTTCGAGGTTGCTGGACTCTCCCTAAGAGACAGGGTGAGATGTTCATCTGGGAGAGACTCAAAGTGGAAATGCTGCTCCTTCACATCAGGAGGAGCCAATTCAGGTGGTTCAAGCACCTGGTTAGGATGTCTCCTGGTCATTTCCCCAAGGAGGTCTTTTGGGCATATTTAACTAGGAAAAGCCACTGAGGCAGACCCAGGATACCCTGGAGAAATTATACTTCTTCTATGTTGCTGTGTGTTGTTTTTTTTTTTGTTTTTTTTTTTTTTTGGCGCATTGAAAACTTCATGCTGCAGTAGAAATGTTCATTGTTCCTTCTGCAGCCTCACACAAGTGAACTCCTGGATATATTAAGAAAGAGAGACTAGTAAACTGGAGAAAAAGTTCTGCAGCTGAAGCAGAGCAGGATTTTATGTTTTTTTTTTTTCGAGGAGAGATATTGTTGTCACTGTCTGAAGAAAAAGCATTGTGAGAAACATGCTTCATATCAAGGAAACCGTCTGGTGAGTTGGACAGTTTGGCCTTTAGCCCTCGGACAATGTAAATATGGCATTATTATTATTATTACCCTTTAAAAGTGCTGATAAACTATTGGCAAGTTGTTCTGTTAGATGAGGGGCATGTATCAGTTGTGCAAATTGTATTTGACTTAGCGAATTGGTTGCGCTTATAAACTAGCATGGCTGCTAATGTAGCACGATGAGACACGCTAAAGGTGATTTTTTTTTAAACTTGAACCATGTTACCTGATTGTACATACGCATAAAAGATTGGTGTAACAATACCTTAAGTTCTGTTCAAAGGAATTTGCAGCCAAATTCTTAAATGTTTATTTCATGGAAAGTGTTTGTAATGTAATGTAAGGAGTTAAACGGCGTCAGATCGATTACTCTAAAACTGGACGGTTGTGTATTGGCTTGTTGGTAGGGTCGCTGTTTTCCATTGAAGAGACCTCTCTGTGGACATGGTGGAACTGCCTCATCCAGCTGGGTTGCCCATTGCTGCCTGTGGAGAACTACGCGGATGCCTCCTTCACATCTGGATGCAGGATGTTCTAAAGGATTGGTTGGAGAATTTCAATGGAAATCAAATTTGAAAAGGACCAAAAACTACTCCTTGGTTTTGAGAGATTCTTAATGCCATATTTTTCACTGTGTCGAGCACAAGCTCCAAGAAATGTGTGAGGACATGAACCAGAACCAAAAAAAAAAAATGTGGAAGGAAACAGCTGCATCAACCCTTTGGATAATTTAGATACATTTATGACTGTTAAGGGTTTAAGACTTTTTTTTCTCTTTAAATATATTTGTTTTATGTTCTGAACACTGCAAGTGTAATTTTTACAGGTTGGAGATTCTAACGCTCTTCTGTAGAGTCACTACTTCCAATCTGCCAGTAGAACCTGGTGATCAATAACCCATAGACAAGATGTGTCAAGGGAGATTTTCCAAGTCGCCTTACAGCAAGTTAGGATCTTATGACTCGAACCTTGATATTTTAAGGAACTAGCCCAGAGTGAGTGAAGCGTGTCTGTGCATTTCACTGTGCATTTTCCGCTTCACAAGGAAACATTCCAAAGACGTCTGTTTCTAACTAATTTTGCTAGCTGGGTTAAATTTCAGCGCTCAAATGACCGAGATGTAAGTGAGAGAATCCGGTAATTTTTTCCAAAATAAAACCTTGTTCGGTCTCATATAATAGATAAAACTTAAATAGCTATTTTTTTCTTGCGGGGCCCGGTACCAATGGATCCACGGCCCGGTACCGGGGGTTGGGGACCACTGCTGTAGAGAATCATACATTTTTAATGCGGTGCCACCTGATGCCCAGAAGTACATGCACATCCAGTGTTTGACCTTCAGCCTTGTCACTTTCACACAGACATTCCTACTGATTCTCTGAATCTTTTGATGATGCTATGTGCTGTAGATGGAGTTATTTTTAAGGAATTTTCAATTTTACTTTGGGAAACATTTTTCTGAAATTGTTTCACCATCCTTGGACAGTTCGTCACACATGGCTGAACCTCTGCCCATCTTTACATCCAAGAGGTTCTCTTTTTATATCCAGTCATTTTATTGACCTGCTTGCCAATTAACCTAATTAGCTGTCAAATGCTCCTTCATTTGTTTTTGATTTGCACCAGTTACTTTTACAGCCTTTTAGTTGCTCCTGTTCCAAACTTTTTAGAGATGTGTTGCTGCCATCAAAGTCTAAAATTAGCAAGTACTTTCCACGAAATGGTAAAATGTCTGTTTCAACATCCAATATGTTCTTTATGTTCTATTGGGAATAAAATCCTAGGTTTGAGATTTGAAAATCATTGCATTCTTGCAAACCATAATTTGTGTTGTATGCACAGCTGCAGCACTCAAAATGACCACAGCATTTTATCCAAGCATGGCAATGGCGAGGTGATGATTTGGGGTTCTTTTCCTGCCACACGGATATGGACCTGATTATTTTAAATCAACCAAAAGCTTGGTCGAAGCTGAGCCATGTGATTGGACAAGGATCCAAGGCACACAAATAAATCTACATTTAAAAAAAAGTTATGTTTTAGAGGAAGAGGCTTTAAATGGAGATCAGGATGCTAGACTGCATAAAGAAGGATATTTAACAACTAAAAGCTCAAAAAGAGGACAAACGGGTAATAGGAGGAACGCATGGGTTGGAATAAGGAGAGAGCAAACCGAGATGGAACAACACAGACGCATGGCTGAACCTGGACCAGAAGCTTGGCAACAAAATGCTGATAATCTACCCAGAAAGAGAGATGACAGAGGACAAAACAGACTAAGACACACTCAAAGACAGGAAAGAGGATTGATGGAGGAAGTCAAACAAGAAACCACACAGAAGGAAGACAGGAAACAGGAAATCAACAAGTCCAGCAGAAAAAGAGTCCAAGAAAACCAACACCAAATCCTAGCAAAACAGGAGAACACAGACAGAATCAAATAAAACCCAAATCAATATTCCTGGACCATAAGACAAAACGACTGACTGCGCTGCTCCTAAACGTTGATTTATCAACATTCAACGTCCAGCCCTCAACCCAATGAAAATGTTGTAAGAGTGCTGCACATAAGTAAATGTCTTTAAGAAGAGAATTCCTCCACAGCCATGTGAGAAAATGATAATAACAAGTAATAAGTAATAATTACCTGCACCAAGGAGGTAATGTTTTCACCGGCATTTATTTGTTTGTCTGTCTGTTTATTTGTTTGTTTGTCTGTGTTCAAGATAACTCAAAAAGCTATGGATGGATTTTGATGAAATTTTCAGGAGTTGTCGGAAATGTGAAAAGGAAGAACTGATTTCATTTTGGGTGTGATCCGGAAGAAATCCTGGATTCTGGATCACTTTCAAATTTTCGATAACATTGCGGTCAATGGGGCCAAAAATTTTGTTTCTCAATATCTCCGTTAATTATTGCCCAAAACTCATGAAATTTGACTCAGGGATTGACAATGGGAACCTCTATCAAATTTCATTTCAATATATTGACTTTGGAAACAAAGTCAAAAATCTTTATAGCATTATTATTTATTTTTGTGTGCATCCTAAAATAAAGGAAGTTATGGTACTTTTTTAGTGGTCCCATATTGTCAGTGCTACATGTACAACTAATATTTATGGTGTAAATCGCTATATGAGAGAATTGTTGCGCTTGGCGGAGGTCTGCGCTCTCCGAGTGCTTTTCTAGTTAATATAGGAAACGGCTAATTCGTTTTGCTCCTAATGTAAAAGCTACTGAATCATGGGATTACTGTTGCCGGCTTGAGGTTTTCTTTTTGGCTTCATGTTTGCATGTTTTCATGCCATAAATAATGGCACAGTTGTGAAAAAAAAAAAGTTATAAACTGTTCATCTGTGGTTATATTTTGACTAAGACTCACTGTCCAGATTATATTTATGTCTTTACACACACAAGGCAAGGCAAGTTTATTTGTATAGCACATTTCATGTACAAGACAATTCAAGGTGCTTTACATAAAACATTTGAAGCATTACAGAGCATTAAAAAGTACATTAAAATAGGAGGAAATAAAAAAAAGAAACACATACACACACCCACAAAAAAAAAAGAAAAAATAGTTGGGGTGTTGACGTTTTGCACGGCTGTATTTTCTTCTTTTTGATGTGTTCCTGTGCTCTGGATTCATCTGGAACATGGCACTGGAAAGCACTATTAAGAGAAACCGTTCGTCTGATGTGTCTCTACACGTCGGTGGAGCACGTGGAGAAGAGAAGTTCGCTGCGAGTTCAAAGTCTCCACCACCGGCCCATTATACCATCACCTCACACAATTTTTCTGTTATGACATGAAAGTGAGATAGTGTCGAGGCGCATCAGCCATAACTAAAATAAGCTCGTAATTTTTGCCACTAAAGATCATATAAGGACTGTAGTCGTTCGCTGT